>OZ020568.1:35867893-36576768 GCA_963971475.1 Chrysops caecutiens | reverse complement strand
TTACAAAGTTGAGTCTGGAAATAATTAAATTGAAATTACAAGGGTTAGAGGAAATATGGAGCTCATTCAAGGCAAGTCATAATCAACTAGCTAAGGATTTTCCCCAGGTTTATATAAATTCAAACTACTGCACCCAGAAAACTTACTCACAAGCTCTAACTGAGTATGCTGAAGCTCATGCCAAGCTCACGACTAAGATTGAAACCATCCAGCCAGCCCAAACATCTCAACAATCTAATGTTCGACCAACAACAAGCTCAGCTGCGTATCAGCTCTTTGAGAAGGTTAAGCTCCGTCCTTTCAGCGGTAAATACCAGGACTGGAAAGAGTACGAAGATATGTTCCAGGCTCTAGTTGGAAACAACATTGAAATACCGGATGTACATAAAATGTCGGTGCTCAAAAGCTCGGTGTTAGGTGATGCAGCTCGATTAATTAGTCACATGAAAGTGACAGGAGAGAATTTTCCAATAGCGTGGTCGCTGCTCATATCTCGTTATGAGAACAAACGGTTGCTCGTCTCTACACAGCTCGACAAATTATTTGGTAGCAGCTCAACAATTCAGTGCTCTTCTAAAGGTCTTCACGAATTATTTGATGGGGTACGAGAAGCTCTAGATTCACTCAAAGCTCTAGGAACAGAAGTTGACCAATGGGATCTGCCGTTGGTTTATCATATCGTTCGACGACTCGATTCGTCACTTCGTAAAGAATGGGAACGAAATCTTGGTTCAACAACTGACTATCCTACCTTAGCAGCTTTTCATGATTTTCTCCGATCGGAAGCGACTTCGTTAGAAAGTATTGAGCAGACACCTGGTGAACTCACTAATCTCAAAATCTCCTTAAGAGTAAGCTCTGCTCAAGGAAGCTCAAAGACAGTCTCAAGACAACAGGGTGCAGCTCGATCATATACAGCAGTAACTGAAGCTCCAGCTCAAACCAGATATTCCAACAATGCTCAAGCTCGATCAAGTCAAGCTCAGTCCAGCTCTAAGCCCTTGAAACCCTGGATGAAGGGTGTTCGAGGACCGTACGATCCTGGTGACACTTGTGATTGCTGTGGTGGCAATCACTACATAGCAAGTTGTGATCAATTTAGGAAAATGTTATCTTTTAAGCGTCATAATCTGGATATGATAAATCGACTCTGCTGCAACTGTTTAGGTAGACATGACGTACAAGCCTGTGGAAGTCAAAAGAAATGTCTACACTGTGGAATTAAACACCATACTTTGATCCATCTCACTGAATCTGCAAAGGCAGCAATAGCTCAAGCTCAAGAATCGACGTCATCTTCAAATCATGCTCGTAGCTCAAGTCCTGCTCAACAATCTCAATCACAAGGTTAACTTGTTACCATTATTTTAACTATTGTTAGTCGTTAGTTAAAATTCCAGTGTATGCACAAGCTCAAGAATCGACGTCATCTTCAAATCATGCTCGTAGCTCAAGTCCTGCTCAACCAGCTCAAGAATCCCCAATAAGCTCAACTAATACATCATCAACGGCTCTATTGGCAACAGCTCAAGCTCGTTTAATTTCTCCAATAACTGGACATCAGGGAGTCAGAATGCTTTTGGATTCAGGTTCTGAACTCTCGTTTTTTACCAACAAGCTCATCAATCAACTCAAGCTCAAGCGACACCGTTCTAGCATAATGCTTACAGGCATTTCAAATATTGCAGCAGGTCGTACGAAAGGCAAAATAACCATTACGCTCAGATCATTATATTCAGTGGATCAAATTCGTGTTCCAGTTCATATTCTTCCTACATTAACTACTGATTTACCTAGTTTCAATGTAGACAGCTCATCATGGAATCACTTGGACGGTCTAATGCTCGCAGATCCAAATTACAAAACTCCAGGAAATATTGATATTATCCTTGGATCAATGCCCTTTGCGCAAATCATTGGCTCAGATATAAAACGTGCTCAATCAAACGATCCAGTTGCTCTGAAGACCATTTTTGGTTGGATTGTCTTTGGCTCAATACGAAAAAGCTCAATCAGACTCTCCAATAATCAGAAGCTCAATCAGCTCTACCGAAACTTTATGCAAGAATATAAAGTTTAAGGACATATGAAGGAAGCTCCAATAGTTCAACCTTTCTCAGACAGCAGCTCAAACTTAGCAGATTCAGCTCTATTACCCGATCAAGTAGGTGCTTATTACTATTTACCTCATCATGGAATATTACGGGAACATAGCACCACAACAAAGTTGAAAGTAGTGTTTAATGGCTCAGCACGCTCAAGCTCTGGTACATCGCTAAATGATATTCTCCATACGGGTGCAAAACTTCAGCTCGACATTTTTGATGTACTTCTTTGGATAAGACGTCACAAAATCATCATTAGTGCAGATATAACTAAGATGTTTCGCCAAATAAATGTCAATCCTGCAGATTGGGATCTGCAAAGAATATTATGGCTCGATGAACATAATAATATTGTTCCATATCAGCTCACTACCGTTACCTACGGAACAAGAACTGCTCCATTTCTTGCAATGCGAGTTATGTCACAGCTCATTCAAGATGAAGGCTCTAAATTTCCGTTCAATAGCTCCTATGACAAAAGGCCATTATGTAGACGACATTTTTGGTGGCTCTGACACACTGGAAGAAGCTCAATTAATAGCTCAAGACATCATAAGCCTTTGCATGGCGGGGAGCTTTCCATTAGTAAAATGGGCATGCAATTCTCCTGCATTCCTACAAATTTTATCACTCGAAACGGTTTCTAATCCTCCAGCTCAAGTTTTGGATGATACAGATCTAAAGGTTCTTGGACTTTCATGGTGCCCAACTGTTGCTCAATTTATTTTTACACCTCGAGTTTTCCAGCTCAAGAAAATAACCAAACGAATAGTTCTCTCAGAAATAGCACAACTCTTTGACCCTCTTGGATTTCTAGCTCCTGTTATAATACGAACAAAGATGTTCATTCAAGAACTTTGGATCATCAAATCTGGATGGGATGATGAACTACCATCCCAACTCACTCAAAGGTGGACGCATCTGAGAGATGAGTTGCCTATTATTGCTCAAATTCCCAGGTGGGTTAACACAATCAGTAGCTCGTACATTGAGTTACATGGCTTTTCGGATGCATCACAGTTAGCCAGGGCTGCATGTATCTATATCAGAGTTATAAATTTGGAAAACGAACCTCAAGTAAAGCTCGTTTGTGCTAAAACCAAAGTAGCACCACTGAAACCAGTAACAATTCCAAGACTTGAACTAACTGCTGCTTGGATGCTCCCAAAACTCGTAAAGCAAGTTCAACAAATACTCGAATTAGCTCAGGCTCCTATTTATCTATGGACTGATTCATCGGTAGCTCTTACTTGGATTCTCAGTCATCCATCAAAGTGGAAAGAATTCGTAAGAAATCGTGTCTGTTTTATTCAAGAGCTCACTCCAACAGCAAAGTGGAAATATGTCCCTGGGAAACAGAACCCAGCGGATTGTGCCTCAAGAGGGTTGACACCAGCTCAATTAGTAAATTTTAACCTTTGGTGGAATGGACCAGATTGGTTACCCAGTTCTACATCAGATTGGCCTACTCGACAATTCAAACCATCATTTCTCGCTCATGAGGAAGAACAACCAGGTGTTGTTCTTCAATTAACTACTACTCAAGATGAATCCACCCATTCATTATGGTATCTACTTGAAAGAAACTCGTCGATCTACAAGCTCCTGAAAATTGCAGCTATTTTTAAACGGTTCTTTTCTGTTTTAAAAGAAGAAAAGAGCTCTTTGGCAAAGTCTCCATTGACGCCTCATGACCAGCTCGATGCTCAGCTCACTTGGATAAAACTCATTCAACAAACTCACTTTGCACATGAATTAAAATCTCTACAAAATGGGGTAAAACTGCCTACAACTCATTTTGTATCAAGACTTACAGCGTTTATAGATCATCAAGGAATCTTGAGAGTTGGGGGTCGTCTTGAAAAATCTTAATTAGATCCACAAACAATTCATCCAATCATCTTACCAAGGAAGTCTCGACTTTCTCATCTAATTATTGCTCGTGCTCATCTATCAACTCTCCATGGAGGTACTCAAATTACTCTTATGAATTTACGTCACGGCTTCTGGATAATTGGAGGAAGAGCTCCAGTACGCTCCTATATACTAAAATGTGTGACCTGCGTTCGCTATCGTGCTCTACGTGCTCAGCAGCTTATGGGACAACTGCCTTCTTCACGAGTCACTCCAGTGAGACCGTTTCATACTACTGGGGTTGACTATGCAGGACCATTTTCGCTCAAGACTTTTCAAGGAAGAGGAACAAAAACCTATAAATCTTGGATAGCAGTTTTCGTTTGTTTCGTAACTTCAGCAGTACATCTGGAGGTGGTGACTGATTATTCTGGTGAAGCTTTTCTCAAAGCATATAGACGATTCATAAGTCGTCGAGGAATAAGCTCCGTGCTATATAGCGACTGTGGAACAACGTTCCAAGGTGCTAACAAGTTCTTACGTCAGTTGTTCAAAGCAAGCTCATCCGAAAATGCTCAATTAGTGAACTCTTTAGCTCAAGAATTTACTCGATGGATATTCTCACCACCCAGCGCTCCTCATTTCGGAGGAAAATGGGAAGCGGCTGTAAAGTCAGTAAAATATCATTTAGTACGAGTCATTGGGGAGACTCTGCTAACAAATGAGGATTTTACAACTCTTTTAATTCAAATTGAGGCAGTTCTGAACACTCGACCGCTCACACCTCTTTCGGATGATCCAGATGATCTTAACGCTCTAACGCCAGCTCATTTTCTCACTGGATCAGCTCCAACTATTCTACCAGAAGATGCTCTATTAGATCTGCCATCCTCAAGATTATCACTCTGGAAAATTTTACAACAGAAGCTCCAACAGTTTTGGAAACGCTGGTCAGCTGAATATCTTCAAAGGTTTCAAGCTATCTCTAAATAGCATCAGGTCTCCAACCAAATTAAGCTCGGATCTCTAGTACTAATCATTGATGAACGACTATCTCCAGCTCGATGGCCGCTAGCGAGAGTGATCGAGGTTCATCCAGGCAAGGATGGACACAATAGGGTCGTCACGCTCAAAACATCTACCACAACATTAAAACGCCCCATAGCGAAGCTCGTTGGTCTACCAATTAGCTCTTTCAGCGACACAGTCTCTGAAGGCGGGGAGAATGTTGAGGAAACTACGCCTCAACTTTAAGAAGTTGCAACATTGTTGCAATGGATGCAACATTGTTGCAATGGATGCTCAACATGGTCACAATGGATGCTCTACATTGTTGCAGTTTTGGGTGCTCAACATTGTTGCTTCCTATTTCCGTTAGCAACAATGTTGACCCTTTTCTCTAGTTAACAGCTCAGCGTGGGTGATTAATAATGCGACGTATTGGAATGTGGCATGATCGATTTTTAATGATCGCGTCCTATTCCCATCAACTTCCAGACCGGTCGTCAGTCGTCATTCAGAATTAACAGTGACTGCACGTCAAGCCTTAGCTCAGCAGCAAAGTTGTAATACATTCAAACTTGTGGTTGAAGTAAATAATAAAAATAAAATCTGTAAATAAATAGTGTTCTTATTCTACTGCTCATTACTCTATAGCTCATTACTCGCAGTTGCTCTACAAAACAAAAGTGTAACGCAAAAAGCATGGATATAAAAAGGAATTAAGTTGTACAACGAAAGTGTTAAATAATAGGTATTGATTTTTTTGTAGTCATTGTATAAGAATACCTTTTGGTTTAAATAAAGATACAAATACAAAAACAATCGTCGTTCCTTTGAAATTTGCTGTCGCTGTTACTTAAGTTACGGATGTGACTTGTTCACAGTGATTTGTCACTGTAAACAACTGTCACGGTGACTTGAAAGTCACTTTTTCCCAATCTCTAAAAAGAACCAAATTATTATCACTTCAAGTAATAATATTTGTTGAACTAAATTGCGAGCGATTCCGAAAAGTGTACTGTAGGGAATCCTCCCTCAATAAATAAAACAAACAAAGTGATTTACTTGTTACTTTGAATTTAAAGTAACAAGTAAAACTCAGTATACCAAATATATATAAATTTATATTCTAGTAGGCATCACTTGATAATGTTACTCTACATTATGAATTTAAGTTTAGTAGGACGTGACTTAATATTGTGAAAGGTTGTATTAAAATAATAATATTGATTGATTATAATTGTGTTAATAATAATTGTGTGTTATAACTAATTATGAAAATAAATAATAACTAATATGTGTTTGAATATTTTACAATATGATTGGGAATAAGCCCCAACATAATTGGTGACCCCGACTGGAGAAACAGCTCCAAGTAAGTGTAAAACTATATAATGAATTGAGATAGCAACCAGAAATAAGTGTAAAACCTCTAATGAAGAAAAATAAGCGCAAAATTAAATAAATAAATTCAAAACTTAAAAATATGTGCAAAAACATTAAAATAAAATGACATGAGTGACACTAAAATGAACGAAATGAAACAAAATATGAAAATAACACAAACATTTTGTGAATTTAAGTGAATTTAATAAATTTGTGAATATAATTCAAATTAGATCACATAAAAGCAATGAACTTTTACAAAAATTATTAAAATAATAAAATAATAATAATAAATTGGTAACGGTTAATAAAATAATTTAATTAATAAATAAATAAAAATGTTTGAACAAAAATATAATGTGATGTGAAATGATGATAGAAATGAATTTGATTTTAGAAGTTGATGTGATGTGATATGTAGAAAGAATTGAATTTAATTTAAAAGAGAGCAGAATAAAATATTATAAAAAACTAAATACTTAATGGAAGAAATATTATATAAATAAATAAAATAATGCATAATATAAACAAAATAAATAAAACAAACTTTTTAAATATTCAAGTGAATAAAAACAATACCTATGTTTCACGATTTTTATTTAAAATATATATAAATATTAAATAATAATAATATTTTATAATGTTGTGACATAAATTGTGAAATAATTTGAACTATCGAAAGAAAATTAAACAGCCAACAATCAATAGAAATTTAAAATAGCCAACAATCAACAGAATTTATCAAGATTTTTTTTTTTCAATAATCAAGAAAAACAATAATATCTCAAGAAGATTGATGAAGAAATAACAAAATTCATCAAGATATTTCAACAATCATGAAAGAAGATCAATCATCTATCAACAATATGTATGAAGAAACAACAATTCGTCTAAGAATCAAGATATGTAGTTAATGTTAATTAATTTATTTTAGTTATTGTTATAAACATGTAAATTTGGCATTACTTAGTTTTACTATAACTTTGTAAACACGTAAGAATATGGAAACAAATGCAGAAGTTATTTCCACTGTAGTCAGTACGAATACAACTAACTCTTTTCCGGAACAACTAATGGCATCAGATTATGTCCCTCAAATGGATGCCAGCGTGATGAACCTTGAAATAAATTCAGGAAACATTAAAATTCCATCATTTTGGATTGATTCCCCTGAACCATGGTTCATCGTCGCTGAAGCACAATTTAAAGCATTTAATATTAGATCGGAAAAAAGAAAATATACACTTCTGTTGACAGCACATACACCAGAAATTATATAGAAAATGATAGATGTTTTACAAAATCCGCCAAATGAGAATACAATTTACACCACTTTCAAAAAGAAATTAATGGAAAGTTTATCTCCTAATGAAGAAGAAAGAATTACGAATCTTCTATACCATTCAGTAATTGGAGATAGAAAACCATCTGAATATTATAGATATTATAGATATTATACACATGGCAGGAACTTCGAATGAATTAGGTACCAAAACAATTAGACAATTATATTTGGATCGTCTACCTAAACCTATTAGTCGATTTCTAATTTCAAATCAATACCTTCCCATGACACAACAATTGGATTTAGCTGAGAGTCTTTCGGAAAATGAAAAACAATCACTTAGTCAAATAACAGAATTAAATAACAAACATAATGTAAATTTTAATAACCCATACAATAATAATTCAAATAATATGAATGAAATTTCTATGATGAAAGAAGAAATAACTAAGCTAAGGGAAATGATTGAAGATATTTCGAGTATGCAAATTTCAAATGGAAATAGATATCAAAGAAATAACTTTCAATCTTTTCATAGAAATAATAATTACGAAAATAATTTTAGAAACAGATCAAAATCGCGAGAAAGAAATCGAGAAACAAATACTTCAGATAACTTATGTTGGTACCATAATAAATTCGGTAATAATGCATACAAATGCCCTAAGCCATGTAAATTTTTTAAAAATGAAAAAGAAAATGATTAAAAAAACTAACTTGTTACAGAAGGTAGTGCAGGACGCAACAAGTCTAGCCGATTATTTATCACTGATCCATTAACAGGTTTTACCTTTCTAGTTGCCACAGGCGCAGACCTTTCTGTTTTACCTAACAAATATTTTGGATCTATACTTAAAAACAATGAACTGTCTCTTTCAGCAGCTAATGGCACTGAAATTTCTACCTTTGGTTCAAAATTAATAGAAATTTATTTAGGATCACGGAGATCGTTTAAGCATCCATTCACTCTTGCTTCGGTAGATAGACCAATTATAGGAGCAGATTTCCTAATAAAACACGATTTAATTGTAGATTTAAAAAATCGTCGTCTAATAGATGGACTCACTAACTTATCTGTTCAAGCTTTTTCAGCAAAAGTAGATACTACAAGTCCAGTTTTAGTTCGTACTGAATCTACTTTTGAGAAATTACTAGATGAATTTCCTGCAAAAACTGCTGCACCTAATTATAAAGCTCCAATAAAACACAACGTAAGACACCATATTTTAACAAATGGACCTCTCCCAGTTAATAACCCACGAAAATAAGACCAAAAACGGTATAAAGCAGCTAAGATGGAGTTTGAGCATATGATGGAACATGGCATTTGCATACCTTCCTCTTCAGGTAATGATTGGCGACCATGTGGAGATTATAGAAGATTAAATGCCATAACCGTCCCAGATAGATACCCGATACCACACATCCATGATATGACTATGCATTTATTTAATTCTTAAATATTTTCAAAAATAGATTTAGTAAAGGCCTAACATTTAAAACCGGTTGCCGAGGAAGATGTAAACAAAACGGCAATAACTACCCCATTTGGATTGTTTGAATGCCTTTTTGAAAGAATGCATTTTGGTCTTCGTAACGCTGCACAAACATTCCGGCGTTTCATTAATAAAGTTGCAGAGGATTTTGACTTTACGTCAGTCTCCATCGACGATATACTCGTATTTAGTAGACCTGAAAACGAACACAAAGATCATCTTAGATTATTATTTAAACGATTAGCAGAGTTTGGTATTTCCATAAACATTTCAAAGTGTTTTTAGGAGTATCTGAATCAACTTGCCAATTGCCAGGATATCCAATTGTTATGAATTTTCTTACATTTCTCCGCTTAAAATGTAGAATTTTATCTGAAAATCATTTTTAAAGCAGTTTTGCCTGATAGGTTCTTTCGAACCATGTCCAGGACGCTGGAGGTATGGGGCATTTTGCCCGCTTTACCTCTTCTTTTTGAAGTATAGGCCATTTGTCCGACTTTACTTCGTTCTGTTGGAGATATAGGGCCTGTGGCCCATGTTACCTCTTTGTGGTCATTTTGCCTGCATGGCTACGAGGCCAAGTCAGGACTTTAAGGGTACATGGCCTGAAGGCCAAGTTACCCTCGAGTCAAAGAAACACACGTTCTATGAGCCGTATATTTCTAGACTAACTTCTGTACATTTTTGGACCTTAATTTATACTTAAATCTAGCTTACTCACTACTTTTCCCTACTTCTTATTTTCCTAGAACTTATTCTGGTGCAATCCAATTTCCGTCGATTGGGTCATTGATCGGGAATTATTGAAACCGATCAATGTTCCAATCGACGTTGACCTAATTTTCATTTTCATAAATTTTCTTGAGTCAGCATTTCTGCTGACTTTGGCGAAAATTCCACACGCTTAAATTTTTCCGGAGTCAGCGGAAATGCCGACTCGGAAAAATATTTTTCAAAACTGCATTTTTACCTGAGTCAGCAGAAATGCTGACTCAGGTGTAAATATTTTTAAAATATTTGATGACCTTCCCAAGGGTTAATGCCCTTATGGAAGGTCATGGTTCCTTTCAAAGGAACCCAAATTTTGGTTCCTAACATTCCTCCCGCCTTTGGAAAATTCTCCCCAATATTTTTTTTCATTAGGTAGTAGGTAAAATATTTACATTTATATATAATTATTCCAGTTTCTCAGTTATTTTTTTTTTCTTATTTTTTGTTTTAACACTTCTGTTTATAGTGGATGATTTAAATTTAAAATGCTTAACATAAATTCGTGGTTCTTACACAAATTGTTCCTTGAAAAATTTTTTATGTTATTATATGTAGGTCTTATGATTAATCTTTTTCTCTTAACAATTTTTGCACATTTTCCAAAAGTTTTCGATTAAGTTTCATTATTAATTGTTATCTTTATCTAATTGCCATTCGTTTATACTGGCTATTCCGGTATTAAAATATTAACTTTGCTCGTAGTGAAAAATCTTAAGTTTTGCATCTGAGTTACCTTCCTCAATCTTAAGGCTAACGTTGTTTTACACTAATGTTTTTTTTACATTACAGATTATACATTTGATTTACCTGTTATGGGTGCTAATCATACATTCGCATTACATCCAATTCTAAAGCTATGGTTACATGAAATAAATTTGAATTTACAATTATAGTTTTAATTATGGTTACATCAAAAGATTTTACATCTGTAAGCTAGTACTTTGGTTTTTACTCTTCGTGTATTTAACTTTAAGCGATTTATGTTGATTCTTCGTTGGATATTTTTTCTTAAAGATGCTGTCCCACAGATGACGTCTATACTGGAGTTTATTCCGTTTTTGGAGCGATCGCGTTGGGTGGAGGTGGTGTTATCTTCATAGTAGATGTTGTTCTTTCTGCGTCTTCGTTCATGTAACTTTATTGTTATCCGATGGTAGCTGCTTATAGAGCTGAGCACAGAACTGTGACATTGGTTCCCCGACTGGTCTGGTATATTGTCTATCCTAGGCAGTGGGTTTACCATTCCTTCTGTTACTTTTATTCGGCATAGCATCTGGCCATCAGGTCCTTATTTTGGGACTGCTAACAATAACGTGATCTTATGGTTTCTGCTGGTCACTAAGTTATTTTCTTTTTTCTCTCTTCTTGTGTTTGTTGGTATGTCTTTTTATGATTTTTGTTTTTATTGTTTCAATTTCTTTTTCCTTATTTAATCCTTGTTTACTTCTATTGTTTAGTTTAATATTTTACTCCGCGTCTAAATTCTCAATTTTCTTTTTCACATTAAATTCTCTTTTCTTCATTTTATTCTCTTTATATGTATACATTTTTACCTCCTTTCTGTCCATTGTTTCTTTTTCGCGTTTATTTATTTAGTTGTACCCTTTATATAATCAATTTTTTTTTTTTTTTTGTTTTACTTCTTTGGGATGTACTTCCTTGTTTTGTATTGGGCCCGTTTCTCCACTACAATGTGTTTCTTGGAGCATTTTCACCTACCAAAACGTGCGAGTCTTGGAAACTTAGGTGACTCTTCCCGGCACGCACTGTGGCCAAACCTTTGATTTCGTGCTCTGTACCTATTTCGAAGAGTTTGTGGAGTTCTGCGATAGTTTCGCGTAACGTTATTGAGGCTTTAACTTGTTCTCCGTGTTTTTTTTTGTTTATTTCACGTCCGAAGCAGTAGTACACTCCGCAGTTTGCGAGCCGCAGTAATATAAGTGTCTTCCTTCGACCGTCTCACGTTAGACAGTTGTCCCATTACAATAACATTCTCACGTCATTACGTTGGTAACTGGGGCTTCTACATAAGTCGTATGTTACAAGTATATCCCTAATTTTACATATATATCTCCCGTTTACATTTAAATTAGCTTTTTACATTTATATTTCTTTTACATTTATATTTGCCTTTTTTATATTTACACGATTAAATATATGCTTTATAATCTTTTTTCTTTTTTCACTTTTATTTCTTTTTACTCTTTCATTTTTATATTGATATTTGTTACTTTTACATCTCTTAGTTTACTTTCTTTAAACTTGTATTCTATCCCCATTTAATTTCTTATATTTTTTTTTGATATATATTTTGTATTCTTTTATTATTTTCTATGAAAAATTAATATCTCCAAGGAGTCTTAGCCAGTCATTGTTTACTATGTTACCTGTTTTGAATTGTTATTTCTACCATAGATCTATTATTTTAATCTCTAAGCTCTTCTGTTTTTTCTCCTTTAAAATCATAGCAAGTTATAGTTTGCAATGTGATCTCATTAATTATTATTTCTACTAGAGACAATTATATTAATCTTTTCATTTAGCGGAATTTTTTTTTTTTGAATTCGTGCAAAATTGTATACAATGCAAATAAGTAACATGTTTTCAAACTTCACAACGCTTTTTAAAATGGTATTCAAAAATACAATTCAACAAATACAAATAAGTAAAATGCTTTAAATTAACATATTCTGCAATGTTTTACCTATCAATAATTTACATATTAATTTAAAATCCCAATATTTTCTATTATTAATTTATAATTTGAGTCGTGAGTCGATCTTTCAAAGCTTTTACTGGTCTCCTTCCCCCTTAAAATCGCCTTCCTCTGTTTTAGCATCAGAATCTGCATCTTCAGGTCATCTGTCTTTTGCTAGCTTCCATCTTCAATTAGGTTGCGTCGTGGCTAGTTGGTTGTAGGTCCGTGGTTGCGGCTGCGCCAAAATGTTATGAATTTTCTTACATTTCTCCGCTTAAAATGTAGAATTTTATCTGAAAATCATTTTTAAAGCAGTTTTGCCTGATAGGTTCTTTCGAACCATGTCCAGGACGCTGGAGGTATGGGGCATTTTGCCCGCTTTACCTCTTCTTTTTGAAGTATAGGCCATTTGGCCGACTTTACTTCGTTCTGTTGGAGATATAGGGCCTGTGGCCCATGTTACCTCTTTGTGGTCATTTTGCCTGCATGGCTACGAGGCCAAGTCAGGACTTTAAGGGTACATGGCCTGAAGGCCAAGTTACCCTCGAGTCAAAGAAACACACGTTCTATGAGCCGTATATTTCTAGACTAACTTCTGTACATTTTTGGACCTTAATTTATACTTAAATCTAGCTTACTCACTACTTTTCCCTACTTCTTATTTTCCTAGAACTTATTCTGGTGCAATCCAATTTCCGTCGATTGGGTCATTGATCGGGAATTATTGAAACCGATCAATGTTCCAATCGACGTTGACCTAATTTTCATTTTCATAAATTTTCTTGAGTCAGCATTTCTGCTGACTTTGGCGAAAATTCCACACGCTTAAATTTTTCCGGAGTCAGCGGAAATGCCGACTCGGAAAAATATTTTTCAAAACTGCATTTTTACCTGAGTCAGCAGAAATGCTGACTCAGGTGTAAATATTTTTAAAATATTTGATGACCTTCCCAAGGGTTAATGCCCTTATGGAAGGTCATGGTTCCTTTCAAAGGAACCCAAATTTTGGTTCCTAACATTCCTCCCGCCTTTGGAAAATTCTCCCCAATATTTTTTTTCATTAGGTAGTAGGTAAAATATTTACATTTATATATAATTATTCCAGTTTCTCAGTTATTTTTTTTTTCTTATTTTTTGTTTTAACACTTCTGTTTATAGTGGATGATTTAAATTTAAAATGCTTAACATAAATTCGTGGTTCTTACACAAATTGTTCCTTGAAAAATTTTTTATGTTATTATATGTAGGTCTTATGATTAATCTTTTTCTCTTAACAATTTTTGCACATTTTCCAAAAGTTTTCGATTAAGTTTCATTATTAATTGTTATCTTTATCTAATTGCCATTCGTTTATACTGGCTATTCCGGTATTAAAATATTAACTTTGCTCGTAGTGAAAAATCTTAAGTTTTGCATCTGAGTTACCTTCCTCAATCTTAAGGCTAACGTTGTTTTACACTAATGTTTTTTTTACATTACAGATTATACATTTGATTTACCTGTTATGGGTGCTAATCATACATTCGCATTACATCCAATTCTAAAGCTATGGTTACATGAAATAAATTTGAATTTACAATTATAGTTTTAATTATGGTTACATCAAAAGATTTTACATCTGTAAGCTAGTACTTTGGTTTTTACTCTTCGTGTATTTAACTTTAAGCGATTTATGTTGATTCTTCGTTGGATATTTTTTCTTAAAGATGCTGTCCCACAGATGACGTCTATACTGGAGTTTATTCCGTTTTTGGAGCGATCGCGTTGGGTGGAGGTGGTGTTATCTTCATAGTAGATGTTGTTCTTTCTGCGTCTTCGTTCATGTAACTTTATTGTTATCCGATGGTAGCTGCTTATAGGGCTGAGCACAGAACTGTGACATTGGTTCCCCGACTGGTCTGGTATATTGTCTATCCTAGGCAGTGGGTTTACCATTCCATTCCATATTTTTTATTCGGCATAGCATCTGGCCATCAGGTCCTTATTTTGGGACTGCTAACAATAACGTGATCTTATGGTTTCTGCTGGTCACTAAGTTATTTTCTTTTTTCTCTCTTCTTGTGTTTGTTGGTATGTCTTTTTATGATTTTTGTTTTTATTGTTTCAATTTCTTTTTCCTTATTTAATCCTTGTTTACTTCTATTGTTTAGTTTAATATTTTACTCCGCGTCTAAATTCTCAATTTTCTTTTTCACATTAAATTCTCTTTTCTTCATTTTATTCTCTTTATATGTATACATTTTTACCTCCTTTCTGTCCATTGTTTCTTTTTCGCGTTTATTTATTTAGTTGTACCCTTTATATAATCAATTTTTTTTTTTTTTTTGTTTTACTTCTTTGGGATGTACTTCCTTGTTTTGTATTGGGCCCGTTTCTCCACTACAATGTGTTTCTTGGAGCATTTTCACCTACCAAAACGTGCGAGTCTTGGAAACTTAGGTGACTCTTCCCGGCACGCACTGTGGCCAAACCTTTGATTTCGTGCTCTGTACCTATTTCGAAGAGTTTGTGGAGTTCTGCGATAGTTTCGCGTAACGTTATTGAGGCTTTAACTTGTTCTCCGTGTTTTTTTTTGTTTATTTCACGTCCGAAGCAGTAGTACACTCCGCAGTTTGCGAGCCGCAGTAATATAAGTGTCTTCCTTCGACCGTCTCACGTTAGACAGTTGTCCCATTACAATAACATTCTCACGTCATTACGTTGGTAACTGGGGCTTCTACATAAGTCGTATGTTACAAGTATATCCCTAATTTTACATATATATCTCCCGTTTACATTTAAATTAGCTTTTTACATTTATATTTCTTTTACATTTATATTTGCCTTTTTTATATTTACACGATTAAATATATGCTTTATAATCTTTTTTCTTTTTTCACTTTTATTTCTTTTTACTCTTTCATTTTTATATTGATATTTGTTACTTTTACATCTCTTAGTTTACTTTCTTTAAACTTGTATTCTATCCCCATTTAATTTCTTATATTTTTTTTTGATATATATTTTGTATTCTTTTATTATTTTCTATGAAAAATTAATATCTCCAAGGAGTCTTAGCCAGTCATTGTTTACTATGTTACCTGTTTTGAATTGTTATTTCTACCATAGATCTATTATTTTAATCTCTAAGCTCTTCTGTTTTTTCTCCTTTAAAATCATAGCAAGTTATAGTTTGCAATGTGATCTCATTAATTATTATTTCTACTAGAGACAATTATATTAATCTTTTCATTTAGCGGAATTTTTTTTTTTTGAATTCGTGCAAAATTGTATACAATGCAAATAAGTAACATGTTTTCAAACTTCACAACGCTTTTTAAAATGGTATTCAAAAATACAATTCAACAAATACAAATAAGTAAAATGCTTTAAATTAACATATTCTGCAATGTTTTACCTATCAATAATTTACATATTAATTTAAAATCCCAATATTTTCTATTATTAATTTATAATTTGAGTCGTGAGTCGATCTTTCAAAGCTTTTACTGGTCTCCTTCCCCCTTAAAATCGCCTTCCTCTGTTTTAGCATCAGAATCTGCATCTTCAGGTCATCTGTCTTTTGCTAGCTTCCATCTTCAATTAGATTGCGTCGTGGCTAGTTGGTTGTAGGTCCGTGGTTGCGGCTGCGCCAAAATGTTATGAATTTTCTTACATTTCTCCGCTTAAAATGTAGAATTTTATCTGAAAATCATTTTTAAAGCAGTTTTGCCTGATAGGTTATTTCGAACCATGTCCAGGACGCTGGAGGTATGGGGCATTTTGCCCGCTTTACCTCTTCTTTTTGAAGTATAGGCCATTTGGCCGACTTTACTTCGTTCTGTTGGAGATATAGGGCCTGTGGCCCATGTTACCTCTTTGTGGTCATTTTGCCTGCATGGCTACGAGGCCAAGTCAGGACTTTAAGGGTACATGGCCTGAAGGCCAAGTTACCCTCGAGTCAAAGAAACACACGTTCTATGAGCCGTATATTTCTAGACTAACTTCTGTACATTTTTGGACCTTAATTTATACTTAAATCTAGCTTACTCACTACTTTTCCCTACTTCTTATTTTCCTAGAACTTATTCTGGTGAAATCCAATTTCCGTCGATTGGGTCATTGATCGGGAATTATTGAAACCGATCAATGTTCCAATCGACGTTGACCTAATTTTCATTTTCATAAATTTTCTTGAGTCAGCATTTCTGCTGACTTTGGCGAAAATTCCAGACGCTTAAATTTTTCCGGAGTCAGCGGAAATGCCGACTCGGAAAAATATTTTTCAAAACTGCATTTTTACCTGAGTCAGCAGAAATGCTGACTCAGGTGTAAATATTTTTAAAATATTTGATGACCTTGCCAAGGGTTAATGCCCTTATGGAAGGTCATGGTTCCTTTCAAAGGAACCCAAATTTTGGTTCCTAACACAATTTCTGAAAAAGGAGTTATTCCTTCTCAAGAGAGAATCAAGGCAATTTGAGAATTGGATCAACCAATTTCAATTAAGAAGATTGAAAAATTTTTAGGAATGATAAATTATTATCATAGGTTTATTCCTAAATCAGCCAATCTTCTTATCTTCTAAAAATTTTAAACATAAAGAATTTACATGGCCAGAAATCTGCAAAACAACTTACTCAGAAGTAAAAACCCAATTAGCTAATGCAACAATGCTTCATCATCCTAAACCTGATGGTAAATTCTGCATTTGTACTGATGCTTCTTTATCGTACATAGGCGCAGTATTAGAACAAAAAAACGGATCTCAATGGGAACCTTTAGCTTTTTTCTCAAGGAAATTATCATATACCGAAAAAAAATATTCAACATTTGATCGACAGTTACTTGTAATTTATTCTTCAATAAAACATTTCCGATTTTTTATTGGAGGTAGAAATTTTACTATATTTACTGATCATAAACCTTTGACAACTTCTTTGTCATCAAAAGCTGAACGTAGTCAACAAACCATTTAGGCAAACAAACCATTTAGGCTACATCGCTCAATTTACCAACGACATTAAGTTTATAAAAGGCAAAGACAACATTGTAGCAGATTTCTTATCTCGCCCATCGGAAATGGCAATTTCAAAGTTACATACTCCACAAATTAACTTTACAATTTTATCAGAGCAACAAGAGGTAGATGATGAAGTAAGGGAACTTTTAAAAACAGACAACATTAAAAACAATTTCAGATTAAAGAAATTTATTTACCCAGAAGGAGAAATCATTTTCGACATATCAACTGATATTAATAGACCATATATACCAGAACCTCTCCGTAAAAAGATATTCGAATCTGTCCATAACTTAGCACACCCTGGTATCAGATCTACAAGGAAACTCATAACTTCTAAATTTTTTTGGCCTAATATGAATGAAGATTGTAACACTTGGGCCAAATGTTGCACTTCGTGTCAAAAAACAAAAATTTCGAGACACACTACTTCAAAATTTGGTAAATACCAAGTACCAGCTTGTAGATTTGAACATATTAACATGGACTTGGTAGGACCCTTACCACCATCAGAAGGCAGACAATATATCCTTACAATTATAGATCGTTTTTCAAGATGGCCGGAAGCATACCCATTAAATGATATTTCAGCAAAATCAGTTGCTCAGGCATTTGTAGAAAATTTGTTACCACGATTTGGTTGTCCGCTTAGAATCTCAACAGACCAAGCAGCACAATTCGAAACTAAATTATTTAATGAAATAACAAAATTAATAGGAGCACATCATATTCATTCTACTGTATATAATCCAAAGGCAAATGGAATCGTAGAAAGATTCCATCGCCAGTTAAAAGCAGCAATAAGGGCACGAGAAAACTGTATGCATTGGGTGAGGGAATTACCTTTTATACTTCTTGGTATACGATGTAGTTGGAAAGAGGATCTGCAAAGTAGTCCAGCCGAAATAATTTACGGGCAAAATTTAAGACTTCCGGAAGATATTTCTAATTTCCTTTCATCTAATAATTCCGTTGACACTTCATGATGAAAAATTTAATACCATTGAATACAAGACCCGTTAAGCAAGTAAACATATACATGCCAAACGATTTGGGCACTTGTAAACAAGTATTCATTAGAAAAGAAGGTAAATTTGGTAAATTATCAGATCCATATGAAGGACCCTACAATGTTATTAGACGGTTAACAAAGAGATTCATAGTTGACTACAAAGGAAAACACATAACAATTAACATTGATATACTTAAACCAAAAATAAAAAAATAAAAAAACCAACAAAAACAAGGGGTGAGCTGTAGGGAATCCTCCCTCAATAAATAAAAAAAACAAAATGATTTGTTTTTCAAAACTCAGTATGCCAAATATATATAAATTTATATTCTAGTAGGCATCACTTGTTAATATTACTCTACATTATTAATTTAAGTTTAGTAGCAAGTGACTTAATATTGTGAAAGGTTGTATTAAAATAATAATATTAATTGATTATAATTGTGTTAATAATAATTGTGTGTAATAACTAATTATGAAAATAAATAATAACTACTATGTGTTTGACTATTTTACAATATGATTGGGAATAAGCCCCAACATGTACCTCACATGCACTCAGAAACTGAAACATCCACCTGGCGAGCATAATTTAAATAATTTTTGAGTATCAATATTAAAATATTTTTCTTAATAAAATAACCATATTTGGATTATCATACCTTTAGTCCATCAAAATATATTAGGACTGAATACTTTTTTTCGATTTTCACCTAATCTTATTAAAAAATATACAAAAATTCGTCGCATATTTCGAACGATCTGGTCGCAGCCACCTTTTGGAATCGTTTTGAAAAACATCGTATTGCCACTCCAGCGTGAAAATAGAAAAAGATTCTATTTTCAATCCACGTTGGTCCTAGATTGCCCGAAAGGCACATATGGCAGAGTGCGTGCGTGCGAAGCGAGCGGAACATGTAAGCCAATCCAATACACTCCAAGCTGGCACTGGAAACGCGCCTTTAGTCTTGGTAGTAGACCCCGCCTAGATTTTGCAGTAGGTGTTCTATCCGCACAATTAGAAAATTTACAAAGTTACAAAATTGTAGATGTAGTATAACTGCAAAGAGTTTAGGCATTCAAAACCCCCTGGATGTGGTAGTAATACAAGCCATGAACCAGACTTTTCTACTACCACACCCTTAGCATCAGAGGGCCGGTTGCCACATCGAAGAATATGAAATTTCATACGAGAAATGAAATTTTCATTGCGGGAATTTTAAAAAACGCAAATATTTTACAATAAAAATCTCTTTTTTATTCATTTTATGAATTTTATTATACACAAAATTGAATAGATTTATATAGAAATAAGTATACATATATATTTATGTACTGAAAAGTAAAAATTTGACGAAGTTGAAATTTGAAATTATATACGAAATTTTGTGTGCGGGAATTTTAAATAAATATAACATTTTGTAGCATAAATCATTTCTTTTATTAATGTTAAGCAATTTAACAAAATATCGGCAACAATTAAAATACAAACTGACATAAAATAATAAAAAACTATATTTTTCGTGTGAATAGAATTTAATAATTATACACATTACTAATTATGTACAAAGGAACAATTTATTAATCTCTTTCTTCATTATTATAATATTACAATTCAACAATTTAACTAAAGTTTTAAATAATTCAGTCTATTAATTCAGTCTAAAGTACATAACAAAAAAGAATGCGTAACAAAATATAAGAAATTAAAATATAAATAAATAACAAAAAAGAATGTATAACAAAATATAAGTAACAAAAAAGAATGTATAACAAAATATAAGTAACAAAAAAGAATAGTTAAAAAAATATAACAAATTAACAAATAAATAAATTAGAAAACTAATAACAAAAAAAAAATCACAGGTAAAATGAAGTGCTGCATATTAGGAGTTAAATTTCTGTAATTTCCGCGTTTTAGTGGATAGAGAACTATTGTTAGTTGATTTTGTGTAATTATTTAACAAGATATTCCACAGTGGGGAGCACAATTTACTAAAAATTTCAAAGTTGGTTAAACCGCAAGAGCATATACGATCCAAGTCAACATCAAAGTTGTCAGAAAGAATTGACTCGAAGACTAGAGCCCTTAAAAGACCTTTCTGATTGGTTGTCCCTAAGAAACTTTTGGAGAATTCCATATTAGAAACAATGTACTGGAAAATGGCACACATATGGAAAAATAAAATTTTGACACTAGCTGTAGGAATGTGGAGTCCACCACGTTGCATCGCATCAAAGTATTCATCATCTATGGGGACACCTTTGTCTTCCATAACTTCGAGCTTACATCTGGCGCAATTGATTTTTCGCTCGGTTGCATATGTGGCATATCCACATGCATATATATGGGCAGATTCATCAATTTGAACACTTGCAAGATACGACGAATCAAAAATGGGCTTAAAAATTGTGGTGTCAATATTATCTTGAACTCTATTTTCGCCATAATCTGCGATAAGGCTTTGGAAATTTTGCCTTTTGTGGAGAAAAACATTGTGAATTCGAATTTTTTTCTCCGATTCTAAGAGTTCCGTATAAGAAACATTATACCGACAACCAGAAAGAGACCGATATAAGCGGAATCTTCCTTCCAAATCGTCGGTTTGAAACTTTCCTAGCAAAACGTACTTTAATTTCAAGTTGTTCAAGGTATAACTTACTAAGTCCAATAAAGTGGACGTAGTAAGAACTGCAGCTTGATACGTATCAGAAGAAAATGTATTGAAATTATTTTCTGCCTGATTCCAAGTGTGAAGCCAATTTATAAAATTGGTCAGAAATTCCACTTGGGCGCCAGATAAATTGAAAATAGGGCTACAGTAAACGTTTCTTTTGTCTCTGCCTTTGTGAAGTTGCTTCACATTAACAATGTTCCACCAAGTGCGAATAATTTCGCAAAAATCGGCTGTTTGGGAGCAACCTTCGGACTTCAAGGCTGCGATGGTGGAATCATGAAATATATTGTCTGCATAACAAACTTTTTGCCTATCCAGATTGCTAGTGTCAATAGTTTTTAAATTTAATTTGAAAGCCTTTCTAACACTCAGGTTTCTTTCGCGGTTAAAGAGATTGCAGATATCTTTAAAGGAAGCTTTTTTAATTTCACCGGTCTTGAAATCACTATAAAAAAGCTGTTGGGGATCTAAATTGATCCAATTATTGCGAAAGTTTTTGTATAAATGTACAGTGTCATACTGCAAAAAGACTTTTTGGTCAGGGAAATCTGGATTGGGGAAATAATTCTCTGAATTTTTTTGAAATATCTTGAACATATTTTGATTCGTTTTGCTATTATCAGTAACAAGAACCAGAACTTGAAAACCTATTTTTTGCACAAATTTGATGACTTCTGTGGTAAGTTCGTGCAAATGCTTACCAGTGATATTAATGACCGGAACTAATCGAACGATTTCTTGAAAGGTTCCATAAATTGACTTAATCATAAATGATTGAACGGTTCTAGCCAATTTTGAACTATTATTTTCGGCCAAACCGGTAATGTTATTTGATTTAAATTGTAGGCACGGTTCAACATAAATTTCGTCAATTAGTAATGCGCCTACTTTTTCTACATTACTAAGTGACTTAATAGCATGCTCCAAATACCGTTCGTCGTTGAGTTCATTTTTAAAATCAGGTGTTATATTAAATGACGACGAAATACTTTGAAGGTGTCTTTTGCAAGGGAGAAACACGAATTTGCGCAGAAGTTCATATGCGGCGGCAGAATGCGAATATATCACAAAAGACATTATAATGATTGAAGAGTCGTACCGGGTTCTTTGAGAGAAAAAGTGTTTGAGTTGGTTAATCAATATTTCCAACTTTCCTGAATGTTCGTATTCATCATCAACCTGAGAAGCTGCCTCAAGATTGCGCAAAGCAGCCGTTAAACATATTTCGCGACTTGGCTTAGGAGTTTCTTGGCATTGCTTATATCTGCTCAAAATATTCACAACTTGCGACCAAAGACTAAGTTTTTTGGATTTGGGCAAAACCCATGAAAGATCTTGGTCGCTTAATTCAGAATCTTCCATAAAAACCCTAACAACTAGATCCTCCGAAACCGATATTCTAACAACGAACTCGCAAATTTCAGTTGGATCTTTTTCAACAATGAAGAAAATAACACTGTCCGCATGTATTTTAATAAACCAATCAGTTAATTCTAATTGAGACTTAAAATTGTCTCGGAAATTTTCAAAATTGGTGATCCGGTCTTTACTGAAGAACTCTTCATTGATTTCTTCACAATGCGCAAGAGCTTTCTCTCGGCGAATATTGGGATCTTTGCGTGAACTTGATGGTTCTGGTTGCGACAAGTAAGACGGACAGTTTGGGAAAAGTGAGGGAACGGCAGTTTCCGTTAAACGAATGCGTTTCAGAGGACGACCAACCTCATTGACTCGCAGAATTTCAGAATCCCGAAAATGTTTAGAGCAGACATACGAAAATTTTGTGGGCTTCCAGTTATCACGGGGTATACTCTTTACCCACGAATTGAATAACGAAGACTCATTTTTTGGAAATAAAAACGCTGAAACTAAGCCCTCTTTCGCGATAGAACTGTCATAGTTCGAAGAACAATTAGGCACACAACAACGATGCGGCATTATGAAGTAAACTAATGAGTACTGTATATATTAAAAATTCAAATGAAAAGAGAAAACCCAACAGCACAATAATAATAACACAAACTCAATATATACTTTAAAAATTCAAATAAAAAGAGTAAACTCAATCTATATGCAGCACTTCTATTGGAAAAAATATCAAAAAACAGATAAAATAAATAAATTCGATTTAAATAATAATTAAAAATCTAAAAACAGAAAATCCCTCGTTGATGTATGTTGTCTCCTCCTAAAATATGAAAAATGTATCTCTTTCAGATTAAAATATACACGTACCAAAAATGTTCGAAATCCACCGATGTTCACCGGTTATTCCCTCCTTCAAAAGTGGCCTTCTGCTAATAATGAAATTTATACACTTTATTTAATTATTAAATACACTTATTCAATTTTAAAACAACAATAAAATTTAACACAAAACATTTAAAACAATCAAAACGAAACTAAACTAACTAAATTTACACTTGAAAATTTTGTGTATGGTATCACCTTTAGGAAAACATTTTCACGAAACAAAAACGTTTTCATATCAACACTTTATTCTTGTTTTTTAATGTTTCCGTAAAGTGACACCAACACTTACTAATTAAATATTTAAATAATAACTTGAAAACATATTTTTAAACTATAAAAACACTCACAATTATTATTTTACCCCGGCGTCGCGAATAATTCTTGTGCCGATTGTCAAAGCGCGGATTGAAATGGCGCAATTCTAGGCCCTTACTCACACATCGAAAAAAACCAGTTCATGGCTTGTCAAACCACTACATATCCAGGGGGTTCTGAGGCATTGTTTAACGTACACATACATACGTTCATCTGTAACATTGAATTTAGGCTGTTTTTAAATTACACATACAGATATAGGCATTCTTCGGATTTATAGTGATGCCGAAATTTATACGAAATTAATTCTACTAATCATAAGGTAATTGATCTACAAAATTTAATTTCTAATGGGAATTAGAATTGGTTGCACAAAATTACATCAGAACGTATGTGCAATCAATTCTGTCACACGGTCTATGTAAATAAAGATCAAACTTGAGAGCCAGAGGTATGTGCAATTATTTTATCTCATATTTTAATTTTATTTCTTTGTTTTCAGTAACTTATGTTCTAATTCTATTTCACTTTCTTCACTAATATCTTTTGTAAATTTTTATTTGTCTCTACTAATCTGCTTATATTTGTTGTTATAGTTATGTCGCACTCGGTCGTATGACTTTCGATTCCGATTCCCCAATTTAGTTTTCATAGTACAAACATTTCTCTTGTCAATTCTTTCTTGTTAGAGGTGTAAAAACTACTCAAAAATGAGTAATCGAATGTATTCGTTACTTGATGACCGAGTATTCGTTGTATCCGCATCATCGTTACTGATTCCTTGGCCTATACAAACCGAGCAAAAAAAAAACAAAAATCAAGTTTCCATTATGAATTTCATTTTCCAATATGAAACCATTTCATTTCTACATAAATTTTATTAAAAAATATATTTTGTGTCTTACGAAAGAGGGGAATATAAATTCATTGTCATAATTTCAATACGAAATTCCTTATTTACAAATTCCCGCTTGTTTTTTATATAACTTCCATGCAAAAATCCGAAAATACCCAAAGAAACGAATACAACCCAATGAGTATCGAAAAAAAAACAGAATGCGGTGGGCCCTTGGGCACAAGGAATGGACAACCGAACAGTGGAACAATGTTTTATGCAGTGACGAATCCAAGTTTGAGGTGTTCGGAACAAAGCGGCATGTCCTTGTACGCAGAAGGACTGCAGAGCGGATGTCAGATCAATGTGCGGTGCCTACAGTCAAATATGGAGGAGGTTCTGTAACGGTTTGGGGTTGTTTTGGTGGAGTATCAACTGGAGACCTGGTGAGAATCGAGAGCTATGAAGAAAGAAGGTTACAAACAAATAATACAGGATAATGTAAAATCTTCTGGACGTCGCTTGATTGGGAGGAACTTCACATTTCAGCTCGATAATGACCCCAAGCATTCATCTAAACTCTGCAGGGACTATTTGCAGAGTAGCATCAACAACGTGGAAATCATCAAAGAAGTAAATGAGGGGAGGAAACTTGATGCATACGAAAGCATGTTGATATTAAGAGAAAACCCTGAATTACTTCTTAATGATAATAATGGGTGGTGCGATTCACCACTCCTCCAAATTGTCAATGAGTTATCTTAAGCAAGTACACTATATAATATAAGCACTGATGTCATGTACTCCTTAGTTTTAAAAGACTACTGATGAAGACAACATATGGTTGTCGAAACAAATTTGTATAGGTTTAAAATAAAAAATAAATAATAAAAACAGCGCTAATTAAGGAACGTTTTTTTCAAACACCGAAATATTAGTATTTGGATAACTTAGACCGAAAAAAAAGCTGGGGTGTGGCTGTGTCATGGACACGGCCGTGTGTTGTACGTGAATACGTTTATGTAACGGGTAATATTTCTTGAATAAAATATTTTTATTTATGTATTTAGGACAAAAGCAAGGAAACAAATCATTATTTTGTTACAATATAACTTCATTAATTATAGGTGTGTGATACGAAAAGTACGACACAAATGGCATACAAGATACATACAGATTTCTGGTAAACGTTAAATCAATACAGGTATTACCTAACGCTGTTGGAGAAGTTTCAATATAAAACAAATTGAACTCGCTGAGCATGAAGTCAGGCAATGAACAGTTTTGTGAGACATCAACATTAAAGTCTCCAACTATCATAACTGGTGTAGTAAGATCAGGCTCGTAATAGGGTATAATTTTAGCGATGTTTTTGGAATATTTTAACAACGATCGTATCATTAAGAGTTTAATATCTGCTAACGCTGTGCCCGGGTGGATATACACACACCCGAGTATGAATTTGAAGATGTCATTGGCCTTTATGTTTACTAGACAGACATCACCTGCTTTTGGGTCTTTAATTTCCAAATAAATTTCCGAAATGTCAATGTCAACTCTATTACAATCAGTGAAGCTATTGATGTTGCGATATTTGGTGACTCCACCGGCTTTGACTTGATGATGATGATACCGCTACCGATAAAGTAGTAGCAATTTGTCTGTTCTTAGCGGTTTAACAATATGAAGTCAAATCAAAGCCAGGCACCGAAAAATGGGGATTTTTCACCAAATTTTGCCGATTTTGAATTTCAAAATCGAATTCAATCAACCAGGCTAGTAGAATCGCCAGCAACACAAAAATTTCGCCACGGCACAAAATTGTGCAAAAAACATTGACCATACGGTGACACCCTACAAAGAGAGCGTGTGTGACGCTCGCATGTGTTTGTTTCGATGAGAAACAAACGCATGCGGGCGCCAGACACACTCTCTCGGTGGGGTGACACCGATCGTTGACGTTCGGTTGCACAATCACATGTACTGGCGAAATTTGTGTGTTGCTGGCGATTCTGCCAGCCTGGCTGTTTGAATTCGATTTTGAAATTCAAAATCGGCAAAATTTAGTACAAAATAACCCCATTTTTCGGCGCTTCCCCCTCCGCCGCGCGCGATGCGCCACTGATCTTGGTTATCCTAGTGATTTCTTTGATCCTTTATCTATCCAGTTGTATAATTAAATTTCGGATGTAGTGCAGAGATTCGAAGCTACAACGCCAAACTGTATCCCCCGATTTTATCATTAGTTTTTTTGGATTGCCCCCATATGGTAGCAAATTTAAAGACGTATTCACGTCAAAAACGAATACTACCCAATGAGTATCCGGATCATTATTCGTTACTTGAGCAGTCGAATCTTTATATGGAAATTCCCATATAAAAGTATCTGCGAGTATCCGCGAGTACTCGTTTCATTTCGACCCGTTCCTGTCCCTCTCAAATTCTCCCATTCGCATTCTCATATTCACATTCTCACATTCGCATTCAGACATTCTCTCGCACACGAAACTGTCGTTCATGAATTTACATTCATTCCCAATCATTCCTAGACGTGTTTGAGAGAGCAATATGCTATCAACGCACACTGATAGCTAATCGCTCGCTTGAATACGTACCGTCACTCATCTCTCTTTCTTGTAAGAGAGAGAGTAGTCGGTAACGAGTAGTATTCGCGAGTACTCATTGGCTACTCGGAATCATAGTGAGTATTCGGTACTCGGTAACGGTAAATATTAAATTCAAACGATCAGTTTAGAGTCTAAATTAACTCTGATTTTATTTCCATAAAAACTAGTGCATTTATACAGAAATCAATTCTTTGTTTTCATTATTAATTACAACGAAATTTATGATTAAACAATGCATGACCTAGAGTTCATCTTGCAGGTCCGTGTAACAATTTCAGTGTAAAAATGTGTGTTTTCAAAAATTTTCCGTTAAGATATACCTAATTTAACGCAATTCATATTCGTATATTTTTCTTATTTTAAACAAATAAGAAATTATATTGTATGTATATATAAACTTAGATAAAATGATGACGTTTATTTTAAGGTGACGAAAAATTGGTTTTTTCGTCCTGAAAAAAGTTATAGTTATAGTTTTTTTCTTAACTTATAGAATACGGACAACTTTTCCATTAATTTAATGAAGAGAAGTCCTTCCTGGGATGATAATTTTTCATTAACTTTTTATTAAAGCAACATAAGCTAAATCTATTTAACATTCAATTATTGTAGTCAATTTTCAGTAATTTTCGGAAAATAAATAAAATAAAATTTCGGAAAAAATTATATAAATATATCTTTAAATTATTGTATTTTAATATATGTAGGAATTTTACTCAAACTACCTATATTTTCGCACCGTTAATTGTATGTTGCAGCCAGTAGAGTTAGATCGTTTGATCGATTACGTGTCTATATTTATTTCTGAAACACAAGGCCAAGGTCATTTGGCAGAAGGTGAAAGAACTCTTACAAAAAGTATTTTGTATGAGGAACTTTTCAGATCTATTAAGATCCGCAACCGCACCCGCAAGGTTTTCGATAATTATAGATAGGGCTTCATTCAATATAGATGTACTTTGACTTGCAAAATGAGCTGAAATGATTGCTACTACAGTCTGAACTAAAAAACCTTTTTACTTACAATGCTGCTGTATATATAGCGCCATGCGCGAGCTTTTAAATTGAGCGTAGTGAACGGCGGGGGTTGGCGAGCGTAGCGAGGAGGGGGCGCCCCCCTAGTATAACTAACTGAACAACAAAGACCGAAGCGACGCTCTGATAACAGAGCGTCCCTTCGATCATACGATCGGCAGGGCTGTTCAAAGTAACAGCCGGCATGGTCGAACTGTCATACACACACTGTTAGAACTGCGGCACACTGTTAGAACCGCAGTACACTGTTGAACTGCGGTACACTGTTAGAACCGCAGTACTCTGTTAGATTTACTACAGTTACTAATAATTAATTTACCAAAGAATTACAAAACACCTACATAAAAACAAATTTAAAATCAAATTCACAAACGTCATTTGTCAAATACATGTATTTGACAGTTTTTCAACTTTTTACTACACAAAATTTTTGTAGTAAAAAGTAGCAAAGAGGGGAAGTGCTTGCGCGAGTATCTCTGTTATACTACTCCCTATTTTCTCTTATACGAGAACGATGAAGAAAGTAGTAAAAGTTGTAAGATTTTCGAGTAAGGGAACAGACCAACAATCGTAGCAGTGATTGTGATTCAAAAATCATGGTAACAAATTACCGTGATTTTGGAACGTTGTTCCTTTTGAATAGACACCGTGATCAAAATTGCCCGTTAGTACCTTCCGCACTGATAAAATAATAATAAAAGCAAAAATTCATTCAATTCAATTGTTGATTCATTCAAAAATTGTCTTAGGAAGTGAAAAATATTTTGTTTATTAAAAAAGGCATAAAAAAGCGTTATTTTTCTGTCAGAGTCTGGCAGAAACAATCACAGCGATCACACCGATCACCGGAATCGTTTGATGCACCGGAATCGATTCGGTAACCGGAATCGTTTCGATCACCGGAATCGTTTCGGTCACCGGGATCGTGCTGTGTCTCAACTCTCAATCACCATGGTTTATGTGAGAAGAAAGTGAGAGTTCGGTTTAACGTCACGACCACAGCGTACTTGCTGGCGAACACATATGCGGTTAATCATAGCTGTGAGTGTGTCCTACAAGAGAGAGGCCGAAGCACGAAACGAAACGACGGTAACAATAATCAACCAGTTGTTAAATTTCAGCAGTGTTGCCAACTTAGCCCTTTCGGGAAGCTCAACCCCGGAAAAAACGCTTTAGCCCCTAGCCCTTTGTTTAGCCCAAAATCACCGTTTGTGAAAACTCAATATGAAAAAACAATTCCAAAGAGACCTAAGGAAATCTCAACGCACGTAGTTTCATTTTCAATCCTTGTCATCAGTCTAATGATATGAATCCATTTCATGGCATGGTTCATTCATGTTTTGTTTTCTTTGTTTTTCTTGTTAAACATATTTCTGAACATTTATAACGTAATTTTGTGAGAAAACGAAACGCTCATAAAAATAAAACTATGTATGCCAGGATATTTTCAAATTTTTGTTTTTTCAGGTCGTCATTTCATTCTTAATCCTTTCTAACTATTTGAGACTCGGTTCTGAGGTGGCCTCGTTATTTTTCATGCATCCTTATCACCGCAAAACGGTGAATTTTTGGGAACGATTGAAGGATTGTTCGAGGAAAAAATATATGACCCAAGCAAAATGGCACTTTTAAGTATTTAGCCCTTTTTTCAAATTTTTGAGCAAATCTAGCCCATTTTTCGATGCTGTCTAGCTCCAAAACTCAAAACCGAGTTGGAAACACTGAATTTCAGTACAATCGCGAGGCTGAGCGTATGCAGTTGGCTATTGTCATTTATCAAAATATACCTCCAAAGATTTTCTGTATTCTAGGCACCCATTCATGTAAGTGTTACTCTTTCATATTCTGGAAGTTAAAAAATTTATCATTATCAAATTAATAATTATATTACAATTATGTTCATTTTTCATAAAATCTTCCTTTCCGTCAATAACTGGACCAGTTGTTCTTGCCTCGAACTGCTGGTTTGAGTTCCACTGCCTTTAATGTTTTCGGAAGAGCTGACGTGGACCTCACGATATTCTGTCTCATATTCATCACCATTCTCCAGGCACATGTTGTGTAAGACGCACCCACATATTACTGTGTTCACAAAAAACTTAATGTTTGTGAGCTCAGTTAAATGCAGCAGTCTTCTGAATCGTGTCTTCAGAAGACCAAATGCGTGCTCCAAAACGACTCTTCCCGTGGAGAAGTGTTGAAATTTTTTTCTATAGTAGACAGTCTACCGTTATCCCCGAAAGGAGTAACCAGCCAATCATACGAGGGATAGGCGCTGTTCCCAAGCAGGGAAGTGTTGTTACGGAAGTATGATTCGACATTTTCATGCAAATTGCGATACAACTCGGAACTCCGCAACACACGGCTATCGTGCAGACTTGCCGGTTCGCCGCAAGATACATTGATGAACTTCTTCTTGTGGTCCGCTACTGCCTTTAATGAAACATAATAGTATGTTTTTCTATTACATTAGCTTTCCTTGTTTTCTCTTGCCGCTTTAATTGCAACATAAGATCCATCAATGCATCCGACAACCCCTGGAATTCTAGACCGTCCCTCGAAGACTGCCGCCTTCTGAAGCGCTTCGCTTGGATTTGGCCATGAAATATACCTATGGCCAATAGAAATCAATCACATGGTAACTTTTTTTACTATCCTCCATGCAGTTGATTTTCAAATACCAAATAAATTTGCTATGTCTCTAAATGTATTTGTATTGGCCATGTACCACAAGATAACGTATATATCCTTTTGTGGAAGGATTTTTGCCAGACCTTTATTTTGATTATCTGCGAAACGCTCCGATTCCGATTAAAGATCTAAATACCGTTGCATATATTTTTGCTTATTTCCGATAAATTTTCCTATCACATTTGGAAGGAGCGAAAACTGAAATTAGTACGGAAACGGATATACAGTAACTTGCAGCAAAAATGACAAATTTAGGTATGGAGTATAAACTAAACATAAAAAATTTTATGAAATGTTCATACAAATACACATAAATCAATAATTTATTAGCAACTAATAAATGCGTTCGTTTGGACATTAAGTGGCGTACAAATGTCAAATCCCATACATTTTTTATCGAGTGTTAAATTTGCTTGCAATTAGGAACTAGTCAACTAATAAATTTACAATATACTTTCATACAAATCAATTTAAAACCATATTAACAACTGTCAAATGTAACATATATGCATTTGACAGTTTTTCGTAGGAGAAAGGAGAAGTGCAATTTTCTCACAATTTTTCGACTTTTATCCGTAACGCAAAGTACTCAAATGCAGTAAAAAGCAGTAATATTTTCGAGTACGTGAACAGATCTCTGAGTGGCGTTCTTTTGGGACATCGAGTGGTGTACAAATGTCACATCCCATACATATTTTATCGAGTGTTAAATTTGCAAAAGAACGCACGACGTTCCAAAAGAACGCAACTATTTGCTGTGTTCCATTTGACCGAAAATTTCGTTCCCAACGTACTTGCTAGTACTTGGAAAATGGAACGAATTTTTGAGTAAAATGGTGGAACCTAACCTGAATTTTCTGTTTCTTTTTTTTTTTTTGTTTTGTTGAATTTAATTTTTCAATTTAGATTTTTGAGTTTTAATTTTTGTAAAAAGATTTTAATAAACAGAAATTGCTGCTAGAAAGTAGCAAGAGTCCTACTGTGAGAAAATTCAATTCAGTTTTCATTCAGTATATCGAAGTTTGACGTTTGACATAACCTGTAAACGCGGTTTGCCATCTAGGGAATTTTTGTAAAACAAAATCAACCTACCAGAAAGCTAATGCGTAACTACCACTGGCAATCTAATCGCGTAAATGAGAAAGGGTAGATTCTCGCCAGTCAAGAACTTTGCCAATGTAAATGGAACACAGCAATTATAGCGTTGGGTGCAACAAGGGCGTTATGTGCATGCCGCCCTTTTTTGTATTATTCGTTCAAATTGATGCTAGATCCATCTTTTATTAATTCGCAAAATTTCATTTAGAAAATCAGTTTCTAACGGCTGTGAGACGCTTAAATTTGAATGCATGTCATGCGCCTTTATTGCAGAAATCATTTCGCGCTATCATTATCAGTTGCAATCATTCGAGTTTGGGACCGAGTCGTGTGCGGACCATTTTTGAAAAAGTTTTGATTATAGCGGAGGATATTTTAAAAGACTTTGCCGTAGATCGCGAAGATGACTATGACTACTTTTTTTGATGACTAACATTAATTATCTGCTAGAGAATGCAACTACATCATAAATTTGGATATTAATGCACTAAATTTTCAAATTTACGAAAATCATAAAACACGTATTTACAACTTCACATCACGAGAGCCAAACAAATATGATATCTTATGATTGTGTTTGTGAAATGTACCGAAATTTGGCTAGCTGGATTTCGCGATTTCTCTCACAGATGTGAACCCTTAGATTAAAGAGAACAGGATATGGCACGATGACAGATGAGGGTGCAATTTTAACGCAACCTAACAAAATTTATTAACACACTTGAACGAAATGCATTGACGTCGGAAAATTTTTGAACACGACCGTGAAACAACAATAATTCTACACAAATAATTAAAAAACACAAATCTATCTTTTTAGACACATTTATTCACAGTTTTTACCTATGTTACACGTTCTTAATTATAAAATAAACTATTAAAAAATTTCAGTAGACAATTTTATAAAACTTTCATAATACTACTCCACTGCACGGATTTAACACGAATTTCACAACCGATGCGTCATTTACCAAGTTCTTTATTTTCAAACTCAAAATTTAATTACTAACACAATGTTTTTCACTTCAAACATCATAAAAATAATTAAAGAAAACATTGAATTTGATTTTCGTAAAATATGAAAGGCTTTCGTTCTGTTGAAAATAATAATTTAACCATTTGTTTCCAAACTACTTCATGTTTACAGCTTTATTATTGATATATTTCGTGAAAATGACACTGTCACTTTCTAATATTTTTACCATCACAGCACTGCACTTAATTTGATATTATTTCGAACAAATTATTAGTTTTTTCTAGAAAAACATCTTTGTTTACAAAAATAATTCTGCTGGAAATTTTGGTTTGATAAAAATAATTGTAACTTCAAATTTTTTCCACCAGTTGGCTCCCACGCTAGCTGAAAATAACAAATGGATGTGACCCAGGATGAAAAAAGTGGATGTCTTCGGTTTGACAAGCAAATTTATTTCCGATTTCCTCAATTAAAATCAAAAGAACTTCAAAAAGAAATATCGAGAGGACTATTTTAGAACTTATTACATCTATCGTAAATAAATATCTAGTTTAAAAACCAGTAAATAAGAATTCAAATTTCATGACGTCATAAGAAAATATATGGGCCTGAGGTAGGGGTTCGTACATGAAAATAATTTTTATTTCATCGTTAACTCGTAAGCACGCTCATGTCGCTGCTGTGCCCCTATATGTATACGAGTTTTAGATAAGATATCATATCCTGTTCTCTATGATCTAAGTGCGAACTCTAGCTAATATTGTGCCAAATGGACAGAAAAAGTTCTTTTCATTATCTCTTCAAATTGGTGACTTGCAGTTTTTTCAAAACTTAGAGACGAAATTACTCAGAACTAAAATTTGCGCATAACGCCCTTGTTGAACCCAACGCCTCAATTAGAGATGGGAGTGATTTCATATTGCAGTGATTAAATCACAGTGATTTCAGCTTCCGGAACGTCGCTGTTACTTTTAAAACGGAACATAGATGATAAAATCACTGTGAACTGGTACCTACGTTATAAAATCACCCTGAGTTGAATATTTCTTTTTGTATGTATGTTCGGCTACTGAGCTGATTACGCTCACCCTCACGACTGTAGTCTGTACTGAAAAATGTGGTTATTTACCTTCGCTTTCGCATCTCTTTTTCCTCTCTGCACGTATTCATTCGTGAAGTTCTCTCGGATATATTTCTTCCGTCGTTGCTCTTAAGAACAACGTTGCTCCTAAAGATAACTCTGTTCCTAAAAATAACTCCGTTCCTAAAAATATCTCTGTTCCAAAAAATAACTCTGTTCCAAAAAATAACTCTGTTCCAAAAATCACTAGCAATAAAATCGCAGCGACCGGTTACGACTTAACAATGATGGTTTTACCTGATGGACACTCACTTGGCAAAACCGCAGTTTTCAAAACAATATCTGGAAACCCAGACAGAATATGAGCTTTTCCTATTCGACTGGGAACCATAGAAAAAGGAACGAGAAAACCCTCCTGGGCAGATGCGAATGGGGGGTCCGAGTGCTGAGGAGTACACAACTCCAGACTACGATCACCTAGACCACCGAGGCTCGCACGCCTCGGAAGGTGAAAATGTCACAACGCCAAAAACCCACGAGGATGGACAGACTGATTACCTCAAAAATACAGAGCAAGTCACCATAAGAGAACGCAGAAAAATACAGATACCCCAAAGAACGGTGAAGTTCCTCGAAATACCAGTACCAACTCCAGGAGAATATGTCGCTATAGGAGAAGAAATCAAGCAAGGAATTTACCTCTGTAACGCACTGGTCGAGTCAACCAATGGCAAAATTAAAATGAGCATACTAAATGTAAACGATCACGAGGTCGAAATAAACGACTTAACAATTAATTTAGAAAAATACAACACGTGTAACAATGAGTTAACCACTAAGGACTCTCCCGAAGTAAAAGAACACTACGGGATACAGACAGATGTGCTCGAAACCAGTAAAGGGAAGAACGCACGAATAAAAGACCTACTGCGAATAGTGCGCATAGAGGAAAATCTGAACAGTGAAGAGAAAAAGTCAATCGAAGGGATTATAAAAGAATTTCACGATACCTTCCATATACCAGGCGAAAAACTAAGCCACACTACAACGGTTCGGCACGAAATAAGAACCAAAGAAAATCAGGTGCCAGTAAAATGTAAAATGTACAGACTGCCGGAAACGCAGAAAGGAATAATTACTGAGGAAATAGACAGATTGCTAAAAGATGACATTGTTGAACCCAGCTGGAGCCAGTGGAACGCTCCTCTGCTAGTAGTCCCAAAGAAACCAGGACCTGATGGCCAGAAAAAATGGCGAATTGTGGTAGACTACAGAAAGTTAAACGAAGTAACAGAAGGCGATGCATATCCACTACCTAGGATCGAAGATATCCTAGATCAGTTAGGAAATGCTCGTTACTTCTCTGTACTCGACCTCGCCAGTGGCTACCATCAGATAGCAATGGAAGCTGAAGATCGGGATAAGACAGCGTTTAGTACACCCTATGGTCATTACGCTTTCAAAAGAATGCCTTTCGGACTGAAAGGGGCACCAGCTACATTTCAAAGGCTGATGAATCATGTACTAACGGGGCTCCAGGGGTTACATTGTTTCGTATACCTAGACGACATTGTCACCTACGGGAGGAACTTAGCAGACCATCATGCAAAACTGCGATCTATTTTAGAAAGATTGAGAGAACACAACTTGAAATTAAACCCAGAGAAGTGCAACTTTCTCAAGCGGGAAATCGTCTATCTCGGACACAAGTGCGGGACCAACGGAGTAGCGCCAGATCCTAGCCTAATACAAAAGGTGAAGGACTACCCCGTACCAAAAACAGTAAGACAAGTACAATCCTTTCTAGGCCTGGCAAATTACTACAGAAAGTTTATAGAAGGTTTCTCGAGAATAGCAGCACCAATAAACAAACTATTACGAAAAGATGTTAAATTTAAGTGGGACGACGAATGCGAGAAAGCGTTCAGGACACTTAAAGAGAAACTAACTACACCTCCCGTCCTTCGGTACCCTAACTTCAAAGAGCCCTTTAAGTTGTACACGGATGCAAGCGGAGAGGCCCTAGGAGCTGTGCTGGCACAAGGACCCGAGAATGAAGAAAAGCCCATTGCTTACGCGAGTAGAGCATTAAACGCCGCAGAGAAAAACTATTCTACAATCGAGCGAGAGTTACTGGCTATAGTTTGGGCCGTAAAAAACTACCGAAGCTATCTGTACGGACGACCATTCACCGTATACACGGATCATAAGCCCTTACGAGGAGGCATCCGAATTAAGGACCCAACAAGTAGAATACTGAGACTCTGGCACAAGTTGTCAGATTATACATTCGAAATAAAATATAAAGAAGGGAAAAAGAATAACAATGCGGACGCTCTTAGTAGAATTCCATACGAAGTACTAGTTACGACTCGCCGACAAGCCAAAGAACAGGCCGCACACATGTCCACCATGAACGACACCTTGGTAACAGAAGGGCGCACCACAGAGGAAGATCAACAAGGGGATGATGAAGAACCACCACCAAAGAAGGAAATAAGAATGTTGACAGATCCACAAGACATAAAAACTATCTTAGCTGACTGTCACGATGCACCGTTCGGAGGGCATCAAGGAATACAAAAGACATACCAAAGATTAAAACGAGAATTCTATTGGAAGGGTATGCGGAGAGACATAGCCAAATATATAAAATGTTGCAAAAAGTGTCAGCTAAATAAGTTGAGCCGGGAACACAGAGAACCAATGGTAATAACTGACACGGCAAGACTACCGTTCGATAAAGTGTACATGGATATAGTGGGCCCATTTCCCGAAACCAGCCAGGGAAATAAATACATCCTGAGTTTTGAGGACGACCTAACCCGATTTATGGATGTAGTACCTCTACAAAACATGGAAGCAAAAACTGTGGCGCAAGCTTTCGTAGAAGAAATTATAAGTCGGTACCGAATTCCAAAAAAACTAATCACAGACCAAGGGTCTAATTTTACTTCAGAAATGTTCCGAGAAGTATGTAAAATATTCAAAATCAGGAAACTAGAAACGACGCCGTACCATCCCCAGTCCAACGGGGCACTGGAACGATCTCACAGACCTTTGGTAGATTATTTGAGAAATTTTGTTGATGATAACCAGACGAACTGGGATGAGCACCTACGAGCGGCAATGTTTGTTAGAAACAACAGTATGCATTCAACCACAAAACTAACACCAATGGACTGCCTATTCGGTTTCTCAGCACCCCTGCCTAACAATTTGAAAAAGGAGCCCGAGCCTATCTACGACCATGAAAATTATTACCTACATCTAAGGAACAAGCTACAAAGAGCTTACCAAACGGCTCGAAGAAACTTAGAAGAAGGTAAAATCCAGTCTAAGGAATATTATGATCGAAAGATAAATCCGGTGAGGATACATATAGGCGATCAAGTACTTCTGAGAAACGCCGCGCGAAAAAACAAGCTAGTCCAACACTGGCTAGGTCCGTATAAGGTCGTAGACATAAACAGCCCGGTCAACACCACTATACTGATAGGGAAACGCAAGCGCCGTGTACACAACAACCGGCTAAAGCTGTTCAACTAAACACGTTCTCTCTGTCTTTCAGAATGATGCAACTGGTGCTAATAATAAGCCTGGGAATAACGGTGACCCGACCAAACTCCGTGGATGTACACCCTCTACGACACCAGGGCATAGTGTTCGAACCACTGAAGAAAGTACAAACCTACCACGATCACTGGACCATCATTACGCAGTTACCAAACCCAACATGGGACTTGCACCTAAGCTATCTGGAAAACTGTGAAAGAGCAATACATCGATTATGTAACGGTACAAACGGTTTAGCGGGGGATGCAACTTGCCAGCATTGGCAAATCGAGATTAATAAGAGAGTTGATCAAATAAGAAACCTAATAAGCAAAGCAGACGTTACCATAACGCCTCATAAGCGGTCAAGAAGAGGTTTGGTGAATTTAGGGGGAAAGGTTATGAAAACCCTATTCGGGACTATGGACAGCGATGACTCCAAGAACATACACCAAAAATTAAACGAGTTAGAAAAAGACAACCAAGCCAACTTAGATTTGGCTAAAAAACAAGTGACCATAATGAAAACGACATTGAAAGCTATGAGCGAAACCAACACGGAGATGCACGAACGACACTCCAAGCTAGCGCAAAGGGTGGAGAACCTTAATGGAAGGATGGAAGAATTAGCGAACCATACGGATCAACTTCGCATAACACAGATGCGATTGGACATAAGCGAATTAACCATGTACATAATGGCGGAGCTCCAACAAATATATTGGGAATTAACGGACCTTTTCATGGCGCTAGAAACACTTAATAGACGAGAGTTGAGCCCACTATTGATACCAACACATCAAATCCTAAACATATACCTGAATGCATCCGAGAGGTATCTGGGTAGAACCACCATAATGGACCCCATCACGATACAACGAATAGCTAAAGTAGATTATGAGGGAAGCCAGAACGGAACGCTCATACAGATAAAGATTCCCCTAGTCGAGACGCAACAATACACCCTCAATCGTATATACACTACTCCGATTGACACAGGACACAATACATACTATGTCTATGACATAGAATATACATACTTCTTCAATACTAGCCGTTCACAACAAAATTTCGGTTTAACTGAGCTGCACTACCAAATCGGGTGCACCACCGTAAACGAAACCTACAGTATATGCGAGCATAATGCCCCAGTACTGACGAAACCCACACATACGGAGTGTATATCAGCACTATTCAAGTCAACGGAGGAGATCCCAAGCAACTGCAAAATCCGAATGTTAACCACAGTACATCCAATAGTAACACCGATGCACCGCGAGAACGCTTGGCTGTATTGGGTACAACAACCAACCCAATTAATAAGCCAGTGCGACGTCCATGAGGAAACCACGCAGCTGTTGGGACTAGGCATCTTGGAACTGAAAAATAAGTGTATCCACCATCTGGCAGAATACACTCTACCCTATCAAATAGCAGATGGGCATACTATAACGGTACATCAACCCGAAAAATGGTCTCCACCAAATATCGATTTCGGACTATATAAAATACCTCCCAAAGTACAAAAGAAGGAAATGAAGATCATACATCCAGTGGCACTAAATGATCACTATAAAGACCTCAGCGAAACTATTGAAGAGTTAGACGCAGAGATAAAAGAAAACGAGAAGCGCCGCCACGAAAGGATCCAAATCCACACCACGACCGGAGTAACGGGATTTATACTAACTATTATCATCGCGATAGTAATAATACGCAACTATAGAAACTGCATAAACCACGCTCCCCCACAACCATCACGACCAAGTCCCCGACGGGTTGAAATCGTGTCAATGCCCGTGACGATTCCCAGAAGGGACCAGATAATAGCAGCGAACGAGAACGCCACGCGAAACCCAGGGCCCCCATCGACCGTACCGACCCCCAACGAACAATAAAACGCGGTACAACAAGAACAAAAAAAAAAAAAAAAAAAAAAAAAAAGAAGAGAGAGAATAACGCAGAGAGAATGACATTTACAGCACTATCCTATAGAAGCAACGCTAAATAATAATAGACAGAATATAATAATAGAAATAACATAATAATAGAAATAATATAACAATAGAAATAAGCAAAAAAAAAAAAAAAAAATACCTGCACCAGATATTCTAAACTTTCCTTAGAACTAATTACCAGACTCCTACGCGATGGCCGGGAAGAGTGTGCAACAAATCATAATCACCATTAACAGCGATCCGGACGAGGTGGACATTCGCATCCAATTCAACCCTAAAAATAACAAAAAAGTTCATCCTAATCTAAAACCAACAAGTAACAAAAGCAACTTAAGTGCTCCAAGGCCAAAAGACCAAGGAAACACAAATGAGACCGTCGATGACCTAGGATTGACCCAAGCTAGTTGGGAAGCAGCATTAGAAGAAGCCGACCAGCTGTGGCAGCTGATTGAAGAACGCGAGAAACTAAAGCCCGAGATTGCTAAAATGAGGGAAAAATTAGAAAAGACAACTTTGACGGGAGAACCACTCACCGTACCGGACCGCAGAAAAACTAACCTATTTGGTAGACGCACCTACGAGTACCCACCTGGAAACTCGAAGAGGATGACCTCCGTGGATTGGGCACCAAAGACCAACCTCAGTACCAGGGATGACAACAATGACCACCAATCACCACCAATCACCGAGAAACATGGGATCCTGAACACTAAGAGACACCGACCGGTCGATCTAAGTAAATACTTAAAAAACTACAAATTTTGATAGCAAAACGATAATAAACCAAAAACGCAAAGTAATAAACATAATAAAAGTAAATAATGAAGTATAGAATAAGTAATAAAATTTTGTAAGCTGTTAGTAGGAAAACAGAAAAGTTTGTAAGAAGGTCATTAAAGAATAAATACACCAATAACCGCGAAATCATTGTAACAAACCATTTAAGTCAATGTAACATTACCGATACCGCTAAGTTTACTGAACACTTTGGAATAACATGTCGAACAAAAATAGTTTGTAAACCAAGTTTGTAAGTCTGTAAGAAGAATGTACACTAGGATAGCAAACCAATTATTAATAGATAGATATAAGCACCACCACCAATCCTTTTCCGGGGAAAAGGCTCCGAAAGAGGGAGGAATGTGATGACCCTCCCATAGCAGAACCCCTAAAACAGGAAAGCAAACAATAAAACATAACTAAATAAAAATACTTACGAAGAGACGGCCTCCATTGTTGTCGCCATATTGTCACCACCTGTCAAAAAACAACGTGGTGACAACATTCTGATAATGATAACGCAGAGCCAATTATGGCACCGATAATGCAGTGCCATAAATGATCGCGTCAGCGCGAGTTACTCGCAGCCACCAAGCTGAAAGTAGAAGACCTGACAAGAAGACTTCGCCACCAAGCTGAAAGTAGAAGACCTGACGAGAAGACTTCGCCACCAAGCTGAAAGTAGAAGACCTGACAAGAAGACTTCGCCACCAAGCTGAAAGTAGAAGACCTGACGAGAAGACTTCGCCACCAAGCTGAAAGTAGAAGACCTGACAAGAAGCCTTCGCCACCAAGCTGAAAGTAGAAGACCTGACAAGAAGACTTCGCCACCAAGCTGAAAGTAGAAGACCTGACGAGAAGACTTCGCCACCAAGCTGAAAGTAGAAGACCTGACGAGAAGACTTCAGAAACAAGCTGACGAGAAGACTTCAACAGCCGAATTAAGGTGAGGTTAACTAATAAATCAAAAGAGAGCGGATGAATCCTACATTCACCGTCGAGGTCCCAACTACGGTTCGTAAGAACCTCATGGGCATTAAACCTTTTAAATAGTATGCAAGCAATGGGAGACGACACCCTACGTCAAGCAATTCAAAGGGATCCACGAGCGGGACCGAGGCCGTTAACGATAGAGGAATACCGAGCCAGGCAGAAGGGGCACCTGGAACAGGCGAAAGCGGTGCCACTAGAGAAGACTGAGGTGTCAGTAAAGAGAAAGACTCCGGGGTTAGAAGCGAAGTTCAGGCGACTGATTGCAGAGGCCAGGAGAGAACTATTGTTGGCGGTGGGAAGTCAACAAAGAGCGAAGTTGAGCCAGGAATTACAGAGACTCCACAACGAGCGACTGCGGTACCGAAAAGAGAAGCGTCTAGCCAGGGGATACAAGAAGCCATCAGATGGAAGTAGTACGCCGCCTCCTTCGAACACCTAAAATAATTATGTAAGATAGGAAAGTCATGTATTAGTAAGAAATAAAAGGAAATTTGTTAGTATTTAGAGAATATTAGGTCTTGTACAATAAACTTGTAATTGTTGAATAAATTGCATTTCGCCCAAAGCTATGTGTTAACCTAAAAGTGTACCTGCCGAACGTATGCAAGGTTTTTCTCTGCAAAGGTGTAAAAATTGTGGGGAACAACAGCAAGTGAAAAACCAAGCATAAGCCGACCAGCTGTGGCAGCTGATTGAAGAACGCGAGAAACTAAAGCCCGAGATTGCTAAAATGAGGGAAAAATTAGAAAAGACAACTTTGACGGGAGAACCACTCACCGTACCGGACCGCAGAAAAACTAACCTATTTGGTAGACGCACCTACGAGTACCCACCTGGAAACTCGAAGAGGATGACCTCCGTGGATTGGGCACCAAAGACCAACCTCAGTACCAGGGATGACAACAATGACCACCAATCACCACCAATCACCGAGAAACATGGGATCCTGAACACTAAGAGACACCGACCGGTCGATCTAAGTAAATACTTAAAAAACTACAAATTTTGATAGCAAAACGATAATAAACCAAAAACGCAAAGTAATAAACATAATAAAAGTAAATAATGAAGTATAGAATAAGTAATAAAATTTTGTAAGCTGTTAGTAGGAAAACAGAAAAGTTTGTAAGAAGGTCATTAAAGAATAAATACACCAATAACCGCGAAATCATTGTAACAAACCATTTAAGTCAATGTAACATTACCGATACCGCTAAGTTTACTGAACACTTTGGAATAACATGTCGAACAAAAATAGTTTGTAAACCAAGTTTGTAAGTCTGTAAGAAGAATGTACACTAGGATAGCAAACCAATTATTAATAGATAGATATAAGCACCACCACCAATCCTTTTCCGGGGAAAAGGCTCCGAAAGAGGGAGGAATGTGATGACCCTCCCATAGCAGAACCCCTAAAACAGGAAAGCAAACAATAAAACATAACTAAATAAAAATACTTACGAAGAGACGGCCTCCATTGTTGTCGCCATATTGTCACCACCTGTCAAAAAACAACGTGGTGACAACATTCTGATAATGATAACGCAGAGCCAATTATGGCACCGATAATGCAGTGCCATAAATGATCGCGTCAGCGCGAGTTACTCGCAGCCACCAAGCTGAAAGTAGAAGACCTGACAAGAAGACTTCGCCACCAAGCTGAAAGTAGAAGACCTGACGAGAAGACTTCGCCACCAAGCTGAAAGTAGAAGACCTGACAAGAAGACTTCGCCACCAAGCTGAAAGTAGAAGACCTGACAAGAAGACTTCGCCACCAAGCTGAAAGTAGAAGACCTGACGAGAAGACTTCGCCACCAAGCTGAAAGTAGAAGACCTGACGAGAAGACTTCAGAAACAAGCTGACGAGAAGACTTCAACAGCCGAATTAAGGTGAGGTTAACTAATAAATCAAAAGAGAGCGGATGAATCCTACATTCACCGTCGAGGTCCCAACTACGGTTCGTAAGAACCTCATGGGCATTAAACCTTTTAAATAGTATGCAAGCAATGGGAGACGACCCCCTACGTCAAGCAATTCAAAGGGATCCACGAGCGGGACCGAGGCCGTTAACGATAGAGGAATACCGAGCCAGGCAGAAGGGGCACCTGGAACAGGCGAAAGCGGTGCCACTAGAGAAGACTGAGGTGTCAGTAAAGAGAAAGACTCCGGGGTTAGAAGCGAAGTTCAGGCGACTGATTGCAGAGGCCAGGAGAGAACTATTGTTGGCGGTGGGAAGTCAACAAAGAGCGAAGTTGAGCCAGGAATTACAGAGACTCCACAACGAGCGACTGCGGTACCGAAAAGAGAAGCGTCTAGCCAGGGGATACAAGAAGCCATCAGATGGAAGTAGTACGCCGCCTCCTTCGAACACCTAAAATAATTATGTAAGATAGGAAAGTCATGTATTAGTAAGAAATAAAAGGAAATTTGTTAGTATTTAGAGAATATTAGGTCTTGTACAATAAACTTGTAATTGTTGAATAAATTGCATTTCGCCCAAAGCTATGTGTTAACCTAAAAGTGTACCTGCCGAACGGAAATCTGGCAGGAACCCGGATATAAATGAGCGGGTGAACTACTAACTCATTAATTTATTAAAACATATTCCATACATAAAATTTTCCAGAAAACCACAAAATCATTTAATATATGATTGACGAACACCCAATATGTAAGGACGTTCCAAAAAGAACAGAGTTCCAAAAAGAACAGTGTTCCAAAATCGCAGTGATTTATCACTGCGATTTTTTTATCACAGTGACAACTCCGACGGTGATTTGAAAATCACTCTTTGTCCCATCTCTAGCCTCAATTGTTTTTATATGGGAACATTGTACCTGGAGGTAGTTTCTTTTCCTTCTAGATACGTATTCGTTGAAGTGAGCGCATGGCAAGTACAACTACACATGTATCGAAGAAAAGTGACAGGAATGGGTTTTCCACCTTCGAATACGTAAATATTGTTACTTCTTCCTACGTTTGCTCTGGCTAGGTTTTTTGAAATGAGCGTATAAAGTTAAATATTACAATTGAGCTTGGCTGTGGATAGTCAAGATGTACGGTTGGTACAGTTTTTAATTAACGTTCAGGGGTAACCACAGTACTAGTCTTGATTCTCCTTGCTAAATTATCAGAAAGTGTGAGAAGCTACACATACAAACAAAAACTATACGGCTTTTACATGCTCTAACAGCTAAGTAAGGTTTAACGCGAGCATTAATGTGAAGTTATTGGAATTGACAAGTTTGTTTCCGCGGAGTATTATTATAAGAAACTGATTTAAAGTTTTTCGAACAAGTATGTATGCATGCGATATTTTTCTGTAGCCGAAAAGGGAAATAGGCGTTAAGATTCAAATTAAGTGACCATTATCTTGTTTAATACAAAGTGTGCAGTTCCATAATACAATCATTTCAACCTCTTATGAATGCATTGATTTTGATGTATAATTTTTGGTTATGTTAATTTCCTGGGCATTTGAAAATTGTTCATTCTTCATATTATATAAAAAAAATGGGATCTTCTATCAGTCATATTGGAATATCCCTAAGAGGTGGAACTAAGGTTAAATTATATATATCCCATCTTGGAGCTATACAGCGTTTAATATACTCTTAAATATATTTTAACATGCAGTAAAAGCATCCACTAAAATGTTCGTGGCCAAAAATGAAGATTCTGCGTTTATTGTTTTGAATTGAAACGCGTTTGATTACGCAATTGCGGCGTCGCATAATCCAAAAATAGCCATTTTGCATTATTTTAGAATGTGATTCGAAGTTTCTTGATAATTTATTAATTACTGTACGAGCCTGTAGAACGGTATGAAAACCACGTTTCTTCTAATTTTATTTTATTTGACTTCGAAGTTGAAGCTCCTTGGGGTAGAGTACACTTGCTGATTTTTTATTAGTTATTTTTTTTTTTAATTCTTTTTGATTTAGATATATTAGACTAGGGTAGAGTACACTCTTGCGGAATTTATTGATTTAAAAAAAAAAAACATTTAATTAGATGTGGTTATTATCTTTATTTTAAGGTGAGGAGAAATTGGGGTTTCCGCACCAAAACACTAAATTTTCAATTTTATTGCGCGAGACGCTCATACCAAATTTTGACATTTGTCAAAGGTCTAGTACAAATCATACACATCTGCCTTTTACAAAAGATGCGGGAGTGTGTGGGAGGTCAAAAAATTTGCAGCCCCTTAAAATGCACAGAATAGTCGGCTATAATACACTTAACTCCATCTCCTATTTATTAATTTTTCTTAAAAAAAATCACATATTTAGGTAGATATGGTTAATATCTTTAATTTAGGGTGAGGAAAAATTGGGTTTTCCGTTCCAAAACATTGAATTTTCAATTTTATTACTCGAGGCGCTCATACAAAATTTTGACATTTGTCAAAGTTCTAGTGCAAATCAAACAAATTTGCCTTTTACAAATGTACCGAGGGGTAGTGGGAGGGCAAAAAATTTTCCTCACCTTAAAATGCTCAGAATAGTCTAATATATCTAAATATGTGATTTTTTTCAGGAAAAATTGATAAATAGAAGATGGAGTTAAGTGTACCGTCCCCTAGTAAAAATTAAATTTAGTGTTTTGGTGCGGAAACCCCAATTTCTCCACACCTTAAAATAAAGATAATAACCACATCTAATTAAATGTTTTTTTTTTTTTATAATTTTTTAATATATCTAAATAAAAAATACTGTTTGAAAAAAAAATCACTAATAACAAATTGGTTAAAGTGTACTCTACGCTAGTAATTATTTTATAAAACAAATTTCAATTATTCTTTATACCTGAAGGTGAGTGAAACTACCACTGAATTTTCCTCCGACGAGATTTTGTCCTAATAACCTAGTTTTCATTGTACTGCATAGGCGCTCCTTGTCGCATACAACATTTTCAAAGTGTTACAAAGTGTTGTTGGCGTCCTGAAGAAGGTAGAATTTCTGGTTCGAATTTATGATCCCTATATTAAAGTAATGTAACCCGACATCTTCTATTTCAGTTTTTAAACAGTCGCCGCCATTTGTATATTACAATTCTGCCACGCTCTTGCAATCGTTATCCCTTAATCCCTCCTAATGCTGGGAAAAACACTACACACTACCCTGGGATCTTTTGGACCTCAATATACATTAGTGAATATATAATTATTGAAAAACAGCTTTCTAAAAATTAATATTTATTATTACAATGTAGTTGACATGAAAAATTATGTGTATCTATATTATTTTTTTAAAATATATTCCTGGCAAATGACAGCAGCATGTTTCCTACATAGTGGTTTTCGGCATATGCTACAGATGATGCTGGTTTTTCGGTCGTTAGTGGTGGTCCATAAATTACGTGAGGCGATTTTTCGACTCCCCCCTAGTGAAATGTTGTCAGATTTGGCTCGACCCCCTCCCCTCAACGCTATTTCACGTGAGATTTTTCAAAATGCGTATTAGTGTAAGTTGGGTTATATGAAAAAACATAACATGCTTAATTATTTTTATTTACATAAAACTAGTTAAGGCAGGTACTTAAGACTACTTAGAACGTAGTCTAGAATCACAATGAAATCGTAAAATTATTCTATTCGCTTTCAGTCCACGGGAACTCATGTATGGTCTCAAGAGTGACGACTGGAACCAACATGTCCATGTGGTTTTCAGTAAAGTCATCTGCTCCTTCTACCTCCCTCTCATTTAGCAACTCTAAGCCACAATATCTCGAATTCCAACAGTTTTGTTCCTTGTTAAAGTTCCTGAGGGAAGGCAGCTCGAAAAGACTGCTACATTATGTAGTAATTGAATCGAAAATATTTGAATCAAAAGTTCATTTAAGGAAAATATGACATGATATTGGCCGAGACTCCCCCTCTCCCCCACGTCGACTCGAACCCCTCCCCCACCACCCCTAAACAACTCACGTAATTTATGGACGACCCCTTAGTCCTTGGCCAAACACCACACCTTTTCTTGACAGTTTTACCAGGACTTGGTTCTTCTCATGGCCGTCTGTTTTTCACGATTCCTCCCAGGAATTTTCGGAGATATATAGGAAAAATTCGCCATGTTAATCGTGCTTGGAATTTTTTTTTTAAGTTTTTCCTTGCTGTCAATTTCAGGATCACATAAGAGTTGATACCATTTACGTTGAACAAGCCAAAAAATACCATCATTGGCCATTTTCAGCATTTTGGTGCAGGGTGATTATTGTGCCACAGGGTGCTCGCAACACTTTTATTATGCTTATTACATACATTCATAGCTTTTATATTTATTTTTATAAATCAACAGTATTAACAACAAGAATAATAATAACACTCAAGCATAAAAATGTACAAATATTACACTATTATTTCCCTCGGGTCTAATAGACCCAAAAAGCGATAGCTGGGTTTAACTTACATAAGCGCAAGCAGGCGTTTAATGGAAAAGGGGGCAGATGATATAATTAAGGATTAGACCAATTTACGCGGTGTTACATCTTGTCATTTTCAAAATATTAACAAAAATTCACCGACTTACAGGATAGGGTTTAACCCTTTCACACGATTGAATTATCCTAGTAGAGTCTCCGTGGGTAATTGATCCTTAGTTGGCTATTTAGTGTGAGGTACGATGTACTTTATGTTAGATTTGTTCTCAGTGTTGTAAATATTTGCATGCCTGCTTGTACTACTTCCAGGGCTCGACCTCTGAGTCTTGTCGTTAGAAGTTTGACGAATAATGCATAGTCTATGGCTCTGTAAGACGGGCACAATTTATGAATTCATTAACTTCATTTTGTTTTCTTGCATTGCCTTCCGCCGTTTATATATGTATGTTATTTGCTCCTGTTACATTGGCCATTTTATTATTTTTTTTCTCTCTAATGACTGTTTGTACTCTGATATTTTTATATCTTCGGTTTTCTGTTGTTCCTTGTTATTTATATATTTGCTTCCTGCATTATGTGTTGCTTTTTGTTACTTTCTTCGACCTGTTCACTCATTCCTTCTGTTTCCCTCGTTCTTGTTTACAACTCCTTCGGTATAGTTTCTTTCGACACTGATAGAAACCTCTCGCTCCGGATTATCAATTGGAAGGAATCTATTCTTCCTATGAATTTGGAGAAGAAAGTGGTATTTTCAGCGTCGAATTTGCCATTTATTTCATTTTCTCTGCTCTGTTCCAGATTCCCCACACGTAGGTTCTTAAGTGCCACTGTGCCAAATTTAAATGTTAGGTTTTCTTTCCTTGACCAACATACATAAACTCCTTTTCTGTTGTTTTTGTTTTAGTCTTTTTTATTTATTTCTATCTCATCCAATTTTTGCAATAACTCATTACTTAAAAATTACCCTACCGCTCGAATCAAGTACAGTAAGACCTCGACCTACGCTACCCCGACTTACGCGAACCCGGAGTTACGCGATTTTCAAATCTTGGTGATTCGCCTTTTGTAGACTTACTACCCCCACACTGTTGTTCAGCTAGAGTACACGTTCGGACTTGTCATGCGAAATCAACGTATAACTACACTTTATTTTGTGTTTCGTACCTATTGTCAATTGTCACTTTGTCAATTGAACAAAAGCTAAGGTTTTCATTATAACTAGGGGACACCCCCCGCTCGCTAAGCTCACCAAACCCCCTCGTTCGCTACGCTCTCTCAAATAGCTCGCGCACGGCGCTCCATATGCAGTAGCGTTGTAAGTTAAGAATTGCTTAAGTTCAGACTGCTAGTAGCAATCAAACCAGCTCATTTTGCACGTCAAAGTACATCTATATTGAATGAGGCCCTATCTATAATGATTTTTTGTGAAAATTCTGACCTGAGCCAAATGACCTTGCCCTTGTGTTTCAGAAATATAGACACAAAATCGAATATACAATTGACGGTGAGAAAATACAGGTTGTTTGAGAAAGATTCCTACTTTTTGGAATGTTTACCCCAGGGATTTATTAATTGTCATCGCGAAAAACTCCTACTAAAATCTCGAAATCAAAACCATTATTTTGCATTTGAACTAAACGCATACGTGTGCCATTGAAAAAGAAAGACATGTCCTGTACTCAAATTACGAATAAGTAAAAGTATGCAATTTGGTTTCAAAATTAATTTGTGGGGTCGGGAACCCACTCACATCAACTGTGTTTAAAAATTCTATTGGAAAATTATTTTGCTCCCTATAAACATCACTCAAGATTTTGTCGGAACTCAAATATATTCGTTCCTCTCCGGACAGACTATTAAGAATTTCTGCATCGATGAAAGTGCAGTCTTTATAGTTGGATGCTAATATAACCGAATTGAGAATATCGTTAGACATAATGGTTTCAGATACATTGCCATAGGTATCTGCAATCACGAAGTTGCTGCAGACTAAATGAGAAAGAGTTTCAATAACACCTTGCCTAAAATCTGGACATGTGGGTAAAGTCCCATTACCAAGAGATTTAAGAAATTCAACGAATTCAATTTCATGAGGTAAAGCTATCATGTTTTGGGTCCAAGTTATTTTGTGGAATTTTGAAAGTTATTTTGTGGTACTCGTGAACCGTGAGGTACAATTGCCAATGTTCGTCAAAAATCTCCACAGAGTAAAATAGTCTTACCTCCGAAAAGTTTAGTTGAAGCACCGCACAAATGGTTTACAAAATGGTCAATTAATTTGAGAGCATTAAGCGGGCACATTGAAATTCCATCTATGATAATGATAGATGTAGATCTTATGAACTGTGATTGTGCACTGTTTACAGAGAGGCTTGATGTGGAATTCTCTAAACTCGGTGTAAGTATTTTGAAAACGTTGTGAATACTTCGACCTTGATTTCAAGGAGTGGTCGAGACTCCTGAAAGCACATGCAATACATTGAAGGTTCAAAAAATTCAATTTGTGAATAATTGCGGTTTAGACCAAAGTGTAATCACAACCAGCATGAGCTGTAAGACAAAAATGTTACAACCCGTAACACAATTTAAAACTTACTGTAAAACTAAATCAATAGCGGCTCGCCGCTCAGCATTGGTAATTTGGAAGATTTCCTCAAAAATTGTTTGTTCCCTTTCTGAATCTGCATTTACAGCTGTTATAATAGCTGATGAAGATTGAGGAATTGGAAGGTCTAGCTGTTCACATAAAAAATTATGAGTGAACAAAATTGCCTCAATAACTAATAAAGCACGATTATATAAATCGTTTTCTGAAAAATGTTTTAAAAGGTTTTCACACATGAAATTTTTGAATTCATTCCATAAATGAAAAGCATTTGTAGGAACGTTTATACCACAAATAGGTTATGGCAAATAACTCTCTTAACTGCTGAGGGGACTTACACTTTTTTACATTTTATAAACATTCACGGCACTCCCTATCATTTGATGCGATAACTCGTGCATGTGTTGCAGCTGAAAATGTGGGGTAAAAAATATGACCGACAGTACGCAAATCCTGAAAACAAATGGGCCCTCGAACATGAAGCAAAAGTAGTCTCAAATGAAACTGTTCAACATCTTTTGGAGAAACATAAAATAATCTAGCAATAGCTCTACTATTTCCTCTTTGACGTTTTTTCCATTTCTTTTCATTATCTATCCAAATATTATGTATCGGCGTGTATGTATACAGAAAATCGGGCGAATCAACTCGATTGATTTCATGCAGTGCAGTCAATTTTGTTTTTTCGTGATTTTGAATAGCTTGCTAAACATTTACATCCCGAAAGACCACAGTTTGCCGGTGAGACAAGTGATATTCAAGTCGAACTTTAATATATTATGTGACTGGTAATGAATTGTATGCTCATTTGCGCTAATAAGCTACCGTAGATCCAACATAGTGACCGGACAAAAAGCTATCGATTTCATCTATATGAACTTTGCCCTGAACTGCATCACTAAGTCTTCCAAACTGTAAAGAGGCACAGTCGTATCCCTTATAAACATATTTGTACATATATGTTGGGCTCTCAACTGTTCTAAGAACTTCCACATTTAAGTGGTGTTAGGAAAAGTACGAGGTCTTAATCAGATGCTAGGGAACACTAGCTCAGACTAAGATGACTTGTACTTATAAGGAATGACCTTTTATTAATATGCGAAGAGACTAGGTAACCCTAGTTCTTGCACAACATTAATAGAGTTCTAAGGGAAGGTTATGAAATGAGACGCGTTTTTGTAGGCAGCCAAACAAAAACTGAATTTAATTTATTAATAACCCGATTTATATACAAAAATTATGCTATTAATTATGCTTAGAATTTATGTTACTGATAGACACAAATTATGCCTACGCATTATTCTTAAATAAATCAATTATTTCGACCGGACGTCGCGATTTTTCAGAGCATTGCACCTGAAATGTGCAATGCTCAACATGCGACGGCAATATCATATTTCTCTAAATTATTTTTTTTAAATGTGGATCCATAAAAAAGTTAGGAAATATGGTAAAATTCAGACTTTTGCTCGCTTTCCATAAATATTCGTGAAAGTTAACCTCGCATTTTCTAGAAATAACTGTAAAATTGTGATTTCCCATATTTTTTAAAATAAAATTTGCATATATTTTTCTGGTCTGGAAGAATGCAATTTTTTTAGCCAAAGAATGCCTACTTCCAGGCAAAAAGCCAAAGAATGAACTATTGTCTGTGAAATGGCTGCATTTGCCCCTCACATTATCATTGGCATAGTTATAAGATTTGAGTGAAAAGAATGCACGCATAAATGGTAGGCTATTCAGTCGAACGTATGACTGAATATATATTTTGATTTTTCCGTTGAGGAATGCAATTATATGTTCATTCTTTTGGTTTGTGTCCCCAGTAGAAGATTGATCCATTTGGTTTGATTTTTGACTAATTTAGTACATGTAATCACAGACAATAACTATCCTGATGTCGCGATCCCATACATGACTTCGTACCCAATTTTTTCCAACAGCAGACAAATGACGCATGGAGTGTATGTGCTTTGGAACGACTGCAGCGTCTGAAGCACAGACAATGCTCTCTGAGAGCGAATTTTTCTTGTAGCTGGTGTTTGATTGTCATTTAGGCAAAGGGTCATCGCAATAAGGAGAAAGGGGGCTGAAAGAAATTTTCGCGGAGTGTAATCATGTGTATGTGTACAATTGGTGAGTAAAATTTACTCACGTACACGAAAATACACGCAAAAATTTCTGTTTTTGGTATAGAAAACGGAAATTTTTGTGTGTATTAGTTTTTGGTACATTTGATAAAAAAATATGCAAATTTTGTATCGAAAACCATTAAAAATTATAAATTTTATGGACATTTACAGAAAAAGTGGGATTTACTTCTACGAATACTTCCGGAAATGCGGAAAAATCTAAATTTTATCATATTTCCTAACTTTTCTATGGACATACCTTTAAAACCATAATTTAGAGAAATTTGATACATGACAAAAGGATAGGAAATGACAAAATAATGGCCGGGGTTCTGCCATATCTAGTAGCCCCCTAGGAAGCTTAGTTTAGCCGCTACGAGAAAAAACAGTTGAAAATTCAAAATGTGAATTTTGTATGGAGACACCTTTAACAACTCCTTTTAGAGGAATATGATGTATGAAAGAAAGTTAGGAAATGTCAAAATAGTGGGAGACAGTCATACATATAAGACCTCTAGGAAGCTTAGTTTAGCCACTGCAACTAAAAAACTGTTAGAAATCCAAAATCTAAACTTTATCATATTTCCCAACATTTGTTTGCATATTTTTAAAAACTTCCATTTAGAGCAAAATGATGTATGAGAAAAGCTTATAAAATAGAAAAAAAATGGGGGTCGACCATACATATGAACCTCCAAGGATGCTTCCTTTAACTGCTACGAGCAAAAAACCATTCAAAATTTGAATTTTGTATGGACACACCTTTAAAAACTCACGGTAGAGGAAAAAGATGTACGGAAGAAATGTAGGAAACGTCAAAATAGTGGGGGCCGGTGATACTTAGGAACCCTCTAAGAACCTTAGTTTAGCCATTACAAGCAACAAACAGTAAAAAATTCAAAATCTGAATTTAATTATATTTCTTAGTTTTTGCATACACTTTTGAAAACTGAATCTAGCGAAAAAGGATGTATGAGACAAAGATAGTAAATCACAAAATAGCGGGGGTCGGTCATACATATGAGACCGCTAGGATCCATAGTTAAGACGCTACGTTACGAAAACTGTTACAAATTCAAAATCTAAACTTTATCATATTCCTCAGCTTTTGTCTGCGCACCCTTAAAACCTCATTTAAGAGAAAAATAGTTTATGAAAGAAAATTAAAAAATAATGGGGGTCGGTCGTACATATGAACCTCCTAGGATGCTTCGTTTAGCCGGTACGGGGAAAAATCTGCAAAAAATGCAAAATTTGAATTTTATCATATTTCTCAACTTTTGTCTGCACACCTGGAAAAACTCAGTTTAGAGAAACATAGTGTATGAAGAAAAGGTAGAAAATAGAAAAATAATGGGGGTCGGTGATACATAAAAACCCTCTAGGACGCTTAGTTTAGCCTCTACGAGCGGAAAACCGTTAAAAAATCAAAGTTTTACCGGAAAAGGCCCCTAAAAACCGGGGGAAAGTCGTTTAATTTTTGATTCCGGTAAACAATGACGTTCTATAACATAAACATCATAAATTTACTTGCAATTTTGCATAAAAAATCACCTGCTACGGGTTCAATGACCCAAAATAGTGTTTCAACCAGAGCAAAGGGATTGTTGTTGTTGCTGGAGTGGAAGGAAACAAAATTCGATCCGAATTCTCGAAAATCGAATTTATGTACCACTACATAGCCAATAGTCCCTTTGGTGGTGTGTGTAAGTACCTTTATGACCCATTTCTCTCAAAACCGGTTCCCATTTCGCTCAAAACCGGTTTTTACTCCCTAAAAATTTAAAAATGTCTCTAGAGACCGAATGAGCGTTGGAGTCACCAAAAACACATACCCTGCAGCGTCATTTTCGTCCATCATTTCATGACTGCGTCAGAAAAAATTGGGTACACAGTCATGTATGGGATCGCGACATCTGGTAAGTTATTGTCTGTGATGTAATATTCTGGGGACACAAACCAAAAATAATCATATAATTACATATTTGCTGGCAAAAAGCAAAACAGTACCACACATACATTCTTCCCAAAAGCATCATCTACGCTATACGTATGCTCAATTCACACATACTATCCCATTGAATTTTTTAATTTCAATTTAAAATTAAACTAATTTATAATTAAATTTAAGAAAAAAAAATTAAATGATGCACATAGAGGAAAAAAAATCTCTTAGTAAGTCCATCTGGTTTCCTGCAAAAGTGATAACAAAAAAACCTGTCGCCTATTTATATATAGATATTAAAAGAGAGACGTTCTTCGGAATCGTCTTTAACATTGATTAGCTCTTCAGAGTTGTCACATTGGCTGAGGTCTTAAGACTAACTTTTCGTTTACGTTTGATGGATTTATAGTATATGGTTCACCAAGGGGGAAAAATACAACATTTCCACTCGAGTGCGAATTGTCTCACGAGCCGAAAAATTGAACCCTTGAGAAAGTGTTCCGATTAAATTTTTGTGTGGTAGAGAGAACGAGATTTCTGTGTAAGAGAATGAGAAATTTTTGTGTGGTAGAAAGAATGCGGCGTAGTGTGTGACAGAAATTCGAATATCTCTATTAAAAACCAATATTATTTTACATAAAGATAATTTATTTAACTAAATAGTAATTATTCATATATGTACTGGAAATTACAAATAATGTATAAATTCTTGATTTCGCAATTAGCAATAGTAAGTCCCAGTGTTTTTAATTGACTAACATCATTTATGGAGTTTATGTTTTCCGGGGTTTGTGGCGAGACGGAAATAGTTACTGGTTCGTTGATTTTCTGGCGTTTTTCGGTAGATCTTTGATGGTTCTGGTTCACATTTTTGCTTGGGGTTTTCTTTTGTGATTAATATTACGTGCTGTTGAGTTAGATTGTTTGTTGGTTTTATCAAACCATTCCGTAAAATTATCAATTTTCACCGTGTTTTGACGGAATTCAGCAGCTGATATTTTATCTGTGCAGGGCTCAGGATCTTTGGAAGTTGATGGATCAGGATCTTTAGGTAATTTGATATTTCAAGTTATCTTGATGTTGATGGCTGTGGATCCTTGGATGTTGACGATTCAATTTCGGTTGATGTTGACGAATGAGGTTGATTTGCGTTGCTAATTATATTTTCAAACACTTCTTTCTTGGTATGAAAATAATTTTCAATACATATATGTATCCTTCAGCAACCGAGCTGAATTTCCATCCTCCGTGCTGCGTAATAGTTTTCAAATTTGCTCCAGCGTCAGCTAGGAGCGTCGCTGAAGCTCGTCGAAAATAATGACCTGTGTATGTTTCAGGATTGGGAATATCTAAATATAGGGCAATTGTTTTCGGAATATCGCTATCGCTTTTATTTTTCCCAATTGGTAGACGAACACATTTACCATTATGATACGTTAAAAAGAATTTGTCCACATTACAGTCACTTGGTCTTAAATTTTTGCACTATAACAAAATATTTTCCACCGATCAAAAATTTTCTGGAATAATAGTTCTTCGTATAAGTGACAGCTACCATATATTCCTTATCTTTTTTAACTACGTCGTGAGTTCGCAGGTTGTATAGTTCTGCGGATTTCATTGCTCCAAAAATGCCAAAAATTAGAATCACCTGTGAAATAAAATTCAATATAATTGTGTGCATTTATATATTAATATGATTGTTATATTTATGTATTATATTGACCTTTTCTAACAGATATGTATAATCGTCTGGTTTATCCAAAAACTTTGTTACCTATATCCTCAAATGTTAAAACTTGTGACTTTTTTGCAATGAAGCCTTTTGAGTTGGATTTCATGAATGTTTTTAATTTGTGGTAATTGTCTAGATTTATGGGTTGATAGTTTCAGTTATTTTGCCAACTCATTAAAATAAAAAATAAAAATGTTTCCATTGAAGCCGTTTAACTGATTTTTTTTTTGCCATTCTGAAAATTCATTCTTATTCATTCGTTTAACTTCAATAAAAAATTGTTTATCGAAACGACAATTATTGAAATCCGAGTTCAATACTCGATGGTGCCATTTGATTAAATTTGGAATTCGATGACAACAATCGATTTCCCAATCACCGTAAATATGCAGGTTCATTGCTCTTGGGTATGTTCGCTTAAGGTTCTTTAACCATTTCAGGGTCATGTTTATTGCTGCTCGTTGCCGGCAACATGAATACGAAGTTTTTGCATCAAGTTATTCTTATTTTGTATTCAATTTGTTGCAGAAACTTCTCGTGTATCTTTCGTTAGGTTATCTTTAAACCTACTAAAGATCGTTACCTAGTTAGTCGTTACAATACTTCTTTATCTCATATAAATTATCTACTACAATATTTATATTACCTACTGCAATTTCCACTCCTTAACTTCCTATCTTTTGCGGCGCACCCTTCAAAATAGTCATTTTTCAATAGTCTTTATTTACTTTTTCTCGTTTCAATACATTGGTTTTTTTCTTCCTTAAATCCTATAGCTTTACAATTTTCTACTCTTAGTCGACTCTCTTATACGGCGTTTACACAGAACTTAATCTACTAGATTAAGTGACTTGAGAAGATTTAGCCCTAAATCTTGCTTAAAACTACAGGATTTACCATACATTCTCGCAAGTAGATTTATTCCAAATCCGCTGTAAACCGCCTCAGTGGCACCATCTAGTGGTGATCATTTGTGCAATTTTTCGTCTTTTCTTACAATTTAGGACTCTTTCGACGTTTCCGAAGTGAGTTCAGTTCGTTGTTGTGCGCGTTTTATAATTTCATTATGTGGCGCGATTTTTGATTTTGAAAATTTATTTTTGCTTAAACAAAAAAATAATCAAAAGAGGCAGGGGAAAGTATGGACTATTGTCCAACAAAGTTTTGTAATAGATTTGAAACAAAACAGAACAACAAAACATTACAATTTCACAAGAAAAATGTCAAAGTGTCAAACTAAATCTCCTCACTGGCGGTGTAAACGGGCGACGAGATTTATTGAATCATCTCAGTAAATCTACTTGATTTTGGTCGGTGTAAACGCGGTATTAGTTTGCGCTCGTAGATATCATGACCCTCTTTATTGAAATTTTCTCCCTCTTATGTTAGCCGCTCCTGCTTCAGTTTATTTTATTATTATTTTATTTTATTTTATACAACTTAATACAGGTTCAACTTGATACACGTTACATAAAAGAATTATATGATATATTACACAATTATGTATATTTATATGTGTAACATGTTTAGCATAATCATAAGTAATAATATGAAAAAAGAACAAAACAAAAAGTATATTCACAAGACCTTCATGAGCAACTTTCAACCAAGGTGTACATTGTGCGGTCGAGTCAGGTAAAAACGATGGCACGGATATAAATATTTACGGAGTGGAAAGAGCGACTGCGCAGATCATAAAGACGGACCTAGCATTGCTATAACCATTCGCGACCTGCAAGAGAGGGGCGGCACGATTATATAACCTTATCATGCGGGTGACGGGTTCCATCCTACAATGTGGTGAAAGCTCATGTAAAATGATCTGTCTGATCTAAGCTTTCTGCCACTAGTACGAAGAACAAGCTGATCCTGAATATGTGGGGCTACAATTTTCCCCTGGACGATGCCATGTATGAATAACAAGTCAGCCATTACACGGCGTCCAGAAAGTGATTGCAGGTTGATCAGGTTCAGACGATACGCATAGGAAAAGAGGTGGAAGGGATTTGACCAGAGTAGGTTATGAAGAGCCACTACCCCAATCGTGGAACCATTAATCGAGAAAGTGTGAGGCATGTAGTTCCGCTTACGGTGGAAACAGACGTGCTCGCACTTTGAGATGTTAAAATTAAGGTTGCTCTTGGAGTACCAAATTGAGAGACGATTAAGGTCCTGGTGAAGTTCAAGGTTGTCAGACGGACGGACAATGTTCTTGAAGATTTTGGTGTCGTCTGCATACGCGAGGATGTAGGAGATAAAGACTACCCTGGAGGCATCATTAGTATCAACTATAAATAGTAGTGGGTCAATGTGACTGCCCTGAGGAACGCCACTTGTAGCAGTTATGGTGTTTGAGAGGGTAGTTGTGAATAGAACAACGAATACATTTGAGGAAGCAGTCGGGCCAACCCGCCAGTTTGAGCCTTAGGACGAACAAGCTATGTGGGATACTGTTAAAGGCTTTACTCATGTCGGTAAAGATAGCTTCGACAATTTCGCCACGCTCAAGAGCATTTATGGTGAAAGAAGTAAACTGAACTAGGTTGATAGTGGTAGATCTACCCTTTAGGAACCCATGCAGGATATAATGGAGGAGAGGAATGGATACAGTTTACGAACGAGAATTTTTTCAAAAATTTTAGCAATAGATGATAATTTGGAGATCGGCCTATAGTTCACTGCCTCCATCATAGAGCTCTTTTAAAAATCCGTATCAAAAAGCCCACCTTCCAGCAGTCGGGAAATATACTTAACTGAGTGGAAAGGTTGAAAAGTCTTGTTAACGGAGGAGCAAGCATAGTCGCACATCTCTCAAGTATTGCGGGGGGAATCACATTCGGGCCGGGAGAGAAGTCGTCCTTGATTCGCAGGAGCTCTACTACGTCTTCCTCCTCAGTGATATGAAGATCAGGGAAGATAGTAGGTATAGAGGAAGGGGTAGGATTGAGTGCGGAGAAGTATTCTATATCCGGCTCGAAATATCCATCCAAGAAGGAACAAGAGAAGAGAGTTGCAAATGAGTTTGCAATGGATTGGGGGTCATCACATTCCTTACCGAGATGAGAAATGGACTGAGGCTAGCTATCCCCTTTACGTTTCGTTTTAGAGTTGGGTTAGGATTAATAGTGAAAGGGGGTAGTGAGATTGGCTAAAATGGACAGAGGAGGGTTATGAGGGTCAGTGTTGCAAATAACATTAGTGCTGGGGGAGACAGTCAGACAGGCAGTTGGATAAGACCAAATCCAGCACACACTGATTCTGGCTTTTGACTAAATTCATTTGAAATAGAGAGTGAGAGGAGATGGAGTCAGTAAATGTAACTCCCGGAGGGGAGGTGGGGGTCGTGACCGTAAATCAGTTAGAGTCCGAGTCTGCAGTCCAGACAATGTTCTGAAGATTAAAGTCATTGATGAAGAGTATATATAATATGATCGTTAGCAGATGACGAATTTATTATAGAATCTACTACATGAGTAAGTTGTAGGAATATCCCATCTATTAGACTCACCCATTTCGGGTGAAAACACCCACTACAGAATCCGTGGCAGGATAAGGGCCTGTCGGAGCCCCTATCCTTACAGGTCGCGGCGACACAAAATATAGATAATGAATTGAAGAGGTTAGATTAATAAATTGAAGAAATCACTACACTTAGAAGGAAAGAATAAAAAATGTACGTAAGCTAAAGGAAAACGAATGAGTAAAAAAAACAAAATTAATTAAATTAATGAGAATATATAAAAAGAAAAAGCAAGCCTGGTAATTCGCAGCAGTCCGTAGTGGTCAGTTCCGTGAGCTGGTGTAACGTTACAAGTATTTGTAACAGGTAATTTAACAAGTATTTTAAGTTGTTCTAAGTATTTCTAAGTAGACTAGTACAATTTAGGTTTTTTTTTATGGTAGTAGGTCATTAAAATTAAGGTTAAGAGTTAAATAGCAGTTGTGAAATTAAGGTTAAGAGTTAAATAGCAGTAAGAGTAAATAGCAAAATTTAATTGTGTATTTAAGCTGGCAATCCTACATGGGTGCACAGAGGAGGTCAGTTAACGGCGATTGATGCTGTTATAAATCCCAGGTCAGTTAACAGTGACTGTAAGCTGGCTAGTCCTCTGTTAGTTCGGCGATTTGAATTTAGGCACTCGAATTTCCAACGGTAAAAATATCCAAACTGGCGACGACACAAATGTGAACAAAAACGATGCAAGTTTGGATGCCAAAAACCAGTGCACAAAGTTAAAAAATTAACAAAATTCTAAGTGATGGATTAAAATTTCAGAATCTTAGGATTAATTATCACTCTAAAAAGTTTGATCAATCTATACTTCAGACTATAAGGATTTTTTATCACATTTAAATTTAGAAGTTATCAATTTCAATTTATGTTAGAGTGTCTGGTTTTTAAGGTAAACACTGTATTATTTGGAAAAACCAAAGATTATAGCCAATATTGGTATCAATTAAGTAGTGACTGTGCACATGAACGCACTGAAGCACTTAAGCAAAAATCAGGAGGAGTTAATACAGTTTAATTAGCCTTGCAGAATTTGAAAATTTTAATTTGAAGTTAAAAACTTTAAAAATTTAAACCGCACTTAGTACGCAACTGCTCCCTTCGAAAGTTCACAATGGAATGAGTTGAGTAATCCTTTATGCTGTCCTGGATCCTCTCCTGTTTTGAGTGGGCGAATGTCATAGTCTTAGTGGTCTCCTGCATCAAGCCTTTATATCGCGCCTCAACACCGGTCTTCTCCTGCTTTGGCGTTGGTTGCTCCACAGACTGTTGTGAGGGTCGCCGGATCTTGCAATGAGATTGGACGGGGAGCGTCCTTCGGATCTGGAAGAGCGACCTGAAGAACGGACTCGACTGGCTACTGCGAATCTTCAGCGCTCTTTTATACGATTTTTCCTCCCGATTCCGCAGTTATCCATTGGTCAACGATTTGTTGACCTTACTAATCTGCTGATCCAGGTTTAAGTTCCATGATCATCCTCTCTTTGATCGCTACAACTTTTCTCAATTCATCCCCCTCTGCATTTCCTGTAACGGCCTTGTTCATTCATTATTTTCCTCTTGTTTTGTCACCGTAAGTTTTTCCATAATCAGATTTCAGTTTAAGTCAGCATTTTTTGCTGGATCGGCCAAAGTGTTTCACCTGAATGAAAACTTTTTTGTGTCACAACAATACGTCTCGCTCTTACAGAAAATAGAGATATCAAATAAAAATTAAGAATCTAAATAAGTTTGTTTGGTTGATATTATATTAGTTTCAAGATTGATAGACGATTTTTTTAAGTAGAAGTCTAATTGATTCGTAACTATAAATTGAAACTTGTGCTTCAATTATTTATGTTTAATGACTTTCGTGCTCCCCCTATTTCTTTTATTTGATCAGATACATGTACTCAGTTTGATTGAAGCACGATATTTATTTTACGATACATAACAATGAAATGAAATGAAAAGGATATGTGAATGATTTTATTCGCTTATTCCAGCAGTGGTATTGAAATTATTATAGGAACTATGGTTTCCTTTTGAGCTGGTGCTTTTAGCACCTTTACTCTTTTTTACGAGGTGAGTCCCTTAACTCATTGAGTTTTTAGTATTCAGTTAAGGTTCGTAGGCCTGGGTAGGTCGCGTTGGGTTGTGGTTCGGTTCTTTTAGGCTAGGCGCAAATTGAGGCGCGTATAACGCGTGTGGGGTGGCGCAGCACAGCGCGATTTTTTGTGGTAAGCGTATTTATACACAACAGCGCAAATTGGCAATTCCACGTAACGTGAAGTGATTCGCGCCAACTACGATTCGCGTGCCGTTGTAGTTGGGGCACAGTTTCTCGTGTCAGTCGTGCCGTGTCCGTCGTAGCTTTGCGTAGTGTGATAATAATAAATAAATAATAATTTAATAATTATGGCAGAAGAAAGGTTGATTGAGGCAGTGAGGGGTCACAGGGAACTGTACAACACAAATGATGCTAATTATATGAAAATTAAGTTGAAGAATAGGATTTGGGGTGAACTTGGAAAAGAATTAAATTTGAAAGATGGTAAGTACCTACATATTTCGTATATTTCAATACATATTATTTATTATATAAATTTATTAGTATGTATATTGTAATTTCCAAATTGTTTTAAAATTGGTAACTTGTTCTTACAACAAACTGAAGATGAAAACAAAAAGTTACAAACAACGAAGGGCACAATGTTTTCAATAATTTCCAAGGATAATGGACTGATGTTGCCATGGAACTGCTCCCCAATTATTAAAATAGTCAGTGAAATTTTGCCTCACTCTGAAAGCAGCTGATGAATTCCTCACCCTGCTCCCTTGTACAGGAAGTAACTGGGTTTCTGGCAACCGTTCAATATCGTTTACATCTTCTGGTACGACAATTGAGGATCGCAAATAGTTATGCAAAATGCAAGCTGCTTTTACAACATCCTTCACTGTTTCCACTTTACTTTCAAAAGGCTTCCTGAACACACGAAATCTTGAAGAAAGTATACCGAAGGCACATTCTACAGTTTGTCTTGCTCTAGAAAGACGGACGTTGAAAATTTGGTGTTCATAATTTCCAGTTACATTTCTCCTTGGATATGGTCTCATGAGATTTTCTGACAAAGGAAATGCCTCATCGCCCACAAACACGTACGGCATTGGTGTAGAAATCGTATGCATTCCTTCAGGAGGCGGAAGTAATAAAGTTTGCTTTAACATTTTCGTTCCCAACGCACCACTAGCAAATATATTCCCATCGCTGAATCTTCCCATTGATCCAACATCAACTGTTATAAATTTGTAGTCCGCGTCAACTGTAGCCATCAAAACAATGGAAAACGTGTGTTTATAGTTGAAATATGACGATCCACTTTTGCCTGGTTTTTTAATCAAAATATGTTTTCCGTCAATAGCTCCAACGCAGTGCGGGAATTGCCACCTTTGCTCAAACCGTGATGCTACTAATTGCCATGTTTGTGTCTTAGGTTCGGCTAAATATATTCGTTGCATGTGTTTCCATATAGCGACAGCTACTTCTTTCACAATGTTGGACACTGTTCGGTCCCCCAGTAGATAGTTATAAGCGATACTTTTGTAGCTGTCTCCAGAAGCTACATATCTGAAACAATACGCATCACTTAGATATTATTTTATTAGATTAATAATGGTTAATATTGTTGCAGGAGAAGAAGCAAAAACGTTATGGCTCAAACTTAGGGGCAGCTATCGTGATGCACGGCGGCGCCAGATGAAATGTCTCAAAAGTGGCGCTGCTGCTGAGAACATCAAGCCATGGAGATTCCAAAAGCAGATGTCATTTTTGGACCCTTGTATGTCAGCAGGACCCCGTGAAGGAAACATTGTAAATGATGAAGATTTTCAAAGTCTTACTACAGCAGCGAGTGAGCAGATTGAAAGCAGCGAGGACGTAGAAGGAAGTACCTCCACAGTAATAAATGAGAGGCGTGAGGAGTCATACATTGAAGACACTAGAGGCAACGATGAAGAATCCAATAATGCAAAACGAACACTACCGCATAACATTTCTACTTCTACTCAGGTGGCATACAAAAAACGGCAAAAAAATAGGAAAGAGGACGACATTCGTGGCTTACTACAGCGTTCTATGGAATTGCGTGAAGATAGAGCACGAGAACGGACGGAAGAAAGAAGAACACTGCAATCGAACAATAGTGATGACCCCCTTTACAATTTTTTTATGTCCATGTACCAGCTAACTAAAACCATGCCCACCATTTACCAGCATAGAGTCAGAGGCAAAATTTTTCAGGCTGTGTCACAAGCGGAGGAACAAATTTTGAATCTGAGCAAGGGATCGTCTTCGACATTGTCGTCGTCCTCTTCACAATACGAGAATTCGCAACAACCATCTCCGCAAACTTGGTCAAATTCATCTCACTCACAACAATGTGAACCAGTCACCAGGGATGAATCTGGTATTACTAACATCACCGACTATTTGTCAAGTTTGCAGGAATAAAAACCATAATTAAATCTTACTGAATTATATACTGAACTCTTACTGAATCTGAATTAATTCTTATTACAAAAATTGTTATTTTACTTATATATATATATATTAATAATATTAAATAAATAAAATAAAAAATTGTGTCACCTCAGAAACACTGCAAGTTTTTCCTCAGTTGAGACCGGTTTTTGGGCATTACATCCATTTGAGCCAATGGCTTCTTGAATCATCCCATGAACTTCAGCAAATTGCTTTCGACTCATTCGAAAGTACATAGTTCGTAAAATCAGAATCACTCATCTTATTTGTGGTTCTATATTGTCCGTATTTTTGCCTTTCCAACAAAATATACTTCCTGGGAGATTTTATTTTCTTAGCCATCAAATAATGAACCAAGACTTCATCCTCAAAATCATTATCTGATTCTGATTCCGAACTCAAGTTTAATAATAACAACTTGTTCCGTGAGTTCGACATTGGATACCAATAATAAATTATTAAATATAACAATCACCAATGAAATTATGGTAAATATGTATAATATATTAATTATATAATATATGTATTTCGTATATTCCAATAGTATATATATTATATTAATTTATTAGTATATAGTAATTAAATTAATTAAAGTAATTGTTGTCTGGTAGTAGGCAAAACTCCCATATGCTATACTAGGCCCAATTATTTGTTTATATATAAGCAGTTTGTTTTTTATATTCAGTTTTTTACTAGTTTGAAGTGATTGTAGTCTCTAGTGGCGTTCGTTTGGGACATCGACTAGTGTAAAACTGTCAAATCCCATACATTTATCGAGTTCACATTTAACACCCGATAAAACTTGGGTTAAAAATTACAGCACTCGATAGTAGCGCATCTAGTGTTATGTAGATGGCGCCAAGCTAAATTTCCCCTTGAAATTTTTGGAAAATTTGGAAAAATATAAATTTAATCAGAACTTTTGTAAGATAGTTAATTTTTCATTTTATTTATTTACTATTTTTTTTTATTAGTAAAATCCACCAAAATGACGGCGCCGTTCTCGTTGTGGCAGCAGTGGCAGATCTGTAAAGAAAAATCTACCGTGAACTTTAGTATTCCCAAAAACCATGGAGAAGGGCTCTCGCGAAGTTACTTCAATTAGCAAGTTAAATCCACCTGGAGCTCCAAGAGTAACCCTCTACTCAAACCCTTCCACCGCCTCACAGTGTGGAACCACTGACAGGTGAACACCAACCCGTCAATCTAAGAGTAACCCTCAGAGATTACCACACTTCCTTATCGGCGGCAGTGACATCGAGAGTACCCCTCTACGCCTTGCCCCTGACCGCGTTTTACACAAGAACAATCCTTCGCGAGAACCACCCTTCAGGCATCAATATTCTATTGGCAAGCACATACCGTAATAACCCAACAAAAATATCAAAGTTCAGTGATTACTCATCCTAGTAGTGTTCGTCTAAACTGGCACTATAAATAACACTATGACACGACTTTATGTTTTGAATTCTAGAAGAGAATGAATTTCTTACCAAAACAGTTCCTCAACGTAACCTCGGTCTCTACGATTTAGTAAGACCAAGCATAGTTGGCCATGTCCTTACTTCGGCATCAAACAAATGTCTAACAATTATTTATTAAAACAAGGTAGGCCATGCAAAAATTACTTAAGTTGTATTTAATAGTCAAAGGTGGCCATGCAAATTAAAAATCCACCAATAATTTAAAAACATCTTACACTTTTGAATAATATAATACGGAAAATTTAAAATAAAATTAAGTAAATGTAACCTATGCACTTACGACCCGAAAGAAGCAGAAACCAAATTGGTCGAAATTCACTCAAATGTCAAGTGAACTTCGTAAAGTGTTGAGCTATCGAGTGCACATCAAAGCTATCGGTTTTGGGGTGTCATGTATTTCCGTTTTCTTGTAATTAATATTGCCTGTGGCTTGTCTGTGTTTATTTTGATCTTCCATCTACGAAAGTATTCCATCAGCTGACCTATAAATTTTTGTAGGTTCTAGTGATGGTGCTTGCGCGCTTTGATGTATTTTATATATACAAGTATCATCTGCAAATAGGAAAATTGGTGTTTTGGGGATTTTTGGAATATAGAAATTTTGTCCTATCAAATATTAAATGCTTTTGTTAAACCGACTTTAAAAAATTAAATTTTTGAAAACGAGCCGAGCTTATAAACTTAGAAAGTTATAAAAACGAAAGGTGCCACCTTGACTGTTGATGGCTTGCTAATGTTTGAATCAAATAACGACAAATTTATTAAATTGGAATTGAACATGCTGTGAGTTAAATTGTACGAGGGTTGCTATTTAAATTATGCGCCTAGATGTAAAACAACAGTAATTTTCAATTGAAATAAGTCTTTCAAAGTATCAAAGACAATAAGTCTTTCAAAATATTCCCCATGAACGTCAATACTTTTGCATTCGTTTGAACCATTTGTCGAAGCAATCGACACAAGCATCATTATTTTTGAGCTTTTGTCAAATTATGTGGAATCCAACAGGATGAAAGCTTTTTCACAGCTAAATTCTCATGCAGAATCTTATGTATTCTGGTGGAAGTAATGCCTAGACATGGCTCACTTTCACGGTATGTCACGTTACGATCTTCCATTATCAGTTTACGCAAAACATCGATGTTTTCTGGAACAACAATCAATTTTGGACGACCTTCACGGAATTCGTCGGTGAGAGAATCTGTGTAAATGATAGGGTTAGGTTGGGCTTTCAAGTTTCGACAGGACAACGACTCCATTTACAGGGGGGGTGGTCATAAGATAACATAAGAGTTTTTTGAAGATAATGAAGTGGCCTATGTCACTCGATCTCAACCTAATCGAACATTTGTGAGATTAATTGGATTGCAGGATTCCTATGTCCGTAAGACGCAACAGGAATTCGTTTAAAAATAATATCTTTGCAACATGGTCGAGTATACCGCTCAAAATATTACAAATCTTGTAGAGTCAATTCTTAGACGAATAAAAGCAGTTCTGGAGAATAATGGTTAACAAAATATTAACAATCTAGGTATTTGCAAAAACACAATCCACAAGATTGTTATTCATCAATTTCAACTATCTTGGTATCCAAATTTCACAGTTTAGCTTTATACATACATACATACATATATCGTAATGTTTAAAGTTGTGTTGTTATTTTATTGATAGATATATTCTAAACTGGTTAAATTCGAACAAACAGTTATTGAAACATAATTTTATTTGTTTTTATTGTGATTTTGGAAAATTTATCACATTTTTTATTATTTCATCTAACCAACTAATTTATGGAGGGCACTGTAAGTCTCGGAACTAACCGATAAAAACACTTTGTTTATTTTCAAAACTCCACTTTAGTGTTTATCATAGTTATCAACGATGCTATCATTCCACCATTTTCCAAACCTTTGATGCCTTTCTTATAAAATGATTTTTATTTTAAATTAATTAGACCACCTCAATTGCCTCCGCGTTGCCTTCGGACGTTGTTGTACCGCGTTTAAAATATGCATATCACGGGCAAATATTACTCTTGGATGGGTACTTTTCTCGGTCACACTTTCCAAGCTATTTCTGAGCCTAGAAAGTATTTTTTCCCATCAAAAAACTGTGCTATATTAATACTTGAATTTCGTTCTTATCCATCGTTCAAAAGTACCGTTACTTAACTTTTAGTATCTCGACAAGGAATGAACCGAATATCATGAAATTTGTACACGTATCCTTTGAAGGTTGTTCCACCAAAAAATAAACATTGAGAGTTACGCTCTTGTCAGCAAAATTTGACAGTTTAACTGAAAAAGTGCGGGAACAGACCTCTAATATAACAAAATATAATAAAAAAAAGTTTCATTCAATAATAACAAAATCACTTATTTCACCCAACTTATCCAAAAAACACTTATCATATTTCTAATTTTATTTCAACGTCACAATCTTGAGCACGACAAATTTGCTTTGAAACAGAAGGTATTTATAATAATATAAGAGATTTGGGTACTTGATTGAATGTCCCCAACTGGGCACAGCGGACGTAATTTTACTGAGAACCATATGAAAGAAGTTTATTTTTTCTATTTGAGAACTTGTTCCGATTCCTCAGGTTATTCTTGAAAATCAATTAACTTTATTAGTCTTAGTCTTATATTGACCTGAAAATGATTAATGCAAGCTAGATGTGCCTATTGCAGCAGTGCACTTACTGTAAATTTTTTCACTCGTTTTGTGCTCAAAAAGTGTACATAAGAATTATAAAATTGAAAGCAAAATATTTAAGTTATGTTATCTTCCTGATAACTAAACAAAATATTGACTTTTTATGTCCACTATCAACTTGCCTATCTAGACATCCGCTATAGCAAGAAATTATGTGCTCACGGCAAATAAACTTGTTGCAAAATTTACAGGTGTGGGTGGTTTACCTGTTTTCTTCCGAAGGCCATACATGACATGATCACCAATACCTGCAAATAAGAAAATAGTTGTGGAAAACGCAAAACATTGAATAAAATCTTCCACTAATAATTTCCCTTTTCTTATTCTACTCCTATTACATATGATGTTGTATTTCCTTTATAAAATAATAAACATGTTTTACAGCAGTAAATTAAATCAATTTGTTGTTAAGGACACGTTACTGCTGCTTCCTACCGACTTACAAGAGAATCTGTTTATATAAATGTTGGTAAACATTTTTAAGAAATATTGTGTTCGATAGTCAGTGGCAGAGACCGTAGCAAAGGGACGAAATGAAACACCTTTTTATAGTTGGGAAAAATGGTTAAAAAACCCAACTTTTATTCTCCAAATCTCCTTTATACTACAAAAACCCCAAACCTTTTCACACTACACTATATATACATATACTCCGTCACCGACTCCATTGTTACGATACTTCTGACGTACGGAGCCATGAAGTTAGCTCAGATTGGCAATAGGGTTGCCAATATGATACATTCCCGGCGAAAACCTCTGGTTTTCCAGACTCCTTGTTATACCCTCCTGTCTTATGGACACAAGCTCCGATTACTCCGTTTCTATAGGCAGAACGCATAGCTTCTGGACTACTCTCCTCAATTGATTGGTTTGGGTTTGGACTATAACGCTGCGCACTAGTCCATCTTTGCTCGGTAGTAATTCAATGATCCTCCCTAAAGCCCAACTTGCCGGTGGATAGTTCTCGCTTTTGAGCAAAACTAACTGCCCAACTTTCAGGTTCTCCTTCTCCCGTCTCCATTTTTTGCGCTCTTGTAAAGTAGTAAGATACTCCTCTTGCCATCTTCTCCATAAATGGTTCATCATATTTTGTCGCTCCCTCCATGACCTAACTCCTTTAGTCCTGCATAATCTACTCCAGTATGTAAAAATTGTTTTCCCATTTGTACTCTCTCCGATGGTAAGTCACCCATCATTTGCTCCTGTACTCTAGCATTAATTCTCACGCATACTGTACATTTATGAATAAAACTCCTTAGTGAATTTCTCAACTTAGGGATCCAATATCTTTGTCTGCTGAATTGTGTCATCACTTGAACTCCTCCATGTTTGGTACGTCTATGTGCATTATCGGCTAATAACCATGCTAAACGCGAACCATGTGGTACTATCACAGGATGCTTCATTTCATACTCCAGCTCCGATCTTTGTAGCCTCCCTCCAACTCCTAGAAGCCCATTTCTATCCATCACCGGGTTCAGTGACTCGATAGAACTTTTCTCTGGGAGTCTTTCTCCAGAGCTTAAAGCTGATAACTCCTTTTTAAAATATTCCTGTTGTGCCTTTTTAAACAAGTATTGCATCGCACCCGTCTTCTCTAAAGTTGGCGGATTTAGCTCCACTTTTAGCACTCCCCTCCGAGGTCGCTTACTTAAAATCTGCTTACGACTATGACACAACTTTATGAATCGTTGCACATAACTCAGTATATTTACTGCTCTCTCCAAAGGGTCTACATACTCCATTAAAGGTACATTTGTTTTACTCCCCTCCACTCCTATCCGTAATGTATTTTTAAACTGGGTTAAAGTATACACTTTCAACTCCTCTTAAAATTGCACCGACACCCCCTGCATTACCTTACTCTTTGGCCATCGCTCTTCAGGCCATAGAAGCCACTCCGGTCCATGCAGCCATAGTTTTTCATCTACTAACTCTTGAGCTGATATACCTCTAGTGAGTAAATCGGCTGGATTTTCTTTTCCATTTATATGTCTCCAATTCTCTATATCAGTGTTCGACTGAATAACTGATACTCGATTCGCTACAAATGTCTTCATCTCCCTTGGAATCTTCTTAATCCAATAGAATACAGCACTCGAATCCATCCATAGAGTATATTTGGATTCTGGCAACTTCATTGACTCCATTACCTTCTTTATTAATCGTGACAGCAACTCCGCTGCTGATAACTCCAATCTGGGCATCGTCATAACTTGTAATGGTGCTACACGAGATTTTGACGTAACCAGATTACATGTAACTTCTCCATTTGGGCCCTCCACTCTCAGATATATTACCGCTCCTAGCCCTGACTCTTCTCCTGTTCGCAACCAACGCTCAATTGTGAAATTCTCCAGATATATTATATCTCTCCAAAACTCCCTCCATCTTTCCACCAAATCATCAGTTAACTTCTCATCCCAATCAATCTTTAACCTCCATAAATCTTGTATGAGCAACTTTCCTTTCGTGATAACAGGCGATATGTATCCATTCGGATCATATATTTGTGCTACACGAACACGACTCACCACTTTCCTCTTGGTTATGTCTACTCCAATCTCCTGATTTTTTACTACAAATGTGAACTTGTCTTCCTCTAAAATGATTGATTTTAGTCCTCAAACGGTTGTACCTTCCTCCTCAGAAAATATGACAGTCTTCGTTTTCTGATTTCATGGCCTCCACTAACCTGTTGCTATTGGATTGCCATTTTCTTAGCTCAAAACAACCTCCTTTTAATATTTTGTCCATCTCCATAGCCAATTCAATAGCTTTTTCCTCCGAATTTTCTCCAGTAACACAATCGTCCATATAAAAGTCATGTTCAATTGTTCTTGCAGCTTTTGGATATTTTCCACTGGCCTCACCTTGCACACTGAATAACTGATCTTACTGCCATAAACGGCGATAGTATTTCTCCAAATATTACTTTTGTCAACCAATACTCTCTCAATGGTTGACTCTGATCCTCCCTCCAAAATATTCTTTGTAAATTCCACTGATGTGGTGCTAGTTTCACTTGTAAATACATTCTTTTAATGTCTGAATAGATTGCTATTTTATGTCTCCTAAACCGCATTATTATAAGAAACAAATCTTTCTGTAACTTAGCTCCTTTCATTTGAATGTCATTCAATGAGACTCCTTTATCAGTTTTGCAACTAGCATCGTATACAATGCGACTATCTTTTGGTACACAATGATGTGGTATATAATACACCAACTCTCCTACCCTTGGTCTAGTGCTCACTAATACCATGTCTCCTATTTGAATACACTTCCGCATCTTCTCCACATAAATTTTTCTCATCTCCGAATTCTTCAATAATCTCCTCTCCAGATACATAAAACGCCGTAATACAATCTCCCTTGAACTCCCAATATCTGCAATATTATTCTTCAGAATCATCGCCACTATAAAACGTCCATTTTCATCTCTTTTGTACGTCTCCATAAAAGGTTGCTCTACTATTCTTTCTTCCACCGTTAACTCAGATGCATAACTAATTTGATGCTGTCTCCACATCCTCTCCAATAATTTATCTAGTTGTCCATTTTCTTTGTATTCAATAGCTGAATATAAATCTTCTGTTTCTTCCTCTATCTGATTAATATGTGCTCCAAAAATAATCACTCCTAATGTTGTTTCTAATAATGCTGTGCCATTCAAGTTTCTAGCAACTACAGATACAATTATCCTTGCTAAGAAACTAGCTCCAAATAATATTTTAATTACATTTGGTCACCAATACTCCGGATCAGCCCATGGTACATTAGAGGACTTGCTATGTGCTGATGTACTTAATCTTGTTTGCGGCATAACTGCCCTCCATCTACTATCACTAGGTAAAATCCAAAAAGTATCCTCTATAAACTCCATTTTATTTGTTGAATACCAAGGATACATTTTTAGTAAAATTTTTCTCTTTATTACAAATGGGTCTCCATTTACTCCAACTACTCTCCTAGCCGTCGGCAGAGTAGCAAACTTCTGTTCGCTTAACAATTCATGACTCACTAAGTGAGGCTGTGCTCCTGTATCTTTAACTCCTCTAACTCCTTTTATATATTTAATATTGTTTTCTATATTTACCATTATAGTTGGCAAAAAACTCCTCTGCTTCTCCTCCAAATAATCAAAACCCACATTATACGCTTTATTTTGTTTATCTGTATTAAATTTAATTAACTTATTTCTCTCCATCTCCATTTCCTCAGTTACTTCTCTTTTCCTCAATTTACTTAACCTATTATTTATCTCATTCTCCTCTCCCATTACCAATTTACTCCTCTCCTTATTTAAATTAAATTTATTATTATTTGTTTTAACCTCCGACTCCATTTTATTCTGACTAGGGGGACGCCCCCTGCTCGCTACGCTCGCCAACCCCCGCCGTTCGCTACGCTCACTAATAGCTCGCGCATGACGCTATGTATACAGTAGCATTGTAAGTAAAAAGGTTATTTAGTTCAGACTGTAGTAGCAATCATTTCAGCTCATTTTGCAAGTCAAAGTACATCTATATTAAATGAGGCCCTATCTATAATTATCGAAAACTTTGCGAGTGCGGTTGCGGATCTTAAAAGATCTTAAAATTTTCTCATACAAAATACTTTTTGTAAGAATTCTTTCATCTTCTGCCAAACGACCTTGGCCTTGTGTTTCAGAAATGCATATAGACACGCAATCGATCAAACGATCTAACTCTACTGGCTACAACGAACAATTTACGGTGAGAAAATATAGGTTGTTTGAGTAAGATTCCTTCATTCTGAAACGTTTGGGATTTATGGGATTTATTAATTGTCATCGCAAAAGCCAGAATGACGGGAAATTGAGTTCTTTCGAAGGAAAAAGGCAGAAGTGTACTTGTATAATTAAGGTTTATTTCCTGCTAAAATCTCACAATCCAAACAATTTTCTTTTGCATTTGAACTAAACGAATAGGCGTACCATTGACCACGCAAGTCATGTCCTGTACGCAAATTATGAATAAGTAAAAGTAAGCAATTTGGTTTTGAAAGTAAATTTGTGGGACCAACTTACTTGTGGGAGCCAACTTACATCAACTGAGTTTAAAAATTCTACTGGAAAATTATTTTGCTCTCTATAATCGTCACTCAAGATGTTATCGGAACTCAAATATATTCGTTCCTCTCCGGACAGACTGTTAAAGATTTCTGCATCGATGAAAGTGCAGTTTTCATATTTGGGTGCTAATATAACCGAATTGAGATTATCGTTAGACATTATGGTTTCAGATACATTGCCATAAGTATGTATCTGCAATCACGAAGTTGCTAGTTAAATGGGAAGGAATTTCAATAACATCTTGGCTGTAATCTGGGAATGTGGGTAAAGTTCCATTACCAAGAGATTTTAGAAATTTAACGAATTCAATCTCATGAGGTGAAGCTCTCATGTTTTGGGCAAAAGTTATTATGTGGAATTTTGAAAATTCGAACATGAAGTAAGGCAATTCTCAATTAGTGGTACACGTGTACCGTGAGATATAGCTGGCAATATTCGTCAAAAATCTCCACAGAGTAAAAAAGTCTTACCTCCGAAAAGTTTAGTTGAAGTACCCAACGAATCGTTTACTGACCAAATTTCCTCAATAGCTAATAAAGCAATGTTATATGAATCATTTTCTGAAGAATTTCTTAAAAAGTCTTCACACATGAACATTTTAAATTCATTCCACAAATCTAAAGCAATTGTAGGAAAGTTCATACCACAAATAGGATATGGCAAATAAGTTTCTTAACTGCTGAGAGGACTTACACTCTTTTACTTCTTATAAATATTCACACTACTCTCCATAATTTCATGCGATACGTCGTGCATGTGCTGAAAATGTGCAGTAAATAATGTCCCCAACAGTACCCAAATCCTGATGGGACCTCGAACATGAAGCAAAATATTCTCAAATGGAACACCTCAACATAAAACATAAAATAATCTAGCAATAGCTCTTCTACTTCCTCTTTGAGGTTTTACGATTTCTTTTCTTTATCTACCTAAATATTATGCATCGGCGTCTCTGTATATAGAAACACGGACGAATTAATTGGATTGATTTCATAGAATGCAGTCAATTTTGTTCTTCTGTGATTTTTAAGACCTTGCTGAACATTTCCTTCCCTAAAGGCTATATTTTGCCGTTGAGGCAAGTGACATTCAAGTCGAACTATAAGATATTACGTGACTGGTAATGCATTGGATACTCATTTATCCGCCAACTATCGTCCGTAGATCCAACATAGTGACCGGAGAGAAAACTATCGATTTCATCTATATAACCTTTGCCATCAACTCCACCTCAAACTCTTCCAAACTGTATTGAGGCACAGTCGTATCCCTTATAAACATATTTGTACATATATTTTAGACTCTTAATTGTGCCAAGAACTTCCACATTTAAGTAGCAATCAAATTTCGCTAAAAGATATGGATTTTAAGTAACAGCATAACGGTTGCCATCAGAGTGGCCACGAAAGTTCCCTGTTATACCATTTACACGACGCATCTAACATTGGCTCGAGTTGTATTGTAAAAGTCCTTAGAAAAGCTTTTGCTGCATTTACCATCTCTCATACAGAAGAGGATATGATTCAATAAACCACATGGACCGTGGATCATATGGTTTTTAACTAAATTATGAAGTTGTGAGAAATACATATATATTGTAAATAAAATATATCTGGAATTTCCGTACAAACGAACCAACTTTCATTTCCTACCGTTTCTTTTTTCTCTAAATTGAGGTTTTAAAGGTGAGCAGACAATAGTTTGGAAATATGATATAATTTAAGATTTTCAATTTAAACAGTTTTTTGCTCGTAGCCGCCAAATAAAGCATTCTAGGGGGTATGATCAACCCCTATTATTTTTTTATTTCTCAACTTTTGGCTATATATCATATTTCTCTAAGTTATGTTTTAAATGTGGGTCCATACAAAAGTTGGGAAACATGATAAAATTCAGACTTTCGCTCGCTTTCCATAAATATTCGTGAAAGTTAACCTCGCGTTTTCTAGAAATAACTGTAAAATTGTGATTTTCCATTTTTTTTTAAATAAAATTTGCATATATTTTTATCAAATTAGCAAAAAAGAATGGTATAAGTAAACGATGGCTTTAAATTTGTCTGTGGTAATGCATCCATACTATTGTCTGTGGCCATATGTTCATTGTTTCGGCTTTTGTCTGGAAGAAAGCAATTGTATAAGCCAAAGATTTCCTCCTTTCAGGCAAAAAGAAAAACAATGAACATATCAATATTGTCTGTGATATGGCTGCATTTGCCCCTCACATTATCATTGGCATAGATATTGGGTTTGAGTGAAAAGAATGCATGTACTTGGCATATATGGTTGTTTATTCAGTCGAACGTATGATCTATGTAAAATAAGTATGTTCTATATTTTAATATTTTCGCAGAGGAATTATAAGTTAATTCTTTTGGTTTGTGTCACCAGTAGAAGATTGATTCATTTGGTTTGATTTTCGACTAATTTAGTACTTGTTATGTATCGGGGACACAAACCAAAAATTCACATATGGTTGCATATTTCCAGGCAAAAAGTAAAACATTCACACGCACACATTCTTCCCAAAAGCATCATCTACGCTATACGTGTGCTCAATTCACACATACTATCCCATTGAATTTTTAAATTTCAATTTAAAATTAAACGTATTTATAATTAAATTTAACAAAAAAAATTAGGTGATGCACATAGAGGAAAAACTAATCTTTCGTATGGTATAATTTTTAAGCTGGTAAGTCCACCTGGTTTCCTGTAAAAGGGATAACAAAAAAACGTGTCGCCTATTTATATATAGATTCTTTCTCCTTTTAGTCGCTCCATATCAATCATGACTCTCCCACTCCGAATATCGCTTGATTCCCTGCTTCCTACTCGCTCCACTCCTTTGGTTCGCTGAATGTGCCACTTATGTTCACATAAAGTGCTATTGTGAGCGTTGTCTTTCGCACAATTTTGATGGCCACACTTAATCTGTGGGCATCCCTCCTTTGTATGTCCTTTACGTAGGCAATTCGGACATAGCTTCCTCCTTCTTACTAAATCCCATCTCCTGTTATAATTAAGACTCAGGTACTGCCAGCATTCGTGAGTGCCATGCGTGGATGACCCACAAGACTCACACGGTGGATATTTTCGGCGTCCTCTATAACTCCTTTCCGTGCTAGGACCAGCTACAGAACTGTCCTTACTCCTTGATGAACATTCATTCTCAATCTTCCTGAAACTCTCCTTTATACTCCGATTTGCAATATTTGCATAGGTGTTTCCTATTGCATTTGCCTGTTTCTCCAAAAACTCCAGCATCTCCTTTATCTTTGGTCACTCCAAAGTTCTGTGTAACTCCCAGCGCTGTGCTGTTTCTCCATCAAGTAACCCATGGAGATGGTTTATCAATATAATATCCCAATGTTCCACGGGCTCCTCCAACGCTTCTAGTTGTAAAATCATCTCATGGGTGGTATTCACCAATTGTTGAAGCTCCTTTTGGGTCGGTTTCTCCTGAACTGTTTTTAAATTGAAAAAGTGCCTTAAATATGCCTTCTTTGACGGATACTCTTTATTATAGTACTCATAGAATCTCCTCCAGGCTTCCTGGTAACCTCTACCAGTGTCACTCCCTTCTCCTAAGATTCCCAAAGCTCTTCCTGTCAAAGATTTTTTCAACAGCCTCAATTTATGAGGCTCATCGATAGTCTCCTCATTATGTATCGCCGACATTTACCTATCTCTGAACCCCAACCATTTCAATAGCTGACCATTGAACTCCCCCCAGGTATTGTTGAGGACTCTCCTTGTTGTGGCTTCAGACTCACACTAACGTCAATGGCTTGCTTTTGTCCTCCTTTCTCTCCTAACCTAATTTCTCCGGTGACTCCTTCTGATTGCGGCTTCATTTGCTCCATTTTGCTTCGAAATACTGTTTCTCCGCGTTCTCCAATAGCCACTGCAACTTCTCCACACCCTCCTCATCTACCTTCTCTAAAAATTCTAGGTGAGATTCTTCGATTTTTCTCCATATCTCCTTCATATTATTTCTCCTTAAAGATACACCCTCCAATGATAAATGCTCCATTCCTTCTGCATCTACCTCATCCCATGCTCTCTCCATTCTCCTCAAAAACGAGCTATGGCTCCGAGGAATACAAGGTTTAGTTCTGGTTTCCTCCATTTGACTATTAGTCTCCTCTCCCTCCTCTATAACTCCTTTAGCAACCACTTGAGTTGCTTCTTGTCCCTCCTTTTCTCCTTTCGGTTTTCTCTAAAATGTTTAATAATTTATAACTCCATCTAAGTTTATCAAATTCTCCTATTCACAACAAATAATTGCCTACAATTTCTACTTGCTCCCTATTTACTCCTTCTATTTTATAATTTTCTCCCTTACTCCCTCCAATGTTATTTAAATTTCTTACTCCCTCCATAATTTATATTTTATTTTATTTCTCCCTTCTTATACTTGCGCAAGCATAAATCTCATAAGTCCATGAATATTTTAATACTCCGTTATATCTCCTTTGATAATTACTCCTTAACATTGTGTTGTAGCATCTTCGCACCAAAATTGTGCTAGCGTCACACCTCCTACTCCCCTCCAGTTTCCCTTTATTTTAACTCCACAAAAACCTCCCAAAGTGCTCTATTTACTACTAATCTGTAATACGGACAAAAACGAAGCTTATTATTTTCCCTACTCCATATTAATATTTACGCACTACCACCATTTGTTGTGAATTTTTAAAGAATTGCTCCTCCAATAAACCTCTCTCCGTTTCACTGCTTTATTATTTTTACCGTCTTTCGATTTGCCCATTTTGAGCTTATATTATTTTTTTCTCTGAATTTATCAAACTTCTTTGTTTTAAATTCCAACAGACAACTGACGCTTCCTTATCAGTCGAACGATCATCGACCTGCCATATGGCAATTTCAACCAAAAATTCTTACCTCCATTATTCGCCGCTTCTGATCACTTGGTCGCCACTTGTCACCAAACGATCGCTCCTATGCCATGTTCTGCCTGATGGCGACACTTATTTCTTACCACGTTGGCATTTGCATAATTTTCTCCAAAATTATTATTAAACTCCATCATTACTATGAACTCCATTAACTCCGATTATTATTAGACTCCAAATTTATTATTGAACTTCCCATATTATTATTAAACTCCATAATTATTATTACCGCACTTTAACTCCAATTTTTTCTCCAAATTTCTCCATTTTGCTATGCAAAGTTATTCTCCATGATCCTCCAAAGTAACTCCATGTGGACTGTATCCATTTCATTTTTTTGATCCATCCATCCATGATTTAAATGTGATAACTGTTTCGTACACCAATCTGAAGGGCAGTTATTTATCTAAAACAGAGCATTCATTTTATTATCGTCGGATGAGTAGTTACGGAGATAAGTAAGAAAATTTAAGACGGTGACCAAGAACATGGAACACTCTGTTTCTCATAAACGGCGCATACTGCCCCCGCTCCCCCAAAAAAAAACAAAAATCTGCAGGGGCCTAAATCCTTAATATGTCCGCGTACACTTTCTTCCTGCTGGGTGTGCAGAACAACGCACTTTTGTTATAAGCTGTTCTCACGACTGTGATAGCAGTCCTTGGTTTTTTTGAGGTAATTGTGCAGATGATGGGACCCCAGGGGGGATGGGGTCGGGAATGGGTGTAGGTGGTAGAGGAAGGTCCAAAAATTCTACCCAAATTGATAAAAGTCGGGGGCGATAAGGTGGGGGGGGCAGGGGAAACGTTTAAAAAATGGGATATTTAGTCGATTTCAATTAGTATTATGATGGAACCCTCAGCGGGAGGGAGATGGGAGATGGTTGAATGGATAGAGCTGACCATGAAAAACTCCAAAAAAGTGAAAAAAGTCGGAAGCGATAAGATGGGGGGGGGGGGCAGGGGCTACGTTTAAAAATAGTATTTTTAGTCGATATAAATTAGTGGTTTTATGTAGAGCAGAGATAAGATAAAATATGTTGAGGGCAGGTTGGGACCATATCGATGAAAGAATGGGGAGGATGGATGGTGGGGATAAGGGCGACTTTGAACCGCGCAAATTTTTAACGTAAAATAAACATTAAAATAAACATTTTTACCTCTTAATAAGCGGTGCCTTGTTCCGCTGCAGCTTTCTTTATAAAGTCGTCATTGGCGAGCGGGTACATGGCTGCTATAATTTTAAAAAATTCTTCGATTAGAACGTGATAATCGAAGTGACGTTTAAACAAAAATGTCGCTATGTAACCGGACCAATGGGATTTTTTCCGTCCAAATCGAGGCACACCACCACGTAAATCTCGCCAAAATCTTTCTATATTTTGGGTGTGAGCACAAGTTACGGGATCCACAAAATTTAATGAGTGATTAACAGTAAGATGCCTGTAACCTGCCTGTTCGAGACAGTTATATGCACGCCAACAATCTGAATATATTGTCGTGCCATCAGCAATATTATCTTTAATAATTGCTAATAATGTTTCACTGTCTCGTTTTTCGACAGGAAAAACAAACACTTCCTTGGTATCCCTACAAATTCCTCCAAAAACCCATTGGCCGGTTACAAGACGACCGCGATTATTTTTCCTCTTTCCTAATTTACATTCGTCGATCTCGACAATAGTTCCGGGACCGCCGATTTTTTTCCGATTTGATGTTATCCAAAAATCGCATATTTCACGACAGAAATTGAGCCAATCAATAACTGTGTGTCTTGACAGCATTAACTCCTTCTCCATCCTGATGACATATGGAGGAGGAGATGTCACGAAATATGCTATCAATCTACGAGCATCTTCTAAATTTATCCGTGTACCCGAAAACCATGTACCCGACGTCGCTGACACTTTAAATGAACAACGGTTTCTTTGACGTTTGTGATGTCCAACCTGCTTATAAGATGATCCTGAACACCGCAGCATTAATGTATCCCGATTTACATGTATGTCCTTGTGACATTTGGGGCATATCGCGCTTTCACGAAGAACTTTTAATCGAAATAAAAAATCTAAAAATTCCGTCCGGTGACGCGTAATGCACATAAAAACGTATAGTTGCATTTTTACACTTTGACAAACTGAAGAGAACTAATCCCTTTTCAATTCAAATTGAACTGACAAACAGATAACGGTTTTTTTTTTTTTTTTTTTGGTAATAAAAATTTTCGTAAATAACGGTATTTTTCTATTTAAACAAAATCGAAACAATTTCAAATTCAAATTCAAATTTTTCTTTCAATACAAGGAAATTTGTTGTGCAAGTGGCTCGCACCCGCGCCCGCGCCCGCGCCCGCGCCCGCACCCGCGCCCGCTCCCGCGCCCGCTCCCGCACTCGCGCTCGCCCGTGTCCGGGAGTCATAACGAGCGCGTGCGGCGCGGGCGGGTGCGGGCGCGGTTTTTAAACATTTACCCTGCCCCGCCCCCCATCTTGTCGCCACAACTTTTTTCACTTTTTTGGGGTTGTCCAAGGTCAGCCCTACCCATTCCATCATCTACCATCTCCCTCCCCCCGACGGTCTCATCATAATACTAATTGAAATCGACTGAAAATCCCATTTTTTAAACGTTTCCCCTGCCCCCCCACCTTATCACCCCCAACTTTTTTCACTTTTTTAGGGTTGTCCACGGTTAGCACTACCCATTCCACCCATTCCCGACCCCATCCCCCCTGGGGTCCCATCATCTGCACATTTACCATAAAATCATCACTTTCCAAAAATATAATCAATGGATTAATAATCATCATGGATTGTATTTTGTTCCACACACTAGTGATTGCAACTGTTTACTACTCTTAGTTTCTGACAAGATAGAATAACTTTTCTACAAACCAACTTTCCTTCAGAAAATTATTGATTTGGTTCTAGTTGCGTAATTGTGACTTGTGCGGTCCGCGAAAATAAACGCAGTGTTTTCCAAAATTGTCAAGCACCGAGTTTGTTTTTGAATAATGGTAAAAAATTACACAATCTTATATGAGTGTGTGTTAAACGAACCCGTATAATGAGCAACAAATGCTATCAGTTCCTTATAATAAGTATGACGCTGCTTTTGACCCGAAAGTAGTGTGTCCGTTGTTAGATATAACGTCAGTGGGTGCGCGGAACCATTTTGCAGTTTATGTTTACTGTTTAAAAAGTGTGAGAAAATTTAAATGGGCGAAAAAAAAATCAAAACTAAAAACAATAAAACTACGTATTGGAAATTGTCTATGTATATATATATTTTATTAAAAGATTTAATTGTGTTTTAAAATATTTATTATGTAAAACGCCTTGGAGAAAGTTCGTCTATAAACGTGTAAAATCATTTCTCAATTCAAACTTGAACTTCTAATCTAAAATTATCCGAACAAAGAAAAATACATATCTTATCAAGAAATTAAAATTTAATTATTCTACAAAGAAGAAGAAATTTATGAAAAATCTTACCACTTTTTCCTGAAATCTAAACAAATCATAAAAATACATCGCTGCAAGAAATGCGTGAAGTAAATTTTGTTTACATTCCAACACTACGAAACTAATAAAATTCAAGTCGCTAGAAAAATTAGTATTATACATACATATGTAATTGTCGTAAAAATTCTAATATACATAAAAGCTGCGTTCGCTTGCAGATCGCTTTGGAATGCAAATCGGAAGTTGCAAAAAAGACAACTTTGCTCTGCACTCAATAGCTCACAACTTTTACGAACTTCACTTGACAGTTGAGTGAATTTCTATCAATTTGTTGGTGATCCTTTCGGTCCGTCAGTAGACCAGTTACTTTCATTTAGTTTTATTTAAAAGTTTCGATTAAAATCAAATTTTGACCTAGTTACTATACAGTGATGAGAGCATAATTAAAAAAACGTAGCTATTAAAATAGCCTTTCGAATGCTTACCGACAGTAAAGAATCGCCAACAATGACGCGAAACAAGAAGGGAATATGTGTCGAAAATCTTACTTCATTTGAGTATTTTGCGTTCCCGTACGGAGAAAGGTAGAAAAATTGTGAGAACATTGCTATTACGAGCACTTCCCTTCCGTACTGCCCTTTAATGTTTGAAAAACTGTAAAATGCATGTATTTGACAATTGTTAATTTGATTTTAAATTTGTTTGCATGTAGGTGTTTTGTAAATTTATTAGTAAAATAATAATTAGTAACAAGTAAATTATTGATTTTTGTATATTTGTGTGAAAATTTTTTTTAAATTTTTTATCTTTGGCTTATACTCTATATCAAAATTTGACATTTTTACTGCAAGTTACTGCAGTTCCGTTCCCGTACTATATTCAGTTTTTAGCTCATACTGAGATTACGCTGTTGATAGTAAAATTTGAGAGAAACCTGATTTTTACTGCAAAAGCACGACGACAGACCTATATTGTTCGCTGCTACAGAATGGAAAACGTGATTTCCTTGCAAGTAAGAATAACATCCCACAAACAGACTCATCGGAAGGTGGCAGCATTCCTGATATTTAACTCAGAAAAGTGGAAAAGGCTAACGAAACAGAAAAAATAGAAAGCACCTGGTCCGGACAATATTTCAAATGAATCTCTTATAACTTTTAAAATTATGCTCGCAAAAACCCTTGCCAAAATATTCCAGGAAATATTAGACTCTGAATACATTCCAAGGAAATGGGTGACACTTTCTATAATACTATGGGCGAGAACCAACAAAAAGAGCAAATAGGATTTAAAAGCTGCTACTCGACATTCGACCATACGCACATTGTAAAACAATTTATTGAAAAAACCAAAGAGTCCACTAATCCTCTATATTGCTACTTCGTTCGATTCTACAGAACATGAAAACATTTGGCAAGCGTTAAGCAATCAAGTGATTGAAAATAAATATGTATGTAAGAATAATCAAAAACTTCTACAATACATAAAAAGCACAGCAAAAGTCGAACTTGAAAGAGAAGGCAAGGATATAAGAATCGAGAGAAGAGTTCGCGAAGGGGACTCGTTGTCACCAAAACTCTTGTCAGTTGTCCTAGAAGAAATATTCCGATATTTAGAGTGGGAAGAATAAGAAAGCTTACGCTGAGGTTCGGAGATGAGTTGATATTCTTTTCTAATTCACCGGTGCTTAAGATGCTTCAAGTCTTGGATTATGAAACCCGCAAAGCTGGATTGTCATTGAATATATTCAAAACGATACCTATGTCAAACAAACCTAAACTAATCACAATAAATGGATATTTAATTGAGTACGTTCAAGAGTATGCCTACATGGGCCAGTTGATATCACAGAGAGACCAAACATCAAAGGTAGGACACATGAATAGGAAATGCTGGTAAGAGGTATTGGGCGTTCAAGGAAATTATGAAAAATAGCGAAATACGCTTCCGTTCAAAAGTATTTGAACACCTGCATATTTCTGTGTAAAATGGAAATAAAGCAAACAGGACACGTTTATTGTTCATGGTCCTTCGGAAATCACCGCCTCAATATTATTGAGCCAGAAATATCGCCCACAATATTGTTGCGACCTAATGTCTTTCTTAAACACCATAAATGAAAATTTCCTTGCATTAAAACGTTTTCTGGATTTCCTTTTATTTCACCGACACATTAGTTCCAGGTTGGTTTTACCGTTTGAGTTTATCATTTGAATATTTAGGCAATCCTATAAAATAGTTTTCCTCTAATTATCGTCCTTAATTCGACCAGAGAACGTCGTATTTGTAACATAATGTTTAACTTTCGAACAAAATGAGCAAAACAAAGAAGTACTCTGAGAAATTGGGAATTATTATCGGTCCTCATGAATCCGGCAAAAGCCTTCGAGAAATTTCAAAACAACTGAAGATACCATTATCAAGTGTGCACTACATCATCAAGAAGTATGAAACCCAGGGAACAATATCAAATAAACATCGTTTACGCAGACCAGGTTTACAACATCGATTGAAGACTTAAACTTAGTGATAAAGAGCAAACTTAATAGACGCTTAACCGCCCAAAAAATAGCAGCAGATTTCAATATGGATCGCAGAACATCTGTGAGTGGAACAACAGTTAAAAGTAGGTTGCATGAAGCTGGCCTGGAAGGATTTATAGCAGTATCGAAACCACTCCATCGTAGGTATAACCATCAAGAGAAAACTTTACAACACATGTATTTTCCCCTACTAAGTTACGGTTGCCAAACATGGGCCCTCTTCAAAATTTAAATTGAAAAATTAGAGGAGTGCTAGTGATCGAGAAGCACGCGTAACGTGAAGAAATTGGACAGAATCAGAAACAACCACATCAGGAAGGCTACAGGAGTAGAAAGTGTTACTCAAATGATCCGAAAAGGAAGATGGAGAAAGACAGGAAACAAATTAAGGGGAAAAGTGAAATGGAGCAATGAAATAATAAATTGTGACCCCATTTACAATAAGCGAAATCGGAGAAGACAGTACAAACGATGGACGAGTAATGCTTGATCAGAATAGCAAGGAAAAGAGATGAACGGAAGAAGTTGGAAGAGGCGTATGCCAATCTAGGGCAAACATGTAGAAACGAAATGTAGAAGTATCTGAGCAAAAAGCCTATATTATTTTTATTATTATTCTCTAATATTAGTGTTTTTTCCTCTTATTTTAAATAAAACTAAAAAATGTATACTTGTCCCCGAACTCTAATTATTTAATAACTAATAACTTTTTTTTTGCAAGAATTAACGCAAAATCGTCAAATAAAACTTCCATGACTTACATGTTTAGTTACCAAAGTAAAATATATGTGTGTAACTATAATATTTGTAACTTTTGTCAAATAGTTCATTTGGCCTTTGCCTCCTTGACAGACATCCACAATCAAATTTTTCTAAACTTATCATGTACAATAAAAAGCACGGAATGGGTTTTCTAATAAATGCGACGAATGGATTATGACTATAACCCTGACAAAATGAAGTTTAAGTCATACGGTATCCGTGTGGAATTTTCAAAAAGTTTTTGTTTCATATATAACGCATTATTTCTTCCACTACTTACTCAAACAAACAAATTAATTACAGAATTCTGTCTTGAGTTAGATTACTTACGTGCTATGTTAAGTTATGACTTTGACTGCGAAATCAGCGAATTGGTGTTGCCTTCTAAACGAGATGAAAGTAGTTCCTTCTTCTAACACACATTATTTGCTCGTGTATATTCCTTTTATTTATGGTTTCAAATCTACCATCTCAACAAGCTTGTTTATTGGGTCCACAAAACATTTTCAAGCAAACACTCACTCGTTTCGGTACATTGTTAACATGCAGAGCCAATAATAAGCCTATTTAAAGACGTTATACTAAAATGACACCACAGTTTGTTGAAAATATTATAAGTGATAGGAAGTTTCAGTCTGGGTGAAAAATTGGAAATAACATCATTTTTGCTGATCTGTTATAGTTTTTTTTGCGTTTTAATAAGGAGTTCAACCACTCCAAAAAGGGATTTAAATCGTCCATTAATTTGAGTTTGATTAGGTATCAATGAAAAGTCAATTTTTATCTTTGAAAGTTAGTCACATATTCTCCGTGATCTTTGGAATGGTAATTATATTTAGGATTGACTATTCAAATAAGAACATTAATGTTTTTCTTGATCAAAAATAAATAAAATGGTAGTTTTCTTAATATAATTCTGTGAGTCTTCATCGTGCAACAATAACAATATTGTAGCCCCAGTTTACATATCAATCAATGATAACACTCATGTAAGGATGTTCTGTTTTGGGCCCGAGATGAACTTATTTTCTTTTATTGAAGTACTATAAAAATGTGTTTCGATAACTACGCTGTCTTCATCCGTAGCATTTTGTTCATGTTTTGTAATCAATTTAATTTAACTTAAAATACAATGTATATTATTTGCCTTATGGTCTAATTTTCAACTCAATACTAGTACATTTTGAACAAATTTAAAAAATGTAGTACGCATATTAATGATGCATTATTAATCTTCATCGAATATTCTACATTTGCATAGGTACCGTGCTCAGATCAGAACATTCATTTCAAGTAAGGGACCACCTTAAAAGAAATACTTTCGTTGACGCTCGCTCGATGAGTAAAGTGCCGCATGGTGACTCCTGACTAAACAAAACTCCGCCTGTGAGCAATCGTGTCCCTTTGTGTGGGACTGAGGAAGTATGAAACTCAGCTATAAGGGGAACGAGGCGCGCATTCAAATTTTCGACAGAATATGGCGAGATTTAACTTTACTGTGAGGGAAATGCTGATAGCGCGAGTGCTCGCGGATTACTGATCCTTACGTTGTTTATGTTTATTGCATGCCCTGCATTACTTTGATAATATTTATTATTTAAATTATTTATTGTGCTGGCCTCATTGTAGTTTACGGTACGGTTCTCATTGTAATTTCAGGTCTTACTGATATTTGTTCGTTTGTATCAAAAAACCATTATAACACTGGGTAATTTTGAGACATAGTTCAAATGAACCATTTTTTCAAGTTTTACGAAACGAAGAAAATTTCAGACGAAGAGAATTTGTAGTTTCTTATTCATGATTGAACATATGTGATTCTTATAACAGTCATGGTTTTCTGCGCTGCTGTTACTTCATTCACGCTATTTTCAAAAGAATTTTACTTATTGTTATATATTAATATTATCGTGTTTAACCACATTTTCTATATTTTATCGTTTTTTAAGGATGTAAGGCAAAACAGAAATACTTTAACTAAGATTTAATGTTAAATCAATGAAATAATTAGAAAACATTGAATCAGTTTCTTCCAGTCGTTTAAGACCGAATCCACACTATAAGGTCGATCACGGTTCGTTTGCGGTCCGATCTCGGTCGGAGAAAATCTAATCATGTCCAGATTAGACAATCTGACTCAGTTCACGATTCAGTCTTCAGTCAATTTGATGCAATTGTCGCTTCAACGGGTTAAAGCAGACTGAACCGGGAACGAAAGAGCATTCATACTATCGATACGTCTCATGTTCATGAATGCACACAATTTTTTTCGTTCAATAATATTTTCCCATACCGAGATCGGACCGCGAACGAACCGCGATCGACCTTATAGTGTGGATCCGGCCTAACTAATGCAAAAAATTGACGACAAAAGGAATATTTTACGGTATATTTAACGACAAATGGAATATTTTAAGTACCACATTTTCCACATTACATTACTCTGCTACTACTTTTCACGCAAGTGATTTGTCACTGTGATTTTTTTTTTCTTGAAAATCACGCTTTTCCCCATCTCTAAATCTAGTGAATAGTAGCGTGAACATACGTTAAAACCTTATGCAGCATAAATCTATCAAAAAACCTTGCTATCAAAAATTAAATGTTGGAATCTACAAATTTGTGCTATATTAAAAAGACATTAACAATATCGGATCCATGTAAAGTGAAAGTAATATCCTCTTTTATCCTTTAGGAACAACTTTAGATTTAGAGTCGTCCCATCATTGCGTTCATGCTACTATCCACCCGAAGACTATTTAAACTGCAGCTGCTAGAAGCTCGAAGTCACAAAACAGATAATAATTAAAATAACGGCCATATAAATACTGTGCTGTAAAAAAAATAGTAAAATATTTGATGCGGACTAGTTCAAAATTACTACCTCTACGGGGATTTTAACATAACAGTAAAAACTCATATAAAGGTAAGCATACTATTTCAATTATTTTTGTAACGTTTAGATATTTTTTAATGAGAAATTTCGCGGAACTTTCGTTGGTTAAATATTATAGTTATCCTTTTCTGTTTCCATAACCTCCCGCGCGACGGTTTTCTCATTCACACCTAGTTTGAGATAAATATTCGCCCTTTTGCGATTATGAGCAAAAACGAGCTATTCTCTCCAAGATTGCTTCCAGGATTTCCCCTTCTCACTTTGCCTGGGCAGCATTAAACTTAAGTCTTCCCTTATAAAATCTGTGGCACTTAAAGTACGCTTCATCTTGATTAGATTAGATTAGATAGATTGGAGATCAAATGGTTTTTTGCTTGTTTTATAATAAAACAACATTTTTTATATGAAATCAATAGCACTTAATTAAATAAAATAATGCATATACACGAACTAATTCTGGATAAAATACGTCTGGACTTATATGAATATAGAGGTCATAGTCATTGAAAATAAAATATTTTTCCATTTTATGTGTATGCCCATTCCCCTAAGAAAAGTAAACGGGAGCGGGGACTGATTGAAATCTACATGGCTGAATGCTACTGCTGTTATATAAGGATTTCCATATTTATTTGTTTTCATTTGTATTTTCGTCATTTTATATTTTGGCTGCAATAAAGACTTTCTTCAAATCTTTTTTTGTCTACATACACAAGGCCCTTGTTAAACGTATTAAGCACCCTCTAACTGAAGTTCATGTTAGACTGTACTCGTTTATGTTCCGTTCCAGAATAGTCCGGAGGTGCTGAATCTGATATAGTCTGGGGACCACTCATACTATTCTAAGAACTCAACATTACTGTCTTTAAACCAGCGCATCCAAATGGTCAATGTGTGACAAGTATCTTGTAATTTGACCCGATGGGATGAGGACATTTTCCAGCATTTTTAAGTATTGCTCAGTGATCACATTTCATACATGATCAATATATCTGGCGTTATAATTTTATGACTCACAGAAAGGTATGGATTCTCTTCTGTTGTGGCTTGGCTAGGCAATACTTATGATGAAAGACGCATCGTAAAATTCTATCACCATGTGTGTTAACCTTCACTCAAAACGATGAATGGTGTTATTCTCAGAAAAATTTGTGAATTCTTAGTTGTTATTCAAGAGTTCGCTGACAATGCAAAAACCTTTCGAAACGTGTTTATCACCCACTATAATGGTCAAGTTCTGCAAAACGGTAACCTAACCAACAGCCCCGTCTCAAAAGCGAACATCCTACGTCAGACTTTCGAGAATAATCACCAGCTCACAGAGACCCTGGGAAGTGCCGATTTCACTGACACGAATCGAAAGAAGCATAATAAAATCGATGAATGTTCGCATATATATAACGTGAGGTTAGTCAAATTTGTCAGCTTTCGAGTGCAAGTTAAAGTCGTCTTTTTTGGAACTTTGGATTTGCACTCGATAGCGATTCCCAAAAGAACACGCCTAAAAGAACAGCCCGGACTTGCTCTCGATAGATTACAAACTTCAACCAACTTCAGTTAACATTTGTATGAATTCTTTCGACATTTCTATATTTTATTACGCCCTCGATTAAATAAATTCCTCATATATTACATGAATTTAAATTTTCAAATGAAATTAACTGAAAGTTTTGAAGAAATTCTAATTTTGTGGAATTTAAGGAAAAATTTAGGTTCGCGGCAAGGAAAATGAACCATGTCGCCATTTGGATATTTCTAGCTTAACTTTTTTTTGCAGAGGAGTGAATCAAACCCACTTATTTTTCCGAGGTATTTTTGCTCGGATAAATGTATTGCATTTGACAGTTCTGCTCTATTGGAGTGAGCTAAAGAATACAGCTTATAAGTCAATGAACTCCACTATTTTCCTAGACCACAGCTAACAGTCCCTACCGTATAATTGAAAATCTTCAATTCCGAGTTTAGAGGAATTGATACTAATATCTAGAACTATTTACTCTTTTAAACGGAGCTTGTGTACGTCTGGAAAAGAGCTAGGGAGAGAATTGCTTCCGGCATTATGTGTATGAATTGTTTTTGAAACAAAAATTCGCCAAGTTACCTGATATTCCACTGTTCAAAAAATCTCGAGACAACAAGAAAATCGTGAATCCTACAGCTGTTGGAACCTTCTTTGTTAAACAACATTTATTTTTGCCAATACAATCATTGAAGGATTATTGACTCTACAATCAAGAATTCAAAAATTTTTTTTTCGTGACGATTACAAAGAACTCATCGAATTAGTTATTATTTTTTAGGAGAAGACGATGAAAGAAATTTCAAATTGGAGCTCAGAAGCAATATACCAGCAGCAAGGATGGCTAGAAGTATTTACTCTTTTTAAATAGGATTTTGCAATCCAAAAGACACCCACAAAAGAAAATATCCTGCATTATAATTTTACACTTTTCTTTTCAAATAGTTTCAACTGACCGGATCGGTTGAATGACAGAAAGCGTCAAAAACATAGATTCTTATAAACTTTAAGGCGCTGTCGCCACAGGTTAATGTTAAAATAGGAGGATACAATTTTGTATTTGAGTTAGCCTTTGTATATAAAATAGAATTAGGCGCTATGTGTTTCAATATTAACTACAGACGAAACGGATATCCGGTAAATATCTGGTATCCGGCCTATCCGGCCTAAATTACTATCCCGGCCGAATATCGGATAACAAGCGCCTATCCGGCCGAATACCGGATTTTAAAAAAATACGAAATTTCAAATTTAGGAAAGAAGTTTATTTTTATCAGAAAAAAGTCTTTCGCTATACACACTGCTGCAGGGTGCTGAAAGATAGATTTTGGCGAACTTTGTCAAATTTGGATATTGCGCAGCATTAGCTGCCCACCAAATATAAGGGTCACGATCGCGATCAATTCGCAATGACCTAAGATAAAAATCAATTTCACATGCAATTGCGTTTCTTCCTTCATGGTGAGACTGGCTAGGATTATTTTCATTTGCTACCTCATTAAAGCAATCCCAGAACGTGTCATGCGCTTCGCCAAGTACAGCTGACTCTGTTTCCTCTCCTTTACTTTTTTTTGCCGGTGTTGAAGATGAACTGCTACTGGAGGACTCTTCGCAAGACATTTTTAAATATTCCAATAGAATCGCCTGACGAGCTCTTTCAGCTTCAACCACCCCCAAGTAGTTTGTTTTGAATCTCGGGTCGAGGTATGTCGCAATAAAATAATTAGAGTCTTGATTGATGGAGTTAAAACGACTTTCTAATTCAGCTTTTAATGAGGCCCGCATGTGCAGTAAATCAGGAGTTCTTTGCTCTGTTTCATCTTTATCCAAATACTTTTTTAAAGCAGCAACGTGCGGTATTACTTCCGACACGCAAGACAAACCAGAACTTGTTATTTTGGTTATTTCTTCAAAGGGTTTTAATAAATTGAAGCATTGCTCAATCAAACACCAGTTTTGAGCGCTCAAATTAGTAAGGGTATCATGATCAGCAACATACAATGATATGGCCCGCTTTTGTTCTAATAGACGCTCTGTCATATAAAAAGTGGAATTCCACCTAGTGCTGATATCTTGCACTAACTGATGTTCGGGTAAATTTAGCTCTTTTTGAATTGCCAGCAGTTTTTCTTGAGCTAGACCCGAATGATTGAAGTGCGTAACAAGTCGTCTTCCAGTTGCAATCACTGTTGTCACTTCATCCTGGGCTTTGAGCGACTCGTTTATAGCTCTCTGAAGCGAATGTATGAAACATCTAGCAGAAACGTACTCAGCCAAACGAACACCCTTCACCATGTTAGCGCTACTGTCATGAATGAGTAAATGTATTTTACTATGTTCAATATCCCAGCGGTTCGCGACTGTGTTAAGCTTCTGTGCTATATTTTCTCCAGTGTGTGAGCCAAAGAAAGGCTCCATTGCAAGAACTGGATGTTTAAGTTTGAAGTCAGGAGATACCCAATGTGCTGTGAAACTCAGGAAGCTAGCGTTATTATGCATGCAAGTCCATATATCAGAAGTAATTGAAATAGCGAAAGCACTTGCAATGTTACTTTTGATATTTTGATAAATTCTATCATATACTATATGTCAGGTATGATTTTTTGGGTAATGTATGTACGGCTTGGCAATTTATAGCGGGGTAAAGCTAGTGCTAGGAGTCTAGTAAATCCGGGCCTTTGTACTATAGATAATGGCTCATTGTCTAGTGCAATCATTTCTGTTATTAGATAATGATACTTTCTCGCTTTAGCGTCATTAACGTCCCAAAGCAATTACCTATCGAAAGATTCAGCCATAGTCAATTGCTTTTTCGCTATTGAGGACGAACTTGTCCCCGGGATGGCTAAAAGAGTTGTAGTAGGCACGACAGCGGCATGATCTTTGTTAAGCCCATGAAATTCATTTGGATGTTTTGTTTTAAGGTGGTTTTTCATAGCAGAAGTACCTAGAAAACATAAGATTATAAATAAGATACCGTATAATACCGATAAGCTAATTTTCTTTAATACATACCTGCTTTTTTCCCTTCGCCACCACGAGATATTTTCACACTGCATAATAGACACCCAGCAAACTTATGATTTACACTGCTGATCTCAAAATATTCCCATAAAGGCGATCTTTTCTTTACCGATATCATTTTTTGTCGTTAAATCCTTTTAGGATTATTAAATTACTTATGTATTATAATATTATAGAGCTATTTAAATATTAATTTCATTAATTTCAACACTGGTGGAGCAAATTTGAAGTATTTGTCAGCCAGAATTCTAGATCAAAACTGACAAGAATTGAGCCTGCAGCATAAAGGAAATGCGACGCGATCATTAAAAGTCGACAACGCGACATTTCAAGTGCCGAAATAATTTGAAGTGCCGATAACGGCCACCCATACGGATAGATTAAAAGGGCTAACATTAGCCGTATTTTATTACGCACTTGAGCTAGAGCCCGATAGGATTTTGCATGTATTCCAACAACAATGCGTGATCCCGATAGATATGAATTTCACCCGTTGTCGTTGCAATACATTTTAAAATCTATTGCATTCGTGATCCATTCCGGATCAAGTGCATAATAAAACACGGCTATTGTCGCAAGAGCAAATGGAATAGAACTGCGACAATGTTGTAGAATGTTCTAGGGATGCAATGTACCAAACGAAAATGTTCGGCCGGATATTCGGCGGCAATATCCGGTATCTGGTATCCGGCCAAACAACTATCCGTTTCAGCCCTTAATTTTTTGTTAATATTTTGGAGTTGATAAAATGTAACACCGCGTAACTCGGGTTAATCCTTAATAACGGCAACTGCCATCTTATCGTCAGTTGTCCTATTTTAACATTAACCTGTGGCGACAGCGCCTTAAAGTTTATAAGAATCTATGTTTTTGACACTTTCTGTCATTTAACCGATCCGGTCAGTTGAAATTATTTGAAAAGAAAAGTGTAAAATTATAATGCAGGATATTTCCTTTTGAGGGTGTCTTCTGGATTGCAAAATCCTATTTAAAAAGAGTAAATAGTTCTAGCCATCCATCTTGCTGGTATATTGCTCCTGAGCTCCAATTTGAAATTTCTCTCATCGCCTTCTCCTAAAAAATAATAACTAATTCGATGAGTTCTTTGTAATCGTCACGAAAAACAATTTTTTGAATTCTTGATTGTAGAGTCAATAATCCTTCAATGATTGTATTGGAAAAAATAAATGTTGTTTAACAAAGAAGGTTCCAACAGCTGTAGGATTCACGATTTTCTTGTTGTCTCGAGACTTTTTGAACAGTGGAATATCAGGGCTACTAGTAACTTGGCGAATTTTTGTTTCAAAAACAATTCATACACATAATGCCGGAAGCAATTCTCTCCCTAGCTCTTTTCCAGACGTACACAAGCTCCGTTTAAAAGGCCCGTGATAGATGCCGTTGTCACAGGAGATTATTTGTACCTTGTCATCGAATTTCCAATCAAACAAACATTTGCCAAAGACTGAGCGTGTTATTACCCAGAAGAACTCTCCAGTCTTGGATCTGCAAGAAATTTTTATTTCTCTCTACGAATGCTATAAGGATTGGCAAGTTCTTCTTTTTTTGTCTACATACCTGTTAAATAATCTATGTATTTTCATTCGATCGGAATTATTTTTTTATTAATTATCTGAATTATTTCTTTTTACATCTTCAAGTTTTTTATACAAGTTTTTGTTTTTTTTTTTTCTTGCAAGTCTCTCCAAGCTTGATAAAAGTCCACATGTGTTTTCACACAGTTTGGTAATAACTCTACTAGTAGTTATTCGTTTTCCCAGTTATACAGTCTAGAACAAAATTTGGGTTCACTACTAGGAACTACGTTTGAATTTAAGCTAGTGCATAAGCAATTTTGCTTTTTTGTAGCTGTGAATTAATTTTTACCCACTACCCTTTAGTCAGTCATTATCGTTCGTAAGTCTGAGTATGTCGCATTAGGTTGTGGCGTCTGTACCAGGATTCCTAAGGATATGTTTGGATGTTGGTCTATTTTTTCTATTAATTTTAATGATTTGTCTTTTATGTATTTGTCTGTTGTTTCTAATCTTAAGTCTTTGTGGAAATCTGTGTTCCTAACATACCATGGTATCTTGAGAATGCGTCGAATTGTCTTGTTTTGGCAGGTTTGAAGTTGTTTTCTATTTGTTTTTGATGTTTTATAATAGGCTAAACTCCCATATATCAGGTCGAGTCATAAATAACTTCCGATTTTTTCTGTAACATTTACTTTTCAATAATTCAATGACAAAGTACTATTAATTTATTATATATCCCCCATCATTTTGTATTACTGTCTCCCATCTCTTTGGCAACTTATCAATTCCTTCCTTATAAAAAGTAGCTGGGTTCAATTCAAAGAAACTTTGGACTGCTTGCTTGACTTGGCCCTCAGTTTTAAAGGATTTCCCATTCAAATGGTTCTGTAGCGAACAGAAAAGATGATAGTCCGATGGGGCAAGGTCCGGGGAGTAAGGTGGGTGTGGTAAAACCGACCATCCAAGTTCAAGAATTTTTTCCTGAGTCACCTTTCCGGTGTGAGGTCGCGCATTGTCGTGTAAAAGAACAACTTCCTTCCGATTAATGAGTGCTGGACGTTTCTCTTTAAATTTTTTTGCACTCTTTCAAGCTGCTGAACGTAAGTATCTGCAGTAACCGTCAAATTTGATTTCAGGAACTCATGATGAACAATGCCCCGACAATCCCACCAAACACACAGTAAAACTTTCTTACCGTGAACGTTTGCCTTCGGGTCAGGTAAAGGTGGGTAATCCTTATCAAGCCACTGTCTTTTACGGACGATATTCTCGTAAGTAACCCATTTTTCATCACCGGTTATAATCCTGTCCAAAAATGACTCGATTCTCACACGTGACAATAAGCTCGTCGCGATTGACATGCGATCTTCCTTATTCCGTTCACTGAGATCATGAGGTACCCATACTCCTAACTTGCTGACTTTCCCTAGCTTTTCCAAGTGGCGGCAAATAGTTGATTGTGACGTATTCATCCTTCCTGCGATATCCCTCGTTGATTGACGTGGGTTTTCATCCAGTATCGCCTGTAAAAGGACATCATCAAGGTCCGAAAAACGTGCAGCTCTCGGTGCATCTTTCAAAGTTGTATCGCCGGAACGAAATTTGGCAAACCAGTTCCGTACTGCCCGATCGCTTATTGTACCTGCGCCGTATACACTGCATATTTTTTCAGCTGTAGCGGTAGCACTTTGGCCTAGATTAAACTCCCAAAGAATAACATGACGAAAATGCACTTTTTCACTCTCCATTTTAAAATTATTTAACAACTGATTGAATGCGAGTAGCTTCACTTAACATCTGTCAGATAACTTATTAAATTCTTATCTATGAATGTAAAAGAAAAACTCGTTAGCACGGTTGTTTAACAGTGGGTGGATACCAACACAGGTTAAACCCATTAAAATCGGAAGATATTTATGACTCAACCTAATACGGTGTTTACACCGACCGAAATCTAGTAGAGTAAGCGACTTGAGAAGATTTAGCCCAAAATCATGCTGAAACCTCCATGATTTACCATACATTTTCGAAATCTTCTCGGGAGTAGATTAATTCGAAATTCACTCTAAATCACCTCAGTGGCACCATCTAGTGGTGATCATTTTTGCCATTTCGTACTCTTTCGACGTATCCGAAGTGAGTTCAATTGGTTGTTGTGCGCGGTGTTTAATTTCATTATAGCCGCGGTCTTTTGGTCATCGCTATCGAGTACAAAACTAGAGTAGCAAAAGAACGCATCGGACTTGCTCTCGATAGATTACAAACTTTTATCAACTTCACTTACCATTTATATGAACTTACTTCGATTTTTTCCGTTTTGTGATCCCTTGATTGCATAAATTCCTCACATATTACTTGAATTTTAATTTTCAGATGAAATCAAACGAAAGTTTTGAAGAAATTGTAATTTTATGGAATTTAAGGAAAAATTTAGGTTCGCGTCAAGGAAAATGATCCATGTCGCCATCTGGACATTTCTAGCTCAACTATTCTGTTCAGAACAGTAAATTAGTTCCAGGTATTATCGAGAACTAAACTTGTTCTGTTAAATGTATGGGATTTGACAGTTCTGTTCTGTTAGAGTGACCAAAAGAACACGGCTTATGTGGCGCGGTTTTTGATTTTGAAAATGTATATAAAATTTTAAATTTATTTAATAAAAAAAGAATCAAAAGAGGTAAGGGAAGGCATGGACTATTATCCAAGATAGTTTTGTAATAGATTTAAATCAAAACAGAACCACAAAACACTACAATTTCACATGAAAAATATCGAAGTGTCAAACTAAATCTCCTCACTGGCGGTGTAAACGGGTTAGGAGATTTATCAAATCATCTCACGAAATCTACTAGATTTTGGTCGGTGTAAACGCGGTATAATACAAGATGAGAGGGTTCAATGGACCGCAATCACTTTTCAGATGGAGGTGTCACACTAACCTAAACCATTTTATGGAAATGAATAACGGGACCAGGCAATTCCTCTCACTTACCTAGTTCTCACTTACTCAGGCTCGACTGTATAAAAAAATAAAAATGCTAGAGCCTAGCGATGAACGGAAACTTCGCACCTGTTATTTGATGATTTTTAACACCAACCAAGATAATACTTGTTTTATTGCTTCGAAGTTCAAGCTCCATATTTTAATGTAAAACAGTACGTTTTAATTACTGGACAGTCTTGGACGGATTGCTGTTATTCAAATATGGCTACAGTTTTTCAAATATTGCAATGGTTTACAGATATACATCATACAAAACTGGGGCAATGGCCACCGCCAGTAAAGAGTTTTTAATACTTGTACAGTTCGGATACGGCCCTGAAAAATCCGATTGGAGGCATTTTAGGCTCCGTTAAGCCAGTGACTATTATTACTCCGTGTTTTTGGGTCTTGTGAAACCGTCGCGCGCCCTGAAAAATAGGGAATAGACCATGTAAGACTTGTTTACGGCCCTTACATACATAGATTTACCCAATTCATGTCATGTATTTTGAAAAATTCTTATTATTTGAAAGCGTTGTGTGAGTTATATCTAAAACTACGAAAATTAATGTTTTCTATGACACTTTTTTTCAGACATGAACATCTATTGCAACTGTCCATTAAGCTGTCCTGTGCCCCAGGTGCGGCATCCATTGTGTCAACTTTGACAAACCAAAAACATTTTGCTAATTTTATAGAAACTTTTATTGAAGCGCAACTGATCAAAAACGATAAAAAAGACACATAAAACTCATTTTTTTTACAAAACATAAACCTCAAACCATACCTTTATGTTAATGGTAGAAATGTCAAAGACACAACTAGATGCAATTCAACAATTTCAAAATAAACACAAACAATACAACGCTAAAAAAACTGAAAAGGTATACAAGCAAAAAGTTAGAATGACAGGAATGAGTATTATCGCACAATATTTTTTGAAAAAAGGGCGTACTTCTGGAATAAAAAAGATTTTTTTCATCACGTCATCATTACCTCAGTTGATCATCCAAAAACATTGTTCCAATCCTAATCCATAATCCACTTATGTTCTTGTCTCGTCGTTATATATCCGATTGTTCGGCTAGAAAACTATATATATTGAAATAAAAAAATCGAAGATAAATTTTTCGTGTTTACCAGAATTTATAAAATTACTTAGTTTCTTAGTCAAATTTTATTTCTAATTTGGTTAAATTTTTAAGCAATGGCTGTTTTTTCAGTAGTTAACCAAACTGATATAATCAAATTAAAACGTTGAAAATTTTTATTGTAATGAAACTCTAAAAAACCTAGAGTTGTAATATTGAATAAACATCAGATATATTTTGTTTACTTAAATAGTCAATAAATCGTGTGTATTGTTCATTTATTGTTTTCTTGCTTCTCTTCTCTTGAAGCAAATGGTTGAAACTTCTTTTACAAGCACATTCATATTTCAAAGTAAAACTTGCTCTTTGAATATTTGAAGAAAATTTTATATATTATTTTAATTTAAAAACTGTTAATTTTGAACCAATTGAATATTGTGCATAATTCAAATTTCAAAAAGACGGGATTTCATTGCCAACAGAAGCTCACGTAAATATATAATTTTGTAACATTGTCCATTATCCCATATTTCCTTAAGTCCTAAGTTTCCATATATATTCGAAAACATTTGGCAAAAGCAACAAGAATGGATCCATACTCGGCCGAAATACTGTGGATGGTAATAGTCGGATTTATTATAGCATTTGTATTAGCCTTTGGGATTGGCGCAAACGATGTTGCTAATTCATTTGGCACAAGTGTTGGATCCGGCGTCTTAACAATAAGGCAAGCTTGTCTTCTAGCAACAGTATGTGAAGTATCTGGTGCTGTTCTAATTGGTAAGTAACGACATTCACATAATTCAAACACAATATAATTAAATAAAAAATAAATAAGAATTCATATTTATTTAGTTATATTAAAATGCAGTTCCAGATAAGCTGACACTTGGCCATTTGTCAACATGAAAAACTCCTAAAGGCTTTTTAGCGTCAAAGTACACCATACCATTTTTATTAGTGTTCCAAGATTTCTCTGTTACCAGCCATTTATTCAATAGGATAATATCCTGTATATTAACCAATATAGGCTGTTGATAAGTTTTAAGCAATCCGATATCTTAAAAACGCAAATGATTCGCAAAAGAACACGGCTAAAAGGTTGTCATATGATGCGTCGTAATGAAGGACTTATTTTCGTGAGTCGTAATATTGGTAAATTACAGCCGGTGGATCGACATCATACATTTATTCTTCTGTTTGAACATGAAAAACTCGTAAACGACGCGTCGCGACGTCTTGGTCTAGATATTGATATTATCAAATGGACATTTGATAAATGAAAATGATCATTTCATATAGAACGGTTAAGAATTCCTTCAAACAAAACAGTTGCGCAACTATTCGCTTATATATGTATTACTTGCACATTATGGACGAATTTTACAATTCAACTAACAAATTAAAAGGACCAAGTTTTCATCACGGTGGTCAGATACTGCCGAAAATTGGTGGTGATACTAATGAGGATAAATAAATGTCCGGTCAACGCTCACATCTGGAATCATAATAACAAATTTCAGTTCCAATTGCGCCAAAAATGCTTTGACCGGTTTGAGACTTTAACCAAGGTCAAACCATAAAAACAATTTCAGCCGAATCTGAAAGACCTAATTGGAGCTTCCCCGAAAATTAAATTAAAATCTCGTCTAAATTAGTTACCTTAGTTAATCTTAAGCATGCAAAATTTAAAAAATACACATGCATGTATATGAATATATATATGTATATATATTTCACGAACTATGGTTAGATAGTTTTTACCCAAAATCTCAGGATGAACTCTGGAATAACATATATGTATATTTTCGTTTCACGAAAATGAATTAAGATAAACTGTGGGGTGAAGTCAGGAATAATTTATTCACGCGATTTTCTCGAGTTAAATATTTGTTCTTGGAATAAAGTGACAGTTTAAAGTAATTTGGAATAATAATATTAAATCTTTGAAATAGTTTTTATTTTTGTAAATAAGTATTCATTTATATAAAATAAATTAATCTTATAAGTTAAAATGAATAAAAAACTAGTACTATGTACTAAATAACTCTTAAATTGATAATAAATTCATATTTAACCCACAATGTTTCATGAAACGCTCGAAAAATGTACTCGCGGAATAAATTTATTCCATGTATAGTTATCTATGGGTCAATTTATTCTTCGTGAAACCCGGCAACAGTAGACAAAAAATACTTATAAACACACTTCTGTTGGCTGACTTCCGGAAAGGATCAGCGAATCTTATTTAACATACAAACACCGCATTCTTTGGTCATTGCTAACAAGAGCAAATCCAAAAGTAGCAAAAGAACAGCCCGGATTTGCACTCAATAAATTACAAACTTCAACCAACTGCAGTTAACATTTGTATGAATTTCCTTCGACTTTGTTATATTTTGTTACGCCCTCGATTCAACAAATTCCTCATATATTACATGAATTTAAATTTTCATATGAAATTAACTGAAAGTTTTGAAGAAATTGTAATTTTATGGAAATTAAAGAAAAATTTAGGTTTGTAAGAAACCAAAATTTATATAAAAAGAAAAACACTATTTGAGACTATTAATCTTCCAAAAAAATAATGCATTTAATTAGTTAATTAGTAATTATGCATTTAATTAATCTCCTTTTTATTTATCATTTCTATATTCTGATATTTCCCTGACTCACCTTAAAGTATAAAGGAAAACGAGTCGTGAGTTTTTTTTTTTATTTAATTTATCTAGTTGGGGAAAAGTAGGTAAGAATGTACTCTATAGTTCACGAAAAACCGTCAAGTGATTTATTTAAACAAACCCGGAATTCATGTAACCGGTGCAGGTGAAAACCAACCTCACAATCAGGTGATCTCCTAAACAAGAACCCGTCAATGGACATGTAATTTTAATTTTACTAAAATTTCATAGAGTACATTCTTAAAGAAAAAGTTACTGTCGCATTATGATAGTCACGAGACCGCTTACAGCCTTGGTTAACTATACAGACAGACTTCTGTAAATAATTATGATCCTTTTCTTAAAAAATCCATGCGGTGAAAACCAACCACAAGGCCAACAAACCACCAGAGGGTGAAAACCAACCCAACTGGTAAACCAAATTTAAAATGAGTGCAGGTGAAAACCAACCTCACACTTGATTTAGTTGATACAGATGTAAACCAACCTTTTATCACTAAAAATCATTTGGATCTATTCAACCTAATTGTCTCTCAAGACCGACAATCAATCGCTTGGATTATATTCATAACATAACTGAATGTACTAAGCATCCAACATTAGTTCCGTTTTTTTGAGTTCAGAACAGTGTGGAACTTTGTACTAAAAGTACAATTTGACACTTCTAGCACTCTGTTCCGTTGTAACTAACGCGTCAGGGTAGTGAGAACAAAATCGTCAAAATCTCATACTTTCTCAGGATAAAATGGAACAGTTTGGAACTATACCAAACTTCAAAACAAACGCGGAACTGAGTACTAAAAGTACAGTTTAGTATTCCGGAGCAGTTCCGAACTCAAAACAAACGGACCTATTATTGACTACGAAGGCATGTGTCATCCTCATCTTAATCACAAGAAACCAAATAAGACTTCACCAAAAAGGTCGCATAATGTAACAACGTGTTACAATAATGTAAAGGTCAAGATATTATAGACAATATTATATATATTCCATATTTTCAATTAAGCTAGAAGTCTACCTCTCTGGAAGCAATTTACAATGGGCTTCCCCCCTCGCCGGCCAAGGCATCTTCCAGCCCGGCTCTATTTTTAAGTGTAGATTTATCCTTATTCCCAGATGTACCGACTTCTTTCGAATTGGAATACACCCGGTCCCCTTCAGGGGGTATCCTTGTCCTTATGGTTAGGGCTAGTTTCTTTTCTTTATTTCAGTAAGTAATAGAAAGGTTATTAATCTAAGCTTACTGTTGTCTAATAATAATAATAACTTTTGGGTAATTTCATAAGGAAAATTTAAAATAAAATTAAATAAAAATTACATGTGTTCAAATTACACTACCGCTCAAAAGTATTTGGCCACAAGGAATTAAGGTTTTCGTAAGAATTTAAATAAATGAAACGACCTTATACTAGTTTTAAATTATTTATTAAACATTATCAAACTATAATTTCAAATTTTCGACTCATCAATATGTCCACCTCTGTTTTTAATGACGGCCTTGCAGATCCTTGGCAGTCGAGCTACTAATTTTTCTAGGGTTGGTTTTGTTATTTTTCGCCATTCGTTCTGAAGTATTTTCCATAAGTCATCCTGAGACTTAGGACAACATTTTCGTACCTGTCTGTCCAGCTGGTCCCATAATAATTCTATTGGATTCAGGTCAGGGGACTGTGCAGGCCATTTCATAACTTTTAAAATCTTTTGATTTTCTTTCTCGTTAAGAAAGCTCTTGCACAGTTTCGATGTGTGTTTAGGATCGTTGTCGTGTTGAAAAATAAATTCAGGACCAATTAAACGCAACCCAGAAGGCAAAACATTGCTTTCTAAGATGTCTCTATATCCTTCTTTTTTCAAAATGCCTTGTACTCGTACTAGATCCCCTATAGCAGAATTGCCGAAACAGCCCCAAATCATCACAGATCCTCCACCGTGTTTAATCGAAGGCACTGTGCATGCCTCCTTCACCCTTTCGTTGATATGCCGCCGAACAAAAACTCTTCTTTTCGAACCAAAAACTTCGAATTTGGACTCGTCGCTCCAAAGGACCTTTCCCCAGTCGGCAGTTGTCCAATCCTTATGCTCACGAGCCCACTGGAGTCTCTTCTTCTTATTTATGGGTCTAAGAAGCGGTTTCTTGACTGCTATGCATCCCTTCAAGCCGGCATCATGAAGTCTCCTTTTGACTGTGGATACACTGACGGGTTCATCGCGTTGCTGGTTCAGTTCTGCTGTTATTTCAGGTGCAGTAAGACGCCTATTCCTCTTGCTTCTCAGTACTATGTTGAAATCTTCACTTGAAGTCGTAGCTCTTGGTCTGCCTGAACGAAGACTACTGCAAACTGTCCCTTGGGTTGCAAATTTATTGACAATATAGTCAACAGTTTGCCTCGGAATCTTCTGTAATCTGGAAATCTCACGATTACTTTTTCCAGATTTATGAAGACCGATAATTACACCTCGTGTTTCTTCAGAATGTTCCTTTGTTTTACCCATTTAGAAAATGATTGATTTAAAAAATTTCTACTACAGATCTAATACAAAAATTTCCACTACAAAAAGTGTGTTTCCTGATCAAGGACTTCAAACAACTAATGAAAAATAATTTTCAGGAATTACTTTAAATATGTTTTAGGTTTATTACTCAAAACCTTAATTGGAACCATAATTACACCTAAGGATTTAACATCAACGAAACGCCCACAATTAAACTGTTTTGGTTTCATGACCGGGGGGCGGGGAATAACCGTGCACTGCAAGGGTTTATGTTATGAATGAAAGTCTTACGATCATCTTCAAGTAATAAAACCTAAATAACAGGTAATAGATGTATTGTTTTGGAAATTTGAAGCAGAATGCACGTGGCCAAATACTTTTGAGCGGTAGTGTACATGTGAACTTGCGAACCAAAAGAAACATAAACAATTGTTAAAGAAATTCACCCAAATGTCAAACACCCGTCTCTAACAAACTGGTCTACATATAAGGCCGTAATCAAACCTATTTGGACGTACGGTATCCAACTCTTGGGGTCTTGCGCAAAAACCACCATCGTTATCGTACAAAGATTCCAATCGAAAACGATAAGATTACTTGCAAATGCATCGTGGTATGTGACCAACACTACCCTACACAATGACCTTGTGCCTTGATGTAAAATTCGTCATAGAAGAAATTAAATACATCAGCCAGAGATATATACAACGGCCAGAAGCCCATCAAAACCAGTTGGTGCTCGCAATGCTAAGACGCGACGCAGAAATCACGAGGCTAAAGAAAAAATCAAACCCCCTGGACCTACCATATAGATTCCAAACGCCCTGACTCTCCTAATTTTCAGACTCGGTTGACTTCTCAATGGAGAAGCTTCCGTCAAAGCCATGCAAGCACAAACACCAACAGAATTATTTATTGTCCCATTGAACAGATCATAGTTAAATTTAAAAAAAAAAAAAATTCAAAATATACAGACAGTCAAAAAAGTCTGCATACACTATAAACTTCGAGGATAAATCCCCTTTATTCTCTCAATAATATAATATATATGTACATATATATAATATATAGCACATTGTTTTTGCCATCTATTAGTAAGTTACCAAACCTATTTCTAATAATTTTGATCGGTGATTCGGGGGTTTCCTAGATAAAAAACTTTTAAAGGTTGGAAATTCACATCAAAGAAGTCTGCATACAGGAAATAGTAAACTGGGATATGAATGGAAATTCTGAGGTTTTTCTTATGAAGTTAGGTCTTTGCATCATTTTGAGTCTTGCGATTTTTAATTAGTGACAATTTTGAAGTTTTCGTGTAGTATCAGAAGTACTTAATTGGACAAAAATGGACAAAAATTGTGAAATTCCCTTGGAAACAAGGAAATTGATTATAAAGCTCTATTTGGAAAAGAAATCTTTGAGGGAAATAGGCTCCATTATTGGAAGAAGTCATTCCAGTGTCCAAACCATAATTCGGCATTACGGAAACACTGGCCAATTGTAGAAAAGCTCTCGATCTGGAAGACCAGCCATTTTCTCTGCACGGGAAAAACAAAGTGTGGTGCGTTTGGTTACGAAAGAACCAAAAACTTCGGGCCCAAAATTATCTCAAGAGATGGAGTTATTGACTGGTAAACAATCCAATCCTCAGACCATAAGGAATATCCTTAACGATGCAGGTTACCATGGTCAATCCTCTAGAAAGAAACCATTTGTTTCGAAACCTAACAGGTTAAAACGCCTCCACGCCACGCCTTGCTAGGATGCATTTAAATAAAACGCAAGAGTTTTGGGACAATGTTGTGTTCAGCGACGAAAGCAAATTCAACATTTTTGCGTCAGATGAGCGTTCAAAGGTCTGGAGAAAGGCTAATACTGCCTTTAATAAGGAAAACATTTTACCAACTATTAAACATGGTGGCGGAAACAACATGGTTTGGGGGTGCATGAGTTCAAATGGTGTCGGCAACTTAGTATTTATTGAAAACACTATGAACCATTGTGACTATCTTAATATTTTAGAAGAAAATTTAATGAGTAGCGTTAGAAAATTGGGCTTGGATGAAAAAAAATTTATGTTTCAACAAGATAATGACCCAAAACACTGTGCTAAAAGAGTTAAGGAATGGTGTATTTCCGAAAATTCCGAAACAATTACACACACCCCACAGTCTCCAGACCTGAACCCCATTGAGCGCCTTTGGGATCTACTAGATCGCCGCATCAGAAAACACGAAATAACGAACAAGGAATCACTAAAGACTATCCTTCTTGCAGAATGGGGTAAAATAACAGCAGAAGATACAGCAAATCTTGTTTCGAGCATGAATCGACGTATGAAGGCAGTAGTGAAGGCCAATGGTAACCAAACCAAATATTAAGGTGAAATAAAATTCATATGAAACACTAAAGATTGGAAAGTGTATGCAGACTTTTTTGACGTCTATTTCCCACTTTTATTTTTTTTATTGTTTTCTATTATACTTCTATCAATGTTTTGAAATTTTTTTCTGTGTTAATAAATTCTTATATATTTCACTTAAAGAAATAATAACAAATCTTTTACAATTGCAATATTTTACTCCTAGTTTTCGCACTAATTCTCAAAAAATTTCACGTGTATGCAGACTTTTTTGACTGACTGTAAGTATTGAGCTATCGAGTAGAAATGAAAGTTGTCTCTTTTGCAACTTCAAATTTGCACTCGATAGCAAGTCCCAAAAGAACGCTACTACTTTGAGCTTGGGCAATTTTTAAAATTTATTAAATCAATGTTCAATAATTTAAAGAGCCTTGACGATTTTTCTAAAATAAAAGTCATTTAGTCAATGTCGTCGAAACCCATGACCTACTTAATAAGTCTCCGCGTCTTTTTTTTAAGAGTAAATAATTCGCTGTAAAAACATACATATATCATAAAATATATCCGCATACATAAAATAATATAATTTTGCTCCTCAAAATATTTTAATTTGGTGCTTAACGTAATATATAGGTATTATGCCACCAAATAATTAGATTTGTTATTCAAAATAGTATACATTTCCATCTATCGCGTAAATTTTCATTAAATCCTGTCTCAAATCGAAGATCCCAATGCAAAACTAATATAAAATTGACATTCATTTAAGTTCCATTCGTCGAAAAAATGCCCTATTTCTTCCGAAGTTATGCGTTGCAAGTAAAATAGTAACTTTAATACCTATCTCAAGTATTGATTTCTCATTGAATCGAAAATTCAGAATTTGTATGCTTCATAATAATTACCATTTAAGTGGTTTGAATTATTTTTTTTTCACAGGATACAAGGTTTCTGACACAATGAGGAAAGGAATACTGGAAGTGTCCCTGTATGAAGATCATGAACAAGAACTTATGCTAGGGTGCTTATCAGCTTTAGCCAGTAGTGCGGTGTGGTTATTAGTTGCCACATTTCTTAAACTACCAATTTCGGGAACCCACAGTATTGTTGGTTCAACGATCGGTTTCAGTCTTGTAGCGCGTGGTACACAAGGCCTTAAATGGAAGCAGTTGGGCTACATAATTGGGTCATGGTTTGTATCGCCAGTTTTAAGCGGCCTCACGAGCACTCTACTTTTTTGGGCAATAAGAAGGTTTATCTTGCGTTCGTCATATCCACTTAAAGTAGGACTGTGGTCTTTACCAGTATTTTATGGTATAACCCTATTTGTTAATGTTTTCAGCATTGTCTTGGATGGTCCAAAGCGTATATATTTTATAGTTTTGTTATTTTTTGGAAAACTGATTGTTGTTCAATTTTAGTTCTACACATGGATAATATAAAACCATGGATCGCTGTCGTGATTAGTTTATGTTTAGGACTGTTAGCTAGTTTATTGGTTCAAATATTTGTTGTACCATGGCAACGAAAAAAAATTTTGGGTCAAACAAAGCCTTCACAGCCGGTTAAATTCTCATTTGAAGATTCGAATGGTAATAGAAAATAAATTTTTGGTGAAAAAAACTCTTCTATTTTAATTGTATTGCATTCATCTTAATAGAATCATCGCCAAGTAGCAGTCCCAGGCGTAACAAGCGTCCACTATCTCTAGTCTGCGATGGACACCAATTACCAGCTATCACCGAAACAACTGAATTAGTGTCACTTACAAATAGCCCGCTTAAAACAAATGGCTACTTTGATCCGAGCGTAGTCAAAAGTTTGGAAATAGCTGATGGTCACCTCCGAGGTAGTTTCCATGCTAATGGAAACTATAAAATCGATTCCAGTATAATAAAGAAAGCTGAAAATTTGTTAGGAAAGGATAGTTTGGACAATACAGATCTAACTATCACAAGTTTGAATTACATAGATGAGCAGCAGAACACAATAAACGGAAAAGGATTGCAAAACTTTTTTGATAGAAAGAAAGTACAAAACTCGTCAGAAATTATGAACAATAAGTATATGTATTTTGTAATAATAAAAATGTTTACTTATACATTCTGTTCATCTTTCACAGTCCAAATCCAATTCCAAGTGGAAATTCCGGTACTCCAAGTAGTGACAGCACCTTCTGTATCACAGAACATACAGTTCCAACGGTTGAAGGAAACAATGGTGTTGGAAACTTCCGAAATTCCGAGAGTGGTGTCAGTTTGGATGATGTGATTACGTCAACGATATCACAGAACTCAAGCAAAGTGCCTCTCATAAAGAACAGGGATAATGCTGTACAACTGAACTCAGTAGTAGAAGAGGAAAGTGAAGATGTGTCGGCTTTATTCTCATTTCTTCAAGTTCTTACCGCTACTTTTGGAAGTTTTGCACATGGAGGAAATGACGTGAGGTATCTGTGCACATGGCTAATTTAATTGAATATCAAATTCTTTTTCATGTCATAGCAATGCCATCGGTCCATTGATAGCCCTTTTCATTATCTACCAAGAAGGATCTGTTAAACAAGAATCTGAAACTCCTTTGTACATTCTCATTTATGGAGGACTTGGTATTTCCGTAGGCCTATGGTTGTGGGGCCGCAGAGTTATTGAGACTATTGGAAACGACCTTACGAAGATAACACCATCTACGTAAGTACCTCACTGAATTTCTTTTCAGTTATTGCACCATAACAACGTGGGCGGGTTACACCATAAAAAAAGCAAACAATGGCTTCTGGTGGCTTGTTATTTCTGCCCAAAAGCAAGAAACGTTTCAGAGAATTCAACAAATTTAAATGACACTAGAAATCAATGAGTGCTGCATGAATGATGTGGGTATCGTTATGTTTACAAGTGCATTTTAAAAGAATTGCAGATTATTTCCTGCTTGTTGTGGCTGCGCTAAAATTGTGAAATAAGTCTGTTTGTGATTAAAACTAAAAAAAATTAAAGTAATGTCATAAAGGAAGATGCCGAAAAATTTGATGAATAACTTTTAAGGAACGTTCAGATAACAACGTCAGAGTCGAAAGCTCTTCGCCGATACAAGGACTACGTAAAAGTGGTTTTTTGTCCCTTCCTTGCATATGTAGTGATGCATTAATCTTTCTCTTTTCGTATAAAAATCGATCTGTGGGATTGTTCAATTCATAACTACTTTTTTGGTTCGAAAACCAGGATCAAAGTGGAAATTTTTCAACTTTCACTTTCGGCGAAAAGGGAAGGAGAAATACATCACTCCATATGTGAGAAACGGGCAAAAATGACTTTTACGTTGGCGTTGCGATGTGAACGTTTCTTTAAACAATAATGTTGTGATTTTTAATCACCATAACTTTGAAATATTTCGTTATCTGACATTAAATTGCCATGTCACGTGGAGTCTTTGGAAGCCCAGTTTTTAGAAAAATTTCTATTATGTACTTTAAGAATCTGTTACTGAAACTTCACTTGTGATTCCTTCGTACAACCCCTTCTGTTTCTTCCCTTTTTGTTGTTAAATTTTCCATACCTGGAATCTAAATCCCCTTAACCCTAGATTCATAAATATTCGCCTCACAGACCGCACAAATCACGAAAACCGTTATAAATTTCAGACTGAAAGAGATATAAAGTTCAACTCCTTAGTACCTTCCTAGATGACGTATTGTCTCATTTTGCGCCGGTTGCATGCGAGTGCGCGCATATGCAAAAAGAGTTTTAGAAATTGGGTCGTCTGACAAACGAATGTTTATGAATCATGTTACGATTGGAGACGGCAACTTTGTTACTTTTTTGGAATTCTTTATATAAGTATAGTCAACTCATATATGTATACATATGTACATAATACAATGAATAACAACAAGCAACACATGTCTTGAATATCGTATATAAAAGAAGTATCCACAAAACTGTGATGCTTGGAAATTCACACTTTGAAGCGATGGCTAAACGGGAAATTTGCTGAAGTACTGAGCGAAACTTCGTCCGATGCTCAAGCACAACCCAAAGGATCAGAAATGACCAGGTTTTGTTGTACTCAATGCAAAAAGTTCATGTGTATGGTTCACCGAGGAATATTATGTGTTGCTTGCTCAGAATAGCTTTTTTTCTCATGTCTATTTAATTGAATTATTTATTTTTAAATAAAATTTAAAACTCAAATGTATTTTGTTGTTGTCGTCTGACAGACGAGTGTTTATGAATAGTGTTCCTTTCAAGTATGTTTATGAATCAATTTTTAATAGAGTAGGGCAAGCCATGAAACAGACTACTTTATTACCGCATTCATAGGACATAGTAGTTCGGTTGCCATAACGAAGAAGCATGAAATTTCATATCAAGTATCAAATTTCCAAGACGGGAACTTTAAGTAAATGAAACATATCATATAAATATAAATCAAATTCTTATTAACTTTATAAATGCTATTGAAAAAATGAATACAGATTTTATAGAAACCCATGTTAACATATATTTATACTTACAAAAATATAACAAAGTTTAATTCTATAGTTTAAAAAAATTGTATCTATTAAAACATAACAAAATTAAATTATAAACAAATTTACAAAAAAGCAACAACAAATATATTAAATATGAAACAACAAGAGAAATTAACAACAAATAATAACAAAACAACTTTATAAGGTATGCCCTTCTGCCCGGAATGCAGAAGGTTCGATTTTCAGTCGACTGCGCGCATTTTTCCAAGTGTTATACCTGCAGAAAAAGAAATTAACAGGATAGAAATAGAAAATAGAAAAAATAATTTAACAATTTTTGTAGCTGGGTAATTTGAAAAGGCGTTTATAAAACATATATTTTCAAGTTTATTTTGTTATCACGAAAGATATTGACATATAATTTAATTTTATATAATTTTTTGAATGAACTATTTTTAGTAATTTATATATTATTATTCATTTTATTTTGAAAATATCACAATAAAATTTACTTGGAAAATGGCGAAGTAAAACATCAAAAGTAAAAATAAAAAGAATATCGCAATTAACGTTCACATGAGCATTGACAATTAATTATAACTAGGAATGCCCGTGGCAGTCGGAAATCGACTGCATATTCTTTAAATTAAAAGACTCAAGTTTACTTGAAAATAGAAATTTCCATTGCTCGAAAGCTTCAATTGAGAGTTATCCGTAAGAATTTATTTTTTGACATCCGTCGACAACCAATTTCAAAGGAAACAGACATGAACCGACATGCAAGAGTCTGAAACGATTCCAATTAAAATTATTATAATATTAAATAAAATATCAAAAAGTATGAAGTATGAATGAATATCAAAATTAATTCATATTCACCTCACTATTATATCGGAGTTTTAATTGTCCAGGGCATTTAAAACGAAGTGAAAATATTGAGTGTTGTGCAATAATATTTCGAAAAAAATTGTGAAATTTCACATCTAGAACTAAATGTTTCTATTCTATTCTATTCTATTCAGAACGTTAAAATATAAATCTTTATATGCGACATCCCCATGAGATCCCAATTTTTATTCCTTTAAATTATATTTAAAAATGCTTCTTCAAAACAGCTGATGACTTTCACCACTGTCAGTATTTCGAAGCATATTTCATTTCAAGAAATGGCCGATTTCATTTCATGAGGCCTAAAATAACAACCGCGATCAATTTACTGAACTTCAAAACAGGCAATGACGAGAACTAGTTGATCCAGTCTTGTCAAGTCTTGTTAGTTCATGTTTTGTCAATACGTCCAAGAAGTTTTGCTTGAATGGAATAGAAACTTTTGTGTAATGGTAGTTTTGATTAAATCCAGAAACAGTTATCTACTTTTATTACTGTAGTTCATGATAAAAGGGGCGTTTCCAATGCCAGCTCGGAGTGGATTGGATTGGCTTAAATGTTTCGCTCGTTTCGCACCCACGCACTCCGCCATATGTTCCTCTCGTGCAATCTGGGCCCAGCGTGAATTGAAAATAGGATCTATTTATATTTTCACGCTGGACTGGCAAAAAGAGGTAGTTCAAACCGATTCCAACCGCGGCGAGATCGTTCGAAGTGTGCGACGAATGTTTGTATTTTTGTGGTAAAATTAGGACAAAATGGAAAAAAATATTGAGTTCTAATTTATTAAAGGCATAATAATTCAAACTACTGGTTATTTTATAGTTATTTTATGTGGAAAGAGTATTAAACATTTGATAATTAAAACGACTGAAATTATGCTCGGCAGATGGACATGAAATCAATCCACTCTGGCATTGGAAACGAGTGCCAGTGTCAGCGTGGAGTCGATTGGCTTACATGTTTCGCTCGTGTCACATCCACGCAGTCCACCATATCTGCCTCTCGCTGCAATCTGTGGACAGCGTGTGCACGATAGGATCGATTTCTATTTCCACGCTAGAGTGGCAAAATGAATTCCGAAAAGTTATTTCGGAGTGATTGCCATAGGTGGCCGCGACGAGATCGTTCGAGGTATGCGACGAATTTTCGTTTTTTCTTGTAATAAAATTAGTTAAAAAAAAGAAAAAAAATATTTAGTTCTAATTTATTAAAGGCATAATAATTCAAACTAGGAATGCCCGTGGCAGTCGGAAATCGACTGCATACTCTAGAAATTAAAAGACTTAAGTTTACTGGAAAATATAAATTTAGTTTTTTTTTATTTAGTATTTTTATCACAACTATGATACGAAGAAGAAAGATACACATCTTTTACTATTTGGGAAGGTATATGCTTTCGAATGAGGTATCTAACATCAGTATAAAAAAAAATTTTTTGCCCTAAAAAAAATCATGGACCATGGGCGAAATTATGATGAAAAAAAAATTTTTCTCCGTATAGTAAGATACTATTTTATATCTCAAATAAAAGTCTGAAGCTTAACGAATCTAAAACAGTTGATTTCACGGTGATATACCAAATATTCCAGGAGATATCAATTGAATTATAAATATTTTTGAAAATCAATTTGAACTCGGAACTTTCTATAAGATTTTAATAAATCACATTGTTTTCCAATTTATATGACAGCAATATAGACTAATTAAGGTATTTATGTAGATATATTTGCAATATGATTCAAAATTATTAAGATATTCAAGTGTAAAATGTAAGGACATAATTTATCCAAGACAAATTAACCAAACTTCAATTACGAATTTTTTCACAACTATGATACGTAGAAGAAAGATACACATATTCTACTATTTCGGAAGGTATATTCTTTCGAATGAGGTATCTAGCATCATCATTGGAAAAAAAATTTTTTTGCCCTAAAAAAAATCATGGACCATGGGCGAAATTTTTATGAAAAAATTTTTTTTTTCATATCTTAATGTTTTTTATCTCAAATAAAAGTCTAAAGCTTTAAGAATTTAAATCAGTTGATTTCACGGTGATATACCAAATATTCCGGGAGATATCAATTAAATTATAAAAGTTTTTGAAAATCAATTTGAACTCGGAACTTTCTTATCAATGCGCGGTCAATGCAACAACAAATGCACTGATAATATTTTTATTAATTACGGGTAAACTACTTGACCAATTTGAATTAAAAGTATATTCTGCACCTCTTCGATAAAATATCTTTTAAATTGTGGATTTTTATCAAAATCGGACATGTAGTTTGCCCGTAGGAGGGGTCACAAAATTTATATGTGCGTATTAATTATAGTAAAGATTGGCTTAATTTATGCGGAAAGAACATTATAATTATTAAAATTAAAAACGATGGATGTGATTGTTACGCAAATTCGAAATCAAAATAACTATATTCGGAGTCGAATTACTAACAATGACGTTTTGTTACTGCTAGTTCGCAATAAAGTGAAATAACATTACCACAATCATCAATAATCATTTTAAGACTACCCGCAGACTACAGACTTTTTGTTTGCCGATATAGGGTTGACCTTTAAGTGCGCACATTGGCCCAACTAAACTGTCGGGTTGCTGGTGGTCGCAAGTACTTGGGAACGAAATTTTCGATTGAATGGAACGCAGCAATTATTAATGCTATTATTGCTATAATCACAACCAATATTATAACGATTATTATTATATGTAGTGGTAGAAAGTAGCAACAATTTGACATAATTAATTTTTTTTAGAAAAATTTAAACTTAAAAATCGAAATTTTATTTGATAAAAAAACTTCAAACAGAAAATTCAGATTAGTTTTTGCCATTGTACCAAAAAGTGCGTTCCATTTCCCATGTACTCGCAAGTACTTTCGAACGAATTTCTCGGTTGAACAGAATCCACCAATAGATTCAAAAACTGTAATTACACAAAGGTCAAGGTCAAGAAACCAAACTATCTACAATTTCCCCACAGAAGAGAAGTAGCACCATTTCTGCCTCGTAACATTTCGAAATTGAAGTAATTATGTGGAAAGCCAGTAGGTTCATCTTGGGAGAGAAGTGAAACATATTTTTACTAAGTGTTTACCACCCTCACTTACCACTCGTGATATGTCCTATAGTTCTTTTTATATAGGGTTTTTGACCTTGGTGAGTAATAAACAAAAGAAATGATTAGTCTACTATACTCCACGCCACAGCACACTACTTCAAGCGCCCATTGAAAACGGACTTAAAATCGCAATGCAAGACGGTTCAATAATTTGTTTTAACTACAAATTTGTCGAAAGGTGATTTTGATTTTACAAGAAAAGAACACAGTAATTTTACTCTATTTCCTCCCATGGTTAACAATTTACTATTTATATCAAATACAATTATTGTATCCTATTAAATTTATTTTAATATCTATATCCTTGATAATTGTGCTGTATCATATGGCAACTGAAATGGTGGTTTGCATCCTTTCCTTGATATATACATAGAATCTGTTATTATTAAATATCAAACATTTAAATCAAGCTTTTGTCTTCACGATATTTACTACGTGTCTATGACGTAATGACGTTTGCCAACGCGCTATAACCGTTTTGTATCCCCGAAACAATCTGAAACGTCGTATGACATCCTCTTTTTTAATAAATTTAGATAAATTTTGGTTAACTTTTGCTTCCAGAGGATTCACAATTGAAATTGGTGCGGCTTTTACGGTATTACTTGCAAGCAAAATTGGTCTTCCCATTTCAACAACACATTGTAAAGTTGGGTCGGTAGTGTTTGTCGGTTACGCAAGTGCAGCAGGTCGGCGCCAAAGGGAGTTGAATGATGAAACCACTAGTGATTTTGGCACAGAAAGACAACCAAGGGGAAACAAAGCTGTAGATTGGGCGCTCTTTCGTAATATTGTGTATGCTTGGGTGGTAACAGTGCCTGTTGCAGCACTGTTGAGCGCTGGAATAATGTTTATTTTCTGCAAAGCGGTGTTATAAATTGATTCATTAACTGCAATTTCCGAACACAGAAGTGTAGTGTCACATACTTAAGTATATAAAATCAATCTATAAGTGTAAAAAATCAATCTACGAAAGGAAAATCCCTTTTGTAACTGTAGAGTTTTAAAAATCCAACTGTAGTTTATTGTACAATTGTTATTTATTTTTTAAAGGCGACAATAGAATGAAAAACGAATAAAATGTGATGCTTTGTCATTATTAATACACAAAAATTTATTTAGGTAAAAATAGTATGTTCCGAAAGAAACAATACCTTCAAAAATGAATAAAAATTTCAGTCATATGTATATAGTATGTATAAAAATGCGAAAATTGTAATTGCAACCGAAGTTTGACTTATTTTTTATATTTGGTTAAATTAAAATAATTTGGTTTGTTTTAACAAGTGAAAATATGTCACTACTTTCTTCACAACGACCGGTAATGAATGTTCTCTGTTCAAGTTAAAAAAAATCAGGAAAAGTCGATGCAAAAATTGAATATAACTTTGTTTTGTTGGTATGTGAATTTATCGGTATTGCAAAGTTGAAAACACTTCAGAAACATTTGACCCTGCCAGCCCAATCCACAAACAGAAATGTTACGGCTTTAATAGTTCATTTGCAGATTTAAAATTATTATTAGAACTTAGTTTAGTTATTGAGAATTCATTGTTTGCAACAGATTATATACGGTAATGTACTTTTGAAACTAAACAAATTGAAAAATATTTCGCGAGGGTCACATATACATTCAATTTACGATATTTGAAATAAAATGTAACTGTGTATTAAATTGAATTAAATTTTTTTTTTTGTAATTTTCCAGCGCATTTGTTTTTTTTTATATCTCTTTTTTGTTATTTCGAAGACGAATATTCATCTTTTTCTCTGACTACATTAGTGGATTACTAAATCTCAGTATATGTATATGTACTTACTATTTTAAACATACTATACATACTAACAAACGCAGTTTATAAATAATCAACCATTAAAAAGGCATCCAGAAGAATGCTAGCTATTTGTAGAAAACAGAACAATCAAATGTAATCAATAGGTTGTCTCAGTAGACATATTCAGTAGATCTTAAAGAATATTTTTTATGAAAATAAAATGAAAGTGATTTGTGCACATGTAAAATGAATTCACAATTTTATTGTTATACAATTGGAAAGAAAGTTACTATTGAAGAAAATTTTATTTAAGCAACTTGTTAAATGTGAAACTAGTAATACCATATACTTGATGCAAGTATTTACAGCTTGTTTTTGATTACCGATTTGTTTTATTTGGTAAAACAAAAAATAAAATTTGTGATAAAGACAAAAGAAACGCACTGTTTAATTTATGATCCACCTGCTTCTAGACGTTACGGACTTATGGTTAAAATAATTCATTATGAAATTCATAATGTATTTTACAAGGCAACAACCTAGTTTAATGTTCCTTAAATAATCTCAAAATAGTTTGTAATTTAAATATATTAACAATGGTTTCAAGTAGAGGGATGTGGTCATTAAGATCCTATTCTTGGGAATGGATAATCCTCATTTCTACTGATTCTTGAGGGGCAGTGCTGAGATTATCGCGTTCAGGCTAGGGATGTCAAAATTTTTAGAAGCTCCGGTTTTTATTTATTTTGCTTTAACAGTTCGGTTAAAAACCGATCAAATTCATAGGTTTTCCCGGTTAACTGTTTTTTTTTTTTTGATGACATTAAAGTATTAGAAGGAATGTCTATTTTCTACTGATAAAGATGTTTGAAAGTGATCAGGGTCGTAAGCTGCACAAATCGTCCCAATTTGCTTAGGCAAACAAGTGATATCGACACGAAATCCTTTTTTCTAATTTCATCACCGCCTAAACAAAACGATGTTGAATCCTCAGACAAGATTGAAAATCGTTTGTTTCCTTGTTTCATTTTTCATTTATTTTCCTAGTTCGAACAGAATCTGCAGACTAAACTGAATTCGTTTTCAAGCTCCAATTCCAATAGCGTCACAGCACAGAAACATAAATTTCAATACTAACCTTTTTCGCGTTGATGTACGTGCACGCACATGTACTCCCGGTCAGAGGTTAACCGAAAGAAAGGAAAAAAAAAACGGTTAACCGCAGTTAATAAAACGCAATGCTCCGGTTTTTCGGTTATACCAACGGTTTTTTGACATCCCTAGTTGAGGCTCATTTTCTGACTACTTCCATATGGTTCATATTAAAATTGTTGGTATGAGAAGTGTCAGAAGTTACTTGATTGCTTTCTAATGAATTGATTTCATTTGTTTCGGCATTAATACGACTAAGAAAATCAGCTACTTTGTTCTCTTTACCCTTAATGTAATCGATTCTCATGTCATGTTCCCCCAACTGAATCAACAACCTCTGTAAGCGAGGGTTGATGTCTTTTCCAGCATGTTTTGCATGCAACCACTTGATTGGCTGGTGATCGGTTTGCAAATCGAACTGTGTTCCAAAAATGTATGGTCGAAAGTATTTTGTACCCCATACTATCGTCAACAATTCTTTCTCCATAGTATGATAATTTTTTTCATGGTCATTCAAAGTCCGAGACACATAGCAAATGGGATGCCCTTCTTGAGTAAGAACGGCTCCAATTGCGGTGTTACTTGCATCTGTAACACTTTTAAACCGTTTGTTGAAATTTGGATATCTTCAAATTGGGTAACAGGTAATTAATTCTTTCAGCTTCTCAAAAGCTGCAATATAAGTGGGATCATTTAAATTGATCTTCAAACCTTTTTTAAGGTATTTTACTACAGGGCTTGCTATGTATGCGTAGTCCTTTACAAACTTTCTATAATGACCAGTAAGGCCTAAGAAAGATTTAAGTTGTTATGCAGTAGTAGGAAACTGAAGCTGCTGAATTACCCTAATTTTGTCTGGGTTTGGTTTAATCCCGTGTGAAGTTACGACGAACAATTTATGAATAAATTCCCTAAGAATTGCATTCATCAGTCTTTGAAAAGTTGATGGTGCATTCTTGTAGCCGAAAGGCATTCGCAAGTACTCATTGTGACCGAAAGGAGTTGAAAATGCAGTCTTTTTCCTATCAGATACTTTTATTGGAATCTGATGATCTCCTTTGGCCAGGTCTAATGTCGTAAAATATTGTTCTCTCCCCAGGTTAACTTCAAATATTATCTATGTTTCGGATAGGGAATTTGTCATCTACGGTAATTTCATTCAGTTTCCTGTAGTCGATCACAATTCTCCACTTTTTCTGTCCTGAATTGTCCATTTTCTTGGGGACAATCCAAAGTGGACTGTTATATGGTGAATTGCTTTCCTGGATGATTCCCTGTTCGAGAATTTCATTCATTTTGAAGGTATCTATAAATTTTAGAAAATATCGGTTTGTCGATCTCCATTATGATCTCATGTTTAATTTCGTGAGTAAATGTTAAATAGTATCACGGACGGTGCCAACTTCTGTTGATAAACATGGCCAAAAGTATTAGGCACCCTATTTTAAGCTAAATATTTTGTTGTTAAAGTAAAATACCAGTCATTTTTTGAAAATTTATATATTTATGTAATTGCATTCTAAAACACATTAATATTTTGTAGTTCCCCCCTTTGCTTTTATGACAGCAGTAATTCTCTGCGGCATACCCCTTACCAGCTTTATGCACTCATCGGTACTTATGGTATTCCACTCCTCTACCAGAGCATTTTTCAAATCTGTTTTGAATGTTATGTTACGTTCCCTGATTCTTCGTTTTAAATTAGCCCAGAGATGTTCAATGGGATTCAGGTCTGGCGACTGCGCTGGCCATTCTAGCAAGTCCACGAAGTTGTCAGTAAACCAGCGCATTGTAGCCGCTGATTTATGGCAAGGAGCATTGTCCTGCTGGTATATGACTCCATCCAGATTGGTGTCACCAAAAATGCGCGTTAGAGATGGCAGAAGAGAATTTTCCAATACATTTATGTACTTTTCGCTGTTCATTCGTCCGTCACAAAGGAACATTTCGCCGACTCCACTAGCGGCCATGCAGCCCCGAACCATCATACTTCCCCCCAACTTTAATAGTGTGTACTACGCAATCAGGATGATATTTCTCGCCAATACGCCGCCTCAAATAGGTCATACCGGGTGTTCCAAATACCTGTTGAAAATGAAAATAAAAGTTATTAAAACTGTTTCACATTTGTTTTGAAATCGCAGCTTCTGCAACTAATAACGGTTGTTATTATTTAAAATAGATTATATTGATAATAACCTGGAAGTTCGATTCATCTGACCACACAACATTTGACCAGTCTTCTTCCCTGAAATGCTTGTATCGAAGAGCCCATTCCAAACTATTTTTCTTGTTAACTTCTGAAAGCCATGGCTTCTTTCTGGCCTTACATCCTTTTAGTCTTTTTCCGACTAAACGTCTCCTTACTGTTCGAGCACTTATTGGCTTTCCGATAGCTTCGGACAGCTCAGCAGCAAGCACAGAAGATGTTTTCTTACGATCCTTCAAAGACTTAAAGATGTGATAAATATCCTGACGTCCAGATGTCAACCGTTTTCTACCTGTTTCAGGCCTATTCGTGTATGAGCCAGTCTCTGCAAATCGTCTGATTGCAGATTGTACTGCGCATCTCGAACACTTCACAAAATTGGCAATCTCAACTTGAGATTTACCCTGTTCGTGTAACAATTGAATTTTTACACGATCTCCTACACTTAATTCCCTTGTTTTCATCATTTTGTATTCACAACAGTGTCTACTTCAAAAATCAATCAAAACTGATGATTATTTAGATCTTAAATAGCAAATGAAATTTAAACAAATGTTTTGACTAATTACAGGGAAAACCCATTTCCTGGAATTTCCATGAAAGATGTGTAACGAATTTGGAAAAACGATTATTGATTGTTCGATTTAATAGTAGAGGTGTCGTATATGACAAGAAAATATCAGTTTCGAAAGTACTTTTCTATTAACGCGTGTTTTGGGAGGTGCCTAATACTTTTGGCCAAGGCTGTATATGTCAGAATCAGAGTTCTTATATATATAATTATATATTTTCTTTGTTATATAATTTTATTTTTAGGCTAGTAACCAGTGGGTAGTTTTACTTTTAGCTTCATTGTTAGCTTTATGTTGAAGCTAGGCTTTAAATACATTTTTTGGTTGAATGAATCATCTGTTTATTGCTCAACAATTTAGTTAGTTCAAATTCCTTAGCTATTACAATTCAAAATGTTCTAAATATTTTCTAATTCAATTTCTTTATTGATACCTTTACTCTATGTAAGCCAAAATGTTATATTCATTTTCCAGTATAATTTCCTTATTGATACCTTTACTCTATATAAGCCAAAATGTTAAATTCATTTTCCAGTATAATTTCCTTATTGATACCTTTACTCTATATAAGCCAAAGTGCTATATATATTTCCCAGTATAATTTCCTTGTTGATACCTTTACTCTATATAAGCCAAAATGTTATATCTATTCTCCAATATACATAGTGTAGCCGAAATGTTATAATTGTTTTCTAAAATAATTTCCTCATTGACCCCTTTACTCTATGCAAACCCAAATGTTATCACTATTTTCTAATGTAAATTCTTTCTAGGTGAGGCTACCAAATTTTGCCTAACCTCGGGCTATTCGTAAATTCAAACATTTGCCTTTAAATCCTTACAACCGAAATGTACGTTCATTTAAACTAAGTTCTATTTATTTGTGTTGTTTACTTATAACTATACATTTGTAATTTATTTCTGTCTCTTCCCTCTTGTATTGGTTTTCTGCCGCTTTCGTGCCTGTCTCTCCTCTTGGCGGTATCGCAGCCGTTCGCTTTGGAGCCTCTGGAGCTCACGGCTGATCCGCACACGCTCTTCTTGCCCCACCGCAATCAGCAGGCGACGGTGAACCCCATCAATTGCTCGCCGGAACTTAGGTTCCGCGCCAGTGCGATACTTCGGGGGATGAGGGGGCTCCGGTGCTGGTGTGTCGTCTTCCTTCCTACCTCGTCTCCTGGCCCGGGACTCTTCAAAGGAGATTGGTCTTGGGCCGGCCGCTGAGTCCCGTAGTGCCTCCGCTAGCGTAGCTCGTGCTGTCCCCGACACTACGAAATAGCCCTGATCAATGCCTGGTTAGGAACTTAGTTGTAGGGCTCTGATAGCCGCTTTCAACTGGGAATTCCCCTCCAATACCGATAGTTTACGAGAACCGTGTTCGGTAGTGTGGCTGGAGCCCGAGTTGGTCGGTTACAAGAACCACTTTCGACCCTTTGGGTTTCCTAAAAACTGATAGGTTGCTAGAACCGTTTTCAGTAGGGATCTACTTACTGTTTCCTTTTAAGTGCCCACTTTTCCAAGCTAGCTCCAAGGAGAGATCCAATCAGCGACTGATGATTTCCTGAAATTTTCCTCGCATTATATTTCCTGAAACCGGGACTTTGCTTAGTTTTTGCGTGGTTGCCACATTTCACGAAATCCACCTTGTGTGCCGTGGCGCAATCTCTCAGCGACCAGCCTAGTTTTTTAGAACTGATCGCGTGAGTTGTTTACATTTCCGTTTTGACATTTCAAAGTAGGTTATGACAGAGAGATGTTGTGAAATCGTGTATTTTATGTTTCTACGGAATATCATAAGTTTTCAGTGTCCCATGTTCAAGCAAGTATTGGTTTTGTAATCATTGAGGTATTGGTTACATTTATCTTCTGGTTTTTAGATTTGTTTATGATAGTTATCATAACCTTCCCGTGTTATGGTTATGCTTGATGACGAGCATAGTGATCTTTCGATTGCTTATGTCTTTTGATGTTGTAATGGGTATGGTGAGCAATGTGAATTAGTTATTTCTAATTATATTTATTTTTAGCTTGACATCATTCACAACATTCCTCCCCCTTTTAGAAGTCCTCCCCAGGGTTAGTAGCAGTCTCCGGAATAAATGTGGGTCAATATGATCTTTAGAGTTTGTGGTTGTGAGTATTTCAAACGGTGAGAGGTCCGCGAGGTTCGAGTGCAAGTGTTATATTTAGGGTTAGTGTAATTTTACCTTATATTCCTAGTGTTTCCATAGCTTCATTTCAGTGTTTTAACTCTAGTAGTTATTGGTTCCCTTTCAACTTCATTTCTTTTGTAACTTATATTAACTTAGTATCTTATTTAAATTTAGCCAGCATCCTTTTGTGACCGTCCTTCGTCCATTTTTCGGCCTCTTTTTGGATGGAAGAGTTTGACCCACTGCTTCCTGATTAGGCCGTATCCCCAAGTTATGTCTTCCGAAGTGAATTGGTCTTCTGATCGTGTGGTTGATTCTTGCATTGAATTTGCCCAGCTCCTCCATGGGTGACTCTTGTTCCATTTCTGGCTTGTCCAATTGGAGTTTTTGGAACAGTTGATCTGCTTCTTGCAGGATGTTGTCCCATTCGACCTTCGTTAACCCTAAATCATCGACTTCGGCTGTTTCAATTTTCTGGTTCATATCAGGCCTGGTGATTAGGGATAGAGTTATTATTAGTAAGTGGACTTTACAATGCTGTTGGGGCTATCGTGTGTGGGGACGAGAATCTGGTATCATTTAAATAACTTCGGGGACGGAGTTCTCTTATTTATTGAATATTTTCAACCGGTTATTATGCACGCGCCGCTTCTTGTTTCCTATTAAGATCGTGGTATTGACGGGATTATTTACTGCTATGACTTTGTAAGGTCCTGTCCAATGTTGGATCAGTTTATTCTTTCTGGCTGCATTCCTGAGAAGCACCTGATCTCCAACATGGATTCTGATTGGGTTGTATTTCCGGTCGTAGTACTCTTTTGACTGATGTTTGCCTTCTTCTATGTTCAGTCTAGCTATCTCATGCGCACGCTGGAGCTTAGTTCGGAGGTGTAGGTAGTAGTTTTCGTGGTCATAGACCGGTTGTGGGGGTTTCTTCAAATTGTTGGGCAGGGAGGCGGAGAAACCATACAGACAATCCATTGGGGTCAATTTTGTGGTCGTGTGGAAAGTGTTGTTCCTGACAAACATTGCAGCTCGTAGATGTTCATCCCAATCGGACTGATTGTTGTCTACGAAATTTCTCAAGTAGTCGACTAGTGGGCGGTGTGACCTCTCTAAGGCTCCATTGGATTGGGGATGATACGGTGTAGTCTCAATTTTCTGTATCTTGAGCAGTTTACAAATGTCTCTGAACATTTTGGAGGTAAAGTTTGTCCCTTGGTCAGTTATCAATTTATTTGGTATTCTGTATCGACTGATAATCTCATCCATGAACGCTTGAGCTACTGTTTTAGTTTCCATGTTTGGAAGGGGTACTACGTCCATGAATCGGGTGAGGTCGTCTTCGAAGCTTAGAATATATGTATACCCGTTGGTAGTTTCTGGAAGTGGACCCACAATGTCCATATAAACTTTATCGAAGGGTTGCTTGGCCGTGTCCGTTATAACCATCGGCTCTCTATGCTCTCTGCTTAACTTATTGAGTTGACATTTTCTGCATTTCTTTATGTATTTTTTGATATCCCTCAACATTCCTTTCCAGTAGAATTCTCTTTTCAGGCGGTGATATGTTTTATGAACTCCTTGATGGCCTCCTAGAGGGGCATCATGACAGTCACGTAGTATGGTCTCAATGTCCTGGGGGTCTGTTAGTATTCTTATTTGCGGCTTTTCCTGTTCGTATATTTTCTTCTGTGGGTTGCACTCCGTGAACCCGCTTCTTGTGGGAATTTCTTCTCCTATTTCTGAGGTTTTCTTGTTGCTCCCTTGCCTGTTTTCGCGGGATTTCTTCTCCTATTTCCGAGATTTGTTCTTGCTGCTCCCTTGCCTGTTTCCGCGTAGTCACCATCACCTCGTACGGGATTCTGCTTAGTGCGTCAGCATTGCCATTCTTTCTGCCTTCCTTGTATTCTATTTCGAAGGTGTAATCTGAAAGTTTGTGCCACAATCGAAGTATTCGGTTCTGGGGGTAGGGAAGCTTTTTACGCTGTCCACTAAGCTCGGATCTGGTTCCACTCCTTCCGTCGTGCATATATGTCCAAGATATATAATTTCTTTTTTGAGGAAATTGCATTTCTCTACGTTTAACTTCAGGTTATGTGCTCTCAATCGTTGTAATATGGTTCGTAGCTTTCTTTGATGATCCATTAGGTTTCTGCCGTATATTACTATATCATCCAGGTATACGAAGCACTGTAAGCCCTGTAGTCCTGTCAGCACATAATTCATGAGACGCTGGAACGTTGCAGGTGCTCCTTTTAGGCCGAAAGGCACACGCTTAAAGGCGTAGTGTCCGTACGGAGTACCGAACGCCGTTTTATCGCAATCCTCTGGTTTCATAGCTATTTGGTTATAGCCGCTGGCGAGGTCGAGTACCGAGAAGTACCGAGAATTTCCCAATTGGTCCAGGATATATTCAATCCTGGGTAGTGGGTATGCATCTCCCTCGGTTACTTCATTCAATTTTCTATAATCGACCACTATTCGCCATCGTTTCTGTCCATCAGGCCCCGGCTTCTTGGTGACTACTAGTAATGGTGCGTTCCATTTGCTCCAGCTCGGTTCTACTATGTTCTCATCGAGTAATCTTTGTATTTCCTCCGTTATTATTTCCCTTTGCGTCTCCGGCAGGCGGTACATTTTACACTTGATGGGTTGTTTCCCTGATTGTATCCGTATTTCATGCTGCACTGTAGCTGTGTGCCCCAATTTCTCTCCCGGTAAATGAAGGACATCTTGGAATTCTTCAATTATTTTATTCATCTCCCTCCTCTCTTCGATGTTCAAATGGGTGTCCAAGCTTATTAGTTTTTTGATTTGGGTTTCTCTTTTTCTTGGTTTCCCTGCATCGGTGCTGGTGCAATACACGAGTCTTTTCTCAGAGTTATTAGTGTCGTTTTGGTTTGGTGCTGTCGTTTCCTCGTACTTCCTCAACTTTACTGTCACATTGTTGACCTCCACTTTATAATTGTTTACATTTAGCACGCTCAGTTTTATTTTCCTATTTGTTGACTGCACGAGCGCGTTACTAATATAAACACCCGGTTTTACCTCCTCTCCTTCAGTTAGGTATTGTCCCTCGTTAACCGTGGTGGTCATTTCCACACATTTCACTGTTCTCGCTGGTATTATGATGTTCCTGGGCTCTGTGGTTATAAATTCCTCCTTTGAGCAGCTTTCTTCGCTCTCCCCATACGTGCGAGTATGGAATGGAAAACATTCTAAATTACTTTCCCCGGTACGCATCCCACTCTCGTAGTTTTCAAGCGTTGTACCTGTCTCGAAGAGTTTTCCCAGATCTTTCAACACTTCCGCTGTATGCATTACTACCCCTGTGTTATCACATGTATTCGGACAGTTTTGCCTGACGTTGGTAATGTTCCCTGGTTTCTCCGTTTGTCGGGACTCCTATGGCTGCTCTGCGTAATCCTCTCCTAGTATTGCAGGTTTCTTATCACCCCCCATTTTACTTTGGAATTCCCTGGTGTGGCTACGCTCAAGGTTTGTTTTACCAGCTGCTATTACGTCCACAAATTGAACGTCATTCATTCTTCTGTTTTGGTTTTCCTCGAATTTAATAACCGTTCTTTGCTCATTACTTGTGGACAAGAACACGAGCTTTTTCGCGGGACCCTCGATGTTGCAATGTCTGGACAAGAAGTCGTTGCCCAGCAGACCCGTTACACTACTTTCGTTGACAGTTTCGATGATGTGGAATTTGCATGGATATATCTCTTCCAAATTTATGTGCCCTGTGATGGTCCCTTTCGTGGAAATTTCCCCTGAGATGGTGTTGAGCCTGATTATCTCTTCCCTATTTATGTCCTTTTTCATTGATTCATTAATTTCTTCCTCCTTTATAAGACTTATTTCGGCTCTGGGATAACTGGTTGCAGACTCGCCAGGTATTGATTCGTAGTGCCTTGTTGCATACATTGCTCAGTCTGTTCAAGCCTTGCTATTTTTCTTCCTAAGGATTCCAAGTTGTTGTCGCAATCCTGGAGCAGGTAGAACTTGTAGTTAGAGTTTGTTATCCCTAACTTAAAGCAATGCAGGCCTACTTCTTCGATTTCTATCTTTAAACCTTCACTCCCGTTGGCGTATTGTTGTTCGGCTGCGTTCTTTCAAGCATTTATGAGTGTTTTAACCCTATTGAAGTAGCCCATCAGTGTTTCCATGGGTAGTTGTTGCACGTTCCTTAATTGAGTGTTTAGAGTTATGTAGGAGGTATTCTGGATTAAGTTCGATCTAAGGGTGTTGAATACATCATCGAGTGTGTCATTTACTCCAGCTTGTACGGCTTCTAAAGCTCGCCCTCTTAACCGTGTCAGTAATAGTCTTATAAAAAGCGCCTTATCTTGTGCTTCTGTGAGGATCTCGTATCCCAGGCGCGTGCAGCTAATGAATTCATTTACTTCATTTTGTTTTCGGGGACTGTGTGCCCCCATTAGTATCGGTACGTTGTTGTGTAACACGTTGTTTACTAAAGTTATGTTGGCCATTTTCCTGTTTTCTATTCCTTTTGTTTCCTCAATTTCTTTTTTCTCGATCTCTGTTCGTGTGTTTATTGTTGTTGGCTGTGGTTTGTTCTTGGTGTGGTCGTCTTTTCCTTGGTCCGAGTTCGTCTTACAATGTTTTTTCCCGTGTCTCAGCTGTACTATGTCTGTTTCTGGCTCTTCTGGTGTTTGGTGTATATTTCCTGTTTCTATATTTCCTTCTATCTGATTTTCTATTCCCGGTTCTGTTATTTGATAAGTTTCCTGGTTGCTTGACATCAATACGTTAGTTTTGTTATTTGTTCCTTCCTCGTTGTCCTTCTTTTCGTTAGATTCTTCACCTGTGTGAGTTTCCTCAGTGCTTGTAGAGAATTCTGGATCCGGATTATCGATTGAAAAATACTCTAACTTCTCACAAAAACTCGAAAACCTTTTAGTTAGTGTTGAATTTGGGGTTGAATGAGCCATATGTTGTTGCCTCCGACTGTTCCATCTTAATTTTTTTGTTATAATTTCGATAGTAAATTTTTTGAATTCATTTGCCTTTTTTTTTATATTCTTCCCTTATATATATTTTTGCTTCTTTCCTTGTTTATGTTATGTTCTTTTCTTATTTGTTATTTATTTATCCTCTTTTTTTCTTTTTTCTTTTTTATATTCCTTTTTTTTCAAATTAGTACAATATTCCTTAATATTAATTTAAAAATATTCCTTTTTTATTCTTATAGTCTACAGCGTACCTTTAACATCTGTCTTGTTTAAATTTAATTTGCTTAATTATGCTCAAGATTATTTTCTTTGCGTTTAGGTTCTTTATTGCGGCTGCGCCAGTTGTTATATATGTATATATGTATGTCAGAATCAGAGTTCTTATATATATAATTATATTTTTTCTTTGTTATATAATTTTATTTTTAAGCTAGTAACCAGTGGGTAGTTTTACTTTTAGCTTCATTGTTAGCTTTATGTTGAAGCTAGGTTTTAAATAAATTTTTTGGTTGAATGAATCATCTGTTTATTGCTCAACAATTTAGTTAGTTCAAATTCCTTAGCTATTACAATTCAAAATGTTCTAAATATTTTCTAATTCAATTTCCTTATTGATACCTTTACTCTATGTTAGCCAAAATGTTATAATTGTTTTCTAATATAATTTCCTCATTGATACCTTTACTCTATATAAGCCAAAATGTTATATTCATTTTCCAATACAATTTCCTTATTGATACCTTTACTCTATATAAGCCAAAGTGTTATGTTTATTTTCCAATATAATTTCCATATTGCTACCTTTACTCTATATAAGCCAAAACGTTATATTAATTTTCCAGTATAATTTCCTTATTGATACCTTTACTCTATATAAGCCAAAATGTTATATATATTTCCCAGTATAATTTCCTTGTTGATACCTTTACTCTATATAAGCCAAAATGTTATATTTATTTTCCAGTATAATTTCCTTATTGATACCTTTACTCTATATAATCCAAAGTGTTATGTTTATTTTCCCATATAATTTCCATATTGATACCTTTACTCTATATAATCCAAAATGTCATATTTATTTTCCAATATGATTTCCTTATTGCTACCTTTACTCTATATAAGGTAAAGTGTTATGTTTATTTTCCAATATAATTTCCATATTGATACCTTTACTCTATATAATCCAAAATGTTACATTTATTTTCCAATATAATTTCCTTATTGCTACCTTTACTCTATATAGGCTAAAGTGCTATATATATTTCCCAGTATAATTTCCTTGTTGATACCTTTACTCTATATAAGCCAAAATGTTATATTTATTCTCCAATATACATAGTGTAGCCGAAATGTTATAATTGTTTTCTAAAATAATTGCCTCATTGACCCCTTTACTCTATGCAAACCCAAATGTTATCACTATTTTCTAATGTAAATTCTTTCTAGGTGAGGCTACCAAATTTTGCCTAACCTCGGGCTATTCGTGAATTCAAACATTTGCCTTTAACTCCTTACAACCGAAATGTACGTTCATTCAAACTAAGTTCTATTTATTTGTGTTTTTTTCTTATGACTATACATTTGTAATTTATTTCTGTCTCTTCCCTCTTGTATTGGTTTTCTGCCGCTTCCGTGCCTGTCTCTTCTCTTGGCGGTATCGCAGCCGTTCGCTATGGAGCCTCTGGAGCTCACAGCTGATCCGCACACGGTCTTCTTGCCCCACCGCAATCAGCAGGCGACGGCGAACCTCCTCAATTGCTCGCCGGAACTTAGCTTCCGCGCCAGTGCGATACTTCGGGGGATGAGGGGGCTCCGGTGCTGGTGTGTCGTCTTCCTTCCTACCTCGTCTCCTGGCCCGGTACTCCTCCAAGGAGATCGGTCTTGGGCCGGCCGCTGAGTCCCGTAGTGCCTCCGCTAGCGTAGCTCGTGTTGTCCCCGACACTACGAAATAGCCCTGATCAATGCCTGGTTAGGAACTCAGTTGTAGGGCTCTGATAGCCGCTTTCAACTGGGAATTCCCCTCCAATACCCATAGGTTACGAGAACCGTGTTCGGTAGTGTGGCTGGAGCCCGAGTTGGTCGGTTACAAGAACCACTTTCGACCCTTTGGGTTTCCTAAAAACTGATAGGTTGCTAGAACCGTTTTCGGTAGGGATCTACTTACTGTTTCCTTTTAAGTGCCCACTTTTCCAAGCTAGCTCCAAGGAGAGATCCAATCAGCGACTGATGATTTCCTGAAATTTTCCTCGCATTATATTTCCTGAAACCGGGACTTTGCTTAGTTTTTGCGTGGTTGCCACATTTCACGAAATCCACCTTGTGTGCCGTGGCGCAATCTCTCAGCGACCAGCCTAGTTTTTTAGAACTGATCGCGTGAGTTGTTTACATTTTCGTTTTGACATTTCAAAGTAGGTTATGACAGAGAGATGTTGTGAAATCGTGTATTTTATGTTTCTACGGAATATCATAAGTTTTCAGTGTCCCATGTTCAAGCAAGTATTGGTTTTGTAATCATTGAGGTATTGGTTACATTTATCTTCTAGTTTTTAGATTTGTTTATGATAGTTATCATAACCTTCCCGTGTTATGGTTATGCTTGATGACGAGCATAGTGATCTTCTTTCGATTGCTTATGTCTTTTGATGTTGTTATGGGTATGGTGAGCAATGTGAATTAGATATTTCTAATTATATTTATTTTTAACTTGACATCATTCACGACATACCCAATGATTACTCGGAAATACCCGTCGTTACCGACTTCTCTCTCTCTTACATGAAAGAGAGATGTGTGACGGTCAAAACCATCTGTATGTATTGACAAGCCATGAACTAGGCTTTTTCGATAGGTGATGTGAGGCTGACTTTTCTCGGTATTCCGTGTAGTGAAGTACTGAAAATTCATCGCGTTTGTTGTTTTGTCAGCGAATTTAATGTAATTTAAGTGTTTATTATGTGTATTTTATATACAGATTTATAGTGAGTGTTAGCATTGAATTATTTTTAATTAATATAATATAAATTATGTATCGGAAAATTCGCCAAACGCGTATAAAATCTTATTTTGTCTGCGGTGTGAATTTTGACTTTTGTAGTTTTGGAGGAAAACAAACGCAAGTATTCATTAAAATAAGTGTTTGTGATACTAATATAGGGAAGTAATATTAATGTTAATAATAGCATTACAATAAGTAATAAAATAGCGATCTATTGTGATGTTTTGAAGATAAAATAAAGTATAGGAATATGTAAATTGCTAATTAGAAATTATTTTTATGTGCTGAAATTGTGAAAATATGTAACAATTTATATCAAATGTTTATAAATGTAAAATGTCAAAAATAATTTATGTAAATTTCAATGTGTGATAATAAAGAAAACTTAAAAGATATTAAAATGTGTTTTTTATTAAATCTTTCATGTACCAAATTTGTTTAAATTTTATTTTTATACCTTACAATTATTATTTTTGTATTATTTTTTCTTAATATCTCGTTTTATTGTTTTATATTTCGTATATTTGGTTATTTTTTGTTGTTAAATTGTTGATAACGTAATTTTGTTAGTAAATGTTTGTATATCTGAACCTGTTTTCCACTATAATTTAATATTGTTATAGTTTTCAATATGTAAATATATAAAATTAAATAATACAGTTCCAAATAAAGAAAAAAGATCTTTGGTTGTACTAACTTATTTCTCGCAAAAATGATATTTTTATTCACTTTAATAAAATTCCCGTTTTAAGTCTTTTTTAAAATTTATTCCTTTATTTTTATTTTATTCTTTTACATTAATTAATTGTTAATTTTTATTCTGAATCTAACTTTCACTACGAACTGAGACACGTCAACTTCTTAACACGAAGACCCAGGTAGAACTGCACAACGAAACGGAATCTTAACTTGCAATAACAATATTCCAAAATGCCAGTTGAGGAGGGCGATTTATATGCATTAGTGCAGGGTTTGCAAACTGTGGGTCGCGAGCGAAAATTGAGTGGGCCCTGCTTGTAGAACAACACGCCAACCGACAAAACTAACGGTCGAGGATGGCGGGAGGCGAACGAACGCATTTCGTTCCGAGACTTTTGTTTTGCGATGTTCATTCAGAAGATAATAATGGAAAAGTGGTTGAAACGGGTAGCTAAAACTAACTTGGCGCCGCCAGTTGATCACGAAAATAGTTGTGAAGATACAGATGATGTTTTAAGTAACGAAAACAGCACTGAGTCCGACTTGTAAATGCCCTCAACGAGTTTCCATGACGCGAAACGTCATAAAGTTGGGAGATAATATGACCCAGAATATCTGAAACTCGGATTCACTTGGAATCATGATGCGATAGATCCGCGTCCTCAATGCTTTATTTACTACGAAATATTAGCGAACGAAAGTTTGCGCCCAAGAATGTTGACATGTCATATAGAAACAAAGCATTCCCATTCTATAAACAAGCATATCTATAAACAAATAAAATTGTTGGAAAATAAGTTTTCAAAAAACATTGTTTCTCATTTCATCAATATTAATGAAAATGCTGTATATGCATCGTACCTCATTAGCTTAAGGATCACCAGAGCAAGTAAGCCTCATACCATTGCCGAAGACTTAGTATTACCATCGATTAAAGATGCTGTGGGAACGATGTTTGGAGAAAAAGAAGTAAAAGAAAACGAGCGCATACCACTATCCAATAATACTGTTGCGCGGAGAATTGACGAAATGGCTGAATGGACAGAAGATGAATTAATCCGGAGAATAATTGATAGTAAATATTATGCTCTGCAACTAGATGAGTCTACCGACGTGCAAGGCCTATCTCAATTAATTGTTTTTGTGCGTTATATATGGCAAGAAGACGTGTATGAGGATATGATGTTTTGCAAGCCAATTACTCGTGGAACGGTGGAGGTAATTTTCAATGTAATTGATTCCCATATAAAAGAAAAAGCTATACAGTGGAAGAATTGCGTCGGTATATGTGCTGACGGTGCGCGGGAAAAATAGCAGTGTGGTTACAAGAATTCTTGAACTAAGTACCTGTGCTTTGTGTATACACTGTAGCCTTCATAGAGAAGCACTGGCTTCGAAAGCATTGCCTGATGATTTCAAAGTCCCTGTCAGACAATCGAGCGGCGGACGTGTTCTGGCTGGCCAATACTAGCTAGTTCGGTGTAGTGGGGTGGGATCCTTACTCGAAGCTGATCACCGGATCGACTACAGACAAAGGTTAACACGTCCTCTAAGTCCGTGCCGACGTGCAGTCGCGCTGTTCCCTAAACATGGTGCAAGAAGAGGGAGGTAAAACGGATGAAGGTGGGAGGATGGGAACTTAACGAACCTAGTAACCCCGAAAAGGGAGGAAAATCGAAACTCCAAGGGCCACACAAACAAGGGAAAAACCTCGGTGTCACAACGAAAGGAGGGACAGAGAGAAGAAGAGAGGGGTAATGGGGCCAGGAACCGGGACAGAAAGGGTCTCTCAGGACCAGGATGAGGGGGTAAGGAAGGAAAGAGGGGTTGCTATCAGAAGGGGAGAGGAAAACCAAAAGAGAAAAGAAAAAAAATATAAACCGAGAAAGGAAAGGGAAGGGGAGCGACACCCTAGATCGACGGATCATCTCCGTCTCGTTGGTGGATCCAGGTGGTTTCGGATCAAGTAGCCCACCCAACCGTGGAAAGCCAACGTATTCTGCGATTCGCTTTCCCCCATGTCTATACGAGTTCTTGGAGGACTGGATGGTCGTGAAGGAGGAGGACACCTACCATATGTTACTTTTTAGTTCATACTGGACCGTGTTCTTCTCATCCAGTAATATGTATCCTCAGTGTATGGGTCTGAGTTATCGAGCAAAAGAAAATTCTTCAACCACGTGACGATTATGAGCATCGGAGTCGGTGTAGGATTCCCTTTAATCAATTGGGCTCTATGATGTAGGCAGGCGACTTTAGTTCCAGTCTTTCAAGGTTCTTAAGGAAGCCGTCGGAACACCCTTATGCTACTAGTATTCCAATCCCACGCCTCTTGCTATCATTCAGCAAGGTACTTCAGTCGCATAGGCGTACACTTATAAGGTAGGTACCCTAATATTACACGCATATGCTACAGCAGATAGATTACCTCTAGGGTAATGAGGGACGGTTGGTTAAAAGATGCTGTAGGTAGGTAGGCGTATGTTGATATACATATGTATAATAATATGTATAATATGCATAACATGAGATTGCTTACCAGGATACTTGCCTTCACCACAAAAAAAAAAAACAAAATCAAAGAATTTCAGCGAAAAAAATCCCGATAAGTGACTCGTACATCAACGATAGATGGGCAGCTGAATCAAAACCGCCTTTTTTTTGACGTGAATACGTCTTTAAATTTGCTACCATACGGGGGCACTCCAAAAAAGCGAATGATAAAATCGGGGGATACAGTTTGGCGTTGTAGCTTCGAATCTCTGCACTACATCCGAAATTAAATTATACCACTGGATAGATAAAGGATCAAAGAAATCACTAGGATAAGCGAGATCTGTGGCGCATCGCGCGCGGCGGAGAGGGAAGCGCCGAAACATGGGGTTATTTTGTACTAAATTTTGCCGATTTTGAATTTCAAAATCGAATTCAAACAGTCAGGCTGGCAGAATCGCCAGCAACACAAAAATTTCGCCAGTACATGTGATTGTGCAACCGAACGTCAACGATCGGTGTCACCCCGCCGAGAGAGTGTGTGTGGCGCCCGCATGCGTTTGTTTCTCATCGAAACAAACACATGCGAGCGTCACACACACTCCCTTTGTATGGTCTCCGTATGGTCAAAGTTTTTTTGCACAATTTTGTGCCGTGGCGAAATTTTTGTGTTGCTGGCGATTCTACCAGCCTGGTTGATTGAATTCGATTTTCAAATTCAAAATCGGCAAAATTTGGTGAAAAATCCCCATTTTTCGGTGCCTGGCTTTGATTTGACTTCATATTGTAAAACCGCTAAGAACAGACAAATTGCTACTACTTTATCGGTAGCGGTATCATCATCATCAAGTCAAAGCCGGTGGAGTCGTCAAATATCGCAACATCAATAGCTTCACTGATTGTAATAGAGTTGACATTGACATTTCGGAAATTTATTTGGAAATTAAAGACCCAAAAGCAGGTGATGCCAGTCTAGTAAACATAAAGGCCAATGGCATCTTCAAATTCATACTCGGGTGTGTGTATATCCACCCGGGCACAGCGTTAGCAGATATTAAACTTTTAATGATACGATCGTTGTTAAAATATTCCAAAAATATCGCTAAAATTATACCCAATTACGAGCCTGATCTTACTACACCAGTTATGATAGTTGGAGACTTTAATGTTGATGTCTCACAAAACCGTTCATTGCCTGACTTCATGCTCAGCGAGTTCAATTTGTTTTACATTGAAACTTCTTCAACAACATTAGGTAATACCTGTATTGATTTAACGTTTACCAGAAATCTGGATGTATCTTGTATGCCATTTGTGTCGTACTTTTCGTATCACACACCTATAATTAATAAAGTTATATTGTAACAAAATAATGATTTGTTTCCTTGCTTTTGTCCTAAATACATAAATATAAATATTTTATTCAAATATTACCCGTTACATAAACGTATTCACGTACAACACACGGCCGTGTCCATGACACAGCCACACCCCAGCTTTTTTTTGTATAAAGAAAAGGAAATTTTATTTATTTTTTTCTCCCTTAATAGTTAAAAAAAAAGCGATTTAGGAAAACGAAACCAAAAGTATGTACTTTTAAAATAATTTAAAAGTTTGTAGTCTTTAATACAATCTTATACAATTATAAGAAGTTATAACTGATAAGAAAAGTGGTTTAGAGGGCATAAAGTCTTCAATATTGTTTTTCTTCATTTTTTCCAAATAATGAATCCGTATCTATTTAAATTGAAAGTACATCTTTCATCAAAAATTAAAAAAATTATTTCAATAAACGTAACGCTTCCCTTTCCGAACAATTATCTTTCTTGTACAATAATACTAACTAGGGGGACGCCCCCTGCTCGCTACGCTCGCCAATCCCCGCCGTTCGCTCCGTACTCTAATAGCTCGCGCATGGAGCTATATATACAGTAGCATTGTAAGTAAAAAAAGAACAGTGACAATACGGTATAGTAGTAGCAATCATTTCAGCTAATTTTGCACGTCAAAGTTCATCTACATTGAATGAGGCCCTATATATAATTATCGAAAACCTTGCGGGTGCGGCTGGGGATCTTAATAGATCTTAAAATTTTCTCATACAAAATACTTTTTGTAAGAATTCTTTCATCTTCTGCCAAATGACCTTGGCCTTGTGTTTCAGAAATACATATAGACACGCAATCGATCAAACGATCTACCTTTACTGGCTACAACATACAATTAACAGTGAGAAAATATAGGTTGTTTGAGAAAAACTCCTACTTTTTGGAATGTTTGCCTCTGGGATTTATTAATTGTCATCGCAAAAGCCAGAATGACGGGAAATTGAGTTTTATGAAAGGAAAAAGACAACAGTGTGCCAGTGTAATTAAGGTGTATTTGTCGTGTCAAAATACGTGTGTTTCGGAAAACTCCTGCTAAAATCTCACAATCCAAAAAATTTTCTTTTGCATTTGAACTAAACGAATAGGTGTACCATTGACCAAGCAAGTCATGTCCTGTACACAAATTACGAATAAGTAAAAGTATGCAATTTGGTTTTTAAAATAAATTTGTGGGATCGGGAGCCAACTTACATCAACTGAGTTTAAAAATTCTACTGGAAAATTATTTTGCTCTCTATAATCATCACTCAAGATTTTATCGGAACTCAAATATATTCGTTTCTCTCCGACCAGGCTGTTAAAGATTTCTGCATCAATGAAAGTACAGCCTTCATATTTGGGTGCTAATATAACCGAATTGAGAATATCGTTAGACTTTATGGTTTCAGATACATTGCCATAAGTATCTGGAATCACGAAGTTGCAGCTAACTAAATGGGTAGGAATTTCAATAACATCTTGGCTGTAATCTGGAAATGTGGGTAAAGTTCCATTACCAAGAGATTTAAGAAATTCAACGAATTCAATCTCATGAGGTAAAGCTCTCATGTTTTGAGTAAAAGTTATTTTGTGGAATTTTGAAAATTTGGACCATGAAGTAAGGCAATAAGTGGTATCTCAATAAGTGGTACACGTGTACCGTGAGATGTAGGTGGCAATATTCGTCAAAAATCTCCACAGGGTAAAATAGTCTTATATCCGAAAAGTTTAGTTGGAGTACCGAATGAATCGTTTACTGAAAAAAATTTCCTAAATAGCTAATAAAGCACGGTTATATGAATCATTTTCTGAAGAATTTCTTAAAACGTCTTCACACCTGAATATTTTGAATTCATTACACAAATCTAATGCATTTGTAGGAACGTTCATACCACAAATAGGATATGGCAAATAACTCTCTTAACTGCTGAGAGGACTAACACTCTTTTACTTCTAATAAATATTCACGCCACTCTCCATAATTTCATGCGACACGTTGTGCATGTGCTGAAAATGTGCAGTAAATAATGTTCCCAACAGTACCCAAATCCTGATGGGACCTCGAACAGGAAGCTAAAAAAGTCTCAAATGGAACATCTCAACATAATACATAAAATAATGTAGCAATAGCTCTACTACTTCCTCTTTGAGGTTTTTCGATTTCTTTTCTTTATCTACCTAAATATAATGTTTTGGCGTCTCTGTATATAGAAACTCGGAAGAACTAATTCGATTGATTTCATAGAATGCATTCAATTTTGTTCTTCTGTGAATTGTAAGAGCTTGCTGAACATTTCCTTCCCTAAAGACTACATTTTGCCGGTGAGGCAAGTAACATTCAAGTCGAACTATAATATATTACGTAACTGGTAATGCATTGGATACTCATTCATGCGCCAATTAGCTTCCGTAGATCCAACATAGTGACCGGACAAAGAGCTATTGATTTCATCTATATAAACTTTGCCCTCAACTCCACCTCAAACTCTTGCAAACTGTAATGAGGCACAGTCGTATCCCTTATTAACATATTTGTGCATATATTTTAGGCTCTTAACTGTGCCAAGAACTTCCACATTTAAGTAGCAATCAAATTTCGCTAAAAGATATGGATTTTAAGGAACAGCATAACGGCTGTCAACAGAGTGGCCACGAAAGTCAACTGTTATACCATTAACACGGCGCATCTAACATTGCCCTGAGTTGTATTGTAAAAGTCCTTAGAAACGCTTTTGCTGCATTTACCATCTCTGATACAGACGGGGATACGATTCAATAAACCACATGAACCGTGGATCATGTGGTTTTTAACTAAATTATGAAGTTGTGGGAAATACATTGTATATTGTAAATAATATGTATCTGGAATTTTCGTACAAACGTACCAACCTTCATTTCCTACCTTTTCTTTTTTCTCTAAATTGAGATTTTAAGGGCGAGCAGACAAAAGTTTGGAAATATGATATAATTTCAGATTTTCAATTTTAAACAGTTTTTGGCTCGTAGCGGCTAAATCAAGCATTCTGGGGGGTATGACCAACCCCTATTATTTTTGCATTTCCCAACTTTTGGCCATATATTATATTTCTCTAAATAATATTTTAAATGTGGGTCCATACAAAAGTTGGGAAACATGATAAAATTCAGACTTTCGTTCGCTTTCCATAAATATTCGTGAAAGATAACTTCGCGTTTTCTAGAAATAACTGTAAAATTGTGATTTTCCATATTTTTGGAAACAAAATTTGCATATATTTTTATCAAATTAGCAAAAAACAATGGTATAAGTAAACGATGGCTTTAAATTTGTCTGTGGTAATGCATCCATATTATTGTCTGTGGCCATATGTTCATTGTTTTGGCTTTTGTCTGGAAGAATGCAATTTTAATTGCCAACGGTTGCCTTCTTCCAGGCAAAAAACAAAAGAATGAACATGTGAATATTGTCTGTGATATGGCTGCATTTGCCCCTCACATTATCATTGGCATAGATATTAGGTTTGAGTGAAAGGAATGCACGTATTTGGCATAAATGGTTGTTTATTCAGTCGAACGTATGATCTCTGCTAATGATAATGTTACATTAGTATGTTCTATATTTTAATTTTTTCGTAGAGGAATGCAATTATATGTTAATTCTTTTGGTTTGTGTCACCTGTAGAAGATTGATCCATTTGGTTTGATTTTCGACTAATTTAGTACTTGTTATGTATCGGGGACACAAACCAAAAATTCACATATGGTTGCATATTTCCAGGCAAAAAGTAAAACATTCACACGCACACATTCTTCCCAAAAGCATCATCTACGCTATACGTGTGCTCAATTCACACATACTATCCCATTGAATTTTTTAATTTCAATTTAAAATTAAACTAATTTATAATTAAATTTAAGAAAAAAAATTAGGTGATGCACATAGAGGAAAAACTAATCTTTCGAATGGAATAATTTTTATGCTGGTAGTTCCACCTGGTTTCCTGTAAAAGGGATAATAATAATACGTGTCGCCTATTTATATATAGATAATAGTATGGATGTCGTACAGTGTTTTTCCTTTGCTTTTTGTTTTACTTGGGTTTCTTTTCGTTTCCATTCCGTTTTATTTTTTTTCCCTTTCCCTTTTTTGTCTTTTGTTTTTGTGAAATAAAAATGACGAAAGGAAACTTAACAACGAATTTTCGTTCTCTTTATGCAATAATAATTCATATATATCTTCTGTCGTGTGTTCATATATTATATTATACTTTATATATACTAACCCTTTTTTTTGTGTTTATCCCAAACGTTACATAGCACATCTTTCTATTGTGGGTTTTTTTTTGTAGGTCTTATAATATTTTTTTTTTCTTCCAATTTTTCTATTTTTACCCGACTGACCAAAGGAGGGTAATGATTTTCGCGCGTTCGTATGTATGTCTGTTTCTTTCTTACCACCTGTAGCCTAAACGGCTTGACCGATTTTGAACGATGAGGTGTCATTAGATCTGCATTTTTTCCGCAAGTGTTATAGGCTATGTGACGTCAGTAAAAATTCAATATGGCGGACATTATCTGCTATTATTCACCTGCTTACACTTACCTCCTGTACTTCAAACGGCTGAACCGATTTTGAAGAAAGCGGTGTCATTAGATTCGTATTATTCCCCCGAGTGTCATAGGCTATGTTACGTGAGCAAAATATCAAAATGGCGGGCGTTATCTGCTAATATTACATAGGCGGTAGAAGTATGAATTTACTAATTCATTTAAATTTTGAGAATCCGGTACGAAGCACAGCACAAAGAGGAGAAGAAGATTTTCAAATAAATCTCCAGAGAACCTATCATTTGCATTAATTTACATACTTTGAGAAATAACATGACTTTACTCCGTAATCGAATATTTTCCATATTTTCCACAAAAAAATTTAAACTAACAAATCATACCGAATGTGTATTCGCATCCATATTTGTTACTCCGTAATCGAATATTTTCCATAGAAATTTCCATACAAAAATAATCGAATCGATTCGATTCGCTTCATTACTTTACGTATACGAGAGAACGATTCTCTATCAGCGCGCACTGTTACATCCGTACCGTACGGAGTTGATAGTAGAGATGTAAGAAATGAGTAGTATTCGTTACCGAGTACCGGATACTCACTATGATTCCGAGTATCCAATGAGTACTCGCGAATACTACTCGTTACCGAATACTCTCTCTCTTACGAGAAAGAGAGATGAGTGACGGTAAGTATTCGAGTGAATGACTCGCTATCAGTGTGCGTTGATAGCAAATCGCTCTCTCAAACACGTCTAGGAGTGATTAGGAATGAATGTACATTCATGAACAACGGTTTCGTGTGCGAGAGAGTGTGTGAATGGGAATGGGAGAATGCAAATGTGAGAATGTGAGAGGGACAGGAACGGGTCGAAATGAAACGAGTACTCGCGGATACTCGTGGATACTTTTATATGGGAATTTCCATATAAAGATTCGACTGCTCAAGTAAGGAATAGTGATCCGAATACTCATTGGGTACTATTCGTTTCATTTTTTCGAGTACTTTTGTATGGAAATTTTCATACAAAGGTTCGACTGCTCTGGTAACGAATAGTGATCCGGATACTCATTGGGTAGTATTCGTTTCTTTGGGTATTTTTGGATTTTTGCATAGAAGTTATATAAAAAGAAGCGGGAATTTTGAAATAAAGAATTTTTTAATGAAATTATGACAATGGACTTACACTCCCCTTCTTCGTAAGAAACAAAATTCGTTTAAATTGAAATTTATATAGAAATGAAATGGTTTCATATTGGAAAATGAAATTCAAATTGGAAAATTGGTTTTCGTTTTTTTGTTTTTGCTCGCTTTGTATAGCCCAAGCCAAGGGAATCAGTAACGGTGATGCGGATACAACGAATACTCGGTCATCAAGTAACGAATACATTCGATTACTCAGTTTTGAGTAGTTTTTACACTCGTTGATAGCGAATCGTTCTCTCGAATTTCATATCGAGTCGTATTTTGATTTTCCATGCGAGGCCTAAAATAAAGTCAAAATTTGGAAGTTCAATCTAGGCAACCAGGCTGGCAGAATCGCCAGCAACACGATTTATGTACAGGAGATTGTGCCACCCACAATCAACAAACGGTGTCACCCCACCGAGAGAGCATGGGTGACACGTGCATGAGTTGATTTCTCATCTAAAAAACACATGCGCGCGTCACACACGCTTTGAAGGGTGACACTGTATGTTTACTGTTTGTGGCACAATCTTGTGTACTTGTGTGCCAGCCCAATTCAAGGTGCTCGGATACAATTTTTACACTCAAAACGCTGTGGAACAAGGATTCAAAATCTAATGCACCATACTTTTTCGATTGAACTCAAATAACAATATTGGCTTGGTGTTGCACTTTCGATATTATAGACTTGATCTACTACTGCAAATTTAGATTCTGGAATTATTTGAGATACATACATAGATAAATTAAATTGCTAAAATGACGTTATCACGTAAAACTAAACGTGCTCGAGCATTTATTCAGAAATTAAGGGTTGAGTCGCCAAAAGCACGTGAAAAGCGTCTTCTGAAAAAAAAGAAGGAAGTTTCTGTACTACTACCATCAACTTTCGCCTAGTTCACGTCATAATATTATTAATGCACAAATAATCCGGAGACGAACTCAGCAAGAACGAGAATTTATCGCTGATAAAGAACAAAGGTGTCACAAGCTCGCGACAGTTAAATCTCAAAAGAGAGTGTGTGAAACCTCTACATCTCGTGTTCACAGGATAACTAAATTGCGAGATCATGCAAAAAATAGACGTGAGATTGAGTCTCCATCGTCTCCTAGTGCTCGTCTCAAACAAATGCAAGAATTTTGCGCAACGTCTCGTGCTATAGAGTCACCAAAATCATGCAGGCGAAGACTGTTTAATAAGAGGTCACAAAGTCGTGTTAATCGGAAATTGTTAGTGGGCACTGATTCTTCAGTCGATGAAGCAATCTCGCAAGTAGCGAATTTAGTATGCTACGTGGAACAATATGATTGTTGCATCCATGCCACCTGAAATAGAACACCTTTCAGAAATGGAGATACGGCTTATTTCGCGAATAAAATCATTTATCAAAATAGTACGTTTGGGCGGACGTTTCGGACGACAGGGTTTTAAGGGCCAGGCTGTTCTGTTTGCACAGCAAGTTGAAGAAATTCAAGAGCAGCTTCCAATCAGTGCAGCAAATGCAGGATTAAGTATCGTTACTGAACATTTGGAAAATGTTACGAGCATTAGAAGGTATTCGGTAGATATTCCAAAAGTAAAAAAAGCCTTAGAATGGCTCGTGCAAAATAATCATTTGTACAGAAAGGTGTAAATCAATGTAGGTATTACAACTGAGCAGCTACAGTCAAGCGTTTTGAAGACTATGTGAGTTTAGAAAATGCAAGTTTGGTTAGGAGTGAACCTCAAAATCATTTTAAACCCTTAGATAATGGCAAACAAATACTACGCGGATCATTTCACCAAGGTAGTGAAGGCTTTGAACAAAAATCGCGAGGTCGCCAATGCACAGCTAATGCTGCTACAGCAATAGCGTATCTCTCGTCTCAGCCAGTTCACGAATGGAAATCCTCCGGCTTGGACCGTGTTTTACTATCTGGTAACACGTACTTTAACCAATGCATGTCAGAACTTGAAACTAGACCTCAATTTTTAAATACAGAGGAATTACTTCGTACCATTACGGTGGCCAACATTGATTTTCATCTGGACATCCAAACTGACGTGGTCATCGGAGTCATTAATTCTAGTGCACCATTAGAAGTTCTTGAAGGATATTCCTCTACTTTGAGTTCAAGAATTCAGCACTTTTTTTCCACGTATGATAAAGGCATTGTTACATGCGAAACAAATATCGCAGTAGCAGTAACGAAAGTTAATGATTCCTATTATTTATTTGATTCAAATGCACGGAAGCCTAAGGGTTTTGTTGCTCCTAGTAGAGGGACTTCAATGGTGATGAACTTTCCTGACCAAGACAGTTTGTGTCATCATCTTGCAATAGTATTGCAAGTAAAGCGGCGCAAGGACATGCAGTATAGTATAACAGCTGTAAATGTATCTTGTTGTGTAATGTGAATAATTTTCCGAGTAACCCACGTTACCGGCGGAAATTATTCACATTCACAAGTGGATTTCGCTGATACAACAATTGAGGTGCGCGCAGCGAAAACACCTCAATTGTTGAGTCAGCGCCCAAAGTCATTAGGTTAAGTTTTTTAGGTTTACATCTTACATCATTTTAACATTAAGTAGCTTAAGTTATTGTTAAGTTGCTTAATTTGTTTAGTTGTTCATCACGGAAGTAAAGTATATGGAAATCGACAGCTTTACTTCCGTGATCAATGAATAAAAATTCATGTGATTAAATTTAGAAGACAGTTGGAAGTTAGACAGCAGTTAGTCCGTTAAGAAGTTTTGTACATAGATCATGAGAATTAGAATAAAGTGCCTAAAACCGAAGAAGAAAAGAGTTTCATTCTCATTTGGGAGTTTCACATGACATAAAAGTGGCGCCGGTTTAAGAACAGTAATACGCGAAGTAGTGAGAATCGTTTTGAGACATAAAAGTGACATAAACTAAAATAAAAATCTGGAAAGTGAAGTGAAAAAGTAACATAAAAGTGACATGAAAGTAACAAGATGCAAGTAAAAACCTGCTTAACATTAATTAGGAGGAAAAAATTGAAAATTGAAATAATCAAAGTGGGTAATAACTGTTATGAATAGCTAAGTGACTCGCATTAGTGTAAGAAAGGTAAGAAGTAAGTGCAAATTTGAAAGTGAAAATTTGAAATTTGAAAATTTGAGAGGTCGCTTGAGATCCAACACAGCACAATCCCCAGCAGCAGAAGCATCATCAGCAGCGGTAGTACCACCAAACCAACCAACAACGTCAGCAGCAGCAGCGTCAACATCATCACCAGCAGCACAAACAACAGAACAACAGCAAGAACAGCAACAAATCCCCTCACCGGACAACCAGAAAATAGAAGAACCATCGATACCAGAAGCACCATCAGGACAAGAACAACCATCAGCCACATCTACACCAAGAAGAACGGTGAGCTTTAGTAATAGCCTACATAGGACTTTAGACGATTTTGAGCAATTCCTCCAAAACTATTACACGGAGGATACAATTAGGAATAGTATAAAAGATTTAAAAAGTAGGATTATTAAGACTGACGTAGCGATGGATATTACAAAATTAACAAATTTAGTGGCAAGCCTAATTCCGACTTTTTCGGGTACATCAGGTGGAAATGTGACCCAGGAGGTTCAAAATTTCTTGGGTTGTTGTGAACGGGTACTTGATTGTTTATCGGAAGATGAACAGAGCGTTTTTAATAGATGAGTTATGACGCGTTTCCGAAGGGACGCATACGCTTTAGTCAGCTCACATAATATTTCGAATTTTGAAATATAATTATCTGCCGCGAAAAACATATATCCAACAAACCAACGAGTTGCGTCAGGCCATGCAAAAGCCCGGCGAAACTCTAGGGGAATTCGGGGTAAGAATCCAGCAACTTCTTAACACATGTAAGGTTTTTGCTAAAAACGAATATCCAACAGGGTGTACGGAAATCGTAAAAGATTTAGAAAATGCAGCCTTATTTTCATTTAGAACAGGGGTTGCTAATCCACATATTCATCAAGTAATAATGGTTACACTAACAGAACTCCAGTACACAACGTACGATACATAAACCATAAAACTGAAAGGAATAACGAAAGCAATCACCCACCTTTTCGAAATAAAAAGAACCAAGTAAAATGTGATTTCTGTCTACGAGCAGGACATGACATAAAAGATTGCTATACGAAATGAAGATGGGAAAGTAAAAACCAACAGACCCCATCGGAAAACTAGCTTCGGACTCTATAAAACACCGTACTAGAGACCAGAAGGAAGAACAGGAACAAAGACAAATTCACACTCTAAAATGACTAATGTCCATGTTAAACCCCCGATTAACATAACCACGAAACCCCACACAACGTTCTTGCTCGATACAGGAGCTGATGTAAGCCTCTTAAAGCAAAATGTTATAAAACCATCCATAAAAATAGAAAAGGAAAATAAACATGTTTTAAGTGGATTATATCAGCAAAAAGAATCGGAAGGTTCGACTACTGCGAAAATTCTGTTTCCAACTCCAATTCCCTTACAATTCCAAGTTATAGATTCTTCCCTAAATTTCGAAGCAGACGGTCTATTAGGACAAGACGTTCTGTCAAAACATGCAATTATAGACGGCCCCCGACAGCTGGTTCATTTCGAAAATGAAGTAAATCTCCCTACCCAAAATACCACTGAACAAGACCAAAACAAAATAACTTTTAAAGATAAATCAAATGAAAAAACTAACAAGCGATCCCCATTGTCAGATGGCGTGGGGAAAAATCTTCGCGCAGATAATAACAAATATGCTATAAATAGCGAACTTTCGTCAACAGAAGAAAGGCCTCAACAAAAACAACAACGTCTAGTATGTGGTCAAACTACCTCAACAAAGGAGGAAAAGAGTACTTCCTTGTCCAGCATAGGGCTTCTTCGCACAGAAGCTCCACGCGAGACAACACCTAACGAAGACAATATTCAAAACGAAATACTAGTACCTGCTCGCACGGAGGTAATAGTCAAGTTGTTTGTTGATACCCAGGATGTAGTCTGTTTCTCGCAAGAAATAAGCCCTGGAGTATACCTCGCTAACTCACTATGCTCAGTAGAATATAAGTATATCAAAACAAATATAATTAACTCAACGACAAGAGATGTGACACTTAAACATTTTACGCCAAGGGTCGCCCCCTTCGAAGAATTCTACCAAATAAACAACAATTCAATTTTTGGAAAAAGTTTTAACACAACCACAAATAAAATCTTTTCAATACGTTCAATTAATAATCGTTTAGAGCTACTAGACAAAGAAACTATACTAGATCCCTCACTTAATAATGAAGAAAGGCAAAGCATAACCAACCTCTATCGAGATTATAATGACATTTTTTATTTGGACGGGGATGCACTGACTTTCTCAGACGTCATAAAACATGAAATTCCTGTAAAGCCGGAAATCGCCGCCATACGCCAAAGAATGTACAGGCTTCCGCATGCCCATAAGGAGATAATAAAAGATCAAGTAAACGACATGCTTACAAAAGACATAGTGGTTCCAAGTAAAAGCCCCTGGAACGCCCCAATCCTTCTAGTACCAAAAAAATCAGCACCAGATGGCTCCAAGAAATGGAGATTAGTAATAGATTACCGAAAATTGAACAAAATTTCGACAGGCACGCTTTTCCACTGCCACGAATAGAGGACATCCTGGATCAAATGTCCATCCTGGCCATGCTCGATACTTCTCAACATTAGATCTAGCAAGTGGCTACCATCAATTGCTCGTCGATCCCAAAGATCAAGCTAAAACGGCTTTCAGCACTCCGGATGGACATTTTGAGTTCAAAAGAATGCCATTCGGATTAACAGGAGCCCCAGCAACATTCTAGAGAGCCATGAATCACATTCTAACGGGGTTAAATGGGATTGATTGCTTTGTCTATCTGGATGACATAGTAGTCCACGGGAAAAATTTGCTAGACCACAATTTAAAGTTGAAAAAGGTTTTTGATAGACTAAGAGAATATCGACTAAAACTCCAACCAGCGAAATGTCAATTCCTCAGGCGAGAGATAATTTATTTAGGAAACAAATACACTCAGGACGGAGCTCTACCAGACCCACAGAAAACCAGCTGTGTTCGGGAGATTCAAGTTCCGGAGAATGAAAAACAACTGCAATCATTTCTTGGTCTACTTAACTATTATAGGAAATTTATTCCCAACTTCTCTCGAATCGCAGCCCCAATGACAAGGTTACTACGGAAGGACGTCGACTTCTATTGGAGCGACGTTTGTGACCAGGCTTTTAAACAACTCAAAGAATCGCTAGTAGCACCTCCGCTATTGGTTTATCCCGATTTTTCCAAACCCTTCCTTCTCACTACTGACGCGAGCATGGATGTCGTTGGAGCCGTCCTATCGCAAGGGGAAAAAGGAAAGGATAGACCAATAGCCTACGCAAGTCGCACGTTAAGCAAAGCAGAGAGGAATAACTCTACTATTGAGAGAGAATTGTTGGCCATAGTGTGGGCGGTGAAGAATTTTAGATGTTACCTCTACGGGAGACATTTCACCGTCTACACAGACCACAAACCTCTTAAGGGTATGTTTAATATGCAAGATATCTCCTCAAGACTTGCGCGATTCCATCAAAAGTTATCGGAATACGATTATACTATTGAATATGTACCAGGTAAGGGCAATACAAACGCCGACGCACTTAGTCGTATACCCACTAACAAGGTATCCGCCATGACAAGAGCTCAAGCGAAAAATAATGATGAGCAACAAGCGGTAACCCATACCGACACAGACAACAAAAACCAAGAAACAGACAACGCAGAGGAAGAAGACCGCGACCTACCCGAGGAGGTCCAAGCCCAGCTTGAGGTAACAAAACAAACTGTCAGCGAAGGAAGCGATAAGCAAAAGGTCATAAGAGCGTATCACGATTCACCTTTAGGTGGCCATCGGGGTGTACTAAAGACATATCTAAGACTTCGCAAATTCTACCAGTGGAAGAATATGTTCCAGCACATAAAACAGTACATTAAGAAATGCCCAAAATGTCAGGTGACAAAAAAGAGAAAAGCAACGCTTATGCCAATGGTCATAACTGAGACGGCCTTCCAGCCTTTTGAAAAGGTTTATCTGGACATTGTGGGTCCCCTACCAGTCACTCACAGAGGGAATAAGTATATACTAACTTTCGAAGATGACCTGAGTAAATTCATGGACTGTTACCCACTACCAAATTTTGAGGCATCCACAGTTGCTAGAGTCTTTTTCGATGAGATCATCAGTCGATATATAATTCCGAAGCGACTCATAACGGACAGAGGTGCAAACTTCACAAGCGAACTTTTCAAGCAGGTCTGTAAATTACTTAGAGTTAAGAAAATTCAAACCACTGCATTTCACCCACAATCGAATGGATCGCTTGAGCGCAGCCATGGTCCGTTGGTAGAATATTTAAAGATGTTCTGCGACAATATTTCAAGTGAATGGGACAATTGGTTACGGCAAGCTTCTTTTGTCCATAACAACACATCACACCTGGGTACAAGGTTAACCCCTAGCGATTGTTTGTTCGGCTTCACGGCAGAGTTACCATCTCCGTTAAAACAGAAAGCTATGCCAATCTACAACCATGAAAACTACTTTTACGAGCTAAGAAACAAATTACAAAAAACATATGAGATTGCGCGGAAACATCTTCATCAAAGTAAAAACAAGTCGAAAGAGTATTATGACAAAAGATCAAATCCCGTAATATTCCACGTTGGAGATAAGGTACTTTTGAAAAATGAAAGTAAAACCAACAAATTCAGTGCTTCTTGGTTAGGACCTTGGAATTCAGTGCTTCTTGGAAGTCGTAAACGAAGTAAATACCATCATTCAAAAGGGGAAAAAGAAACAGCGTGTTCATAACAATTGGTTACTAAAATATACGAAATAAACGTCTTTTAATAATTTTTTCCTATCAGTTCCATTACCAACAAAAAAAACTCTTCTTCTGCCTTTATTTATTTATACTTTGTTTCTACTCGCAGACATCCAGATTTAACAAAATGAGTACCGTGATAAACAAATGGACCATATTTTTCATGCTTGACCTGATACAGCCATCAATAGCAGATGAACTTTTTAAGATAACTCCATTAAATAATACCGGAATATTCATTGAGAAACGCAACCCAATATATTTTTACCACGACGAATGGCAAATTCTTACAAAGGTAAGGTTCCAAGACGAATCAGTTCATTTAGCAACGTTATCCAAAGCAGAAGAACTAGCAAACCTCTTGTCAGCAACTGCTAAGTAAGACCGGAGATAACTCCTGTTCTCTTCTGATGGAAAAAATCAAGGAGTTAACCGAGACGAGTAGACGGCATAACCAAATATTGCGAAGAATATTCCACAAGATTCGAAGTAGACGATCACGATTCGATGGTATAGGGAAAGGTTTAAAATCCCTATTCGGGGTGCTAGACGCTGACGGCGTAAATCAAATTTACACGAAGCTCCAAGAATTAAGTAACAACAACCATAAGTCACTAGAACTCCTACAACACCAGACTACCGTGCTAAATTCCTCAATTGACATGCTCCAGAAACCAGTGACGGACATCCTGGAAAACCAGAAAGATTTAGCTGAAAAACTGAGGGATATCACACAAAACGAGATGAATACAGAACAGAAGATGAAATTAGACCAAATGCTTGGGCGCATTATTTTTCAATTGAACACAATAATAGTTACCTACGAGACATGATGGATATCACAGCAGCCTTGCTGCAGGGGAAAATTTACCCTTTACTTATATCACCTCAGGAATTATCAAACATTTACACTCAAGCAGCGACACAGTTAGGAAAAAATCTGGAGTTTCTCTCAACTAGAATGATTAGCAAGCACATATTTCATGACCGGGGATAACGAGTTACTCGTTAGAATCGTTTTACCCCTTCCTGAAAAGGAATTATACACGTTACAGAAAGTCTACTCGCTACCAATAGCCACGGAGTCAGGACAAACCACCATCATTGACATTGAAAAACCATATTTAGCGTCAATAAGCAACTATTTTATAGGTGAAGCGGACCTAACTTATTGCACCAACATACACACCGAATTGAGTACGCAAGTCGCTGTCTGCAGACAAAGGAATCCACAAATAAAAGGGACCATTTAAAAAAATTTATAATAAATCTTTTCTTCAACACTTTCCAAACTGTAGCAAATTTCCAGCAGAGCGTCATTTCTTATCAGAATGATTATCTGGTGAAGTTAGAAGCAAGGAACACTTGGCTTTTCCTTACAAAACAGTCACATCCATTGCACATCGTTTGTCCAGAAAAAACCCTCACCCAGAAGATCCAAGGTTTCGGAATCGTTCAACTATTTTCACAATGCGACGCCGAGTTGGATGATTTAAAAATGCACTACGAAAAAGCGAACGACAAAGAGTTAGAATTTTTTCAGCCACGGATCCCCGCACTATTTCCCGTACCGCTGCTACCCCCACAAATTAAACCTAAACAATCCATACCAATCAAGGTAGTTTCCTATCAGCATTTCCGTAATCAAATATCTAAAGGCCAAAGGGACATCCAAAACATTTCCCAACAAATAAAACAAGAAATTGCAAGGACAGAATCCCCTATATCCTACTTACAACACCCAGCCATCAACATCTCCATTTCCGCAATATTAACCGTCACAGGTCTATTCATGTTAATTCGATACACAGTCCTAAGATACCGTAAAACAATTAATTAACCCTCAACCACGGTGGCCAATCCGCAGATAAAACAACTACGAAAGTCAGCCATTATACCAATTACAACCCGACTTCCCCGGGGTTTAAGTCAACCGATAACGACCAATGGTAAAACTGAACAAAACCCTCCGATAGGCAATCCAGAACCCGAAAAATGTGTAGAACCGCTGGAGATGGCTCAAATAGCTTAGTGTTCTCCACGCTACGTCATCTAGGAATTATATGACATATCTGTAACTTAAAGTATTTGTATACACCACAAAAAAGATGAATGTAATTACTTGTAGAGTTACTGAATAACTAATTCGTAAATAAAAATACAATGTAATTAAAGTTAATGATGTTATAAAAAATTAAAAGTATTAATTGATAATTTATTCTTAATTGTTGAATTACTAATCATTTAGGAAAAAATCCTAAAAATGGAGGTAAACCACCTAAAGATAATAAATTTATAAATAATGAAAATTTTAGAAAAAAAAATATATATATAAAGAAAATACTTGATTAATATGATGTAATTTAGACATTAAAAGGGGAAAAGAATTGTAAAAGATAAAAATCTGTGTATATAAAAACGACTCTTCAAAAAGGGGAGGAAATGTTGTGTAATGTGAATAATTTTCCGAGTGACCCACATTACCGGCGGAAATTATTCACATTGGAAGTGTGGATTCCAAGTGGATTTCGCTGATACAACAATTGAGGTGCGTGCAGCGAAAACACCTCAATTGTTGAGTCAGCGCCCAAAGTCATTAGGTTAAGTTTTTTAGGTTTACATCTTACATCATTTTAACATTAAGTTGCTTAATTTGTTTAGTTGTTCATCACGGAAGTAAAGTATATGGAATTCGACAGTTTTACTTCCGTGATCAATGAATAAAAATTCATGTGATTAAATTTAGAAGACAGTTGGAAGTTAGACAGCAGTTAGTCCGTTAAGAAGTTTTGTACATAGATCATAAGAATTAGAATAAAGTGCCTAAAACCAAAGAAGAAAAGAGTTTCATTCTCATTTGGGAGTTTCACATGACATAAAAGTGGCGCAGCCGGTTTAAGAACAGTAATACGCGAAGTAGTGACAATCGTTTTGTGACATAAAAGTGACATAAACTAAAATAAAAATCTGGAAAGTGAAGTGAAAAAGTAACATAAAAGTGACATGAAAGTAACAAGATGCAAGTAAAAACCTGCTTAACATAAATTAGGAGGAAAAAATTGAAAATTGAAATAATCAAAGTGGGTAATAACTGTTATGAATAGCTAAGTGACTCGCATTAGTGTAAGAAAGGTAAGAAGTAAGTGCAAATTTGAAAGTGAAAATTTGAAATTTGAAAATTTGAGAGGTCGCTTGAGATCCAACACAGCACAATCCCCAGCAGCAGAAGCATCATCAGCAGCGGTAGTACCACCAAACCAACCAACAACGTCAGCAGCAGCAGCGTCAACATCATCACCAGCAGCACCATCAACAGCAAGAACAGCAACAAATCCCCTCACCGGACAACCAGAAAATAGAAGAACCATCGATACCAGAAGCACCATCAGGACAAGAACAACCATCAGCCACATCTACACCAAGAAGAACGGTGAGCTTTAGTAATAGCCTACATAGGACTTTAGACGATTTTGAGCAATTCCTCCAAAACTATTACACGGAGGATACAATTAGGAATAGTATAAAAGATTTAAAAAGTAGGATTATTAAGACTGACGTAGCGATGGATATTACACAATTAACAAATTTAGTGGCAAGCCTAATTCCGACTTTTTCGGGTACATCAGGTGGAAATGTGACCCAGGAGGTTCAAAATTTCTTGGGTTGTTGTGAACGGGTACTTGATTGTTTATCGGAAGATGAACAGAGCGTTTTTAATAGATGAGTTATGACGCGTTTCCGAAGGGACGCATACGCTTTAGTCAGCTCACATAATATTTCGAATTTTGAAATATAATTATCTGCCGCGAAAAACATATATCCAACAAACCAACGAGTTGCGTCAGGCCATGCAAAAGCCCGGCGAAACTCTAGGGGAATTCGGGGTAAGAATCCAGCAACTTCTTAACACATGTAAGGTTTTTGCTAAAAACGAATATCCAACAGGGTGTACGGAAATCGTAAAAGATTTAGAAAATGCAGCCTTATTTTCATTTAGAACAGGGGTTGCTAATCCACATATTCGTCAAGTAATAATGGTTACACTAACAGAACTCCAGTACACAACGTACGATACATAAACCATAAAACTGAAAGGAATAACGAAAGCAATCACCCACCTTTTCGAAATAAAAAGAACCAAGTAAAATGTGATTTCTGTCTACGAGCAGGACATGACATAAAAGATTGCTATACGAAACGAAGATGGGAAAGTAAAAACCAACAGACCCCATCGGAAAACTAGCTTCGGACTCTATAAAACACCGTACTAGAGACCAGAAGGAAGAACGGTGTCACTATAAACAGGAACAAAGACAAATTCACACTCTAAAATGACTAATGTCCATGTTAAACCCCCGATTAACATAACCACGAAACCCCACACAACGTTCTTGCTCGATACAGGAGCTGATGTAAGCCTCTTAAAGCAAAATGTTATAAAACCATCCATAAAAATAGAAAAGGAAAATAAACATGTTTTAAGTGGATTATATCAGCAAAAAGAATCGGAAGGTTCGACTACTGCGAAAATTCTGTTTCCAACTCCAATTCCCTTACAATTCCAAGTTATAGATTCTTCCCTAAATTTCGAAGCAGACGGTCTATTAGGACAAGACGTTCTGTCAAAACATGCAATTATAGACGGCCCCCGACAGCTGGTTCATTTCGAAAATGAAGTAAATCTCCCTACCCAAAATACCACTGAACAAGACCAAAACAAAATAACTTTTAAAGATAAATCAAATGAAAAAACTAACAAGCGATCCCCATTGTCAGATGGCGTGGGGAAAAATCTTCGCGCAGATAATAACAAATATGCTATAAATAGCGAACTTTCGTCAACAGAAGAAAGGCCTCAACAAAAACAACAACGTCTAGTATGTGGTCAAACTACCTCAACAAAGGAGGAAAAGAGTACTTCCTTGTCCAGCATAGGGCTTCTTCGCACAGAAGCTCCACGCGAGACAACACCTAACGAAGACAATATTCAAAACGAAATACTAGTACCTGCTCGCACGGAGGTAATAGTCAAGTTGTTTGTTGATACCCAGGATGTAGTCTGTTTCTCGCAAGAAATAAGCCCTGGAGTATACCTCGCTAACTCACTATGCTCAGTAGAATATAAGTATATCAAAACAAATATAATTAACTCAACGACAAGAGATGTGACACTTAAACATTTTACGCCAAGGGTCGCCCCCTTCGAAGAATTCTACCAAATAAACAACAATTCAATTTTTGGAAAAAGTTTTAACACAACCACAAATAAAATCTTTTCAATACGTTCAATTAATAATCGTTTAGAGCTACTAGACAAAGAAACTATACTAGATCCCTCACTTAATAATGAAGAAAGGCAAAGCATAACCAACCTCTATCGAGATTATAATGACATTTTTTATTTGGACGGGGATGCACTGACTTTCTCAGACGTCATAAAACATGAAATTCCTGTAAAGCCGGAAATCGCCCCCATACGCCAAAGAATGTACAGGCTTCCGCATGCCCATAAGGAGATAATAAAAGATCAAGTAAACGACATGCTTACAAAAGACATAGTGGTTCCAAGTAAAAGCCCCTGGAACGCCCCAATCCTTCTAGTACCAAAAAAATCAGCACCAGATGGCTCCAAGAAATGGAGATTAGTAATAGATTACCGAAAATTGAACAAAATTTCGACAGGCAACGCTTTTCCACTGCCACGAATAGAGGACATCCTGGATCAAATGTCCATCCTGGCCATGCTCGATACTTCTCAACATTAGATCTAGCAAGTGGCTACCATCAATTGCTCGTCGATCCCAAAGATCAAGCTAAAACGGCTTTCAGCACTTCGGATGGACATTTTGAGTTCAAAAGAATGCCATTCGGATTAACAGGAGCCCCAGCAACATTCTAGAGAGCCATGAATCACATTCTAACGGGGTTAAATGGGATTGATTGCTTTGTCTATCTGGATGACATAGTAGTCCACGGGAAAAATTTGCTAGACCACAATTTAAAGTTGAAAAAGGTTTTTGATAGACTAAGAGAATATCGACTAAAACTCCAACCAGCGAAATGTCAATTCCTCAGGCGAGAGATAATTTATTTAGGAAACAAATACACTCAGGACGGAGCTCTACCAGACCCACAGAAAACCAGCTGTGTTCGGGAGATTCAAGTTCCGGAAAATGAAAAACAACTGCAATCATTTCTTGGTCTACTTAACTATTATAGGAAATTTATTCCCAACTTCTCTCGAATCGCAGCCCCAATGACAAGGTTACTACGGAAGGACGTCGATTGGAGCGACGTTTGTGACCAGGCTTTTAAACAACTCAAAGAATCGCTAGTAGCACCTCCGCTATTGGTTTATCCCGATTTTTCCAAACCCTTCCTTCTCACTACTGACGCGAGCATGGATGTCGTTGGAGCCGTCCTATCGCAAGGGGAAAAAGGAAAGGATAGACCAATAGCCTACGCAAGTCGCACGTTAAGCAAAGCAGAGAGGAATAACTCTACTATTGAGAGAGAATTGTTGGCCATAGTGTGGGCGGTGAAGAATTTTAGATGTTACCTCTACGGGAGACATTTCACCGTCTACACAGACCACAAACCTCTTAAGGGTATGTTTAATATGCAAGATATCTCCTCAAGACTTGCGCGATTCCATCAAAAGTTATCGGAATACGATTATACTATTGAATATGTACCAGGTAAGGGCAATACAAACGCCGACGCACTTAGTCGTATACCCACTAACAAGGTATTCGCCATGACAAGAGCTCAAGCGAAAAATAATGATGAGCAACAAGCGGTAACCCATACCGACACAGACAACAAAAACCAAGAAACAGACAACGCAGAGGAAGAAGACCGCGACCTACCCGAGGAGGTCCAAGCCCAGCTTGAGGTAACAAAACAAACTGTCAGCGAAGGAAGCGATAAGCAAAAGGTCATAAGAGCGTATCACGATTCACCTTTAGGTGGCCATCGGGGTGTACTAAAGACATATCTAAGACTTCGCAAATTCTACCAGTGGAAGAATATGTTCCAGCACATAAAACAGTACATTAAGAAATGCCCAAAATGTCAGGTGACAAAAAAGAGAAAAGCAACGCTTATGCCAATGGTCATAACTGAGACGGCCTTCCAGCCTTTTGAAAAGGTTTATCTGGACATTGTGGGTCCCCTACCAGTCACTCACAGAGGGAATAAGTATATACTAACTTTCGAAGATGACCTGAGTAAATTCATGGACTGTTACCCACTACCAAATTTTGAGGCATCCACAGTTGCTAGAGTCTTTTTCGATGAGATCATCAGTCGATATAGAATTCCGAAGCGACTCATAACGGACAGAGGTGCAAACTTCACAAGCGAACTTTTCAAGCAGGTCTGTAAATTACTTAGAGTTAAGAAAATTCAAACCACTGCATTTCACCCACAATCGAATGGATCGCTTGAGCGCAGTCATGGTCCGTTGGTAGAATATTTAAAGATGTTCTGCGACAATATTTCAAGTGAATGGGACAATTGGTTACGGCAAGCTTCTTTTGTCCATAACAACACACCACACCTGGGTACAAGGTTAACCCCTAGCGATTATTTGTTCGGCTTCACGGCAGAGTTACCATCTCCGTTAAAACAGAAAGCTATGCCAATCTACAACCATGAAAACTACTTTTACGAGCTAAGAAACAAATTACAAAAAACATATGAGATTGCGCGGAAACATCTTCATCAAAGTAAAAACAAGTCGAAAGAGTATTATGACAAAAGATCAAATCCCGTAATATTCCACGTTGGAGATAAGGTACTTTTGAAAAATGAAAGTAAAACCAACAAATTCAGTGCTTCTTGGTTAGGACCTTGGAATTCAGTGCTTCTTGGAAGTCGTAAACGAAGTAAATACCATCATTCAAAAGGGGAAAAAGAAACAGCGTGTTCATAACAATTGGTTACTAAAATATACGAAATAAACGTCTTTTAATAATTTTTTCCTATCAGTTCCATTACCAACAAAAAAAACTCTTCTTCTGCCTTTATTTATTTATACTTTGTTTCTACTCGCAGACATCCAGATTTAACAAAATGAGTACCGTGATAAACAAATGGACCATATTTTTCATGCTTGACCTGATACAGCCATCAATAGCAGATGAACTTTTTAAGATAACTCCATTAAATAATACCGGAATATTCATTGAGAAACGCAACCCAATATATTTTTACCACGACGAATGGCAAATTCTTACAAAGGTAAGGTTCCAAGACGAATCAGTTCATTTAGCAACGTTATCCAAAGCAGAAGAACTAGCAAACCTCTTGTCAGCAACTGCTAAGTAAGACCGGAGATAACTCCTGTTCTCTTCTGATGGAAAAAATCAAGGAGTTAACCGAGACGAGTAGACGGCATAACCAAATATTGCGAAGAATATTCCACAAGATTCGAAGTAGACGATCACGATTCGATGGTATAGGGAAAGGTTTAAAATCCCTATTCGGGGTGCTAGACGCTGACGGCGTAAATCAAATTTACACGAAGCTCCAAGAATTAAGTAACAACAACCATAAGTCACTAGAACTCCTACAACACCAGACTACCGTGCTAAATTCCTCAATTGACATGCTCCAGAAACCAGTGACGGACATCCTGGAAAACCAGAAAGATTTAGCTGAAAAACTGAGGGATATCACACAAAACGAGATGAATACAGAACAGAAGATGAAATTAGACCAAATGCTTGGGCGCATTATTTTTCAATTGAACACAATAATAGTTACCTACGAGACATGATGGATATCACAGCAGCCTTGCTGCAGGGGAAAATTTACCCTTTACTTATATCACCTCAGGAATTATCAAACATTTACACTCAAGCAGCGACACAGTTAGGAAAAAATCTGGAGTTTCTCTCAACTAGAATGATTAGCAAGCACATATTTCATGACCGGGGATAACGAGTTACTCGTTAGAATCGTTTTACCCCTTCCTGAAAAGGAATTATACACGTTACAGAAAGTCTACTCGCTACCAATAGCCACGGAGTCAGGACAAACCACCATCATTGACATTGAAGAACCATATTTAGCGTCAATAAGCAACTATTTTATAGGTGAAGCGGACCTAACTTATTGCACCAACATACACACCGAATTGAGTACGCAAGTCGCTGTCTGCAGACAAAGGAATCCACAAATAAAAGGGACCATTTCAAAAAATTTATAATAAATCTTTTCTTCAACACTTTCCAAACTGTAGCAAATTTCCAGCAGAGCGTCATTTCTTATCAGAATGATTATCTGGTGAAGTTAGAAGCAAGGAACACTTGGCTTTTCCTTACAAAACAGTCACATCCATTGCACATCGTTTGTCCAGAAAAAACCCTCACCCAGAAGATCCAAGGTTTCGGAATCGTTCAACTATTTTCACAATGCGACGCCGAGTTGGATGATTTAAAAATGCACTACGAAAAAGCGAACGACAAAGAGTTAGAATTTTTTCAGCCACGGATCCCCGCACTATTTCCCGTACCGCTGCTACCCCCACAAATTAAACCTAAACAATCCATACCAATCAAGGTAGTTTCCTATCAGCATTTCCGTAATCAAATATCTAAAGGCCAAAGGGACATCCAAAACATTTCCCAACAAATAAAACAAGAAATTGCAAGGACAGAATCCCCTATATCCTACTTACAACACCCAGCCATCAACATCTCCATTTCCGCAATATTAACCGTCACAGGTCTATTCATGTTAATTCGATACACAGTCCTAAGATACCGTAAAACAATTAATTAACCCTCAACCACGGTGGCCAATCCGCAGATAAAACAACTACGAAAGTCAGCCATTATACCAATTACAACCCGACTTCCCCGGGGTTTAAGTCAACCGATAACGACCAATGGTAAAACTGAACAAAACCCTCCGATAGGCAATCCAGAACCCGAAAAATGTGTAGAACCGCTGGAGATGGCTCAAATAGCTTAGTGTTCTCCACGCTACGTCATCTAGGAATTATATGACATATCTGTAACTTAAAGTATTTGTATACACCACAAAAAAGATGAATGTAATTACTTGTAGAGTTACTGAATAACTAATTCGTAAATAAAAATACAATGTAATTAAAGTTAATGATGTTATAAAAAATTAAAAGTATTAATTGATAATTTATTCTTAATTGTTGAATTACTAATCATTTAGGAAAAAATCCTAAAAATGGAGGTAAACCACCTAAAGATAATAAATTTATAAATAATGAAAATTTTAGAAAAAAAAATATATATATAAAGAAAATACTTGATTAATATGATGTAATTTAGACATTAAAAGGGGAAAAGAATTGTAAAAGATAAAAATCTGTGTATATAAAAACGACTCTTCAAAAAGGGGAGGAAATGTTGTGTAATGTGAATAATTTTCCGAGTGACCCACATTACCGGCGGAAATTATTCACATTGGAAGTGTGGATTCCAAGTGGATTTCGCTGATACAACAATTGAGGTGCGTGCAGCGAAAACACCTCAATTGTTGAGTCAGCGCCCAAAGTCATTAGGTTAAGTTTTTTAGGTTTACATCTTACATCATTTTAACATTAAGTTGCTTAATTTGTTTAGTTGTTCATCACGGAAGTAAAGTATATGGAAATCGACAGTTTTACTTCCGTGATCAATGAATAAAAATTCATGTGATTAAATTTAGAAGACAGTTGGAAGTTAGACAGCAGTTAGTCCGTTAAGAAGTTTTGTACATAGATCATAAGAATTAGAATAAAGTGCCTAAAACCAAAGAAGAAAAGAGTTTCATTCTCATTTGGGAGTTTCACATGACATAAAAGTGGCGCAGCCGGTTTAAGAACAGTAATACGCGAAGTAGTGACAATCGTTTTGTGACATAAAAGTGACATAAACTAAAATAAAAATCTGGAAAGTGAAGTGAAAAAGTAACATAAAAGTGACATGAAAGTAACAAGATGCAAGTAAAAACCTGCTTAACATAAATTAGGAGGAAAAAATTGAAAATTGAAATAATCAAAGTGGGTAATAACTGTTATGAATAGCTAAGTGACTCGCATTAGTGTAAGAAAGGTAAGAAGTAAGTGCAAATTTGAAAGTGAAAATTTGAAATTTGAAAATTTGAGAGGTCGCTTGAGATCCAACACAGCACAATCCCCAGCAGCAGAAGCATCATCAGCAGCGGTAGTACCACCAAACCAACCAACAACGTCAGCAGCAGCAGCGTCAACATCATCACCAGCAGCACCATCAACAGCAAGAACAGCAACAAATCCCCTCACCGGACAACCAGAAAATAGAAGAACCATCGATACCAGAAGCACCATCAGGACAAGAACAACCATCAGCCACATCTACACCAAGAAGAACGGTGAGCTTTAGTAATAGCCTACATAGGACTTTAGACGATTTTGAGCAATTCCTCCAAAACTATTACACGGAGGATACAATTAGGAATAGTATAAAAGATTTAAAAAGTAGGATTATTAAGACTGACGTAGCGATGGATATTACACAATTAACAAATTTAGTGGCAAGCCTAATTCCGACTTTTTCGGGTACATCAGGTGGAAATGTGACCCAGGAGGTTCAAAATTTCTTGGGTTGTTGTGAACGGGTACTTGATTGTTTATCGGAAGATGAACAGAGCGTTTTTAATAGATGAGTTATGACGCGTTTCCGAAGGGACGCATACGCTTTAGTCAGCTCACATAATATTTCGAATTTTGAAATATAATTATCTGCCGCGAAAAACATATATCCAACAAACCAACGAGTTGCGTCAGGCCATGCAAAAGCCCGGCGAAACTCTAGGGGAATTCGGGGTAAGAATCCAGCAACTTCTTAACACATGTAAGGTTTTTGCTAAAAACGAATATCCAACAGGGTGTACGGAAATCGTAAAAGATTTAGAAAATGCAGCCTTATTTTCATTTAGAACAGGGGTTGCTAATCCACATATTCGTCAAGTAATAATGGTTACACTAACAGAACTCCAGTACACAACGTACGATACATAAACCATAAAACTGAAAGGAATAACGAAAGCAATCACCCACCTTTTCGAAATAAAAAGAACCAAGTAAAATGTGATTTCTGTCTACGAGCAGGACATGACATAAAAGATTGCTATACGAAACGAAGATGGGAAAGTAAAAACCAACAGACCCCATCGGAAAACTAGCTTCGGACTCTATAAAACACCGTACTAGAGACCAGAAGGAAGAACGGTGTCACTATAAACAGGAACAAAGACAAATTCACACTCTAAAATGACTAATGTCCATGTTAAACCCCCGATTAACATAACCACGAAACCCCACACAACGTTCTTGCTCGATACAGGAGCTGATGTAAGCCTCTTAAAGCAAAATGTTATAAAACCATCCATAAAAATAGAAAAGGAAAATAAACATGTTTTAAGTGGATTATATCAGCAAAAAGAATCGGAAGGTTCGACTACTGCGAAAATTCTGTTTCCAACTCCAATTCCCTTACAATTCCAAGTTATAGATTCTTCCCTAAATTTCGAAGCAGACGGTCTATTAGGACAAGACGTTCTGTCAAAACATGCAATTATAGACGGCCCCCGACAGCTGGTTCATTTCGAAAATGAAGTAAATCTCCCTACCCAAAATACCACTGAACAAGACCAAAACAAAATAACTTTTAAAGATAAATCAAATGAAAAAACTAACAAGCGATCCCCATTGTCAGATGGCGTGGGGAAAAATCTTCGCGCAGATAATAACAAATATGCTATAAATAGCGAACTTTCGTCAACAGAAGAAAGGCCTCAACAAAAACAACAACGTCTAGTATGTGGTCAAACTACCTCAACAAAGGAGGAAAAGAGTACTTCCTTGTCCAGCATAGGGCTTCTTCGCACAGAAGCTCCACGCGAGACAACACCTAACGAAGACAATATTCAAAACGAAATACTAGTACCTGCTCGCACGGAGGTAATAGTCAAGTTGTTTGTTGATACCCAGGATGTAGTCTGTTTCTCGCAAGAAATAAGCCCTGGAGTATACCTCGCTAACTCACTATGCTCAGTAGAATATAAGTATATCAAAACAAATATAATTAACTCAACGACAAGAGATGTGACACTTAAACATTTTACGCCAAGGGTCGCCCCCTTCGAAGAATTCTACCAAATAAACAACAATTCAATTTTTGGAAAAAGTTTTAACACAACCACAAATAAAATCTTTTCAATACGTTCAATTAATAATCGTTTAGAGCTACTAGACAAAGAAACTATACTAGATCCCTCACTTAATAATGAAGAAAGGCAAAGCATAACCAACCTCTATCGAGATTATAATGACATTTTTTATTTGGACGGGGATGCACTGACTTTCTCAGACGTCATAAAACATGAAATTCCTGTAAAGCCGGAAATCGCCCCCATACGCCAAAGAATGTACAGGCTTCCGCATGCCCATAAAGAGATAATAAAAGATCAAGTAAACGACATGCTTACAAAAGACATAGTGGTTCCAAGTAAAAGCCCCTGGAACGCCCCAATCCTTCTAGTACCAAAAAAATCAGCACCAGATGGCTCCAAGAAATGGAGATTAGTAATAGATTACCGAAAATTGAACAAAATTTCGACAGGCAACGCTTTTCCACTGCCACGAACAGAGGACATCCTGGATCAAATGTCCATCCTGGCCATGCTCGATACTTCTCAACATTAGATCTAGCAAGTGGCTACCATCAATTGCTCGTCGATCCCAAAGATCAAGCTAAAACGGCTTTCAGCACTCCGGATGGACATTTTGAGTTCAAAAGAATGCCATTCGGATTAACAGGAGCCCCAGCAACATTCTAGAGAGCCATGAATCACATTCTAACGGGGTTAAATGGGATTGATTGCTTTGTCTATCTGGATGACATAGTAGTCCACGGGAAAAATTTGCTAGACCACAATTTAAAGTTGAAAAAGGTTTTTGATAGACTAAGAGAATATCGACTAAAACTCCAACCAGCGAAATGTCAATTCCTCAGGCGAGAGATAATTTATTTAGGAAACAAATACACTCAGGACGGAGCTCTACCAGACCCACAGAAAACCAGCTGTGTTCGGGAGATTCAAGTTCCGGAGAATGAAAAACAACTGCAATCATTTCTTGGTCTACTTAACTATTATAGGAAATTTATTCCCAACTTCTCTCGAATCGCAGCCCCAATGACAAGGTTACTACGGAAGGACGTCGACTTCTATTGGAGCGACGTTTGTGACCAGGCTTTTAAACAACTCAAAGAATCGCTAGTAGCACCTCCGCTATTGGTTTATCCCGATTTTTCCAAACCCTTCCTTCTCACTACTGACGCGAGCATGGATGTCGTTGGAGCCGTCCTATCGCAAGGGGAAAAAGGAAAGGATAGACCAATAGCCTACGCAAGTCGCACGTTAAGCAAAGCAGAGAGGAATAACTCTACTATTGAGAGAGAATTGTTGGCCATAGTGTGGGCGGTGAAGAATTTTAGATGTTACCTCTACGGGAGACATTTCACCGTCTACACAGACCACAAACCTCTTAAGGGTATGTTTAATATGCAAGATATCTCCTCAAGACTTGCGCGATTCCATCAAAAGTTATCGGAATACGATTATACTATTGAATATGTACCAGGTAAGGGCAATACAAACGCCGACGCACTTAGTCGTATACCCACTAACAAGGTATTCGCCATGACAAGAGCTCAAGCGAAAAATAATGATGAGCAACAAGCGGTAACCCATACCGACACAGACAACAAAAACCAAGAAACAGACAACGCAGAGGAAGAAGACCGCGACCTACCCGAGGAGGTCCAAGCCCAGCTTGAGGTAACAAAACAAACTGTCAGCGAAGGAAGCGATAAGCAAAAGGTCATAAGAGCGTATCACGATTCACCTTTAGGTGGCCATCGGGGTGTACTAAAGACATATCTAAGACTTCGCAAATTCTACCAGTGGAAGAATATGTTCCAGCACATAAAACAGTACATTAAGAAATGCCCAAAATGTCAGGTGACAAAAAAGAGAAAAGCAACGCTTATGCCAATGGTCATAACTGAGACGGCCTTCCAGCCTTTTGAAAAGGTTTATCTGGACATTGTGGGTCCCCTACCAGTCACTCACAGAGGGAATAAGTATATACTAACTTTCGAAGATGACCTGAGTAAATTCATGGACTGTTACCCACTACCAAATTTTGAGGCATCCACAGTTGCTAGAGTCTTTTTCGATGAGATCATCAGTCGATATAGAATTCCGAAGCGACTCATAACGGACAGAGGTGCAAACTTCACAAGCGAACTGTTCAAGCAGGTCTGTAAATTACTTAGAGTTAAGAAAATTCAAACCACTGCATTTCACCCACAATCGAATGGATCGCTTGAGCGCAGCCATGGTCCGTTGGTAGAATATTTAAAGATGTTCTGCGACAATATTTCAAGTGAATGGGACAATTGGTTACGGCAAGCTTCTTTTGTCCATAACAACACACCACACCTGGGTACAAGGTTAACCCCTAGCGATTGTTTGTTCGGCTTCACGGCAGAGTTACCATCTCCGTTAAAACAGAAAGCTATGCCAATCTACAACCATGAAAACTACTTTTACGAGCTAAGAAACAAATTACAAAAAACATATGAGATTGCGCGGAAACATCTTCATCAAAGTAAAAACAAGTCGAAAGAGTATTATGACAAAAGATCAAATCCCGTAATATTCCACGTTGGAGATAAGGTACTTTTGAAAAATGAAAGTAAAACCAACAAATTCAGTGCTTCTTGGTTAGGACCTTGGAATTCAGTGCTTCTTGGAAGTCGTAAACGAAGTAAATACCATCATTCAAAAGGGGAAAAAGAAACAGCGTGTTCATAACAATTGGTTACTAAAATATACGAAATAAACGTCTTTTAATAATTTTTTCCTATCAGTTCCATTACCAACAAAAAAAACTCTTCTTCTGCCTTTATTTATTTATACTTTGTTTCTACTCGCAGACATCCAGATTTAACAAAATGAGTACCGTGATAAACAAATGGACCATATTTTTCATGCTTGACCTGATACAGCCATCAATAGCAGATGAACTTTTTACGATAACTCCATTAAATAATACCGGAATATTCATTGAGAAACGCAACCCAATATATTTTTACCACGACGAATGGCAAATTCTTACAAAGGTAAGGTTCCAAGACGAATCAGTTCATTTAGCAACGTTATCCAAAGCAGAAGAACTAGCAAACCTCTTGTCAGCAACTGCTAAGTAAGACCGGAGATAACTCCTGTTCTCTTCTGATGGAAAAAATCAAGGAGTTAACCGAGACGAGTAGACGGCATAACCAAATATTGCGAAGAATATTCCACAAGATTCGAAGTAGACGATCACGATTCGATGGTATAGGGAAAGGTTTAAAATCCCTATTCGGGGTGCTAGACGCTGACGGCGTAAATCAAATTTACACGAAGCTCCAAGAATTAAGTAACAACAACCATAAGTCACTAGAACTCCTACAACACCAGACTACCGTGCTAAATTCCTCAATTGACATGCTCCAGAAACCAGTGACGGACATCCTGGAAAACCAGAAAGATTTAGCTGAAAAACTGAGGGATATCACACAAAACGAGATGAATACAGAACAGAAGATGAAATTAGACCAAATGCTTGGGCGCATTATTTTTCAATTGAACACAATAATAGTTACCTACGAGACATGATGGATATCACAGCAGCCTTGCTGCAGGGGAAAATTCACCCTTTACTTATATCACCTCAGGAATTATCAAACATTTACACTCAAGCAGCGACACAGTTAGGAAAAAATCTGGAGTTTCTCTCAACTAGAATGATTAGCAAGCACATATTTCATGACCGGGGATAACGAGTTACTCGTTAGAATCGTTTTACCCCTTCCTGAAAAGGAATTATACACGTTACAGAAAGTCTACTCGCTACCAATAGCCACGGAGTCAGGACAAACCACCATCATTGACATTGAAAAACCATATTTAGCGTCAATAAGCAACTATTTTATAGGTGAAGCGGACCTAACTTATTGCACCAACATACACACCGAATTGAGTACGCAAGTCGCTGTCTGCAGACAAAGGAATCCACAAATAAAAGGGACCATTTCAAAAAAATTTATAATAAATCTTTTCTTCAACACTTTCCAAACTGTAGCAAATTTCCAGCAGAGCGTCATTTCTTATCAGAATGATTATCTGGTGAAGTTAGAAGCAAGGAACACTTGGCTTTTCCTTACAAAACAGTCACATCCATTGCACATCGTTTGTCCAGAAAAAACCCTCACCCAGAAGATCCAAGGTTTCGGAATCGTTCAACTATTTTCACAATGCGACGCCGAGTTGGATGATTTAAAAATGCACTACGAAAAAGCGAACGACAAAGAGTTAGAATTTTTTCAGCCACGGATCCCCGCACTATTTCCCGTACCGCTGCTACCCCCACAAATTAAACCTAAACAATCCATACCAATCAAGGTAGTTTCCTATCAGCATTTCCGTAATCAAATATCTAAAGGCCTGTCATGACCTTGATTCAACCACCCATTGAAGTACGTTTAAAGTTCTCTAAATTTGATTCAATAAATACTATGAAGCAGCATATGTACTAATGGGCTTGTAACCAGGTCGATCGAAAATCAATAACTAATCGATCACAATAGTCGACACCAAAAACCACGTTGAAATCTGAAAACTTAAAAATTGTTCCAAACCCCAAAAATCACCAAAAAGGAACAAAATCAAGAAATTGATCGAAAATCAATAACTAATCGATCACAATAGTCGACACCTAAAAACCCGTTGAAATCTGAAAACTTAAAATTGTTCCAAACCCAAAAATCACCAAAAAGGAACAAAATCAAGAAACTGATCGAAAATCAATAACTAATCGATCACAATAGTCGACACCTAAAAACACGTTGAAATCTGAAAACTTAAAATTGTTCTAAACCCAAAAATCACCAAAAAAGAACAAAATCAAGAAACTGATCGAAAATCAATAACTGATCGATCACAATAGTCAACACCTGAAAAACCAGAAAATATGATCAGGACAAAATAACCAATCAAAGAATAAATCGATAATCAATTAATTGCACTGAACCAAAAAACAAACACTGTCAACACCTGAAAAACCAGAAAATATGATCAGGACAAAATAATCAATCAAAGAATAAATCGATAATCAATTGATCGCACTGAACCAAAAAACAAACGCTGTCAACACCTGAAAAACCAGAAAATATGATCAGGACAAAATAATCAATCAAAGAATAAATCGATAATCAATTGATCGCACTGAACCAAAAAACAAACACTGTCAACACCTGAAAAACCAGAAAATATGATCAGGACAAAATAATCAATCAAAGAATAAATCGATAATCAATTGATCGCACTGAACCAAAAAACAAACACTGTCAACACCTGAAAAACCAGAAAATATGATCAGGACAAAATAATCAATCAAAGAATAAATCGATAATCAAATGATCACACGGAACCAAAAAACAAACACTGTTAACACCTGAAAAACCAGAAAATAGGATCAGGACAAAATAATCAATCAAAAAATAAATCGATAATCAATTGATTGCATTGAACCAAAAAACAAATATAGTCGACACATAAAAACAAGTTGAAGTCTGAAAAGTTAAAAACGTCCCAAACCAAAACAAAAACAAGAACCAATTAGGAATCAATAACCTATCGATCAGATTATTTGAAAACAAGCACATTGTAACGGAAAAACGTAAAACTGTTTTAAACCAAAAACCACAAAAAGGAACAAAAACAAAAATCAATCACAAGTTAATGATCAATCGATCAAGCAGGTTACAAAACCAACACCACACAAATTCCAAACCCACAAAAGAATTAAAAGAAAATCAATAAGGGACTCCAATATTAAAAAACATCGATTCCGAAATTAAAAATATTTATTACACACCAAATCAAAACAGACTTAACAACTAATCGAACATGAAATCGAACTTAAGAGAATCAATTTGCTTGTTATCACTTAAATTGAAACAACGGTTCCATTGAACTAACAACCAATCACCATGATCGGAATCAATTACTCGATATCTAATTATTAAACTGCCGACCGACCGACCGATATAACACTCGCGACGCGCGACAACAAACTAAAGGCATGACGCCACGAGACATTCCATTCCAGCATGAGGAATGCCGCGTCAACAAAAAACTGGCGTAATGACGCCACATCACGCCATCCCGGAATGCACCACGCCATCCCGGAATGCACCACGCCAGAGACGACAAAAGATGACATCACGAATTCCGGTGAGTGAAGACGCCGTTCCCATCAAAAAATGCCCCTGTCTGCAAAAAATTATCACCACGAAACATTATTTAGATGCGGAACAAAAAACTTACCCAAGAGAAATGCCCCTGTCTTCAAAAGCTTATCACCATGGATGTCGCATGCCATTTTCCTGGGAATTCACTTCGACCTCCGGCAGAGTCTTCGAATTTCAAAAATGCACGGAAAATGACAAAAATGCATGGGAACGTGCGAAATTCAAATTCCGTTCCCATACGTTTGAGAAACGGTTACACGCGCAATGAAAATTGACTACGCACGTGTAGCCTTGGACATGGCGCATGTAGGAACATTCTCACGGTGGAAAATGCTGTGCAAGGCAAGAAAAACAGTATAAAATAGGGAAACGGAAAACATTTAGGCAGTTAGTGATCCGCCACGGGAATACGACGACTCTTCGCGTGCCAGAAGAGTCTTGAAGGAAGACCTTGCCCATTCAAACATCTTTAGAAGGAAGACATCACCTCCACAGCCAATTCTGAAGGAAGACATTGCTCTCCAGCCAATTCTGAAGGAAGACATTGCTTCTCCAGCCAATTCTGAAGGAAGACATTGCTTCTCCAGCCAATTCTGAAGGAAGATATTGCTCTCCAGCCAATTCTGAAGGAAGACATTGCTTCTCCAGCCAATTCTGAAGGAAGACATTGCTCTCCAGCCAACTCTGAAGGAAGACATTGCTTCTCCAGCCAATTCTGAAAGAAGATATTGCTCTCCAGCCAATTCTGAAGGAAGACACTGCTTCTCCAGCCAATTCTGAAGGAAGACATCGTCTCCCTGCAGAAGTCAACAGAAGAACTCCGTTTTTTTTGGGTGAATTGACCTGGTAGTCAACACCGAAACACTGAAAGGTCCTAGTAGACCTCAGTTCTCTCCGAGTAGGGGAGTTGGTTATGTCAAGCGGAGAAAATCCTAATCTCAAGGAAGCATTGAAGAATCCGGCAGCTGGCCCCAGACCGATTACCATCGAGGAGTATCGGCAGCGTCAACTTGAACGACGTCCTAAGGAGGTTAATCCACCCCCAGCAAAGAAGCAGAAGTCTGGTTCGGAGGCTTACTTCAAGCGGAAGCTTCAGGAGGCACAAAGAGAACTCATCCTAGCAAGCACAAAGGAAGCCAGAAGAATAGCCAGCCAGAAGATCAACGAGCTGAAAATGGACCGAAGAAACTACCGACAGCTGAAGAAGACCCTCAAGCAGGAAATGATGTAAGAAGGAGCTCAGCAGCATATTAACTTTCCGAGAGTAAACCCGCCATTGTAATCATTAGAAAAAGAGAATAAACGTTATGTACCTTTATGTCCGAGTATCACTTTGAAACGTCCCAACCAAATATCGATTTTCGTGAATGATTTTATGTAATTTGAACAAAACCCCAGAAACCCCAACATAATTTGGCGCAGCCGCAATTCGAACCTACCTTCCAAACAAAGAAGTAGGAAGACAAACATAGCTAGAGAAACAGATATATGGCCCACTCAACCCCAAAAATCCCACTACAAAAGAATTTAGAGGATTTTCTGGTACGAATTAACTCATTTACGCTGGACAACCCAGACCCAATTTTTGAAGCAGATAAAGAAAAAGTTGTCACTGATCCAGTAAACAACCAAGAACAAGATTTAGACAACGAAGTTTTCGAAGGATCAAGCAGCAAACAAGAGTCTATGCAAAAAGAAGACAACACAAATTCGTCCGAAGAACCAGGGCAAGATATAGTAGAACTTAGAAGCGGAAAACAATATATTAGAACATACTCTGATTCGGGTATATTAATCAATAAGGGTGACAAAAACAAACCAAAGCCAATACCAAGAGTCCTAAGAAACACTGTAACAAACGGAAGTACGTCAAATTACCAAGACACAGACGAGATTAAAACCCAAAAGATGGCAAATATAGCACTAGTAAATAACGTTCTGTATAATAATGTCCCTATTCTAACTGGGGAAGAAAACCCTCGAAAACAGAGCGAGATCAACGAATTTATAAATTGTGCGCGTCTGGGTTACGAAACACTCTCAGAAGCACAAGACAAGGCCACTTTTGTAAGGCTTTTGCCAACAAGATTAAGAGGTCGAGCCCTAGAAATCGTACAAGCAGGACAAAACGACACTTTGGAAGATATATTTACCACCCTTAGATCGAATTTAACACAAAACAGTTCTTATTTAACATTAAACACCCAATTAAGAAATGTACAACAACTACCTACAGAAACCTTATTGGGATACTTCAATAGGGTGAGCGAGCTGATTAACAGCTGCAAGAATGCAGCAGATGTACAATATGCAAACGGTGGAGATGGATTAAAGACTGAAATAGAGGAAGTTGGACTTCATTGTTTCAAAATGGGCATCATTAACTCAAATTATAAGTTTTACCTACTTCAAGACGCTGATAACACGTTGGAAGGAATCAAGAATAAAATATTGAGACTAGAACAAACAGAGCAATGTATGCAGCAAAGTGGGATCGTACCCAACACCTCAAATAATCAGCTTCCGTTCACGAACCCAGCACCAAACGCATATCAGAATAACTATCAACAAGCTAACCAATATAACAACCCAAGAAATCGATGGCAAACAAACCAGAGGAACAACCAAAATCAATACCAACAACAGCGCCCATATAACAATAACAACTACCAACAACGCAGAAATCAGCCAAATTATAATACAGGACGCGACAAAAGTCAAATAAGATGCAATTTCTGCAGCAAAATGGGTCACATAATGGCGGAATGTAGAACAAGACAAATGACCCCCTTTTGCTCCTCATGCAGATCCTATGGTCACACAACACAGAATTGTAACACACAAAGACCTAGGAATCAACAAAACTTCGGAAACAACCAAGGAAACAGGAACGAACCACAAAGTCGCCAAGTAAACCAAACAACCAGAAGCAGAGAAACCAGTAAGTGCAACTTCTGCCTGGACGATACTCACACGGAAGATAGATGTTTCCTACGAGAGCGATGGTACAGACTACAGGATGAAGAAAGGACGAGAAATGCGGAAAACTCCACAGAGACGACCGATCGCACCGCGAGTCGTCAGTAAATAACAATATGGATAGGTGCGACAAAATGCCAGCTATTCCAATAGTAACACTCCCGCTTAATATAGTTGAGACCCAAAAACCCAAATTCATAATAGATACAGGATCAGAAATAAGTTTAATAAAAGAAAGCGAGATCAAAACTAAGAGTATGAAAGAAATAAACAGAGACGAGAAAATAACGCTCAATACAATTTCGGGAGAAGTCATATCCAAAGGGACGATAGCAGGAGAACTACAAACACCACGCATTTATCCCTGCAAATTCCATATAGTAGAAACAATAAATACCACAAATGTAACTGGCATAATTGGTAATGATTTTGTAACTAAATATTGCAATGTGGAAGGACCAACGAGGAAACTGGTATTTCCTGACATTAATGAAAAGGAAATAATCACAATCCCGTTTGAGGAGGATCCATCACTTGAAAATATTGTCGAAACGGACGCAAGAGACAAGAAAGGCCAAAGCGACATCCGCGAAGGACACGTAAATCGAAGCTCGCATGCTCCGGAGTGTAAATTACCTTCGAAATTGGAATGTCACACAGGACACAAAGTAGTCTCGCTAACGTCAACAGACAATGAAGAAATATTGCAGGATCTGACGCTCCTCTTTAATCCTGGACAACAAGAGGAAGAAGAAATTCTTACTATCCATTCTGACGAAAATGGACCAACTTGCAAACACCATACTCGCAAATATGGTGATCAATTTGGAACCACTGACTCGCAAGTCAAACAGGATGGAATTACCTCAGAAATAGAGATGTCCACTAGTGAAAAAGAAGACGATTTCCAAAACCATAACGAGCAATATGTCACAATATCAGAACAAAAAACCATCCAGATACCACCAAGAACAGTGAAATTTGTGGAAATGTCGTCCCATGTCCAAGGGGAACAAATAATTAAGGGAGAAGAAATAACTTCGGGAACATACATCAGCAACGCGTTAGTGGTACCGATGAATGGGAGAATAAAATTTAGCATATTAAACGTAAATAACCATGAAATAATAATAGATGATTTAAGAATAAAAATTGAAAGGAACCATGAAACAGATTCAGAGATTGACAAGAGCATTTAGCAAACCCAAATGAGTTATGGAATAGTAAAAAAGGATATAGAAGTTCACGCAGTAAAGGGAAATAGACTAGAAGAAATTATGAAGATAATAAACATAGATTCAAATTTGAATACGGAGGAACAAAAATCAATAGACGAAGTTATAAATGAATTTCAAGACATATTTCACTTACCAGGAGAAAAATTGGGACACACAACGAGCGTTCAGCATGAGATAAGAACAAAAGAGGACCAGGTACCCATAAAATGCAAAATGTATAGACTCCCTGAAACCCAAAAGCAAATAGTTACTGAAGAAATAGACAGACTCTTGAGTGAAGACATAGTAGAGCCCAGTTGGAGCCAATGGAATGCACCATTGATAGTAGTCCCAAAGAAACCGGGACCTGATGGCCAGAAGCGATGGCGAATCGTAGTCGACTACAGAAAACTGAATGAAGTAACCGAGGGAGATGCATACCCACTGCCAAGGATAGAAGATATCCTAGACCAGTTGGGAAATTCACGTTACTTCTCTGTACTAGACCTCGCCAGCGGCTACCACCAGATAGCGATGAAAGCAGAAGATCGAGACAAAACCGCATTCAGTACGCCATATGGGCACTATGCCTTCAAGAGAATGCCTTTTGGACTAAAAGGCGCACCTGCGACATTCCAACGACTTATGAACCATGTATTAACAGGGCTCCAAGGACTACATTGCTTTGTATACCTCGACGATATAGTCACTTATGGGAAAAACCTAAGTGACCATCAAGGCAAACTAAAGGATATACTACAGAGACTGAGAGAGCACAGACTAAAACTAAATCCTGAAAAATGCAACTTCCTAATGAAAGAAATAGTCTACCTTGGTCATAAATGTAGTACGGATGGCGTAGCTCCAGATCCCGCCTTATTAGAATCCGTAAAAAACTTCCCAGCCCCCAAAACTGTAAGACAGGTGCAATCATTCCTGGGTTTAGCCAATTACTACCGGAAATTCATAGAAGGATTTTCCGAAATAGCGGCACCAATTAATAACTTGTTGAAAAAGGACGTAAAATTTAAATGGGATGAAAGATGTATAGAAGCTTTTAACACACTAAAGGAGAAACTAACAACACCCCCGGTACTAAGATATCCCAACTTCGATGAACCCTTTAAATTATACACAGACGCTAGTGGAGAAGCGTTAGGAGCGGTACTTGCACAAGGGCTAGGAAAGGAGGAAAAACCAATCGCATACGCCAGTCGCACACTAAATCCGGCTGAAAGAAACTACTCCACTATTGAGAGAGAATTATTAGCCATAGTATGGGCGGTAAAAAATTATAGAAGTTATTTATACGGAAGACAATTTACAGTATATACTGACCATAAACCGTTAAAAGGCGCAATAAGGATTAAGGATCCTACTAGTCGAATATTAAGACTATGGCATAAATTGTCAGATTATACTTTCGACATCGAATACAAAGAAGGTAGAAAAAATAATAACGCAGATGCCCTAAGCAGAATCCCATACGAAGTATTGGCCATAACACGCAGGCAAGCAAAAGAACTAGAGGCAAATGAAGCCATGACAGATCAAAATAAACCCAATGCACCAGAGGAAAATACCAACGAACCAAGGGAAGAAACGGAACAAAATGATGATACGGAAAGAATAATAAATGACAACATAAGAGTATTAACAAACCCTCAGGACATCAAAACAATTTTGGCAGACTGTCACGATGCACCATTAGGAGGACACCAAGGAGTATTTAAAACATACCGACGGTTAAGACGGGAATTTTACTGGAAAGGTATGAAAAAAGACATAGCGAAATACATAAAACAATGCAAAAAATGCCAAATGAACAAAAGATCCAGAGAGCACAAGGAGCCAATGATAATAACAGACACAGCCAGTCTACCGTTTGACAAGGTATACATGGACATTGTTGGGCCGCTACCAGAAACGGAAAAGGGTAATAAATATATCCTTAGCTTCGAGGACGATTTAACCAGGTTCATGGATGTAGTCCCCCTAACAAATATCGAAGCAACAACGGTAGCTCGAGCCTTTGTGGACGAAATCTTAAGTAGATATCGAATCCCTAAAAAACTAATAACAGATCAGGGAACAAACTTCACGTCCGACATGTTCAAACAAGTGTGCAAACTATTTAAAATACGAAAACTGGAAACCACTGCGTACCACCCACAATCCAATGGAGCTCTAGAAAGTTCACACCGGCCCCTAGTGGACTATTTAAGGAGTTTTGTCGACGAAAGCCAAAACGATTGGGACGAACATCTAAGAACAGCAATGTTTGTACGTAACAACAGTATACACTCCACGACTAAGTTAACACCAATGGATTGCCTTTTTGGATTCTCAGCCCCATTGCCAAACAATTTAAAAAAGGAGCCGCAACCAGTATATGACCATGAAAATTACTACCTGAAATTGCGAAACAAATTACAGAAAACATACCAAATTGCAAAGCAGAACTTAGAGGAAAGTAAAGTCCAATCTAAGGAATATTATGATCGGAATACCAATCCCATAAGGATACACGTTGGGGACCAAGTTCTATTAAAGAATGCCGCGAGAAAAAATAAACTAGCGCAAATTTGGTCGGGACCATTCAAAGTGATCAAAATTAATAGCCCAGTTAACACGACGATACAAATAGGCAACAAAAAACGTCGTGTCCATAACAACAGATTAAAACTGTTTAATAAGCCCCATCCTCTCCTTTCTAGACTAATGCTCGCCCTAATTATCAACATAATAACCATCTCAAATGCAGCAGAAGAACCGATTGAATCCTACTCACTCAAACAGCAGGGAATAGTGTTCGAGCCCATTGGAATAGCCCAAATATATCATGATCATTGGACCATAATAACCAGGATAAAGAAACCAGACTGGGACCTGCACTTATCATACATAGAAAAAAGTCAGCAAGCCATCAATAGGGTATGCGAAGGGACTATCGGAGCCTTGAGGAACGAAATATGCCCCCACTGGAACCACACGCTCCAAAAAGGGATAGCAAAAATACATGAGTTAATTGAGAAAATTGAGCTGACCACTAACACCCCTCGAAGAACCAAGAGAGGCCTAATTAACTTGGGTGGAAGAATAATGAAGACGTTATTTGGCACCATGGATGATGAAGACTCGGACAAAATCCACCAAAAATTGGACGAATTGGAAGCCGACAACCAACAGAGTTTTGAACTAGCCAAACAACAAGTAACCATAATGCATAGCTCCATCAAGACTATGAATGAAACGAACATAGAAATGACCCGAAGGTATAACAAATTGGTACAAAAAATAAACGAAATCCAGGAAAGAAGACAGGAAGACTACCAGCGATATACAGAATTATTCCAACAAATACATTTTCGGGCAGATATTAACGAAATTATGGTCATAATCCTAGAGGAATTGCAGCAAATATACCTGGAAATTACCGATACATTGATACTGATGGAAGCAATTAATCGAAGGGAATTAAGCCCACTACTATTGCCAACACATCAACTACGGGAATTATACGCTAAGGTGACCAAAACGCACTATGGAAAAGAGACCAGGTTGGATTTCCCAATTCTACAAAAAATAACTAAGGTAGATTGTGAAAATCACGAACAGGGATTAGTGGTCCAAATACGATTACCATTAACGGATAACCAGCAGTATACCTTAAACCAATTGTATATGCTGCCAATACCTTTAAAACAAAAAGAGTTCTATATATATGACCTACAGGCCTCGCACTTCCTCAATACCAGCCGGTCACAATTAAATTTTGAGATGAAGGAATCCGACTACCGATCCCAATGCACCCCAATCAACGACACGTATGTTATCTGCAACAGGAACCAACCCATACCTCTAAGTCCCGCCAGAGCCACCTGTCTCGAAGATTTATTCCAAGGACAAAGAAAGAAAACTCCAAGATGCCCAGTTCGTATACTCAAGGAACCTAAAAACCTGATCGTACCAATGCACCAGGAAAATGTCTGGTTATATTGGTTACACCAGAACACAACGATAATAGCCCAGTGTGATACTAGTGAGCAAACTAAGACACTTCAGGGACTGGGGGTAATAAAACTCAAAATGAAGTGTAAATACCACATGGCAGGATATATACTACCTTACAAGGTCAATGAATTACACAGTCTTCAAATACAACAACCAGGAGACCACATTGAACATCAAATTAATTTCGATGGATACAAATCCAGAAAACTTACAACAAATAATACCAAAGCACTAGAGATTCTGCAACCAATCGCATACAACGCTCAACTAAAAAGGGATAGTGAGTCCTTAGAAACATTAGAAGCAGAAGTGGCAAAGGAGGCACAAAGGAGACAGGTACATACCCAAGTGCATACAACAACCGCACTAACAGGATGCTTGCTACTAGTAGTCACAATAGCTATACTACTGAAGGTGTACCAGAAATACAAGGACCGTCACCATCAGGTGCGACACGAGCCAATACCTGCCGAAAGAGCAACAAGGAGAAATATTGTACCCATTCCAGTAACAATTCCACGGAGACACGAAATAATAGGCAGAAGAAAGGGGCTAACCCGTAGTAAAACTATGACCAATATAAACCAAAGAGCGATATAACTGCCACAAGTCGGTGATGTCTAAAAAACCCCTCAGCTATTAGATGTAAACGGTAAAAACGTACTATCCTAGTTAATGAATAATAAGTCAAATGTAATAGGGTATAAGTAATACACGAAAAAAAAAAAAAAAAAAAAAAAGTGAAACCTATATATATGTAACAAAAAATCAATCCATAAATGGCAAAAGCCAATCAAACAAAATAAAAATAAATAAAATAATGAAACAAAAAAAAAAAAAAAAAAAAATATATATATATATAATAATAATCAATCAATTTATCAATAAGTTATCCTATCATAAAGTATAGAACAATAAGAAATTAATGGTTATCAATAATAATCCATCGATTCAATGATCACCAATACTATCGATCAATCGATTTAACAATAAGCTGTCCTATCCATAAAGTATAAAATAAACAATCGATAGTTAACACAAAAAAAAAAAAAAAAATCAATATCGATCGATCATCAATATTATCAATCAATCAATTTATCAATAAGCTATCCTATCCATAAAGCATAAAAAGTAAAGAATAATAAACAATTGATAGTTATCAAAAAAAAAAAATAATCAATATCGATTGATCAACAATATTATCAACCAATCAATAACTTATCCTATCGATAAGGAATAGTAAGTATAGAGCAATAAGAAATTAATAATTATCAAAAATAATCAATATCGATCGATTCAATGATCATCAATATTATCAATCAATCAATTTATCAATAAGCTATTCTATCCATAAGGTATAATAAGTAAAGAGTAATAAACAATCGATAGTTAACAAAAAATAATCAATATCGATCGATTCAATGATCAACAATGTTATCAATCAATACTAATGACCAATTAATTACCTTGATACTAAATAAACTGATGGAATGAGTTCATAGAAGTAATCAAACCAATATAGTCCAACAAATCAATTACCACGAAAGCAATTCTGAACTGATTTAAGTTTTTTTCGTTATCGATATTGGTAATTTATGACCAACGCAATGATCATTATTGATACCCACCAACTCAGTCCATCGTAGACAATCAATCGATGTTGTGCATCAATCATTTTCATAATAAAAGAATTCAAACTGATAGTATATCAATATATCTCTACAAAATCAATTGCCCAGATAGCAAGTTTTCAATTGATCAAGTTTACCAATACGTTTGTCTTTAATAGCCAAGAGCATAAACAAACAGAATCAGTGTTAAGAGAAAAATTAAAACATCTAAATAGAAAAAATTAAGAGTAATTTAGGAGAGAAAGATAAAGAGAAAAATATGACATACCCGGAGGAATAGCTGACCTCAGCAATTAAAGTAAATAAAAACGGCAGCATCCCGGTCCCGTACTCACACCGGAAGCAACTTTCACGATGGACAAAGCACGAAGGTACAAGCCAACCCCGCCGTACGAGGAAACCCGCTGGATGGAGATCGCGGAGAACTTGATGAAACGAACACCACTGCCCGGGGAAGAGCAGCTGCCCGTAGGAGTTGAAATATTCCTAATGAATCGCTGGGCAGAAGTAATGGAGGCCAGGACAAGACTCCCGACTCCCAGAAGACTAGAACCGCCACCAACACCATCAGAAGAAGGGGAAAGCCAGCAATAATCAAAAAAAAAAAAATGTGAAAAAAAAAAAAAAAAAAAAAAGTGTACACCAACACCTGATTAAATAAAGCAAAAATTTATATATAAAATATTTGGATTTAAAAACAATCAAAAAAAACAAATATATGTTAAATAAGACATATGACAAATATATACAAGGTATATTAAAAAGTTGAAATAAATACAGAAAAAATAGAGAAAAATGTTAAAAATGTATAAATAACTAGAAGGTAAGATGCCTAAGATATAGGCCTATCAAAAAAAAAAAAAAAAAAAAATGGGGGGACCTCTCCAAAGGAGGGAGGAATGTCATGACCTTGATTCAACCACCCATTGAAGTACGTTTAAAGTTCTCTAAATTTGATTCAATAAATACTATGAAGCAGCATATGTACTAATGGGCTTGTAACCAGGTCGATCGAAAATCAATAACTAATCGATCACAATAGTCGACACCAAAAACCACGTTGAAATCTGAAAACTTAAAAATTGTTCCAAACCCCAAAAATCACCAAAAAGGAACAAAATCAAGAAATTGATCGAAAATCAATAACTAATCGATCACAATAGTCGACACCTAAAAACCCGTTGAAATCTGAAAACTTAAAATTGTTCCAAACCCAAAAATCACCAAAAAGGAACAAAATCAAGAAACTGATCGAAAATCAATAACTAATCGATCACAATAGTCGACACCTAAAAACACGTTGAAATCTGAAAACTTAAAATTGTTCTAAACCCAAAAATCACCAAAAAAGAACAAAATCAAGAAACTGATCGAAAATCAATAACTGATCGATCACAATAGTCAACACCTGAAAAACCAGAAAATATGATCAGGACAAAATAACCAATCAAAGAATAAATCGATAATCAATTAATCGCACTGAACCAAAAAACAAACACTGTCAACACCTGAAAAACCAGAAAATATGATCAGGACAAAATAATCAATCAAAGAATAAATCGATAATCAATTGATCGCACTGAACCAAAAAACAAACACTGTCAACACCTGAAAAACCAGAAAATATGATCAGGACAAAATAATCAATCAAAGAATAAATCGATAATCAATTGATCGCACTGAACCAAAAAACAAACACTGTCAACACCTGAAAAACCATAAAATATGATCAGGACAAAATAATCAATCAAAGAATAAATCGATAATCAATTGATCGCACTGAACCAAAAAACAAACACTGTCAACACCTGAAAAACCAGAAAATATGATCAGGACAAAATAATCAATCAAAGAATAAATCGATAATCAAATGATCACACGGAACCAAAAAACAAACACTGTTAACACCTGAAAAACCAGAAAATAGGATCAGGACAAAATAATCAATCAAAAAATAAATCGATAATCAATTGATTGCATTGAACCAAAAAACAAATATAGTCGACACATAAAAACAAGTTGAAGTCTGAAAAGTTAAAAACGTCCCAAACCAAAACAAAAACAAGAACCAATTAGGAATCAATAACCTATCGATCAGATTATTTGAAAACAAGCACATTGTAACGGAAAAACGTAAAACTGTTTTAAACCAAAAACCACAAAAAGGAACAAAAACAAAAATCAATCACAAGTTAATGATCAATCGATCAAGCAGGTTACAAAACCAACACCACACAAATTCCAAACCCACAAAAGAATTAAAAGAAAATCAATAAGGGACTCCAATATTAAAAAACATCGATTCCGAAATTAAAAATATTTATTACACACCAAATCAAAACAGACTTAACAACTAATCGAACATGAAATCGAACTTAAGAGAATCAATTTGCTTGTTATCACTTAAATTGAAACAACGGTTCCATTGAACTAACAACCAATCACCATGATCGGAATCAATTACTCGATATCTAATTATTAAACTGCCGACCGACCGACCGATATAACACTCGCGACGCGCGACAACAAACTAAAGGCATGACGCCACGAGACATTCCATTCCAGCATGAGGAATGCCGCGTCAACAAAAAACTGGCGTAATGACGCCACATCACGCCATCCCGGAATGCACCACGCCATCCCGGAATGCACCACGCCAGAGACGACAAAAGATGACATCACGAATTCCGGTGAGTGAAGACGCCGTTCCCATCAAAAAATGCCCCTGTCTGCAAAAAATTATCACCACGAAACATTATTTAGATGCGGAACAAAAAACTTACCCAAGAGAAATGCCCCTGTCTTCAAAAGCTTATCACCATGGATGTCGCATGCCATTTTCCTGGGAATTCACTTCGACCTCCGGCAGAGTCTTCGAATTTCAAAAATGCATGGGAACGTGCGAAATTCAAATTCCGTTCCCATACGTTTGAGAAACGGTTACACGCGCAATGAAAATTGACTACGCACGTGTAGCCTTGGACATGGCGCATGTAGGAACATTCTCACGGTGGAAAATGCTGTGCAAGGCAAGAAAAACAGTATAAAATAGGGAAACGGAAAACATTTAGGCAGTTAGTGATCCGCCACGGGAATACGACGACTCTTCGCGTGCCAGAAGAGTCTTGAAGGAAGACCTTGCCCATTCAAACATCTTTAGAAGGAAGACATCACCTCCACAGCCAATTCTGAAGGAAGACATTGCTCTCCAGCCAATTCTGAAGGAAGACATTGCTTCTCCAGCCAATTCTGAAGGAAGACATTGCTTCTCCAGCCAATTCTGAAGGAAGATATTGCTCTCCAGCCAATTCTGAAGGAAGACATTGCTTCTCCAGCCAATTCTGAAGGAAGACATTGCTCTCCAGCCAACTCTGAAGGAAGACATTGCTTCTCCAGCCAATTCTGAAGGAAGATATTGCTCTCCAGCCAATTCTGAAGGAAGACATTGCTTCTCCAGCCAATTCTGAAGGAAGACATCGTCTCCCTGCAGAAGTCAACAGTAGAACTCCGTTTTTTTTGGGTGAATTGACCTGGTAGTCAACACCGAAACACTGAAAGGTCCTAGTAGACCTCAGTTCTCTCCGAGTAGGGGAGTTGGTTATGTCAAGCGGAGAAAATCCTAATCTCAAGGAAGCATTGAAGAATCCGGCAGCTGGCCCCAGACCGATTACCATCGAGGAGTATCGGCAGCGTCAACTTGAACGACGTCCAAAGGAGGTTAATCCACCCCCAGCAAAGAAGCAGAAGTCTGGTTCGGAGGCTTACTTCAAGCGGAAGCTTCAGGAGGCACAAAGAGAACTCATCCTAGCAAGCACAAAGGAAGCCAGAAGAATAGCCAGCCAGAAGATCAACGAGCTGAAAATGGACCGAAGAAACTACCGACAGCTGAAGAAGACCCTCAAGCAGGAAATGATGTAAGAAGGAGCTCAGCAGCATATTAACTTTCCGAGAGTAAACCCGCCATTGTAATCATTAGAAAAAGAGAATAAACGTTATGTACCTTTATGTCCGAGTATCACTTTGAAACGTCCCAACCAAATATCGATTTTCGTGAATGATTTTATGTAATTTGAACAAAACCCCAGAAACCCCAACAGGCCAAAGGGACATCCAAAACATTTCCCAACAAATAAAACAAGAAATTGCAAGGACAGAATCCCCTATATCCTACTTACAACAACCAGCCATCAACATCTCCATTTCTGCAATATTAACCGTCACAGGTCTATTCATGTTAATTCGATACACAGTCCTAAGATACCGTAAAACAATTAATTAACCCTCAACCACGGTGGCCAATCCGCAGATAAAACAACTACGAAAGTCAGCCATTATACCAATTACAACCCGACTTCCCCGGGGTTTAAGTCAACCGATAACGACCAATGGTAAAACTGAACAAAACCCTCCGATAGGCAATCCAGAACCCGAAAAATGTGTAGAACCGCTGGAGATGGCTCAAATAGCTTAGTGTTCTCCACGCTACGTCATCTAGGAATTATATGACATATCTGTAACTTAAAGTATTTGTATACACCACAAAAAAGATGAATGTAATTACTTGTAGAGTTACTGAATAACTAATTCGTAAATAAAAATACAATGTAATTAAAGTTAATGATGTTATAAAAAATTAAAAGTATTAATTGATAATTTATTCTTAATTGTTGAATTACTAATCATTTAGGAAAAAATCCTAAAAATGGAGGTAAACCACATAAAGATAATAAATTTATAAATAATGAAAATTTTAGAAAAAAAAATATATATATAAAGAAAATACTTGATTAATATGATGTAATTTAGACATTAAAAGGGGAAAAGAATTGTAAAAGATAAAAATCTGTGTATATAAAAACGACTCTTCAAAAAGGGGAGGAAATGTTGTGTAATGTGAATAATTTTCCGAGTGACCCACATTACCGGCGGAAATTATTCACATTGGAAGTGTGGATTCCAAGTGGATTTCGCTGATACAACAATTGAGGTGCGTGCAGCGAAAACACCTCAATTGTTGAGTCAGCGCCCAAAGTCATTAGGTTAAGTTTTTTAGGTTTACATCTTACATCATTTTAACATTAAGTTGCTTAATTTGTTTAGTTGTTCATCACGGAAGTAAAGTATATGGAAATCGACAGTTTTACTTCCGTGATCAATGAATAAAAATTCATGTGATTAAATTTAGAAGACAGTTGGAAGTTAGACAGCAGTTAGTCCGTTAAGAAGTTTTGTACATAGATCATAAGAATTAGAATAAAGTGCCTAAAACCAAAGAAGAAAAGAGTTTCATTCTCATTTGGGAGTTTCACATGACATAAAAGTGGCGCAGCCGGTTTAAGAACAGTAATACGCGAAGTAGTGACAATCGTTTTGTGACATAAAAGTGACATAAACTAAAATAAAAATCTGGAAAGTGAAGTGAAAAAGTAACATAAAAGTGACATGAAAGTAACAAGATGCAAGTAAAAACCTGCTTAACATAAATTAGGAGGAAAAAATTGAAAATTGAAATAATCAAAGTGGGTAATAACTGTTATGAATAGCTAAGTGACTCGCATTAGTGTAAGAAAGGTAAGAAGTAAGTGCAAATTTGAAAGTGAAAATTTGAAATTTGAAAATTTGAGAGGTCGCTTGAGATCCAACACAGCACAATCCCCAGCAGCAGAAGCATCATCAGCAGCGGTAGTACCACCAAACCAACCAACAACGTCAGCAGCAGCAGCGTCAACATCATCACCAGCAGCACAAACAACAGAACAACAGCAAGAACAGCAACAAATCCCCTCACCGGACAACCAGAAAATAGAAGAACCATCGATACCAGAAGCACCATCAGGACAAGAACAACCATCAGCCACATCTACACCAAGAAGAACGGTGAGCTTTAGTAATAGCCTACATAGGACTTTAGACGATTTTGAGCAATTCCTCCAAAACTATTACACGGAGGATACAATTAGGAATAGTATAAAAGATTTAAAAAGTAGGATTATTAAGACTGACGTAGCGATGGATATTACACAATTAACAAATTTAGTGGCAAGCCTAATTCCGACTTTTTCGGGTACATCAGGTGGAAATGTGACCCAGGAGGTTCAAAATTTCTTGGGTTGTTGTGAACGGGTACTTGATTGTTTATCGGAAGATGAACAGAGCGTTTTTAATAGATGAGTTATGACGCGTTTCCGAAGGGACGCATACGCTTTAGTCAGCTCACATAATATTTCGAATTTTGAAATATAATTATCTGCCGCGAAAAACATATATCCAACAAACCAACGAGTTGCGTCAGGCCATGCAAAAGCCCGGCGAAACTCTAGGGGAATTCGGGGTAAGAATCCAGCAACTTCTTAACACATGTAAGGTTTTTGCTAAAAACGAATATCCAACTGTGATGAATTGTTCGGGCCAGGACGAGGAATCCTAAAAAGAAAGGCCATTAGAAACACAATTACGTCAAAATACTCACCTAGAAACACCACACACGCCATGACACATGTCAGTCACCATGCCATGTCACAAGTCGCGATCATCTAGTACAAATCTAGTACAAGTCGCGATCATCTAGTACAAATCTAGTACAAGTCGCGATCGTCTAGTACAAATCTGTACTAAAATAGGCGTCTCCACTAGACACCGCTAGATGGCGAAATGATCAAACAACGTGACGATCAACGTGACGCGAAGTGACCCATTTGGAGAAGAATGTGCAGTGCGCGCGAATTACGAAATTGCGACACAAAGTTTGTGCGCAAAATGCACTTGGCGCGGATTTTGAAATTGGGTCAAAGAAACCATGGAAAGAATGACGGAGTAGGGACTGCGGCGTCAGTAAAAATCAGGAATAAAAGGATTGGGAAAATTAGGGAGCAGTCAGTCTTACTCAGAGAGGCAACCAGTCACCTTAGACAGACGACGACGGGAAGAGCCAGATCGCCAGGAAGACCAGCCCAGCAACCCAAGTACCAGGAAGACGATCAGACCGTTCAACCGGGCAGCATACCAGTATCACCAAACAAGAAGTGAGTATGAACTCCTCGTCACTAATAAAGAACTAGCGGATGAGAGCTCTTAGCCTCTCCGCTTAAGCCTCGATCACGGTTCTTTGAACCTATCGAGCGTAAATACTTGGTAATCACTGGGCAACTCTTTCCCAGTGAACGACAAGAATCAACAGCTTCAAGAGGAGCTCCGCAACCCCAAGGTTGGACCCCGGCCTCTAACAATTGAAGAATACCGGGAGAGGATAAAGGGGCGGACGTTACAGAAAACCTCTCCAGAGGTCCCGAAATTACCCCCGAGGAAGCGAACGGGAAAGGAGGCGCAATTCCGGGCGGATCTCGAAGAGACGCGCCGTCGACTCCTCCTGGCCGTGGGTCGGGAACAACGAGTAAGGGTGGAGCAAGAACTCCAACGGCTCTACAACGAGCGGCGAAGATATCGGCAAGCGAAGAAGTTGGCCAGGTGTAATTCGGCGACCAAACCTTAACGATCCAGCTTAGTCTAAGTGAAAATTGTATTTGTTAGTCAGTAAGGAAAGTAAATGTATAGGAAATAAATATTAGAATTGTATAACAACCGACTTTTACTGGTGTTCAGAAGTGTACTCTTAGGAGTGTTATTATGAGATTCTCTCCTCCAACGACATTTAGAGTCGAGGGAGATTCTTCACATAAATTTGGCGCAGCCGCTTTTCGGACCTACCTCTAGCAAATTGGTTAGAGTAGAATTTGAGAACTTTTCAGAGAAATAAAAATAGTAAATATAATTAGCCAACCGTTAGAAATTGTTCGGTTGAAGAGTTTTGATGAACTTAGAGAGAAAAAAAAAAAGAGTAAATACACTTCTGAGCACAAGCAATTAGTGATAAGATAATGAGAAAATTATAGGGAACTTAAAAGACTTAGGTTAATAAGGTAAAGAAATTATATAATAGAAAAAATCAAACATTTAATTGTATAATTGGAAACATTGTAACAGAGTAGTTGAATTAATGTATGAAAATTAATGGAGAATCTACATTGTAACAGAGTAGTTGAATTAATGTATGAAAGAAACAGCTGTACACTCGATGTAATAATCTGAAAAAAAAAGAAAAAAGATACATATATAAAGAAAAAAAAAAGAAAAGAAAAAAAAAGATATAAAAAGAAAAAAAAAAGAAAAGAAAAAAAAAAGAAAAAGAAAAAGATACATATATAAAGAAAAAAAAAACAAGGAAAGAAAATATATATACAAAGAAAAAAAATAAATACGAATGAAACAATAATAATAATAATAGTAATAAGCGAATAATAAGAGGACAATGATAGAGTTAACAACGCAAAAACAGAGTAACGGAATATATGGCCACGTCTACACCCAAAATTCCGGTGAATAAAAAATTAAGGAAATTTTTAGAAACAATAAACTCCTTCACATTGGAAACAGAAATCGAGGAAATTCCGGAAGCACTAGCTGTTAGTGGGGCATCCACAGAAGGAGATAACACAAATAAAGACGGTGGCACACTCAGCGGGGAAGACCGCACAAACCCGGAAAACACCAACGAAAACAACACAAACACGGGTGCTTCACCTAATAAACAAGAAGTAGAACTCGCATTCAGCACGGAAGAGAATAACGCAGAACCTCAGGCAGAACCTCAGGCAGAAGAACAGGAGGACAAACGGGTGCAAGCAGTGGATAACGTAGTACCAGAAGAAAGCGACGAAGAGGTCCAAAGACCCCTGTTACGAGAAGTAGTATCACTTAGGAACGGGAGGCGATATATCCGAACACACTCAGTTAATTCCGACCCCGGAGGTAGTAGTAACAAGCAACGAAAACTCCGGAAGAATACAGATAGTGAGACTGTAGGCGAATCGAGTACAACAGAACAAAAAGCTGGTTGTAGCGATAGCAGACAACAAAGAGCACGACGGCATACAGATAGTGAGGTAGTGGGAGAAGAGAATACAATAGAGGAAGAAACTAAAAAGATGGCCAACATAACCCTGGTGAATAGCATACTTCACAACAATGTGCCAATTTTGACTGGAGAGGATGGGCCCCGCAAGCAATGTGAGGTAAACGAATTCATAAATTGCGCGTGCCTAGGATATGAAATTCTCACAGAGGTTCCAGATAAAGTATTATTCACGCGATTGCTACCAACACGATTAAGAGGCAGGGCACTCGAAGTGATACAAGCAGGTGGAACCGACACATTGAACGAGATAATTTCAACATTGAGGGCAAACCTACTCCAGGGAGCATCCTACATCACGTTGAACACTCAGCTTCGAAATGTTCACCAGCTACCAACGGAGACGTTATTGGGGTATTTTAATAGGGTGAAAGACCTCATTGCTGCCTGTAAGAACGCTGCAGACGTGCAGTACCCTAATGGAGGAGATGGATTAAAAGCCGAAATAGAGGAAGTAGGCCTACACTGTTTCAAAATGGGGGTGCTAAATTCGAACTACAAGTTCTATCTCTTACAAGACGTCGAGAACACGCTGGAGGCGATAGGGGCTAAGGTCAGAAGACTTGAACAGACGGAGCAGTGTATGCAGCAGCCGCAACAGGACGTCGCCAGCCCGATGCAACAACCAACCCAACCCAACTTTTACGTGCCCGCACAACGGCCGCAGCAACCGTTTGTTATCAAGCAGGAGTACCATCAGAGAGGTCCTCAGAACTACAGGAATGGGGGTCAACAGTACCAGCAAACACGCAGAAATAGTTTCCAACCGGCTGGGAATAACTATCGAAGTGGGAATCAGGGGAGTCCACGAGGCAGACCGGATCGCCGACAGATAAGATGTCATTTTTGCAACCGCGAGGGACATGTAATGGCAGAGTGTCGCACAAAACAAATGACACCGTTCTGCATAAGTTGCAAGGCCTATGGTCACACAGCACAAAACTGCAACTCGCACGGTAGGAACCAAACAAATCCAGGTCCAAATGGATATAGGGGTCGCCAGGTGAATCACACCACGGCAAACGATACGGAAGAAAAGTGTAACTTCTGTCTGGCGCTTGGACATACGGAAGGCAGATGTTATTTGAAGGAGAGATGGGAACGATTACAGCTGGAAAAACAAACCATAAACAGGTCCTCGGAAAACTGCGAGGGGGCGACTGGACACACCGCGAGTCGCCACTAACAGATAAAGAAAGGCGGTGTGGATCGTGTCCAGAAATACCTATAGTAAGCCTACCCCTAAATGTGTCACAAAGAAGTAGAAATTTGTTCATAATAGACACGGGAGCGGAAATAAGTCTCATAAAAGAAGAAGAAATTAATGAAGAAAGGAAACAAGATATAAATAGGAAAGAAATTATCCGACTCAACACCATATCAGGGGAAATTTCATCAAAGGGAACTATAACAGGACACATAACGTTAGATAAGATTTATCCATGCAAGTTTCATATCATTGAAACTGTCAACCATGGGAACATAACAGGATTACTAGGTAACGATTTCCTGTCTAAACATTGCAATATTGAGGGCCCCGCACAGCAGCTCGTATTCCCACCCACAAGCAATGGCAGAGGAACAATCATAAAATTCGAAGAAAACCGCAACCAACACGGGAATGACGTACACTTTGTGGACGTAATAGCTGCTGGTGGAACAAGCCTTGAGCGTAGTCACACCAGGGAGGAAAACACTCGAGATGACCAAAGTAGCACTGCTATGGGGAGTGGAGAGAAACCTGAAACACTGGGTAAAGACAACGCTGGTCAGTCAGAAGAAATGCGACAGACAAAGGAATCGGGAAGCAGCACCACCGCCAGGCAAAGCTGTCCGAAAATATGTGGAAGCACAGGGGAAGTAATGCCTACAGCGGAAATACTGAGTGACTTGGAACGACTCTTCGAGATAGGTACTAAGCATGAAAACTACGAGAGTAGGATGCGTACCAGGAGGAGAAGTCTCAGTCCATCCCATACTCACACCAAGGTGGAGGACGAGGGAAATAAAGAAGAAAGTGGGTCAAATGAGGAAGTCGTAACCACCGATGCCAGAAATATCATAGTACCAGCAAGAACGGTGAAATGTGTGGAAATGACCACAGAAAGAGAAGGGGAATACCTAACCGAGGGGGAAGAGATAATGCCGGGAGTATATGTTAGCAATGCACTCGTGCAAGCAAGAAACGGGAAAGTAAAATTGAGCGTGCTAAACGTTAACAATCACCAAGTAAAAATTAATAATGTGATAGTAAGACTGAGGCATTACGAAGAAACGACAGCACGGGAAAAAAGGAGTGAAGACGCTGATCAGAAACTTGTTTACTGTACAAAGGCAGAGGAATCAGAGCAGGAAAAAAGGGAGACTCGAATTAGGAAATACATAAGTATGGAAAAGGACCTGAATACCGAAGAAAGGAGGGAAATAAATAAGCTAATCAAAGAGTTTCAAGATGTATTCCATTTACCAGGAGAGAAACTAGGGCACACGATTACCGTACAGCACGAAGTCCGAATACAACCCGGAAAACAGCCGATCAAGTGTAAAATGTATCGACTGCCAGAAACACAGAGGGATATAATAACAGAGGAGATACAAAGATTACTCGATGAGGATATAGTAGAGCCAAGCTGGAGTGAATGGAACGCACCACTGCTAGTAGTCCCTAAAAAACCGGGACCTGATGGAAAGAAACGATGGCGAATAGTGGTCGACTATAGGAAATTGAACGAAGTAACCGAGGGGGATGCATACCCACTGCCCAGGATTGAAGACATCCTGGACCAGTTAGGGAATTCCCGATATTTTTCGGTACTCGACCTCGCCAGCGGCTATCATCAGATAGCGATGAAACCAGAAGACCGGGATAAAACTGCGTTCAGCACGCCCTACGGGCATTACGCCTTTAAACGAATGCCTTTCGGGCTTAAAGGAGCTCCAGCAACGTTCCAGCGGCTCATGAACCACGTGTTGACTGGGTTACAAGGACTGCAGTGTTTTGTATACCTGGATGACATAGTCGTGTACGGTAGAAACTTAGCAGACCATCAAACAAAATTGCGGGCGATATTACAGCGGTTGAGAACACATAACCTCAAATTGAACGTGGAAAAATGTAACTTCCTCAAGAAAGAGATTATATATCTTGGCCACAAATGTACGACGGAAGGAGTGGAGCCGGACCCGAGTTTAGTGGACAGCGTCAGAAATTTCCCGACGCCCAAAACCGTCCGCCAAGTGCAGTCGTTTCTAGGGCTAGCAAACTACTACAGGCGATTCATATCAGACTTCTCAAAAATAGCGGCACCGATCAACAAACTCCTAAGGAAGGACGTGAAATTCATTTGGGATGAGAGTTGCGTAAAAGCGTTCGAACACCTCAAGGAGAAATTGATAAGTCCACCGGTACTCAGGTACCCAAATTTCAAAGAGCCGTTCAAGCTATATACGGACGCCAGTGGGGAGGCGCTCGGAGCTGTCCTGGCACAGGGACCACTCACCGAGGAAAAACCAATAGCCTATGCGAGTAGAACCCTAAATGCGGCCGAACGAAATTACTCCACTATAGAGCGAGAACTACTGGCAATAGTGTGGGCCGTAAAAAATTTCAGGTGTTACCTGTATGGACGACCATTCAAAGTCTTTACCGACCATAAACCACTAAAAGGGGCGATACGAATAAAAGACCCCACAAGTAGGATATTGCGATTATGGCACAAATTGTCCGATTACACGTTCGAAATAGAATACAAGGAAGGTCGCAAAAACAATAACGCAGACGCTTTGAGTAGAATCCCCTACGACGTGTTAGTGACCACACGAAGACAGGCGAGAGAACAAAGGGAACAATTGGGAGAAGAAAAAGGGGAGGAGCCAGTAACGAATGACCAGAATGAGCTTGTATCACTAAACAGAGCACCGGAACCGGAAAAAGAAAAACCACATATCAGAACGCTAACGGATCCTCAGGATATAGAAACAATATTACGAGACTGTCACGATGCACCGCTAGGAGGCCATCAGGGGGTATTTAAGACCTACCATCGTTTAAAACGAGAATTTAGTTGGAAGGGGATGTTGAAAGATATCAAAAAATACATAAGAAAATGCAAGAAATGCCAGCTAAACAAATTGAGCAGAGAACATAGGGAACCGATGATTATAACGGATACCGCCCAGCAACCGTTTGACAAGGTCTATATGGATTTAGTAGGGCCGTTACCTGAGACACCCCGCGGAAATAAATACATATTAAGTTTTGAAGACGACCTCACCCGATTCATGGATGTGGTACCATTACCAAACATGGAGGCGAAGACAGTAGCACAAGCGTTCGTGGAGGAAATTATAAGCCGGTATAGGATCCCAAAAAAACTTATTACCGATCAAGGGGCTAACTTCACTTCTGAGATGTTCAGAGAAGTATGTAAACTGTTCCGAATACGGAAACTGGAAACAACACCATATCACCCACAAGCCAACGGTGCATTAGAAAGATCCCACAGGCCACTGGTAGAATATCTACGAAATTTCGTGGACGACAACCAAACGGATTGGGATGAGCACTTGCGGGCAGCCATGTTCGTCAGAAATAACAGCATGCATGCCACCACGAAGCTAACTCCCATGGATTGTCTCTACGGGTTCTCTGCAACATTGCCGAACAACTTAAAGACAGAGCCACAGCCGGTGTACGACCATGAAAACTATTATTTACACCTAAGAAACAAGCTCCAAAGAGCCTATCAAACAGCCCGGAAGAACCTCGAAGAGGGTAAACTCCAGTCGAAGGAGTACTACGATCAAAAGACCAACCCGCTGAAAATCCACCTAGGGGACCAGGTACTACTGAAAAACGCGGCTCGAAAGAATAAGTTGATACAACACTGGGTAGGACCATACAAAGTGGTAGCCATAAATAGTCCGGTTAACAGTACGATAATGATAGGCAAACGCAAACGGCGCGTTCATAACAACCGGTTAAAATTGTTTCACTAAAAACGCCTCTGTCTTTCCAGACATGTTCATCCTACTCACTCTACTAACATTGGGAGCCACAACTCAACCAGCACCGGTCGAGATACATCCGATTACTCGTAAAGGGGTAGTGTTCGAGCCTCTCAGAAAAGTGCAGATTTATCGCGACCATTGGACCATTGTAACCCGTTTACCAACACCAACGTGGGAACTACACCTAAAATACCTAGCAGAATGTGAAACCGCGATCCACCACCTTTGTGACAACACGGGCCTCCTAGTCGGGGAGGAGTATTGCCATCACTGGCAAATTGAAATTAGAAAACGAACGAAACAAATACGCGAGCTTATGGACAAGGCAGATTATACGCTGACATCGCACGAGCGAACCAAGCGAGGACTGATAAATTTAGGGGGAAAAATAATAAAAGGCATCTTCGGAACTATGGATAGCGAAGACTCGGAACATATACACCAGAAATTAGCAGAGTTGGAAGAGAACACAAAAACCACTCTGGACTTGGCGAAACAACAAGTGACCGTTATGAAAACCACCCTAAAGGCCATGAGTAAAGCCAACGAAGAGATGGCGATAAGACAAAACAAGTTGACACGAAAGGTCGAGCTTTTTAACGCCAAGATAGGGGAAATAAACAAGCATTCCGACCAACTCCACGTAATGCAGGTACGCCTAGACCTCAACGAGGTAATACTATATATGATGGCGGAACTACAGCAAATGTATTTAGAGATAACGGACTTGTTTATAGTCATGGAAGCACTCAACCGACGAGAACTCAGCCCATTGCTACTTCCAACCAGACAAATTCTGGAAGTCTACGCCAAGGCCCTTGAAAGCCAACAGGGAAGAAAAACAACCATGGACCAGATCACGCTACAGAAGATCGCTAGCGTAGATTATGAACAAAGCCCGGGAGGCACCCTCATACAGATCCAACTACCATTACTGGAAGGTCAATTATATACCCTGAACAGGGTATACACGACACCGATAGATTCGGGGCACAACTCCTACTACTTGTATGACATTGGGACCACATATTTCTTAAACACCAGTAGGTCCCAACAGAACTTCGGATTAACGGAATTAGACTATCAAAGTCGATGCATTCAAGTGAATACGACCTACAGCGTTTGTCATCAGGGCGATCCAATTCTAGCTAAACCAACACGCACCGATTGTACATCAGCATTGTTCCGAGCTACTGACCAAATACCGACTGGTTGTCAGATACGCGTGTTGAACACCGCGGGACCCATACTAATCCCTATGCATCAAGATAACGCTTGGCTTTACTGGGTACAACAATCGACACCACTCATAAGCCAATGTGAAAGTCAAGAACAAATCTATCAACTAACTGGTATGGGCATAGTAGAGTTGAAGAATAAATGTGTGTACCATTTAGCTGAATACACGCTACCATACCGAATTACGGAAATACAACCCCTAAATATGCACCACCCCGGAGAAATTCTACCGCCGAGCGTAGACTTTTCCAAATATCAGATACCGATCAAAAAACGGAAAACGGAAGCGCGGATGGAAATCTTGCATCCAGTAGCGGTAAATGACCATTTCAAAGGCATTAGTGAGACGCTAGACGACTTGGACACGAAAATCACGGAAAGCCAACAAAACCGGCACCAAAAAATCCAGTTACACACAACAACTGGGGCAACGGTAGGACTTCTAATGGTCATCTCCATTAGTATCGTGATAAGAATCTACGGAAGATACAGGAATAAAAACACTAGCCGCCAGCCGCCACCACAACCCTCGCGACCCAGCCCACGGCGAGTACAAATTGTATCAATGCCGATAACGATTCCTAGAAGAGATCAGATCCTCGCAGAAAATGAACAGGGTAACTCATCCAACCCAGTAACCAACCCAGCGGAAAATCAGACACACCCTCGAGAACCCTAACCACGACGATAGGATCCTCAAAAGAAAAACTAAGCCCTAAGACCAATAGCAATAAAAGAAAAAAAAAAAATATATAATAATAATAAGCAACCTAACCGAATATACCAAAAAAAAAAAAAAAAATGAGAATGAAAAAAAAAAAAACTTAACTAACGCCTTAATCACTAATTACCAGGGTCCCACGATGTCCGGAAATAACCGACGAGCAGGACGGGTAGACGGAAAGGAGGCGACGACCATCGTAATCAACACCAATAACTATCATAACAGCGGAAGCAATTCCATACACATAAAGTGGTTTGGGGCATCAAAAGACATAACCATCAAAATAGGTAACATGATTCTGTCCATCGAGGAAGATATCAAACGTCAATCTACAAGAAACAAAGGAATCCAGACAACTATGGTAGAAAATCATGAAAACCTAAAAGTCGTGGAAGACCTGACCCCCAAAGTTGAGGTAGATGAGCTGGGACTGACTCCCTCCAGCTGGGATGACGTACTTCGGGAGGCCGATGAATTGTATCACCACTTGAAGTTAGACAAAACACCGGCCAAACAACATGGTCCAGACCAAGTTTTGAAAGCGGAAATTGCTAAAATGAGAAAAAAGTTAGCAAGAGAAACACTAGTCGGAGAACCACTAACGTTACCAGTACGGAAAAACTCAGATTTATGGGAAAAACCAACCTACCCATATTCAGCAGGAAGGCCGAGAAGGACATCAGACGACCCGGACCAGTATTTGTCGGAATCAGCCACCAAGAAACACGACATCCTCAACACTAAAAGGGATAAAAAGGTAGATTTAAGCAAATACTTAAAAAATTGTAACCATTAACAGTATAAACAATAAAAAATATAAAAAACAAGGAAGTAGATTTAAGCAGACATTTAAAGTCATAAACATTTATAAACAAAACATTTGTAAAAGCCAATATGGTTAAAAGTAGATTTAAATAAAAGAATCGAACAGAGAGTAATGGAAAAAAAAAATTGTAAACATTTGCTAATGTAATGTAATAGATAATGTTAACACGTAAAACGGATAGGTTCAATTAGATTAGTTTAGGGAGTTAGGGAAATAAAACGACATAGGAATTAGTTAGGGGATGAAGAAGAGATTTAGCTAACACTATTGAAAAACTAAGACAGAAAAAAGTAATACCGAACGCCACACCTGCAACCACCCGCAAAGTCCTGCACTAGAGATACCACCAAGCAGTAGAAAATCACGTAACTCCACCCGCATTGTCGACAACATAAACACCGAGGAAATAGTGAAATCACCTGGAAAAGAAACAAAACACATCTAACAAGGAAGTCTCCATCAACGAACTACTAACCTTCATCAACACCATGCACCAAGCACGACACCCACCACCACACTTTTGTCCATGGGGGAGTTCTCCAGAGAGGGGAGGAATGTGATGAATTGTTCGGGCCAGGACGAGGAATCCTAAAAAGAAAGGCCATTAGAAACACAATTACGTCAAAATACTCACCTAGAAACACCACACACGCCATGACACATGTCAGTCACCATGCCATGTCACAAGTCGCGATCATCTAGTACAAATCTAGTACAAGTCGCGATCATCTAGTACAAATCTAGTACAAGTCGCGATCGTCTAGTACAAATCTGTACTAAAATAGGCGTCTCCACTAGACACCGCTAGATGGCGAAATGATCAAACAACGTGACGATCAACGTGACGCGAAGTGACCCATTTGGAGAAGAATGTGCAGTGCGCGCGAATTACGAAATTGCGACACAAAGTTTGTGCGCAAAATGCACTTGGCGCGGATTTTGAAATTGGGTCAAAGAAACCATGGAAAGAATGACGGAGTAGGGACTGCGGCGTCAGTAAAAATCAGGAATAAAAGGATTGGGAAAATTAGGGAGCAGTCAGTCTTACTCAGAGAGGCAACCAGTCACCTTAGACAGACGACGACGGGAAGAGCCAGATCGCCAGGAAGACCAGCCCAGCAACCCAAGTACCAGGAAGACGATCAGACCGTTCAACCGGGCAGCATACCAGTATCACCAAACAAGAAGTGAGTATGAACTCCTCGTCACTAATAAAGAACTAGCGGATGAGAGCTCTTAGCCTCTCCGCTTAAGCCTCGATCACGGTTCTTTGAACCTATCGAGCGTAAATACTTGGTAATCACTGGGCAACTCTTTCCCAGTGAACGACAAGAATCAACAGCTTCAAGAGGAGCTCCGCAACCCCAAGGTTGGACCCCGGCCTCTAACAATTGAAGAATACCGGGAGAGGATAAAGGGGCGGACGTTACAGAAAACCTCTCCAGAGGTCCCGAAATTACCCCCGAGGAAGCGAACGGGAAAGGAGGCGCAATTCCGGGCGGATCTCGAAGAGACGCGCCGTCGACTCCTCCTGGCCGTGGGTCGGGAACAACGAGTAAGGGTGGAGCAAGAACTCCAACGGCTCTACAACGAGCGGCGAAGATATCGGCAAGCGAAGAAGTTGGCCAGGTGTAATTCGGCGACCAAACCTTAACGATCCAGCTTAGTCTAAGTGAAAATTGTATTTGTTAGTCAGTAAGGAAAGTAAATGTATAGGAAATAAATATTAGAATTGTATAACAACCGACTTTTACTGGTGTTCAGAAGTGTACTCTTAGGAGTGTTATTATGAGATTCTCTCCTCCAACGACATTTAGAGTCGAGGGAGATTCTTCACACAACAGGGTGTACGGAAATCGTAAAAGATTTAGAAAATGCAGCCTTATTTTCATTTAGAACAGGGGTTGCTAATCCACATATTCGTCAAGTAATAATGGTTACACTAACAGAACTCCAGTACACAACGTACGATACATAAACCATAAAACTGAAAGGAATAACGAAAGCAATCACCCACCTTTTCGAAATAAAAAGAACCAAGTAAAATGTGATTTCTGTCTACGAGCAGGACATGACATAAAAGATTGCTATACGAAACGAAGATGGGAAAGTAAAAACCAACAGACCCCATCGGAAAACTAGCTTCGGACTCTATAAAACACCGTACTAGAGACCAGAAGGAAGAACGGTGTCACTATAAACAGGAACAAAGACAAATTCACACTCTAAAATGACTAATGTCCATGTTAAACCCCCGATTAACATAACCACGAAACCCCACACAACGTTCTTGCTCGATACAGGAGCTGATGTAAGCCTCTTAAAGCAAAATGTTATAAAACCATCCATAAAAATAGAAAAGGAAAATAAACATGTTTTAAGTGGATTATATCAGCAAAAAGAATCGGAAGGTTCGACTACTGCGAAAATTCTGTTTCCAACTCCAATTCCCTTACAATTCCAAGTTATAGATTCTTCCCTAAATTTCGAAGCAGACGGTCTATTAGGACAAGACGTTCTGTCAAAACATGCAATTATAGACGGCCCCCGACAGCTGGTTCATTTCGAAAATGAAGTAAATCTCCCTACCCAAAATACCACTGAACAAGACCAAAACAAAATAACTTTTAAAGATAAATCAAATGAAAAAACTAACAAGCGATCCCCATTGTCAGATGGCGTGGGGAAAAATCTTCACGCAGATAATAACAAATATGCTATAAATAGCGAACTTTCGTCAACAGAAGAAAGGCCTCAACAAAAACAACAACGTCTAGTATGTGGTCAAACTACCTCAACAAAGGAGGAAAAGAGTACTTCCTTGTCCAGCATAGGGCTTCTTCGCACAGAAGCTCCACGCGAGACAACACCTAACGAAGACAATATTCAAAACGAAATACTAGTACCTGCTCGCACGGAGGTAATAGTCAAGTTGTTTGTTGATACCCAGGATGTAGTCTGTTTCTCGCAAGAAATAAGCCCTGGAGTATACCTCGCTAACTCACTATGCTCAGTAGAATATAAGTATATCAAAACAAATATAATTAACTCAACGACAAGAGATGTGACACTTAAACATTTTACGCCAAGAGTCGCCCCCTTCGAAGAATTCTACCAAATAAACAACAATTCAATTTTTGGAAAAAGTTTTAACACAACCACAAATAAAATCTTTTCAATACGTTCAATTAATAATCGTTTAGAGCTACTAGACAAAGAAACTATACTAGATCCCTCACTTAATAATGAAGAAAGGCAAAGCATAACCAACCTCTATCGAGATTATAATGACATTTTTTATTTGGACGGGGATGCACTGACTTTCTCAGACGTCATAAAACATGAAATTCCTGTAAAGCCGGAAATCGCCCCCATACGCCAAAGAATGTACAGGCTTCCGCATGCCCATAAGGAGATAATAAAAGATCAAGTAAACGACATGCTTACAAAAGACATAGTGGTTCCAAGTAAAAGCCTCTGGAACGCCCCAATCCTTCTAGTACCAAAAAAATCAGCACCAGATGGCTCCAAGAAATGGAGATTAGTAATAGATTACCGAAAATTGAACAAAATTTCGACAGGCAACGCTTTTCCACTGCCACGAATAGAGGACATCCTGGATCAAATGTCCATCCTGGCCATGCTCGATACTTCTCAACATTAGATCTAGCAAGTGGCTACCATCAATTGCTCGTCGATCCCAAAGATCAAGCTAAAACGGCTTTCAGCACTCCGGATGGACATTTTGAGTTCAAAAGAATGCCATTCGGATTAACAGGAGCCCCAGCAACATTCTAGAGAGCCATGAATCACATTCTAACGGGGTTAAATGGGATTGATTGCTTTGTCTATCTGGATGACATAGTAGTCCACGGGAAAAATTTGCTAGACCACAATTTAAAGTTGAAAAAGGTTTTTGATAGACTAAGAGAATATCGACTAAAACTCCAACCAGCGAAATGTCAATTCCTCAGGCGAGAGATAATTTATTTAGGAAACAAATACACTCAGGACGGAGCTCTACCAGACCCACAGAAAACCAGCTGTGTTCGGGAGATTCAAGTTCCGGAGAATGAAAAACAACTGCAATCATTTCTTGGTCTACTTAACTATTATAGGAAATTTATTCCCAACTTCTCTCGAATCGCAGCCCCAATGACAAGGTTACTACGGAAGGACGTCGACTTCTATTGGAGCGACGTTTGTGACCAGGCTTTTAAACAACTCAAAGAATCGCTAGTAGCACCTCCGCTATTGGTTTATCCCGATTTTTCCAAACCCTTCCTTCTCACTACTGACGCGAGCATGGATGTCGTTGGAGCCGTCCTATCGCAAGGGGAAAAAGGAAAGGATAGACCAATAGCCTACGCAAGTCGCACGTTAAGCAAAGCAGAGAGGAATAACTCTACTATTGAGAGAGAATTGTTGGCCATAGTGTGGGCGGTGAAGAATTTTAGATGTTACCTCTACGGGAGACATTTCACCGTCTACACAGACCACAAACCTCTTAAGGGTATGTTTAATATGCAAGATATCTCCTCAAGACTTGCGCGATTCCATCAAAAGTTATCGGAATACGATTATACTATTGAATATGTACCAGGTAAGGGCAATACAAACGCCGACGCACTTAGTCGTATACCCACTAACAAGGTATTCGCCATGACAAGAGCTCAAGCGAAAAAGAATGATGAGCAACAAGCGGTAACCCATACCGACACAGACAACAAAAACCAAGAAACAGACAACGCAGAGGAAGAAGACCGCGACCTGCCCGAGGAGGTCCAAGCCCAGCTTGAGGTAACAAAACAAACTGTCAGCGAAGGAAGCGATAAGCAAAAGGTCATAAGAGCGTATCACGATTCACCTTTAGGTGGCCATCGGGGTGTACTAAAGACATATCTAAGACTTCGCAAATTCTACCAGTGGAAGAATATGTTCCAGCACATAAAACAGTACATTAAGAAATGCCCAAAATGTCAGGTGACAAAAAAGAGAAAAGCAACGCTTATGCCAATGGTCATAACTGAGACGGCCTTCCAGCCTTTTGAAAAGGTTTATCTGGACATTGTGGGTCCCTTACCAGTCACTCACAGAGGGAATAAGTATATACTAACTTTCGAAGATGACCTGAGTAAATTCATGGACTGTTACCCACTACCAAATTTTGAGGCATCCACAGTTGCTAGAGTCTTTTTCGATGAGATCATCAGTCGATATAGAATTCCGAAGCGACTCATAACGGACAGAGGTGCAAACTTCACAAGCGAACTTTTCAAGCAGGTCTGTAAATTACTTAGAGTTAAGAAAATTCAAACCACTGCATTTCACCCACAATCGAATGGATCGCTTGAGCGCAGCCATGGTCCGTTGGTAGAATATTTAAAGATGTTCTGCGACAATATTTCAAGTGAATGGGACAATTGGTTACGGCAAGCTTCTTTTGTCCATAACAACACACCACACCTGGGTACAAGGTTAACCCCTAGCGATTGTTTGTTCGGCTTCACGGCAGAGTTACCATCTCCGTTAAAACAGAAAGCTATGCCAATCTACAACCATGAAAACTACTTTTACGAGCTAAGAAACAAATTACAAAAAACATATGAGATTGCGCGGAAACATCTTCATCAAAGTAAAAACAAGTCGAAAGAGTATTATGACAAAAGATCAAATCCCGTAATATTCCACGTTGGAGATAAGGTACTTTTGAAAAATGAAAGTAAAACCAACAAATTCAGTGCTTCTTGGTTAGGACCATTCGAAGTAGCTGAAGTCGTAAACGAAGTAAATACCATCATTCAAAAGGGGAAAAAGAAACAGCGTGTTCATAACAATTGGTTACTAAAAAAAGCGAAATAAACATCTTTTAATAATTTTTTCCTATCAGTTCCATTACCAACAAAAAAAACTCTTCTTCTGCCTTTATTTATTTATACTTTGTTTCTACTCGCAGACATCCAGATTTAACAAAATGAGTACCGTGATAAACAAATGGACCATATTTTTCATGCTTGACCTGATACAGCCATCAATAGCAGATGAACTTTTTAAGATAACTCCATTAAATAAAACCGGAATATTCATTGAGAAACGCAACCCAATATATTTTTACCACGACGAATGGCAAATTTTTACAAAGGTAAGGTTCCAAGACGAATCAGTTCATTTAGCAACGTTATCCAAAGCAGAAGAACTAGCAAACCTCTTGTCAGCAACTGCTAAGTAAGACCGGAGATAACTCCTGTTCTCTTCTGATGGAAAAAATCAAGGAGTTAACCGAGACGAGTAGACGGCATAACCAAATATTGCGAAGAATATTCCACAAGATTCGAAGTAGACGATCACGATTCGATGGTATAGGGAAAGGTTTAAAATCCCTATTCGGGGTGCTAGACGCTGACGGCGTAAATCAAATTTACACGAAGCTCCAAGAATTAAGTAACAACAACCATAAGTCACTAGCACTCCTACAACACCAGACTACCGTGCTAAATTCCTCAATTGACATGCTCCAGAAACCAGTGACGGACATCCTGGAAAACCAGAAAGATTTAGCTGAAAAACTGAGGGATATCACACAAAACGAGATGAATACAGAACAGAAGATGAAATTAGACCAAATGCTTGGGCGCATTATTTTTCAATTGAACACAATAATAGTTACCTACGAGACATGATGGATATCACAGCAGCCTTGCTGCAGGGGAAAATTCACCCTTTACTTATATCACCTCAGGAATTATCAAACATTTACACTCAAGCAGCGACACAGTTAGGAAAAAATCTGGAGTTTCTCTCAACTAGAATGATTAGCAAGCACATATTTCATGACCGGGGATAACGAGTTACTCGTTAGAATCGTTTTACCCCTTCCTGAAAAGGAATTATACACGTTACAGAAAGTCTACTCGCTACCAATAGCCACGGAGTCAGGACAAACTCCCATCATTGACATTGAAAAACCATATCTAGCGTCAATAAGCAACTATTTTATAGGTGAAGCGGACCTAACTTATTGCACCAACATACACACCGAATTGAGTACGCAAGTCGCTGTCTGCAGACAAAGGAATCCACAAATAAAAGGGACCATTTCAAAAAAATTTATAATAAATCTTTTCTTCAACACTTTCCAAACTGTAGCAAATTGCCAGCAGCGCGTCATTTCTTATCAGAATGATTATCTGGTGAAGTTAGAAGCAAGGAACACTTGGCTTTTCCTTACAAAACAGTCACATCCATTGCACATCGTTTGTCCAGAAAAAACCCTCACCCAGAAGATCCAAGGTTTCGGAATCGTTCAACTATTTTCACAATGCGACGCCGAGTTGGATGATTTAAAAATGCACTACGAAAAAGCGAACGACAAAGAGTTAGAATTTTTTCAGCCACGGATCCCCGCACTATATCCCGTACCGCTGCTACCCCCACAAATTAAACCTAAACAATCCATACCAATCAAGGTAGTTTCCTATCAGCATTTCCGTAATCAAATATCTAAAGGCCAAAGGGACATCCAAAACATTTCCCAACAAATAAAACAAGAAATTGCAAGGACAGAATCCCCTATATCCTACTTACAACACCCAGCCATCAACATCTCCATTTCCGCAATATTAACCGTCACAGGTCTATTCATGTTAATTCGATACACAGTCCTTAGATACCGTAAAACAATTAATTAACCCTCAACCACGGTGGCCAATCCGCAGATTAAACAACTGCGAAAGTCAGCCATTATACCAATTACAACCCGACTTCCCCGGGGTTTAAGTCAACCGATAACGACCAATGGTAAAACTGAACAAAACCCTCCGATAGGCAATCCAGAACCCGAAAAATGTGTAGAACCGCTGGAGATGGCTCAAATAGCTTAGTGTTCTCCACGCTACGTCATCTAGGAATTATATGACATATCTGTAACTTAAAGTATTTGTATACACCACAAAAAAGATGAATGTAATTACTTGTAGAGTTACTGATAACTAATTCGTAAATAAAAATACAATGTAATTAAAGTTAATGATGTTATAAAAAATTAAAAGTATTAATTGATAATTTATTCTTAATTGTTGAATTACTAATCATTTAGGAAAAAATCCTAAAAATGGAGGTAAACCACCTAAAGATAATAAATTTATAAATAATGAAAATTTTAAAATTTTAGAAAAAAAAAAATATATATATAAAGAAAATACTTGATTAATATGATGTAATTTAGACATTAAAAGGGGAAAAGAATTGTAAAAGATAAAAATCTGTGTATATAAAAACGACTCTTCAAAAAGGGGAGGAAATGTTGTGTAATGTGAATAATTTTCCGAGTGACCCACATTACCGGCGGAAATTATTCACATTCACAAGTGGATTTCGCTGATACAACAATTGAGGTGCGTGCAGCGAAAACACTTGTTGAGTCAGCGCCCAAAGTCATTAGGTTAAGTTTTTTAGGTTTACATCTTACATCATTTTAACATTAAGTAGCTTAAGTTATTGTTAAGTTGCTTAATTTGTTTAGTTGTTCATCACGGAAGTAAAGTATATGGAAATCGACAGCTTTACTTCCGTGATCAATGAATAAAAATTCATGTGATTAAATTTAGAAGACAGTTGGAAGTTAGACAGCAGTTAGTCCGTTAAGAAGTTTTGTACATAGATCATAAGAATTAGAATAAAGTGCCTAAAACCAAAGAAGAAAAGAGTTTCATTCTCATTTGGGAGTTTCACATGACATAAAAGTGGCGCAGCCGGTTTAAGAACAGTAATACGCGAAGTAGTGACAATCGTTTTGTGACATAAAAGTGACATAAACTAAAATAAAAATCTGGAAAGTGAAGTGAAAAAGTAACATAAAAGTGACATGAAAGTAACAAGATGCAAGTAAAAACCTGCTTAACATAAATTAGGAGGAAAAAATTGAAAATTGAAATAATCAAAGTGGGTAATAACTGTTATGAATAGCTAAGTGACTCGCATTAGTGTAAGAAAGGTAAGAAGTAAGTGCAAATTTGAAAGTGAAAATTTGAAATTTGAAAATTTGAGAGGTCGCTTGAGATCCAACACAGCACAATCCCCAGCAGCAGAAGCATCATCAGCAGCGGTAGTGCCACCAAACCAACCAACAACGTCAGCAGCAGCAGCGTCAACATCATCACCAGCAGCACAAACAACAGAACAACAGCAAGAACAGCAACAAATCCCCTCACCGGACAACCAGAAAATAGAAGAACCATCGATACCAGAAGCACCATCAGGACAAGAACAACCATCAGCCACATCTACACCAAGAAGAACGGTGAGCTTTAGTAATAGCCTACATAGGACTTTAGACGATTTTGAGCAATTCCTCCAAAACTATTACACGGAGGATACAATTAGGAATAGTATAAAAGATTTAAAAAGTAGGATTATTAAGACTGACGTAGCGATGGATATTACACAATTAACAAATTTAGTGGCAAGCCTAATTCCGACTTTTTCGGGTACATCAGGTGGAAATGTGACCCAGGAGGTTCAAAATTTCTTGGGTTGTTGTGAACGGGTACTTGATTGTTTATCGGAAGATGAACAGAGCGTTTTTAATAGATGAGTTATGACGCGTTTCCGAAGGGACGCATACGCTTTAGTCAGCTCACATAATATTTCGAATTTTGAAATATAATTATCTGCCGCGAAAAACATATATCCAACAAACCAACGAGTTGCGTCAGGCCATGCAAAAGCCCGGCGAAACTCTAGGGGAATTCGGGGTAAGAATCCAGCAACTTCTTAACACATGTAAGGTTTTTGCTAAAAACGAATATCCAACAGGGTGTACGGAAATCGTAAAAGATTTAGAAAATGCAGCCTTATTTTCATTTAGAACAGGGGTTGCTAATCCACATATTCGTCAAGTAATAATGGTTACACTAACAGAACTCCAGTACACAACGTACGATACATAAACCATAAAACTGAAAGGAATAACGAAAGCAATCACCCACCTTTTCGAAATAAAAAGAACCAAGTAAAATGTGATTTCTGTCTACGAGCAGGACATGACATAAAAGATTGCTATACGAAACGAAGATGGGAAAGTAAAAACCAACAGACCCCATCGGAAAACTAGCTTCGGACTCTATAAAACACCGTACTAGAGACCAGAAGGAAGAACGGTGTCACTATAAACAGGAACAAAGACAAATTCACACTCTAAAATGACTAATGTCCATGTTAAACTCCCGATTAACATAACCACGAAACCCCACACAACGTTCTTGCTCGATACAGGAGCTGATGTAAGCCTCTTAAAGCAAAATGTTATAAAACCATCCATAAAAATAGAAAAGGAAAATAAACATGTTTTAAGTGGATTATATCAGCAAAAAGAATCGGAAGGTTCGACTACTGCGAAAATTCTGTTTCCAACTCCAATTCCCTTACAATTCCAAGTTATAGATTCTTCCCTAAATTTCGAAGCAGACGGTCTATTAGGACAAGACGTTCTGTCAAAACATGCAATTATAGACGGCCCCCGACAGCTGGTTCATTTCGAAAATGAAGTAAATCTCCCTACCCAAAATACCACTGAACAAGACCAAAACAAAATAACTTTTAAAGATAAATCAAATGAAAAAACTAACAAGCGATCCCCATTGTCAGATGGCGTGGGGAAAAATCTTCGCGCAGATAATAACAAATATGCTATAAATAGCGAACTTTCGTCAACAGAAGAAAGGCCTCAACAAAAACAATAACGTCTAGTATGTGGTCAAACTACCTCAACAAAGGAGGAAAAGAGTACTTCCTTGTCCAGCATAGGGCTTCTTCGCACAGAAGCTCCACGCGAGACAACACCTAATGAAGACAATATTCAAAACGAAATACTAGTACCTGCTCGCACGGAGGTAATAGTCAAGTTGTTTGTTGATACCCAGGATGTAGTCTGTTTCTCGCAAGAAATAAGCCCTGGAGTATACCTCGCTAACTCACTATGCTCAGTAGAATATAAGTATATCAAAACAAATATAATTAACTCAACGACAAGAGATGTGACACTTAAACATTTTACGCCAAGGGTCGCCCCCTTCGAAGAATTCTACCAAATAAACAACAATTCAATTTTTGGAAAAAGTTTTAACACAACCACAAATAAAATCTTTTCAATACGTTCAATTAATAATCGTTTAGAGCTACTAGACAAAGAAACTATACTAGATCCCTCACTTAATAATGAAGAAAGGCAAAGCATAACCAACCTCTATCGAGATTATAATGACATTTTTTATTTGGACGGGGATGCACTGACTTTCTCAGACGTCATAAAACATGAAATTCCTGTAAAGCCGGAAATCGCCCCCATACGCCAAAGAATGTACAGGCTTCCGCATGCCCATAAGGAGATAATAAAAGATCAAGTAAACGACATGCTTACAAAAGACATAGTGGTTCCAAGTAAAAGCCCCTGGAACGCCCCAATCCTTCTAGTACCAAAAAAATCAGCACCAGATGGCTCCAAGAAATGGAGATTAGTAATAGATTACCGAAAATTGAACAAAATTTCGACAGGCAACGCTTTTCCACTGCCACGAATAGAGGACATCCTGGATCAAATGTCCATCCTGGCCATGCTCGATACTTCTCAACATTAGATCTAGCAAGTGGCTACCATCAATTGCTCGTCGATCCCAAAGATCAAGCTAAAACGGCTCCGGATGGACATTTTGAGTTCAAAAGAATGCCATTCGGATTAACAGGAGCCCCAGCAACATTCCAGAGAGCCATGAATCACATTCTAACGGGGTTAAATGGGATTGATTGCTTTGTCTATCTGGATGACATAGTAGTCCACGGGAAAAATTTGCTAGACCACAATTTAAAGTTGAAAAAGGTTTTTGATAGACTAAGAGAATATCGAATAAAACTCCAACCAGCGAAATGTCAATTCCTCAGGCGAGAGATAATTTATTTAGGAAACAAATACACTCAGGACGGAGCTCTACCAGACCCACAGAAAACCAGCTGTGTTCGGGAGATTCAAGTTCCGGAGAATGAAAAACAACTGCAATCATTTCTTGGTCTACTTAACTATTATAGGAAATTTATTCCCAACTTCTCTCGAATCGCAGCCCCAATGACAAGGTTACTACGGAAGGACGTCGACTTCTATTGGAGCGACGTTTGTGACCAGGCTTTTAAACAACTCAAAGAATCGCTAGTAGCACCTCCGCTATTGGTTTATCCCGATTTTTCCAAACCCTTCCTTCTCACTACTGACGCGAGCATGGATGTCGTTGGAGCCGTCCTATCGCAAGGGGAAAAAGGAAAGGATAGACCAATAGCCTACGCAAGTCGCACGTTAAGCAAAGCAGAGAGGAATAACTCTACTATTGAGAGAGAATTGTTGGCCATAGTGTGGGCGGTGAAGAATTTTAGATGTTACCTCTACGGGAGACATTTCACCGTCTACACAGACCACAAACCTCTTAAGGGTATGTTTAATATGCAAGATATCTCCTCAAGACTTGCGCGATTCCATCAAAAGTTATCGGAATACGATTATACTATTGAATATGTACCAGGTAAGGGCAATACAAACGCCGACGCACTTAGTCGTATACCCACTAACAAGGTATTCGCCATGACAAGAGCTCAAGCGAAAAATAATGATGAGCAACAAGCGGTAACCCATACCGACACAGACAACAAAAACCAAGAAACAGACAACGCAGAGGAAGAAGACCGCGACCTGCCCGAGGAGGTCCAAGCCCAGCTTGAGGTAACAAAACAAACTGTCAGCGAAGGAAGCGATAAGCAAAAGGTCATAAGAGCGTATCACGATTCACCTTTAGGTGGCCATCGGGGTGTACTAAAGACATATCTAAGACTTCGCAAATTCTACCAGTGGAAGAATATGTTCCAGCACATAAAACAGTACATTAAGAAATGCCCAAAATGTCAGGTGACAAAAAAGAGAAAAGCAACGCTTATGCCAATGGTCATAACTGAGACGGCCTTCCAGCCTTTTGAAAAGGTTTATCTGGACATTGTGGGTCCCTTACCAGTCACTCACAGAGGGAATAAGTATATACTAACTTTCGAAGATGACCTGAGTAAATTCATGGACTGTTACCCACTACCAAATTTTGAGGCATCCACAGTTGCTAGAGTCTTTTTCGATGAGATCATCAGTCGATATAGAATTCCGAAGCGACTCATAACGGACAGAGGTGCAAACTTCACAAGCGAACTTTTCAAGCAGGTCTGTAAATTACTTAGAGTTAAGAAAATTCAAACCACTGCATTTCACCCACAATCGAATGGATCGCTTGAGCGCAGCCATGGTCCGTTGGTAGAATATTTAAAGATGTTCTGCGACAATATTTCAAGTGAATGGGACAATTGGTTACGGCAAGCTTCTTTTGTCCATAACAACACACCACACCTGGGTACAAGGTTAACCCCTAGCGATTGTTTGTTCGGCTTCACGGCAGAGTTACCATCTCCGTTAAAACAGAAAGCTATGCCAATCTACAACCATGAAAACTACTTTTACGAGCTAAGAAACAAATTACAAAAAACATATGAGATTGCGCGGAAACATCTTCATCAAAGTAAAAACAAGTCGAAAGAGTATTATGACAAAAGATCAAATCCCGTAATATTCCACGTTGGAGATAAGGTACTTTTGAAAAATGAAAGTAAAACCAACAAATTCAGTGCTTCTTGGTTAGGACCATTCGAAGTAGCTGAAGTCGTAAACGAAGTAAATACCATCATTCAAAAGGGGAAAAAGAAACAGCGTGTTCATAACAATTGGTTACTAAAAAAAGCGAAATAAACATCTTTTAATAATTTTTTCCTATCAGTTCCATTACCAACAAAAAAAACTCTTCTTCTGCCTTTATTTATTTATACTTTGTTTCTACTCGCAGACATCCAGATTTAACAAAATGAGTACCGTGATAAACAAATGGACCATATTTTTCATGCTTGACCTGATACAGCCATCAATAGCAGATGAACTTTTTAAGATAACTCCATTAAATAAAACCGGAATATTCATTGAGAAACGCAACCCAATATATTTTTACCACGACGAATGGCAAATTTTTACAAAGGTAAGGTTCCAAGACGAATCAGTTCATTTAGCAACGTTATCCAAAGCAGAAGAACTAGCAAACCTCTTGTCAGCAACTGCTAAGTAAGACCGGAGATAACTCCTGTTCTCTTCTGATGGAAAAAATCAAGGAGTTAACCGAGACGAGTAGACGGCATAACCAAATATTGCGAAGAATATTCCACAAGATTCGAAGTAGACGATCACGATTCGGTGGTATAGGGAAAGGTTTAAAATCCCTATTCGGGGTGCTAGACGCTGACGGCGTAAATCAAATTTACACGAAGCTCCAAGAATTAAGTAACAACAACCATAAGTCACTAGCACTCCTACAACACCAGACTACCGTGCTAAATTCCTCAATTGACATGCTCCAGAAACCAGTGACGGACATCCTGGAAAACCAGAAAGATTTAGCTGAAAAACTGAGGGATATCACACAAAACGAGATGAATACAGAACAGAAGATGAAATTAGACCAAATGCTTGGGCGCATTATTTTTCAATTGAACACAATAATAGTTACCTACGAGACATGATGGATATCACAGCAGCCTTGCTGCAGGGGAAAATTCACCCTTTACTTATATCACCTCAGGAATTATCAAACATTTACACTCAAGCAGCGACACAGTTAGGAAAAAATCTGGAGTTTCTCTCAACTAGAATGATTAGCAAGCACATATTTCATGACCGGGGATAACGAGTTACTCGTTAGAATCGTTTTACCCCTTCCTGAAAAGGAATTATACACGTTACAGAAAGTCTACTCGCTACCAATAGCCACGGAGTCAGGACAAACTCCCATCATTGACATTGAAAAACCATATCTAGCGTCAATAAGCAACTATTTTATAGGTGAAGCGGACCTAACTTATTGCACCAACATACACACCGAATTGAGTACGCAAGTCGCTGTCAAATAAAAGGGACCATTTCAAAAAAATTTATAATAAATCTTTTCTTCAACACTTTCCAAACTGTAGCAAATTTCCAGCAGAGCGTCATTTCTTACCAGAATGATTATCTGGTGAAGTTAGAAGCAAGGAACACTTGGCTTTTCCTTACAAAACAGTCACATCCATTGCACATCGTTTGTCCAGAAAAAACCCTCACCCAGAAGATCCAAGGTTTCGGAATCGTTCAACTATTTTCACAATGCGACGCCGAGTTGGATGATTTAAAAATGCACTACGAAAAAGCGAACGACAAAGAGTTAGAATTTTTTCAGCCACGGATCCCCGCACTATATCCCGTACCGCTGCTACCCCCACAAATTAAACCTAAACAATCCATACCAATCAAGGTAGTTTCCTATCAGCATTTCCGTAATCAAATATCTAAAGGCCAAAGGGACATCCAAAACATTTCCCAACAAATAAAACAAGAAATTGCAAGGACAGAATCCCCTATATCCTACTTACAACACCCAGCCATCAACATCTCCATTTCCGCAATATTAACCGTCACAGGTCTATTCATGTTAATTCGATACACAGTCCTTAGATACCGTAAAACAATTAATTAACCCTCAACCACGGTGGCCAATCCGCAGAAAAAACAACTGCGAAAGTCAGCCATTATGCCAATTACAACCCGACTTCCCCGGGGTTTAAGTCAACCGATAACGACCAATGGTAAAACTGAACAAAACCCTCCGATAGGCAATCCAGAACCCGAAAAATGTGTAGAACCGCTGGAGATGGCTCAAATAGCTTAGTGTTCTCCACGCTACGTCATCTAGGAATTATATGACATATCTGTAACTTAAAGTATTTGTATACACCACAAAAAAGATGAATGTAATTACTTGTAGAGTTACTGATAACTAATTCGTAAATAAAAATACAATGTAATTAAAGTTAATGATGTTATAAAAAATTAAAAGTATTAATTGATAATTTATTCTTAATTGTTGAATTACTAATCATTTAGGAAAAAATCCTAAAAATGGAGGTAAACCACCTAAAGATAATAAATTTATAAATAATGAAAATTTTAAAATTTTAGAAAAAAAAAATATATATATAAAGAAAATACTTGATTAATATGATGTAATTTAGACATTAAAAGGGGAAAAGAATTGTAAAAGATAAAAATCTGTGTATATAAAAACGACTCTTCAAAAAAGGGAGGAAATGTTGTGTAATGTGAATAATTTTCCGAGTAACCCACATTACCGGCGGAAATTATTCACATTCACAAGTGGATTTCGCTGATACAACAATTGAGGTGCGCGCAGCGAAAACACCTCAATTGTTGAGTCAGCGCCCAAAGTCATTAGGTTAAGTTTTTTAGGTTTACATCTTACATCATTTTAACATTAAGTAGGTTAAGTTATTGTTAAGTTGCTTAATTTGTTTAGTTGTTCATCACGGAAGTAAAGTATATGGAAATCGACAGCTTTACTTCCGTGATCAATGAATAAAAATTCATGTGATTAAATTTAGAAGACAGTTGGAAGTTAGACAGCAGTTAGTCCGTTAAGAAGTTTTGTACATAGATCATGAGAATTAGAATAAAGTGCCTAAAACCGAAGAAGAAAAGAGTTTCATTCTCATTTGGGAGTTTCACATGACAATCTCTCCCTACTATGGAAGAAGTTCGAGTAGATCTACCACTTAGACAAAATTATATAGATATGGACAATAATGACAATATATCATTTAGCGTTACTAGAAATCCAACAAATCATAACACCTCATATGACGAACCCGAGTTTGTAACAACAGCCCTCATGCCTAGAGACTGCAACATACCAGATATATCTGATATTGTTTTGAATAATAACGTGGAGGAAAGAAATATTCCCATCTATGAGTTGAGACGAAAAACTATGGCCCCCATTAGTGCATTGAGAGAGCAAAGAGCAGAAGAGTTAGCATGGGTAAGGTTGTTCCCAGATGGCCCGAATAGGCTTAAAGAGCAGAGATCTGTTACTATCATCCCACTAGACTACTTTCAAACTCGGGTGATGAGTAGCGACAGAAGATTCCAGTTAAACGAATACTTATTTTATGCACTATCAATAGTTGAACTATGGAAAGCGCAACAAAACGTTTCGGTGTGTAGTAGATTACGACAGGTGCAGAACAAACTGATATTGTGCAGAGCTTGCATTTAGTGATGCGGAACATTCGCGGAACATCTGCTTACTGGCATAAGGCATACACAGATCTCCTTGCAATGGTAAAAAATTAAGCCCACCACATTGGTACCTTACACTTTCGTGTAATGATCTAAACTGGCGTGATATGTTGAAAGCTCTATTAGTCGCTGATAACTGGCCAAATTTTCCTGTCGAAGAATTACCCTTCGACAACATCTCGTAGAATCATATCCTGTAACGTTATCTAGGCATTTCATGTTGCGTTTGAACACATTGTTTTTCAGAATAAGACGGGAGCATGACCCGATTTTAGGAAGAAAAGTAATTGTTTCTGGTGGCGAATTGAGTTTCAGTTAAGGGGTAGTCCACATGTCCACATGGTCTTATGGAGTGCAGATATGCCACCGTTTGACAGTTCTGAAGGCAAAGAATTATTGGAGCGGGTTGTGACTTGTGAACTTCCTGATGCTGAGAGTGACCCAGTGATGCATGACCTGGCAGTACAGTTACAAACCCATAGACATACCCAAACGTGTTATGAAAAAAGCCGCAATGTTTGTAGATTTTCCTTTCCAAGACCTGTTTCTGAAAGTACAAAAATTTTAGATGATGAACAGGCAGTCAGAAACGGTGGTAGATTTTACGTTCTGAAGAGAAGGGAATCAGAAACGATGATTAATTGTTACAGTACTAAGTTATTGAAGTTATGGCGCGCAAATATTGATTTACTACCATGTGGTTCCGCGTTAGGGGTAGCCTATTACATATCTAAATACATTTCAAAGGCCGAACCCGCAGAGGTCACAAGATCAATTAGAGATGCGATTCGGAATGTCCGAGAGAGAGGCGAGAATAATCTAGGAAGGTTAGTTTTCGCAATACAAAATGCTATTCTCACTCATAGAGAAATGTGCGCCAATGAATATGCGTTCCGTCTATGCCATTTAAAATTAAGGGACAGTTCACGTAAATGTGTGTTTGTTAACACTTGCATACCTCAACAAAGGTATATAATGCTTAAGTTAGACACCGAAACTTCAGAGCCGTATAAAAATGTCTTCGAAAGAAACGTTCACAGGCCTCTTAATCTGGAACATATAAGTCTAGGTGAGTTCGCGATATGGTATGAGGTTGCTTCAATCAGAAATGACATGGATGATGATGAGCAGGATGCTGACGTATACGATACTCACGGGGAAGGCTTGCCAAGTCGTCGGCTCATTAGTTTGCTAGATAGTATGGGTAGGATGAGAAAGAGAGCACGTCCAGCAATACTGCAGACGCAATATTTTACGCTAGCATCAAATCCGGAAGCTTAATTTTACTCATTAATGATCACGCATATTCCGTTCCGGGCTGAAGCAGCATTACTGGATGGATTTAATTCGGCAAAAGAAGCTTTCTGGGCCAAAAAAGATCAGTTACGTCCATTGCAAGAAGGGTTTAATGCCGAAACTATGATTAGATGCGAGAATGAAATAAGCAGAATTGTAAAGCAATAAGCAGAATTGTTGCTGAAAATTTGGTAGGAAAAATTGTTGACCAGTATAATAGTGATGTTAACGATAATTTTGAACATGGGCTTTTGAATGATGGTGATCATATATTAATTGATGACTTTGGTGATGATCCAACTGATATAGGTATGCCAGACGATGAATTTCAAACAGCTGTTGCTTCTTTAAACATGAGTCAGCGACAGCTCTTTCAAAATATTTCACGCAAGTTGTTAGGCCTACCGAGTCCTGATGCGTTATTAGTTTGGCGGTGCGGGTACTGGAGAAACCTTTACTTTAAAAATCATGACCGAACAAATCAGAAGATTAAGTTCTACAAATTCCGGTAAAACGTATGCAGTCACGGCACCTACTAGTGTAGCAGCAAGGCTTGTTGGTGGAAGCACATTGCACTCAACGTTTGCACTTCCTATTGAGAAGGGAAGACCCCAGGCATTACGACCTTTAACTGGTGAAAGACTTCAAAGGGAACGAACTAAGTGGAGGCACATAAACTGGCTTATCATCGACGAAATCTCTATGGTGCCGTACACGACACTGAAGAACATTCACCTTCGCCTGCAACATCGTAAACAAGATCAAGGCTTCTTTGGTGGAGTAAACGTAATTTTATTTGGAGATCTTATGCAATTGCCCCCAGTATCAAGGACATTAGGTGGTGCTTATTGCTTTCAACAACCAGCTAACTAAGCTGGTGAAATTAACCTGTGGCAATTGTTGAGCTTCTGTGAACTACCACAAAATATGTGACAGGCAGGAGATAGCACTTTTGTAGATATTTTCTGACGGAGAAGCGGTGCGAATTTTCCCCACAATAAACAAAGTAAACTCGCACAACTCACAAATGACTGAACAATTAGGAAAATCTCACTGGCTTTATCAAGTTAATGCCACTGACATTTCATTAGAAGCAAAAACTTACGGTCAGTGTTCTAAGAAAGAGTACGTACCCAATGAACCAAACAAAACAGGTGGCATTCTTAGTACAGTCAGCATTGGCCTAGGATCTCGAGTAAACATAAACATAAACCATGGTCTCGTTAATGGTGCTATGGGTATTATCAGAAGAATTGAGTGGCCCGCTCTCCGTAGGGACCAGTTGGAATCGGGCGAGCTACCACAGGCAGTGTACGTAGAATTTGACGACCTCACTATTAAGGAAAATCTACCGAGCGTAGGAGTTCGAATAGAACCCTGTACGATAGACTTTGACGCGTCAAGAGGGCAAGGAAAAGTTGAGAGAAGGATGTTACCTTTTATACTTTGCTAGGGTGTTACTGTCCATAAGCTGCAGGGCACTACATAAGACCGAGCTGTTGTTGACTAAGGTTCACGTGTTGTGATGCGTCGCGTCACCTTAAAAGAAGGGTGGTTAGAACATAACAAATAAACTATACGAGTCACTAACCACACCCATAACACATATGAACCTAAAAAACATAATGCACCAGAAATTTAACATACTCACTCGAACATGTCACGCGAGAAGTCGATGTCGGTGTTGATGTTTACATAACATAGTCCACATAGCGAGCAACATAGTCCACACGGAGTATTTCATGGGGAATAAAACATAAAGCATAAAACACCAGACAACTGCCTAAAAAGCATAAAACACCAAAAGTTAAACATGCACCATACTTACCATCAAGCGTAAACACAACACGGTTAAACGACGTAAATAAACCTACAAATATGTAAAATGTAAACAAACCTACTATTTCACAACACTTACGTGGGCATTGGATCCCGGAAACCTATAAAACAAAACTAGCGCAGCCGCACTAAAGAACCTAAACGCACAGAAAATAGTATTGATGAAAATTAATCAAATTAAATTTAAATAAGGCAAATGTTGAAGGTACGCTGTAGAATATAAGACATGAAAAAGGATTGTTTGTATAAGTTATTTATTAAGGAATATTTGTATTAAAATTGTTACAAGCTGAAAAAAGAAAAAACAAAAAACAAAGATATAAGAAATTAAAGAAGGATACAATAAAAGAATAATACTATACACAAAAATACATAAAAACATAAAACAAAAAAAAACAGATACATAAAAAAAAAAAATATATATATATATATATATCACAAAAAGGAAATGTAAATAGTAATGTAAAATGTAAAAGAAATTAAAAATATTCAAGGAAAAAATAGTTAGTTAGTAAAAATTAGTCATAACAAAATGATAAAACAAACGAAAAACACAGTATATGGCCCAGTCAACCCCGAAACCGTCTCTGAAATCGTCTATAACTAGATTTTCGAGGTTTCTAGACTACTTCTCACTTGACAATCCGGAATCGGAATTCTCTACAAGCACTGAGGAAACCCACACAAGTGAAGAATCTAACGAAAAGAAGGACAACGAGGAAGGAACAAATAACAAAACTAACGTATTGATGTCAAGCAACCAGGAAACTTATCAGATAACAGAACCGGGAATAGAAAATCAGATAGAAGGAAATACAGAAACAGGAGAGATACAACAAACACCAGAACAGCCAGAAAAAGACATAGTGCAGCTGAGACACGGGAGAAAATATTGTAAGACGAACTCGGACCAAGGAAAAGACGACCACGCCAACAACAAACAACAGCCAACAATAAACACACGAACAGAGATCGAGAAAAAAGAAGTTGAGGAAACAAAAGGAATTGAAAACAAGAAGATGGCCAACATAACTTTAGTAAACAACGTGTTACACAACAACGTACCGATACTAATGGGGGAAGACAGCCCCCGAAAACAAAATGAAGTAAATGAATTTATTAGTTGCGCGCGCCTGGGATACGAGACCCTCACTGAAGCACAAGATAAGGCGCTCTTTATAAGACTATTACCAACATAACTAAGAGGAAGAGCACTAGAAGTTGCACAAGCTGGAGTAAACGATACACTCGAGGATATATTCAACACTCTTTGGTCGAACTTAATCCAGAATACCTCCTACATAACTCTAAACACTCAATTAAGAAACGTGCAGCAATTACCCATGGAAACACTAATGGGCTACTTCAATAGGTTGAAAACACTCATAAATGCTTGCAAGAACGCAGCAGAACAACAATACGCCAACGGGGGTGAAGGTTTAAAAATCTAAATCGAGGAAGTAGGCCTGCATTGCTTTAAGTTAGGGATAACAAACTCTAACTACAAGTTCCACCTGCTCCAAGATTGCGACAACAACTTGGAAGCCTTAGGAAGAAAAATAGCAAGGCTTGAGCAGACTGAGCAATGTATGAATCAGCACCTAGCTAGTCAGCAACCCGTAATCCCAGGACTACACACGATGGACCAACCTACAAACCAGTTTTACAATCAAGTGAAAAGAGAACCCCGAACGTTTGGACAAAATCAGCAACAACCACAATACCAGTCCGCGAGAAACTATAATGGGTACCAAGAGACACCAAGAAACTACAACACCAATGCAGCCCGGGAGAAACAGGATAAACGGCAGATAAGATGTCATTTCTGTGGAAGACCAGGACACGTGATAGCCGAATGTCGTACGAAGCAAATGACGCCATTCTGCGCGAGCTGTAAGACGTATGGCCACACGATTCAAAACTGTAACGCGCACGGCAGAAATCAACAAAATTCTGCTTCAATCACATATAGAGGTCGTCAAGTGAATCATACCATCGGGAACACAGCAGACGGAAAATGCAATTTCTGTCTGGAAAGTAGACATATGGAGGACCGGTGTTATTTAAGAGAGAGATGGGAACGGTTGCAGCTAGAAAAACAAACAGCAAACCTTCAAACGGAAAACTGCGAGGAGACGACCGGGCACACCGCGAGTCGTCGCTAAAAGAAAAAGAAAAGCGGTGTGAAACATGTCCAGACGTCCCTATAGTAAGTTTACCCCGAAATATTACGAGAAGAAGCCGAAATAAGTTCATAGTGGACACAGGAGCCGAAATAAGTCTTATAAAGGAGGAAGAAATTAATGAATCAATAGAAAAAGACATAAACAGAGAAGAGATTATCACACTCAACACGATTTCAGGGGAAATTTCCTCAGCGGTGTTATGTTGTAATTTTTACCGTCGTATGGTAAAACCTTACAACAATACCTCAGATACACTTTTAATCTCAAAAGACTGAATTCAGGCGGTACAATATTTATTTCACCGATTACAATTTTAGTCTCGTTACAATGCTTACAAGTTCCTTGCTTACAACTACTACAACTAACGACTACTGGTTACCGGTTACATTTATTTATTCTTATTCAACATTTATTTATTCCTGTTACAATGACTACAAGTCCTATCTTATAACTACGTCGCCTAGTGGCTATTAGATGCCGACTGTGTGCTGTCAGGTTCTGATGTCCGCTTCACCCCTTTGGCTAAACGCTTTTCCTTCCTGTAGCGTATCCGTTCGTTGTGGAGTCTCTGCAACTCCCTACTGAAAAGTGCTCTTTGTTGGCTTCCCACAGCCAACATGAGATCCCGTCTCGCCTTCTCAATCGATCGCCTGAACCTCGCTGCTACACCAGGAGTTTCCCTTTTAGCGTGTACCTCAATTCCTCCCTGGCGTTCCTCTTTACCCTTTTCTTTATGACCCGTCTGTCTGGCCCGGTATTCCTCTATAGTTATCGGTCGTGGACCTGCATGCGGATTACGTTGTAGCGCCTCTTGCAGTTGGCGGTCTCCCATTCTTCAATGTATCTGTTTAATAAATTTTATTGCCCATTGGGTTCTTTCGAACCGTATTTGGGACCTCAACGGTGAATGTTAGATTCATCCGCTTTTTTCAGTTGTTAATTTTTTTTTCAATTGTTAATTTTTTCCTCACCTAAAGTATTTTTTTGGTGAAGTCCAAGAGAGTTTTACTGGTTGTCTGCCACTCGTTTCCGGGTTGTCCAATTCAGCCAAGTCGCTTATTAGAGATGTGTTGCGTCCTACCACGGTCACACCTATGGTAGTCGATTCCTCAGACTGATTTTCTGTGGCCATTTTTTCAATATATATCGGAAAATTTTCCGTTGAATGTGCAGAATTTTCCGATCAATGTTCAATCGATGGTCATTGATCGTTTTGTTTGCCGTGTTGCCGGTTTGCGTTTCCGCTCTGGTGGCGCCATCTAGCGGTTGCTGGTGGCCGCGAGTAACTTGCGCTTACATGATCGTTTCTGCAGTATCGACGCCATAATTTGCACTGCAGTATCACTGCCATAACAGTGTCGCCACGTTGTGTTTTGACAGATATCAACAGCTAGGGAGATCGACCTGTCGTAAGTATTTTTGATTGTTCTTGAATAATGTCTTATCCCTTTTCAGGATTTCAGGACTTCTACGGAAAAGGATCATCACATTCCTCCCTCTTTCGGAGCCTTTTCACCGGAAAAGTGGTGGCTGGGTTTCTTATGAAAATTCGTTTGCCATCCTAATGACGGTGTATATTTTCCTTTGTTCTCGGGTTTCTAACCTGGTTACTGCTACATATTTCTCTTAAATTATTCTAAATCCTAGTGCTAGTGCATTTTCTGTTTATTTCATGTCTTCAGGGTGCATTTATATTTTACATTTACGTTAGTTGTTACATTTTCTATATATTTTGTTCAAATTATTATTCCAGAGGTTCAGTAAAACTTTGCGGTACCAGTAGTGTTACAGTGGTTTAAATTTTGCGGTTATTGGTGCATTTATTCTTAACTAGGGGGGCGCCCCCTGCTCGCTACGCTCGCCAACCCCCGTTGTTCGCTCCGCTCATTCTAATAGGCCGCGCATGGAGCTATATATACAGTAGCATTGTAAGTAAAAAGGTTAGTTAGTTCAGACTGTAGTAGATATCATTTCAGCTCATTTTGTACGTCAAAGTACATCTATATTGAATGAGGCCCTATCTATAATTTTCAAAAACCTTGCGGGTGTGGTTGCGGATATTAAAAGATCTTAAAATTTTCTCATACAAAATACTTTTTGTAAAAATTCTTTCATCTTCTGCCAAATGACATTGGCTTTGTGTTTCAGAAATACATATAAACACGCAATCGGTTAAACGATCTAACTCTACTGGCTACAACATACAATTAACAGTGAGAAAATATAGGTTGTTTGAGTAAGATTCCTGATTTTTGAAACGTTTGCCCCTGGGATTTATTTTCGCAAAAGCCAGAATGACGGGAAGTTGAGTTTCTTGAAAAGGAAAAGGCAAAAATACGTCACACGTGTCGAAATACGTGTGTTTCGGAAAACTCCTGCTAAAATCTCACAATCCAAAAAATTTTCTTTTGCATTTGAACTAAACGAATAGGTGTACCATTGACCAAGCAAGTCATGTCCTGTACACAAATTACGAATAAGTAAAAGTATGCAATTTGGCTTTTAAAATAAATTTGTGGGATCGGGAGCCAACTTACATCAACTGAGTTTAAAAATTCTACTGGAAAATTATTTTGCTCTCTATAATCATCACTCAAGATTTTATCGGAACTCAAATATATTCGTTTCTCTCCGGCCAGGCTGTTAGAGATTTCTGCATCAATGAAAGTACAGCCTTCATATTTGGGAGCTAATATAACCGAATTGATAATATCGTTAGACTTTATGGTTTCAGATACATTGCCATAAGTATCTGGAATCACGAAGTTGCAGCTAACTAAATGGGAAGGAATTTCAATAACATCTTGGCTGTAATCTGGAAATGTGGGTAAAGTTCCATTACCAAGAGATTTAAGAAATTCAACGAATTCAATCTCATGAGGTAAAGCTTTCATGTTTGAGTAAAAGTTATTTTGTGGAATTTTGAAATTTTGGACCATGAAGGAAGGCAATAAGTGGTATCTCAATAAGTGGTACACGTGTACCGTGAGATGTAGGTGGCAATATTCGTCAAAAATCTCCACAGAGTAAAATAGTCTTATATCCGAAAAGTTTAGTTGGAGTACCGAATGAATCGTTTACTGAAAAAAATTTCCTAAATAGCTAATAAAGCACGGTTATATGAATCATTTTCTGAAGAATTTCTTAAAACGTCTTCACACCTGAATATTTTGAATTCATTACACAAATCTAATACATTTGTAGGAACGTTCATACCACAAATAGGATATGGCAAATAACTCTCTTAACTGCTGAGAGGACTAACACTCTTTTACTTCTAATAAATATTCACGCCACTCTCCATAATTTCATGCGACACGTCGTGCATGTGCTGAAAATGTGCAGTAAATAATGTTCCCAACAGTACCCAAATCCTGATGGGACCTCGAACATGAAGCAAAATAGTCTCAAATGGAACATCTCAACATAAAACATAAAATAATGTAGCAATAGCTCTACTACTTCCTCTTTGAGGTTTTTCGATTTCTTTTCTTTATCTACCTAACTATAATGTATCGGCGTCTCTGTATATAGAAACTCGGAAGAACTAATTCGATTGATTTCACAGAATGCAGTCACTTTTGTTCTTCTGTGATTTGTAAGAGCTTGCTGAACATTTCATTCCCTAAAGACTACATTTTGCCGGTGAGGCAAGTAACATTCAAGTCGAACTATAATATATTACGTAACTGGTAATGCATTGGATACTCATTCATGCGTCAATTAGCTTCCGTAGATCCAACATAGTGACCGGACAAAGAGCTATTGATTTCATCTATATAAACTTTGCCCTAAACTCCACCTCAAACTCTTGCAAACTGTAATGAGGCCCAGTCGTAACTGTGCCAAGAACTTCCACATTTAAGTAGCAATCAAATTTCGCTAAAAGATATGGATTTTAAGGAACAGCATAACGGCTGTCAACAGAGTGGCCACGAAAGTCAACTGTTATACCATTAACACGGCGCATCTAACATTGCCCTAAGTTGTATTGTAAAAGTCCTTAGAAACACTTTTGCTGCATTTACCATCTCTGATACAGACGGGGATACGATTCAATAAACCACATGAACCGTGGATCATGTGGTTTTTAATGTTGTGGATGATATCCAGATTAAATTAAACATAATTAGAAATAACTCATTCACATAACTCACGATACATCAAAAGACATAAGCAATCGAAAGAAGATCACTATTCGCGTCAACAAGCATAACCATAACTCTGAAAACTTATGATACTTCGTAAAAACATAAAATACACAACATCCCTCATCATAACCTACTCTGAAATGTCAAAACGAAAATGTAAACAACTCACGCGATCAGTTCTAAAAAACTAGGCTGGTCGCTGAGAGATGGCGCCACGGCACACAAGGTGGATTTCGTGAAATATGGCAACCACGCAAAATGAAGCAAAGTCCCGGTTTCAGGAAATATAATGCGAGGAAAATTTCAGGAAATCATCAGTCGCTGATTGGATCTCTCCTTGGACACTAAAAGGAAATAAGTAAGTAGATCCCTACCGAAAACGGTTCTAGCAACCTATCGGTTTTTAGGAAACCCAAAGGGTTGAAAGTGGTTCTTGTAACCCACCAACTCGGGCTCCAGCCACACTACCGAACACGGTTCTAGTAACCTATCGGTATTGGAGGGGAATTCCCAGTTGAAAGCGGCTATCAGAGCCCTACAACTGAGTTCCTGACCAGGCATTAATCGGGGCTATTTCGTAGTGTCGGGGACAGCACGGACTACGCTAGCAGAGGCGCTACGGGACTCAGCGGCCGGCCCGAGACCAATCTCCTTGGAAGAGTACCGGGCCAGGAGACGAGGTAGGACAGAGGACACCACACCAGCACCGGAGCCCCCTCGTCCCCCGAAGTATCGCACTGGCGCGGAGGCCAAGTTCCGGCGAGCAATCGAGGAGGTTCGCCGTCGCCTGCTGATTGCGGTTGGGCAGGAAGAGCGCCTGCGGATCAGCCGTGAGCTCCAGAGGCTCCATAGCGAACGGCTGCGATACCGCCAAGAGAAGAGGCAGGCACAGAAGCGTCAGAAGACCACCACGAGAGGGAAGAGTCGGAAATAAAAATGTATAGTTATAAGTGAAACACGCAAATAAATAGAAATTAGTTAAATGAACGTACTTTTGGTTGTGAGGATTTAAAGGCTAAGGTTGGAATTTACGAATAGTCCGAGGATAGGCAAATGTATAGAGTAAAGATATCAAATTGGAAATAATATGGGAAGATACACATAATACGTTGGATTATATAGAGTAGAGGTAACAATAAGGAAATTGTAGTGGAAATTAAATGTAACTTTGGATTATATAGAGTAAAGATATCAAATTGGAAATAATATTGGAAGATACGCATGACACTTTGGATTATATAGAGTAGAGAGTAAGATATCAAACTAGAAATAATATTGGAAGATACACATAATACTTTGGATTGTATAGAGTACAGATATCAAACTGGAAATAATATGGGAAGATACACATAATACGTTGGATTATATAGAGTAGAGGTAACAATAAGGAAATTGTAGTGGAAATTAAATGTAACTTTGGATTGTATAGAGTAAAGATATCAAATTGGAAATAATATTGGAAGATACACATGACACTTTGGATTATATAGAGTAGAGAGTAAGATATCAAACTAGAAATAATATTGGAAGATACACATAATACTTTGGATTGTATAGAGTACAGATATCAAATTGGAAATAATATTGGAAGATTCACATAACACCTTGAATTATATAGAGTAAGGATAGTAATAAGGAAATCATATTGGAAAATATTTAGAGCATTTTGAATTGTAATAGTTAAGGAATTTGAACTGACCAAATTGTTGAACAATAAATAGATGAACCATGCAACCACAACATGTATTTAAAGCCTGCCTTCAACATAAAGTTAAATGAAGCTAAAGGTAAATCTACGCACTGACTGCTAGCATAAAAATTAAATTATTTAACAGGAAAAAAATATAAGTATATATATAAGAACACAGGTTCAAAAATATATACACAACAACTGATATATATTCACAACAACTGGCGCAGCCGCAATAAAGAACCTAAGCGCAAATAATCTTGAGCAGAATTAAGCAAATTAAATTTAAACAAGCCAGATGTTGAAGGTACGCTGTAGGCTATAAGAATAAAAAAGGAATGTTTGTAAATTAATATTAAGGAATATTGTACTAATTTGAAAAAAAAAAGGAATTCAAAAAAAAAAAGAGAAACAAAAAAAAAAAAAAAAAAAACAACAGAACATAAAAAAGAAAAAAGAAGAAAAAATATATAAGAGAAGAATATACGAAAAAAGAAAAAAACAAATAAGAAAAGAATATATAACACATAGGATAAATGAAAGCAAAAAATTTACTATCGAAATTATAACAAAAAAAAAAAAGAAGTTAATATGGAACAGTTGGAGACAACAACATATGGCCCATTCAACCCCAAAATCAACAGTAACTAAATGGTTTTCGAGTTTTTGTGAGAAATTAGAATATTTTTCAATCGATAATCCAGATCCAGAATTCTCTACAAGCACTGAGGAAACCCACACAGGTGAAGAATCTAACAAAAAAAAGGACAACGAGGAAGGAACAAATAACAAAACTAACGTATTGATGTCAAGCAACCAGGAAACTTATCAGATACCAGAACCGGGAATAGAAAATCAGATAGAAGGAAATATAGAAACAGGAAACATACAACAAACGCCAGAAAAGCCAGAAACAGACATAGTGCAGCTGAGACACGGGAGAAAATATTGTAAGACGAACTCGGACCAAGGAAAAGACGACCACGCCAACAACAAACCACAACCAACAACAATAAACACACGAACAGAGATCGAGGAAAAAGAAATTGAGGAAACAAAAGGAATAGAAGTTCAAGAAACTAAAGTAACTGAGAGCAAAAGAATGGCCAACATACAATTAGTAAACAACGTTTTATATAACAACGTACCGATATTAATGGGAGAAGATAGCTCGCGAAAGCAAAATGAGGTCAATGAACTCATTAACTGCGCTCGCCTGGGATACGAGACACTCTTGGAAGCACAAGATAAGGCGCTCTTCGTAAAACTATTACCGACACGGTTAAGAGGGCGAGCTCTAGAAGCCGTACAAGCTGGAGTAAATAACACACTCGATGATGTATTCAACACCCTTAGAACGAACTTAATCCAGAACACCTCCTACATAACTCTAAACACTCAATTAAGGAGCGTGCAACAACTACCCATGGAAACACTGATGGGCTACTTCAATAGGGTTAAAACACTCATAAATGCTTGCAAGAACGCAGCAGAACAACAATACGCCAACGGGGGTGAAGGTTTAAAGATAGAAATTGAAGAAGTAGGCCTGCATTGCTTTAAGTTAGGGATAACAAACTCTAACTACAAGTTCTACCTGCTCCAGGATTGCGACAACAACTTGGAATTCTTAGGAAGAAAAATAGCAAGGCTTGAACAAACTGAACAATGTATGCAACAGGGCACTACGAATCAATACCTTGCAAGTCTGCAACCAGTAATTCCAGGGTTGCACACCATGAACCAATCTGGAAACCAGTTTCACAATCAAGTGAAAAAAGAACCCCGAACGTTTGGACAGAACCAGCAACAACCACAATACCAGTCGGCGAGTAACTACAGCAGATACAATGGGTACCAAGAGACGCCAAGAAACTACAACACCAATACACCCCGGGAGAAACAGGATAAGCGACAGATAAGATGTCATTTCTGTGGAAGACCAGGACACGTTATAGCTGAATGTCGTACGAAGCAAATGACGCCATTCTGTACGAGTTGTAAGACATATGGCCATACGATTCAGAACTGTAACGCGCACGGCAGAAATCAACAAAACCAAGCTTCAAATGGATATAGAGGGCGTCAAGTGAATCACGCCACCGCGAACGCAGCAAACGAGAAATGCAATTTCTGTCTGGAAAGTGGACATACGGAATTTAGGTGCTATTTAAGGGAAAGATGGGAACGGTTGCAGCTAGAAAAACAAGCAGCAAACATACAAACGGGAAACTGCGAAGAGACGACCGGGCACACCGCGAGTCGTCGCTAACAGAAAAAGGAAAGCGGTGTGAGACCTGTCCAGACGTCCCTATAGTCAATTTACCCCTAAATATTGCAAGAAGTAGCCGGAATAAGTTCATAGTGGACACAGGAGCCGTAATAAGTCTCATAAAGGAGGAAGAAATTAATGAATCAATGAAAAAGGACATAAATAGGGAAGAGATAATCAGGCTCAACACCATTTCAGGGGAAATTTCCACGAAGGGGACGATCACAGGGCACATAAATTTGGAAAAGATATATCCATGCAAATTCCACATCATCGAAACTGTCAACGAAATTAGTGTAACGGGTCTGCTGGGCAACGACTTCTTGTCCAGACATTGCAACATCGAGGGCCCCGCGAAAAAGCTCGTGTTCTTGTCCACAAGTAATGGGCAAAGAACGGTTATTAAATTCGAGGAAAACCAAAACAGAAGTACGAATGACGTTCATTTTGTGGACGTCATAGCAGCTTGTAAAACAAACCTTGAGCGTAGCCACACCAGGGAGGGAGACACCCGAGAATTCCAAAGTAAAATGGGGGGTGATAAGAAACCTGCAATACTGGAAAAAGATTACGCCAAGCAGCCAGAGGAATCCCGACAAACGGAGGAACCAGGGAACAGAACCAACGTCAGGCAAAACTGTCCGAATACATGTGATAACACAGGGGAAGTAATGCCTACAGCGGAAGTGTTGAAAGATCTGGGAAAACTCTTCGAGACAGGTACAACGCATGAAAACTACGAGAGTGGGATGCGTACCGGGGGGATTATATTAAAATGTTTTCCACTCCATACTCGCACGTATGGGGAGAACGAAGAAAGCTGCGAAGAAAGTAATTTAAACTATTTTCCATTCCATACTCGCACGTATGGGGAAAATGAAGGAAGCTGCGGAAAAAATTACTCAAAGGAAGAATTTATAACCACAGAGCCCAGGAACATCATAATACCGGGAAGGACAGTGAAATGTGTGGAAATGATCACGGACAAAGAAGGACAGTATGTAACCGAGGGAAAGGAGATAAAACCGGGAGTATATATTAGTAACGCGCTCGTGCAGTCAACAAATAGGAAAATAAAACTGAGCGTGCTAAATGTCAACAATTATAAAGTGGAGGTCGACAATGTGACAGTAAAATTGAGGAAGTACGAAGGAACGACAGCACCAAACCAAAACGACACTAATAACTCTGAGACAAGACTCGTGTATTGCACCAGCACCGATGCAGGGAAACCAAGAAAAAGAGAAACCCAAATCAAAAAACTAATAAGCTTGGACACCAATTTGAACATCGAAGAAAGGAGGGAGATGAATAAAATAATTGAAGAATTCCAAGATGTCTTTCATTTACCGGGAGAGAAATTGGGGCACACAGCTACAGTGCAGCATGAAATACGGATACAATCAGGGAAACGACCGATCAAGTGTAAAATGTACCGCCTGCCGGAGACGCAAAGGGAAATAATAACAGAGGAAATACAAAGATTACTCGATGAGGACATAGTAGAACCGAGCTGGAGCGAATGGAACGCACCATTACTAGTAGTCGCCAAGAAGCCGGGGCCTGATGGACAGAAACGATGGCGAATAGTGGTCGATTATAGAAAATTGAATGAAGTAACCGAGGGAGATGCATATCCACTACCCAGGATTGAGGATATCCTGGACCAATTGGGAAATTCTCGTTATTTCTCAGTACTCGACCTCGCCAGCGGATACCACCAAATCGCAATGAAACCAGAAGATCGGGATAAGACTGCGTTCAGTACCCCTTACGGACAATACGCCTTTAAGCGTATGCCTTTTGGGTTAAAGGGAGCACCAGCAACGTTCCAGCGTCTCATGAATCATGTGCTTACAGGACTACAGGGTCTACAGTGTTTCGTATCCCTGGATGATATAGTAATATACGGCAGAAATCTAACGGATCATCAAACAAAACTACGAACCATATTACAACGATTGAGAAACCATAACTTGAAGTTAAACGTAGAGAAGTGCAACTTCTTCAAAAAAGAAATTATATACCTTGGACACAAATGCACGACGCAAGGAGTAGAACCAGATCCCAGCTTGGTGGATAGCGTTAAAAAATTTCCCGACGCCTAGAACGGTGCGCCAAGTACAGTCCTTCTTAGGACTAGCCAACTACTACAGGAAATTCATATCGGACTTCTCCAAAATAGCGGCTCCAATCAATAATCTCCTAAAGAAAGATGTGAAGTTCAAATGGGATGAAAGTTGTGTAAACGCTTTCAACACTCTCAAACAGAAATTGATAAGTCCACCGGTACTTAGATACCCAAACTTTACAGAACCATTCAAGCTATACACGGATGCGAGCGGAGAAGCACTTGGCGCAGTACTAGCACAAGGTCAACGCAGCGAAGAGAAACCCGTAGCCTATGCTAGTAGGACGTTGAACGCAGCAGAAAGAAATTATTCTACAATAGAACGGGAACTATTGGCCATAGTATGGGCAGTTAAGAACTTTAGATGTTACCTGTATGGACGACCATTCAAAGTATTTACCGACCACAAACCACTAAGAGGAGCTATAAGAATCAAGGATCCCACAAGTAGGATTTTACGCTTATGGCACAAACTATCGGACTACACGTTCGAGATAGAATACAAAGAGGGACGCAAAAATAACAATGCAGACGCCTTAAGTAGGATCCCCTATGACGTGCTAGTAACCACGCGATAACAAACGAGGGAACAAAATGAAAGATTGGAAGAAACAGAAGCAAAAGGTTCACAAGTGAAAGTCCCGAGCATGCATCACCAAGCAAAGTCCCTGAACGAGAGAAAACACAAACAAGAATTTTAACGGACCCTCATCAGATAGAAACCATACTACGAGACTGTCATGATGCCACCCTAGGAGGCCATCAAGGAGTATTCAAAACATATCACCGCCTGAAGAGAGAGTTCTACTGGAAGGGAATGCTGAGAGATATCAAAAAACATATACGAAAATGCAAGAAATGCCAGCTGAATAAGTTAAGCAGAGAACATAAGAAACCGATGGTCATAACGGATACAGCTAAGCAACCATTTGACAAGGTTTATATGGACATTGTAGGTCCACTTCCAGAAACACCACGCGGGAACAAGTATATCCTAAGTTTCGAAGACGATTTGACTCGCTTCATGGACGTAATACCACTCCAAAATATGGAGGCGAAAACTGTGGCACAGGCTTTTGTGGAGGAAATAATAAGTCGTTACAGAATACCAACAAAATTAATTAACGACCAAGGAGCCAACTTCACTTCCGAAATGTTCAGGGAAGTGTGCAAGTTATTTAGGAGACGGAAGATCGAAACAACACCATACCACCCTCAATCCAACGGAGCATTGGAAAGATCACATAGGCCTTTAATAGAATATCTAAAGAATTTTGTAGACGACAACCAAACAAACTGGGTTGAGCATCTGCGAGCAGCAATGTTCGTCAGGAATAATAGTATGCACACAACTACAAAATTAACGCCTATGGATTGCTTATACGGCTTCTCCGCCCCTCTTCCCAACAATTTGAAGAAAGCTCCACAACCAGTATACGATCACGAGAACTATTTCCTGCAACTAAGAAACAAACTCCAGAGAGCATATCAAACCGGACGAAGAAATTTGGAAGAGAGTAAGATCCAGTCCAAGGAGTACTACGACCAAAAGACTAACCCCTTAAAAACACACCTCGGGGACCTCGGGGAAAAAATAAATTGACACAGCATTGGGTAGGACCGTACAAAGTGGTAGCTATAAACAGTCCGGTAAATAGCACCATAATGATAGGCAATCGCAAACGCCGCGTACATAACAACCGATTGAAGCTTTTTAATTAAAACTAAAACCTACGTCCCCGACACGATAGCCCCAACAGCACTCTATCCGACACGTATTAATAATAACCCTATGCCTAATCGCAGATCTACAATGGACCAGAACGTGGATAATTTGGGACTAACAAAAGCCGAGTGGGATAACATCCTGCAAGAAGCAGACCAGTTGTACCAACAAATTCAATTCGAATCCATCCTGAAAGAAGCAGACCAACTATTTCAACAACTTCAATTGGACAAACCGGAGATAGAAGAGCCGCCGGCCATGGAGAAGCTGGACAAATTCAGTCAACACCAAAAGGACCCGAAAGCAAAAAACAAAATCAGCTAGAATTAAAACAAAGATTAAGTTAATGTAAATTGTAAGGAGGAATAAAGAAAAAATCAAGGAACACGAGAGCTGTACAACGCCGAGAATATAAGCTAAAACTATCCCTATCATGAAAATAACACTTCCACTCAAATCTCGCAAACCCCCTAACCGGTTAATATTCATAATCACAAACTTAGAGGATCATAGTGACCCACCTTTATCCCAGAAACTGCCACTCACCCTGGGGAGGACTTCTAAAAGGGGGAGGAATGTTGTGATGCGTCGCATCACCTAAAAAGAAGGGAGGTTAGAACATAACAAATAAATTATACGAGTCACTGACCATACCCATAACACATATGAACCTAAAAAACATAATGCACCAGAAATTTAACATACTCACTCGAACATGTCACGCGATGACGTGTTGATGTTTACATAACATAGTCCACATAGCGAGCAACATAGTCCAAACAGATAGTCCACACGGAGTATTTCATGGGGAATAAAACATAAAGCATAAAACACCAGACAACTGCAATATGTAAACTGCAACTGCAATATACAATATGTAAAATGTAAACAAACCTTCTACATCACAACATGATCTTAACCTAGACTGAAACGTCAAAACGAAACATGGGGAAACGTAAACAACTCCATCAACTTACGTTGTTCTAAAAACCTCCGCCCGTCACCGGTAGATGGCGCCATGCAGAAGTTAAGTGCGTTTCGTAATTGACGGCAACCTCGCTCCAACGGTCAAAAATCCCGGTTTTTCGGAATAAAAAGCGGAGAAAAATTGGGGATATCACCAGTAGTTGGGATCAACTTCATACCTTAAAAGTCAGGCAGACGATTCAAGGGAGTAGACAAACAAGGAGATGTAAGTGGTCCAAACCGAACAAGGTTCGAGAAGCCTATCGGCTTCTGGGAGCTTGAGTTTGAAAGTGGTCATAGTAAACCATCAAACTCAAGTTCGAATTTGTCAAACCGAATAAAGTTCTAGAAACCTATCGGTTCTCTGCGTTGGAAGCTCGAGCTTGAAAGTGGTCACAGTAACCCATCAAACTCGAGCTCGAAGCTGCAAAACCAAACAAGGTTCTCGAAACCTATCGGTGCAGTAAGGAACTTCGTGTTGAAAGTGGTCACCAGAACCCATCAACCTAGTTGCAAGTACGGCGTCATTGAAGTGGCTATTTCACAGTGTCGGGGACGTCGCGAACAACTTTAGAGGAGGCGTTGCGCGATTCCAGGGCCGGACCGAGGCCAATTACCCTGGAGGAATACCGGGCCAGGAATCGGGACAAGAAGCAGGTCGCCGCGCCACCGGTCGTAGAACCAGAGCGTCCCATGAAATATAGAACTGGAGTGGAGGCCAACTTCAGGCGGGCCATAGAGGAGGTTCGTCGTCGTCTGCTGCTGGCAGTAGGAAAAGAGTAGCGTCTGCGGATCAGCAAAGAGATCCAGCGGCTCCATAACGACCGGTTGAAGTACCGCCGTACCAAAAGGGGTAATAGTAAAATTAAGAAAGGAATTGTAAATTAGATTAATGAATGAAATAAAAACTGAATAAAATTAGGATTGAAACATAAACGAGGAATTTTAGAAACATGAAGTGAGTCAAGAAAGTAAAGTAAATTTGAATCTGGCTGAGTAGTGAAACGAAAAAATAATTAGTAGATTAGTTTATAGAAGGAATGAAAGAGTCGCTTGGACGGTTGATTTGTATAAAGTACACTACCGTGTCAAAAGTAAATAGACACCCACATAAATGACCAGTTTTCAAAAATGAAGGAGTGAACCATAAACGATTAAGCATGTATATAAACACGACCTCTTATCAGTTCATTCATATAGTTTCAAAATGCCAAGGACGAAAGGATCACTAGAATTAAGCGATTTCATGCGTGGACGCATCGTTGGTCAGTTCGAGGGTGGTAAATCTCTAAAGTTATTCTTTGTCTGTTTATTACAAATAGTGACCAGTTAAATACCTATATACATCAGTACTTATATTAGCAATACAATATACCTTTAGGTGCACTCACTATCAGCATACAACTAGAATGACACAAGTACAATTTTAATAGTACTGATTTTGTTTTTTGCCACATTTTGTTTGTATTCTCCCACGCCAAAAGAGAAAGATCACTCTCCTTGATTGATCGCCTTGCCGGTGAATCCGGTTATCCTCGACAAGCTGGCTCCTCCCATATGCACCGCCGTGGAGTTGACAGTGGTTGCTTTTGGGCTGCGTTCAGTTCCTTTCCTCAACCATTCTTTGGAAAGGTTGATGACTGGACTGTTAATCCCGTTCTGTTAATCGATGTTATTCTCAGCTTGTGTTGAGTTGTGTTGGAATTGGTGTTGAAGGAGACGTAGGTCGAGGGACTCTGTTCTTTTTTTTTTTTTTTTTATGTTTTTGTTCTCTATTTAGTTGTATCGGTCAAATGGTTTTGCACAAGGCTAGAATTTTGTGTTGTCCCGCTGTAAGTTTCGCGTCTGTCATGCTCGCGTTTCAAATCTTTCGCGTGAAACACTCCCAGAAAATACTGACTAGGGTGTACATAGGATCGAATCGCGGCGAGCAACGTGCGATTAAGTCTCTCAGATGCGTTGCTTTGAGGTGAGTATAGCGATGTCCTTTCATGTTCTACTCAATGTCGTTTTAACAGATCCTTAAACTTGGTCGAACGAAACTGCACGCCGTTATCCGATCGGATCTTTTGTGGTACCCCGGAGGTGTGGAACACTCGATTCTCTAGGAATAGGGTGATCGTGTCTGCTGTGAACTTTCTGGTGGGCTCGATAAGTGGAAATTTGGATAAGTGATGGAGGAGGACTAAAGCACATATGTTTCCAGAATTCGATTGCGGGTAGGGTCCTATTAGGTAAATGTACAGCCGTTGAAACGCGCGCTCCGGTACGCTCTGGTTTCCCATTTGTGGTCGCAATATTTGATTCGGTGCCTTTGTCGTTTTACAGGAGGATACGTAGTCTCGGGTTTGTTGAGCCATCTTTGGCCATAAAAAACGTCTTGAGGCGGTGTAGCGTCCTGCTGAGTCCTCCGTGTGCGCTGAGTGGATGATCATGAGCTTGACTTATAAGTTCGGTGGTTAGTTTCCAGTGTTCGTGTTCCTGAATGTGGTCTCCGCTGGTGGGATTCGTCCTCTTATAAATGAAGCCATCGCTAACTCTTCGGTCGGGGTGTTGCTGTTGCTGGTTTCGAATATTGTTCATAAGCTTCAGATATTCTTCCGATTTGAAGTACGGTGATTCAAGGTCGACATGTGGAACCTTTTCCTCGGTGGCATTTAGTGCTGCACCTACCGGCGAGGAAATTCTTGACACGGTATCTGGTACGACGTTCAACGAGCCTTTCTGGTAGAGTATGTTGAAATTGAACCCTTATAGTCTTAATGCCCATCGAGCCAATCGGCCATGTAGGTTCGTCTGGTTCATCAGCCACTTCAGGGATGCGTGGTCCGTTATTATTGCAAACTCTTGGCCTTCCACGTATGGACGAAATCGTTTTAGAGCGGTTACTGCGGCTAGTCATTCCTGTTCGGAAACGGTGTTATTCCTTTGGGCTGCATTCAGTTTCTGGGACATATAAGCGATAGGTGCTTCCTCACCATCCTCTGTTTTTTGCATTAGTACCTCTCCTATTCCGTGCTGACTGGCATCACAATGTATCGCGAAAGGTCGTGAGAAATCGGGACTGTGTAATATTGGAACCGAAGTTAATTTCTTCTTGATGATCTCGAAAGCCTCGAATCCTTCGTTGGTCCAGTTGAATTTGCTGGCCTTTTTCAGCATGTCTGTCAAGGGTGTGGTGATAGTGGCGTAATTCTCCACGAACCTGCGGTACCAACCACAAACTCCCAAAAATTGTCTGAGCTGTCTTACTGAACTAGGTAGGGGGAAGTCGTTAATCGCGACTTATGTTTTTATTAACTTAAGTTAATGAAAGATTTGTTTTAATTTTTAAAAACTAAAACTTTATTCTTTAATTTTCTATAAAGTTATTACAAGATTTTATTACTGCTCTCTTCAGAGGGAATCTTAAGACTAAACTAAAACTAGAAATATTAACAATTATATTTTCCAAAATTGCTGAATTGGATTCGCCTGGTTTGTGAGAAAGTTTTTGGTTTTTTGATCAACAGGAAATGATGACAATAGCGATTGAAGGCATTAACGGGAAATGGCATGGCAGACAGGTGTTATGCACGTGTTTAACACTTTTTCATTTGTGGTGTTAAATCATGCATACTGTTGATTGCCGATGGTACACTACAGGATCACACTATTGGTTCACAAGAGTTCAGACCAAAATACAATTTGTCCATTTAGGTTGGATAATTTATTTCCTATTACCTACAGAATCCGATACAAACAATATCTAATTACATATAGAGTCCCTTACAGGCTATAACTTAATCTATATTTGTTGTACATCAAGAATTGCTATTTTTGGCCCCGTCGCTCCCAATTCGGGATCTTTTCTCTTTCCTATACCTCTGCCGCTCGTTATGAAGCCGCTGCAACTCGTGACTTAACCGCAAACGCTCTCTCTGGCCCACCGCAATTAGAAGTAGACGCCTGACCTCCTCTATTGCTCTCCTGTACTTGGCCTCGACCCCAGTCCGATACTTAGGAGTCGGTGCTTCTATCGCTGAGGGAGTCTTCACCTGAGGTCTCCCCTTTTGCCTCGCCCTGTATTCCTCTAGACTTATTGGTCTAGGTCCCACGGTCGGATCCCTCAAGGCCTCTCGCAGAGTAGTCGCGGACTTTCCCGACATCTACCGATGTAAATGTTATCAATACCGCGCGTACTGGCCCAATCCGATAGGTTATGCAAACCGTTTTCAGATGGGTCCACCGAGGTCCGATAGGTTACTAGAACCGTGTTCAGACTTTGGCTTGTAGAGTGATGGTTACTTACTTTGTTGGGTTCTAACGCCGGAGCTGGTCTTCGTCTGTCTTGGAGGTTGAAGTCGCTTATCGTCTTGGAGGCTGGGGTCGCTTGTCGTCTTGGAGGCTGGAATCGCTTGTCGTCTTGGAGGCTGGAATCGCTTGTCGTCTTGGAGACTGTGTAATGAACAATTTTCCTAAATTGAAAAAACTTTTGGAAGTACCTGTACCTGAAAATGTAAAACAAAATATTTCACCTGAGTCAGCGGAAAACGCTGACTCATGCGAAAACTCATGAAGGGAAATTTACGCTCGAGTCAGCAGAAAATGCTGACTCCAGCGAAAATGCAACGGAATTTGCCATTGAGGTAGGTCGAGTCGATCGCATTTCGATCGATGTCGAAATTAATTTTAAATGGGTTATGGAAATATTCAAATATTATTGAAATATGTGATGCAACAAGACTTACTTGGTTTTATGCATTCCTGACCTGGTTAATTCTTAATCTAGATTTAAATTAATGACCATGCTAGATTTAAGTATAAATTAAGGTATGAATTGTACTAGAAGTCAGTCTTAAATATACACCTGTTAAGGAACAACGTTGTTTTAGACTCACGGAGTCACGGAGACTCACGGAGACTCACTCCCGACGTCCTGACCTGGCCACGAGGCCGATCAGACAACATATCAGAAGAGTCGAAAGAAGAAGTGTATAAAGAGAAGTAGAAATTCTACATTTCGCCCGTGGAAATGTAGAATTTTCATCACATTTTGGCGCAGCCGCAACCACGGACCTACAACCCATTCACTGAAAGGCAGAATATCAAAAGTATAATAATCTTGGAGCAACTGGAAGTTAAGACCCTACTTCAGACTCATGGCAATGGCACAATATTATTACGGATGGACAGGAAAAATGGCATGCTGTAGACGAATATATGTATAGACTCTGGAAAGAGGAAGGGGACGCTGTAATGTATATTTAAACACTATAAGGTAGCTGAGATACCTTGCAACATTGGCTCCAGAGAGAACCGTTTTGTGTTAAATTAATAGTTTTAGCAAAATTCTTGAGACGCTGGAACGATGTGAGTAGGATAAATGAACAGTGTAAAGGGGGAAGGAGATACGAAGCTTAAAATTAACGCCGATATAAAAGAAAACAAAAATGTTTTAGTCACTGGATACGAAAATAGTCAGAACTAGCATGAAATTTAGGCGCGTTTTCAAAGTTTTCGCCCGTCGACATAATAGTAAACAGTCCAGAGAAGAAGGCACCCGAAATATCCACAGAATAAATACTATGGGGGGTGATAATAAACTTTCAGATCTCTGCAGTTACTACGAATGAGCGCATCAAAAACGAACGGGGAAGATATTAAATACAATTGACGTTGGAGGAAGCTACCGAAAAAGCGTGCTATTACGGGGGTAGAGACACCAACAGAGATTTAATAAAAGGGTTAAAACGGGATTATAGGAGATCAAGATATAAAACGAAAATGAGTGAAATATAAATATGAAGTAAACATGCAAACGATTAAAGAAATACAGTCATGAAGTGGTAACAAGTGAATACAAGAAAATAATAAAGTGATAAAAATTCAAGCGAGTAAATGGAAATAATTAACAGAAAAATAAATAATGGAAGGAAACAAGATTGAAAAAAATTACATGTGAATGAAAATAATCATAGCAATGATAATGTACCAACGCAGATGATAGAAGGTTAAACAATAAAGCTAAGTAAACAATCACCAATTAATTAGCAAGGAGATGAGTACAAACAAGTTCGAGCCAAAGGAGCAGTCCATTGTTAGTAGTTTCAAAAACCCTGGAACCTGATGACCAGAAGCGTAGGCAAATACCAGTCAGAAAATTTTACAAAATAACAGAAGGAGATGCATACCCACTGTCTAGAATAGAGATTATACTAGAACAGTTGGGGAATTTAATTTCCAAATCTGTACTAAATGTCCCAAGCGGCTATCATCAGATAACAATGAAGACAGAAGAACACAATCCAAATTCAACAACCGGCAAGGTATCACAAAGCAGCAGCACTGGCGTTCCCGTAGGCAAACCTCTGGCAAAAAAAAAGCACTTAAGCAACTGAAACAACCTCCCTAATGCAATTGCACACCAATATCATCAACAAAACCATCAATATAAATAAGGAACAATTTATAAATTTAACCATACAGCTAGAAATAAAATAAGTCGATTAAGAAATATCGACATTGTGAACATCATAATAATTAATAAGGCTGCAACCTTACATTGTAATTAAAAGAAAATCAACACTAGGGACACGAAAAATGTAAAATAATAAAGGATAATTCAAATACTAAGTTTTACGTATACCGGTGTCAAGAAAAAAAAATTTTTATAGTTATGGCAATAAAATATTTGGTCACACAATAACATAAGATAAATATTTTTTCGGATACATACATAATTCAGTATTAATTGTAAACCGAAGCGTTGTAAACATGTAAGGAAAAACAAGGAAGGAATAAAGAATGAAATAATAATAATTATGCATAAATATATATATAAGAAAAAAAAAACTGTAAAATATTCTATTCGAAAAATGAAAAAAAAAACAAAACATGCCATCTTCAAATTGATGGTTACATAAATCTAAAACTACCATTTGTTCTAAATTGAATAAATTGAATTTTAATGTTAAAATTTATTGATTAAATGCAGCTCTTAGTATCTAGTTTATAGTAAACCGTATATAATAAGCTTGACCATGTTAAAATATAGTATAAAGTATTTCTAAATCCAACCATATAAAAGTGGCAAGTTGGAAATCGTAACTGTCACTGAATAAGAATAATTTAGACATAAGCAATTAATGAAATAGTAATTTTAGACATAAGTCTGGGAAACTTGTTCACTACTAGGTATACAATACTAGAAAATCAATAATTGAAAACACAGAAATGATGCAAAGAACATGAAATGCGTATTACATACACAAAAGGGAAGGAATCTTTTCAGAAAAAAAGGGGGGAGCTTTTCTAAAGAGGGGAGGAAATGTAATGAACAATTTTCCTAAATTGAAAAAACTTTTGGAAGTACCTGTACCTGAAAATGTAAAACAAAATATTTCACCTGAGCAGAAAATGCTGACTCTAGCGAAAATGCAACGGAATTTGCCATTGAGGTAGGTCGAGTCGATCGCATTTCGATCGATGTCGAAATTAATTTTAAATGGGTTACGGAAATATTCAAATATTATTGAAATATGTGATGCAACAAGACTTACTTGGTTTTATGCATTCCTGACCTGGTTAATTCTTAATCTAGATTTAAATTAATGACCATGCTAGATTTAAGTATAAATTAAGGTATGAATTGTACTAGAAGTCAGTCTTAAATATACACCTGTTAAGGAACAACGTTGTTTTAGACTCACGGAGTGGATCGGCCCTACGGCCATCCACTCCCGACGTCCTGACCTGGCCGCGAGGCCGATCAGGCAACATATCAGGAGAGTCGAAAGAAGAAGTGTATAAAGAGAAGTAGAAATTCTACATTTCGCCCGTGGAAATGTAGAATTTTCATCACAACTGGAGTCGCTTGTCGTCTTGGAGACTGGAGTCGGTTGTCGTCTTGGAGACTGGAGTCGCTTGTCGTCTTGGGGACTGGAGTCGGTTGTCGTCTTGGAGACTGGAGTCGGTTGTCGTCTTGGAGACTGGAGTCGCTTGTCGTCTTGGAGGCTGGAACTTCTTCTTGTCACGGCTGGGTCTCTTCCTGGGTGTGCTGGACCCTTGACTGCCTGCTTACTGGTTTTTCGGCCCCATTTATAGGACCAATAACGCTGATTGGGCGATTCCCCCTATCGACAGGTTCCCATCGATATTGCTGATCCGACAGTTCCCATGCTTCCCATTTTCATCGTGAACGGATGCACGTGCTGGAGCGATGCACCTGAATTTCCTCCCAATCGTTATTTCCATGGGAATTGTTGGTGCAATTAATTAATTGCTTGGATGTTCCCTTCATGGTCGTTCACCTAATTCCCATATTCCCTGTATTTTGTTGTTGTCTCCATTGGTTTCTGGTTCCCTTCATGGTCGTTCAACTAATTCCCATATTCCCTGTATTTTGTTGTTGTCTCCATTGGTTTCAGGTTCCCTTCATGGTCACAGCGACCCGCTGCCGTTAATTGCCGCCTTTCCGCTGAGTCAGCAGTTTTCGATGACTCGACGAGGATGGGTGCATGAATGGCCATGAGGGAGTCGGGTTACATTTCACCGACCGGCGGTCGTCATCGCCGCGATTCCGCTGGGTCAGCAATTTTTGGTGACTCGGCGTGAATGTCACTCGTTCGAGTGTATTTCTAACCAGCGGGGTCAGATTACATTTTCTCTTTTGTTTGTAACTTTACCCAAGGTCAGGGTTGTTTACAAACCGGGCATTTGTTGACATCGTGACGTCATAGGGGATTCCGCTTTTGTATGGGAATATATTTGGCGATGTTTTTTAGGGGGTTTTGCGGGGATTTCGGGGGTTTTTTCGGTGTGGCATCCATCTCTGGAAAAGTAGCTTCCCAGTGACGTCATTTGCTGGCCTTCTCTGGCTTCTCCTTTTCATTTGTTGGTTCTTTTGGAGTGATTGCCAGGCCCTTTTTGGTCTCCTTGGCGATGTCTCTCTGTGGGATGATCTTTGGCGAACGTTGGAGGGGTTTTTCTGGATCATCACACTCCTCCTTTCGAGAAGCTCCCCCTCTTTGTTTTTTTTTTTTTTTTTTTTTTGTTTTTGTTTATGTAATACCTACTTCTACTGGCTAACTAATGCTACCGGCTAATAACTGCTTAACAATTTTCCTCTACCATTACTACTTTTTATTAGTTCCAATTACATTGAGATGTGAGTTACATTTCTAATCACATCTAGTTCCTATGCATTTATGTTTCGCTTCTTTTCTAGCTCCCTAAAACTTCTTTTTATTTTTAGTTTCTTTCACATTTCTTATAGTTCCTTTACATTTCTTGTTATCTTTCCTCTATAAGTTCTTTCATATTTCTAGTATTTTCTTTTACATATCTTATTAGATGTCTAACAGTTTCTTCTACATTTCCTGTTACATTCCTCTTACATTTTATAATTGCAATTTTTATAACACTTCGTTATTTTACATTTTTTGTTTACATATTTTATAGTTTCGCTTACATTTTTTTTTTTCTTAACATTTCCTATAAAATAATATTCTATTTATAGCATTGTATTTATAGTTTCTTCTACATTTTTAATATTTTTTCTTAATCCTAGTGGTTGCAGTTTAGCGTCTTACCCAGGACGGTGTTACAATTTTACTTAATTCTTTCTTACTATTCGTAATTTTTGTTGTTCTTTAACCACTTACTTATGTCGACGACGATATCTCGTTTGGTGTTCATAGTGTATTTAGTGGATGTCCGGTGTTTCACGTGGTTATCTTCATCTCCTTCTGGTGGTGGGCACTTGGGTGAGAATGAGTTTTTTGTCTGCTTGTGCTGACCTGCATGAGAGTGTATGGGGGTGGGTTTGGTATTCTTTTTTTTTGTATTGTTTTCCTTGTGCATTTCCTTTATCATTTTCGAGATTTGCTCGTCTCTCTTGAAGAATTTCTCCCTTTCCTCGGGATGACCTTGTCGGTCCCCCTCCGGTTCATGCAGTTTAAGATTATGATATATCTTGCAGCCGATTCTAGGATGTCCTCCCACATACTGTTGGTCATTCGCAAGTCGTCTACTTCCTCCGCATAGCATGCAAGGACGTCTTCCCACATGCTGGTGGTCTTGTGTGGTTTTCTGCTTTGTGGACCTCTGCCGGCTATGTTTGGGTTACGGACTTCCACGTTTACATCTGTGTGGTGTGATTTAGCTCTCATCATTATCCTGATACCGGGTAGGGGGTCGCCAGTGGTTATCTCGACCGAGTACCAATTACCCCCAATGATAACAACAACCTCCCGATCTTGATTGGGGTTCCTGGGTTATGTGGTAAGTTGGCATCTTTTGGGTCTGGCAAAGTAAATCGGTCGGTTTACAAAAAGAAAATTTTATGATATATTTGTTTTTTTTTTTTGTTTTTTTTTTTTTGAGTACTAATTGAGCGTGTAGTTGGAGCCGGGGTGTCTCGGTCGGTGGCAGGAGTTTGCTGAGTGTTTATGATCCGTTCCCTCCTTAGGATTGTGATCGGCCTTGAGACGAACGGGACTTGAGGCTCTCGTTGTGGGCTTGGGCGTGGGGGTTGTAGTGGTTGTGTGATTCGCTTTTTGCATATCCAAACTATTATGGTGATGACCATTAGTATCACCATGCCTCCCGATAAACTAGTGGTGGTGTGTAACTGGATTCTGTTACGACGGACTTGTTCGATCTCCTTGATGTGGGCATCTAGGGCCTCTATTGTTTCGCTGTACTCTTTGTAGTGATCATGTAGTGCGATTGGGTGTAATGCTTCCATTCTTTCTTCTTGGTTTACTTTGCCCTTTGAGGGTAGTTTATATTTGGCGAAATCGGGTTTTGGTGGTAGTGCGTTTCCCGGTTGATGTATGTGTAGGGGGTGCCACTCATTTACTTTGTAAGGTAGTGTATACTCGTCTAGATGGTATACGCATTTCCTTCTTAGCTCCACTATACCTAGACCGGTCAGTTGATACGTTATTTCGTTATTTTCACATTGACTTATTAATGGGGTTGGTCGTTGTACCCAATATAACCAAGCGTTGTCCTGATGCATGGGGATGATTTTTGGTGTTGGGTTTCCTAGTATACGCATTCGGCAGCCAGCCGGAACTTGGTCCGCTGCTTTGAACAATGCTGATAAGCAATCGGTGCGTGTAGGTTTTGTTGGCACCGGATCTCCATGTTGACAGATGCTGTAGGTCTCGTTAACCTTTATGCACTGGGTCTGGTAGTTCATCTCGGTTAAGCCAAAATTCTGCTGGGACCTGCTGGTGCTCAGGAAATAACTATACCCTATATCGTAAACGTAGTATGTGTTGTGGCCCGTCTCCATGGGGGTGGCATAGACTCTATTCAGGGTGTATTGCTGGGCTTCTAATAAGGGTATTCTTATTTGTATGAGTGTTCCCCCTTGACTTCCTTCATAATCTACCCCTGCTATTCTCTGGAGGGTGATAGGGTTCATGGCAACCTTTCCTCCATAATGCTTTTCCGACACGTTGGTGTAAAGTTCCAACATCTGGTTCGTGGGTATTAATAGTGGGCTCAACTCTCTTCGGTTTAGCGCTTCTAATGCTATGAACTGGTCTGTGAACTCTAAATAGATCTGTTGCAGCTCGGACGCCATGTACAGGATGAGCTCGTTAATGTCCATCCTCACATGTAGTCTACGGAGTTGGTCCGAATGGTTGGATATCTCTCCTATCTTCTGGTTAAGGTTTTCCACTTTTTGTATCAACTAATTATGTCGTTCAGCCATTTCGATGTTGGTTTTACCCATTGCCTTCAACGTGGTTCCCATTATTGTTACCTGCCTCTTTGCCAAGTCCAGATTAGTTTACGTGTCTTCTTCCAGTTCGCTCAACTTTGGATGGATGTTTTCTGAGTCCTCACTATCCATTGTCCCGAACACTGTTTTCATAATTTTTCCTCCCAAGTTTAATAATCCCCTCTTTGTTCGGCTACGGGGTGCTGCTGCAAAGTTCGCTTTACCTATTAGGTCCAATATTTGTGCCAGCTGTTTTTTGATCTCCCTCTGCCAGTGCTGGCAATTGTCTTCCCCTGTTAAGTTGTTTGATACAAAACATATCCTGTTTATCGCTGTTTCGCATTCCTTTATGTAGTTCAGGTGTTCCTCCCATTTGGGTTATGGTATATGCGTGATGATCGTCCAAAGATCGTGATAGGTCTGCACTCTTCCTAAGGGCTCAAATACTACCCCTTGATACTTCAGTGTGTGTATGTCTACTGATGTTGGTTGGGTTGAGACCATTCCGAGCATTACTATTACTGCCGTTAGTATCATTCTGGAAAGACAGAGACGAATGGTTAGTTGGACAGTTTTAACCTGTTGTTGTGTACGCGACGTTTCCGATTTTTTATCATAATGGTGCTGTTCACCGGGCCATTAATGGCCACGACTTTGAATGGTCCTAGCCAATGTTGGATCAACTTGTTTTTTCGGGCCGCGTTTCTGAGGAGTACCTGATCGCCGACATGGATTTTGACAGGGTTTATATTCCGGTCGTAATACTCTTTCGACTGGAGCTTGCTTTTTTCTAAGTTACTCCTAGCTATCTGGTAGGGTCTTTGGAGTTTATTCCTTAACTGGAGGTAGTAATTCTCATGATCGTGCACCGGTTGGGGTTCCTTCTTCAAGTTATTAGGTAACGGGGCGGAGAACCCGTACAAGCAGTCCATTGGAGTTAGTTTTGTAGTCGTATGCACACTGCTGTTTCTGACAAACATTGCGGCTCGCAGATGCTCGTCCCAATCGGTCTGGTTGTCATCGACAAAATGCCGTAGGTAATCGACCAAGGGTCTATGGGATCTCTCCAACGCCCCATTAGATTGGGGGTGATATGGTGTTGTCTCTATTTTGCGTATCTTAAGGAGCTTACACACTTCCTTGAACATCTCCGAGGTGAAGTTCGTCCCCTGAACGGTGATAAATTTTTTGGGTATATGGTACCTGTTTATGATTTCGTCTACGAATGCCTGTGCCACCGTTTTCGCCTCCATATTTGGTAGGAGTACCACGTCCATATATCGTGTCAGGACATCCTCGAAACTTAGAATGTACTTGTTTCCCCGTGTAGTTTCAGGTAATGGCCCCACGAGGTTTTTTATTTGTTTAAAAGTGTTATTGAAATTTTCATTAATTTTTATTTGTTGGTTTAAATTCTTCATAAGTTTCTCGTTGTTTTCATCTATAACTTGCAAATGGTTTTCGATATCTTCCCGATCGTCATGGTCCATTGTACCAAAAATCCACTTCATAGTGGTCCCACCTACATTCAACAAACCTCTTTTTTGTCTTCGTGGCAAAAGAGTTTTCATTTTGTTTTTAAGGTTATTTATTCTTTTGTTTATGAACTCCCTATGATTGTCTGATACTAAAAATTTTTAAAGTCGCCTCTAAACTAGTTATCAAACTATTTATTTCTATTGGGTATACCCTATGCAAAATGATGTCGAACTTGTCTGGTATTTCGACGATGCCAGTTTTTATTTCGGCGTATCCTAGTTCAGTTTCGATCCGTTCTATTACCATCTGAATGGTCATCGTTGGTAATAGAAGAAGGAGGACCTATAATAGGAGTGTCTTTGGTGACTTGACCTGCAAGTTTAAATGGTCGTTTTATATTATTTTCATGGACATTGTCTAACTTAAATTTCCTAAATTTAGGCTCCTCTTTGTGTCTAAGTGATTTATAGTTTTTGACAAACCCTACTTGCCTATGTTCTTCGTAGTGCTCCCTATTCTCATTTTGTTTTTCAATGACCCTTTGTTTTGTTCTAAGAAGCCTATCATAAACGATTTTGGAATCTATTTCCCTATTTTGCACCGAGAGGGGTGTGGCTTTAATTGTAGAATGGAATGATTTATTGTAAAACTCTAAAGCCTTGAGAATTTGTGACCTGATTGGTTGCTTGTCTTCCAAATTCAGAACTCTGATTCTTTCTGTAAGTATCGTCTAAAGCTTGAGCAGGAGCTTTTGAAATACTTTCGAGAGAGAGAGCTTGCAAAAAAGCAGGGCTATTGCTTGACCACTTTGCGAGAGGGAAGCTCCCCGCTATGCAGAGCTTAATTAAATCCTGAGCTATGAGCTGAGCTTCGAGCAGGGTGTCTGAGCCACCATTAATGTCACCCACATAACGTCCTTTGATCATAGGAGATATGGCGAGTGGGTATTTGGAGCCTTCATCCTGAATAAGTTGCAGTAGTACCCGAACTGCAAGGAATGGAGCTGGTCTTGTTCCATATGTAACTGTAGTGAGCTGGAACAGAACAATATTGTCATGTTGATCAATCCATAAAATTCTCTGGAGATTCCAGTCTGATGGATGAACATTGATCTGTCGAAACATTTTGGTAATGTCAGTGCAAAAGATAATTTTATGACGTCGAATCCACATTAACACGTCAAAATTGTCGAGCTGGAGTTTTACACCTGTGTGAAGAACATCGTTGAGCGAATATCCGGAGCTAGAAAGAGCTGAACCGTTGAACACAACTCTCAATTTTGTACTGAGACTTTGTTCCCTTAAAACACCATGATGAGGCAAATAATAGTGAACTGAACCTGCTTGTTCACTTGTGTCTGAGCTGATTTGAGCATTCGAAGCAAGTCTCATATGGCCAAGAGATTGATATTCTGCCATAAAGTATCTGTAGAGCTTGTTGAGCTGAGGATCATTCGAGAGTCGTTTGAGCATGGCTGTTAGACATCTAAATGCTATATTTCTTGATTCTCCAAGAGCTGAAGGTAATTGTATTGTTGGTAGTTTAACAATATATCTACCTGAAGAATCTCTTGAGTGAGTTTCGACAAAATGAGCTTCGCATTGTTCTTCATCGAGAGAGAGCTGAGCAGAGTGAGCTTTAGGTGCTTCTTCTTGAACCCAAAATTTTGCTAAGAGTTCATGAAGATCATGATCTTGCTTCACATGGAAAACTGGACTTGTTATTTGAGTTGAGCTTAAATATGTTGGACCAAAAACTACCCAACCAAAGAGCGTGTTAAGAGCAATAGGCTCTGAGGGTTGACGTCTACTTATATCTGAGCTTAGAATTTGAGCGAATAGAGTAGAACCCAAGATAATATCAATGTTACCTGGTGTCCTATAGTCTTGATCAGAAAGTTGTAGTCCGTCCAGATGTTTCCATGAAGAACTATTAAGGTTGCAGCTTGGTAAGTTTGTAGTCAACAGATTTAATATATGTACTGCAACTTGAATTTGAGCTGTAGAGTGTAGAGCTTTGAGCGTGATAGAGCTGACACCCTTTGAGCGACCGGCATTTACAATACCGGTACCAGTCAACTGGATAGCTGATGTGTGTTTTGGAAGCTGGAGCTTACGAGCGAGTTTGTGTGTAATAAAAGAGAGCTCTGAGCCTGAATCTAAGAGAATTCTCACTGGATAACAACCAATGATGATCTGGTGATTGCGTTGCAGCATTGAGAGAACTTGACAGTTGACTACTGGTAGAGCATTGAAAAACATGAGCAGAGCTGGAGCAATTTGTAGTGGTGCTGGTAATTGAAGAGAGAGCTGGAGCTAAAACAAGACTGACAGTTGGAGCTGATGAACTTGGTTGTTATTGAGCTGGAGCTTCTTTTTGAGAGCAAGTTGATAGAGCTGACGTCGTTGGAGCTGATGTTTGAGCTTGTTGAGCTGCAGGCGTAGTATCACCGAGGTGTATCAAGGTGTGATGTTTGATACCACAGTGCCAACATAACTTTTTACTTCTACATGCCTGCACATCATGTCTCCCAAGGCAGTTGGTGCATAATCGGGTATTTATTACAAGATTATGACGTTTCAGCGGCGACATTGATCTAAACTGGTCACAACTAGAAATGTAGTGATTAGCACCGCAACAGTCACAAGTGTGACCAGGATCGTCAGGACCACGAACCCCCTTCATCCATGGTTTAATGGGTCTAGAACTCTGTGAATCTTGACGAGGTAGCGCTTGAGCTGTTGATAAGCTTCTTGTGTGAGATGTTGTTGAATGAGCTTCAGCATGAGCAGTTGTGGCGTATGAGCGAGAAGAGAAAGATATTTGTCTAGAGCTTTGCTGAGACGAGGTTGATGCTGAAGACTTGAACTTCATCGATTTCTCCGATGTTATTTCGATGCTCTCTAAGGTCGTAGCTTCAGACTTTAAGAACTCCTGAAGTGAGCTTAGTTAAGGAAAATCATTGTTTCTTCCAAGAGTTCTTTCCCATTCTTTTCTGATGGGTGAGCTTAACCGCCGTACAATATGGTATACTATTGGCATATCCCATTCTTCAAGAGCTTCACGGAGAGTGTTCAGCAAATCATGAAGGCCTTTTGAATTAGATTCAATTGTAGAGCTGGAGCCGAAGAGCTTCTCGAGCTGGGTAGAAATTAGTAGTCGTTTATTTTCGTATCTTTTAACTAATAGCTCCCAGGCAATATGATAATATTCATTGGTTGCCTTCATGTTTGCTAACAAGCGAGCTGCATCTCCTTGCATTGCGTTTTTAAGGAGCGACATTTTATGGACCGCTTGCAAATCCGGATTGTTACCAACCATGGCTTGGAACATATCCTCGAACTCCTTCCAGTCTTCATAATTCCCACTGATGGGCTTAAATTTGATCTTCTCAAAAAGATGAAGCCCAGAAATGCCAGTTTAACATCGAGCTTCGGATGAGCTTGGAGGTATTACAGAGCGTAGAGCTTCAATTTTGTTTAAAAGAAGAGCACGAGCGTCAGCATACATTTTGAGCGTATCCCAGAAAACTATATTCTTGGAATAATCGGAGCTGATGTAGAGCTGAGGATATTTACATATTAATGCATCGTGCTGTTGCTTAAAGTCCTCCCAAGTTTTCTCGAGCACCGTGAGCTTTGATTCTAAATGGATCAGAGTAAGGTTGTCAAAATCAACGGACTTACATTCTTCCACGATGCTTGTAATAAAGTCTTGTCTCTCGTCTTGGAGTGATATTCTGGCTTCGAAGAATACCACAGCATCAGCTGCCAGCATGGATTCATTCGCCATTGTTGTATCACGAGCACGAAACGGATTAAATTGAGAGCAAAAATAATTGAAAGAGTTCACAAATGTTCGAGAGAGCGCGAAAAGTTTTAAAGAGCACACCGATTTCAAAACATTAATAAAAAGTTCGAAAGAGCACAAGAATTATTACTTTTTAAAGCAAGATCATCAAAATTTTATCAGTTTATCTTGAAAGAGCACAATTGATCGAAATCTAGAGAGCGCGAAAAGAGCACACCGACAAATCAAAAACTGTTCAAAAGAGCATTAGAAAATTGTACAAAATAGCGCGAAAAGTTTATTAGTTTAATTAAATTAAACGAGCAAAAATATTATCGAAAAATTTCAAATTCGAAAAAATCCTTAAAAGCATCAAAAATGTTCGAAAGAGCACTAAAATTATCAATATTCAAAGAATGTTCGAAATGGCATAGAAAATTCACAAATTGATTGCAACTACAACATCATTTAGTTTGCCACAAAATGTTCGAGAGATAACAATTATAAATTAAAAACAGTTTCGAGCTAGTAATATTTTAATGTTTGAGAGAGCACACCACAATTTTCAACAGTTCAGAGCACAGGCGTTTACACGCGCGAACACGATAATTCCTCTAAAATTAACAGTTTACCGGATAAACTGTTATCCCGCTCGAAGGACCATATGTTAAGAGCACTAGTTTGTTTGAGCTGAGCGTAGAGCACAAAAACAATTAAAAAACATTTCACTAAATTTTCAGTTTTTTATGAGCTTTATTGATCTTAAAATCTTTCCAAGTACATGTTTCAGAATTAAATAGATACAGTTTCTTAGAGCAATATTTCAGAATTATTTAGATACAGTTTCTTAGAGCACTATGAAGGATAAATTTTATTAAATCACGAGAACAGAGTTTATAGAGCAATTTTTGAAAAGCGCGACCGATCCAAACGAAGTTTCTAAAACGACTGGATAAGGGATCGATCATCACACGGAATGACGGTTGAAAATACTGCCTGGAGTCAAGGCCAAGCTCATTTTGCTGACTCCAGACAATAATTATCGAGCTGATAAGGGCCAGCAAATTTAACGAGGGCCGGCAACAATGCTGCGTAGGTTGCAACATTGATGTGATATACTTTCCTACGCAACATTGTTGCGACTTCTCGTAACAGACTGAGTCGTAGAAAGTTAACGAATAAGTCATCAAAATATTGGATATATGTTTTAGGGACTTCACATAATGCGAACTCAGTAGGAATACGAGCTTTCCTTCCAAAAATCAATTCATGAGGAGTATAACCAGTTGACTCATACACTGAGGTGTTATAAGAAAATATTGCAGACCTAATCCACTGATCCCAAATCCGTTGATGTACAATAATGTTTGAGATATCCAATGAAAACATGATGAGCTCCTTCTAGAGACCCTAACGATTGTGGATGAAAATCTACAGACTTTATTTGTTGAATTTTAAATATCCAACAAAACATTTTCATTACCCGACTAATGAAATTACTACCCTGATTATTGTGAATTACGCGAGAACACCCGAAACGTGCAATGAAATGCTCAGCAAAAGCAATAGCTATGGTTACCGAATCTATACTGGCTATTGGAATTGCATCAGAGTGTTTTTTGAGATTATCTTGAATTGTGAGAAGATAACGATTCCCTTTGGTTGTTTGAGCAAGAGAACCTACAATATTCATTTGAATTTTGGGGCATTTCACGTGAAGCGGACAACGAAAAAAAAGTGAGGTTCTTAAATTCGTTGATATTGGGCATATTTTTACTTCCAGCGAATATGAACGTGTTCACATAAATTTGATTTTAATTTGAGCTTTAGTAGTTAAGATATGGGATTCTAAAGAGTTTACCGGATTGACGGAAGGGTTTTTTCGAAAGGTTTTTTTCATATTGAAGTAAATTATAATAAAATAATTAATGTAATGTTATTATAGAATATTTACACTTCTTATTGATTTTCAAACCAGAGTTCAAATTAGAATTTTTTTTCCAGTTCCAGTATTAAACCGGAAGTAAAAATTTCAAATATTTTTTTTAAAAACTTCGACCATTGTAATTTAAATTTTTTTCACTGCAAAATAAGGCTTTACACTTACCATAAGAATTATAGAATTCGATCTCAATTATATTGAAAGATAATTCAATTAGAATACGAACATGTCATAATGGGCACTTGGTAAAATTGGCTGGTTTGTCCAAAAAGGACGTACATTCATAGAAATTTGATGTGAGGTCATCCATTTATGCATAAAGACATACATTCTGTGAACTAGTTCTGCACTTTGTACCTGCGTATTATGAAAAATGATTCATAACTTAATGAAACAATATTGTATCGATATACGAATATTGTTATCAAGATCGTTGTGGGGGATGTGCTACGCAATCGGTATAAAATAAAATAAAAATTAAAAATAATTTTCTTTCTAAGTCGCAAATAGGATCACTTCATCGAAGCTTCATTTTCATAATTTTTTAGTTCTTATTTTTATCCCTTAGTGAGTTTTGTTCGTTAATAAGTTCCAACATTTTTATTGATATATTATGGCTCCCTACGGTGATAGGTGCTTCAATCCATTAAATTTACCAGCTCACCGAAAATTTAAGGATTTAAGAAAAATGTCTAAACGTTTAGCTGAAAAATGGAATTCTTCTTTAAATCAGTATATGTGTGCGTCTTACAGGAAACGAATGTCGGTTGAAACACCTCCGATTGTTGAAAAACCATCGATAGTGGTACAAAACTACCAAGATGCACCGTACGTTCCCGAAGATAAGTATAAAAATTGTTCGACCCAAACTGATCAAGACCAAGACCAAGAAATTTTGAAGCAGTTGAAGGAGAAAGATAACGATCCGTCTACGTCTATGTCTTTGAGAACAATGATATTGACTGTAGCACCTGAATATGGGAGTGAAAATAAACTTGCGGAAGAGTTTAACACTTCCAGACGTCAAGCGAGAAAAGCAAAACAATTAGTAGATCAATTCGCATTTTGTCATCGTTTAATCCTCGTGTTGGTCGTAAATTATCCGTCGATACAAAGAACTTGGTGAAATCATTTTATTTACGACAAGACATTAGTCGCATCATGCCTGGTAAAAAAGATTTTGTATCCCTGAAGTTAAATGATGGAAATAGAACACATGTCCAAAAACAACTTCTAATGTGTAATATTAATGAACTTTATCAGAAGTTTAAAGGTGAATATCCTAATGCACAGGTAGGCCTGACAAAATTTTTCACCCTAAGACCAAAACAATGTATCCTCGCCGGCGATCCTGGAACACATATGGTGTGTGTTTGCGTCTACCATCAAAATGTGAAGCTGATGTTGAATGGAGGAGACATTGCCAATCTCACTGCTGGAACTGCCATGGAACTTTCATCATATAAAGATTGCCTTCGTAATATGATGTGTCCTAATCCAACATCAACATGTCATTTAACGACTTCAAAGACGTCGCCAACATATTGTTGTAAATCATGTTCTGACTTGAGTGCGATTCGTGATCATTTGAAAAAGATACTTGATGAAAATCAAGTCATAAGCGTGCAGTTTGAAAAATGGGATGGCACAGACCGCTTTACGATGTCTACTCAACTACTTCCGTCTGATGATTTTGTAGATAGTTTGTGTGACGCTTTAGATAAATTGAAACCTCATGCTTACATTGCAGTAGAACAAGCACTTTATTTTAAAAGGCGGAAGGAGAACATCACAGAAGGTCAAATCATAGTACAATGCGATTTCGCAGAAAACTATAGTTTTGTTGTTCAAGATGCAGCTCAAACTTTTCACTGGAATAATGGCCAGGCAACACTACTAACATCCGTGTTTTACTATTGAAATGGAGGTGAAATAAAACACGGTAGCATTGTTATGATTTCAGACGATTGTAAGCATGACACACCTACATTCTATGCTTTCCAAAAAATACTACACGAGCATTTTTTAAAAACATCAATGGTTGTATCGAAAATTATCTATATCACAGATGGTGCCTCACAACATTTTAAAAATAGATTTAATTTTGCAAACCTATTTTATCATAAACAAGATTTTAAGACAGATACAGAGTTTCATTTTCACGCAACCTCTTACGGTAAGGGCCAGTGTGATGGCCTTGGAGGAAACCTGAAACGTTTAGCGACTCGTGCAAGCTTGCAGCTACCTCCAAATAGAGCCATTATTACGCCAGTGCGTTTGTATGAATGGGCAAATTCAAATTTAACTCAAACTGTCATTTACTACTGCTCCAAAGATGATATTGAACGCCAAAGAATTTTTCTCCAACCACGATTTCAATCATCAGTAACTATTCCAGGGGCAAAAATGTACCACAGTTTTGTTCCAAATACTCTAGGCATAGTTATAAAACGAACCAGTGTTGATTGCAATAGTAAAAGAGAAAAAATTATAAAATAAATCATTTTTCTCTTGATACAATATTGTTTCATTAAGTTATGAATCATTTTTCATAATACGCAGGTACAAAGTGCAGAACTAGTTCACAGAATGTATGTCTTTATGCATAAATGGATGACCTCACATCAAATTTCTATGTATGTACGTCCTTTTTGGACAAACCAGCCAATTTTACCAAGTGCCCATTATGACATGTTCGTATTCTAATTGACTTATCTTTCAATATAATTGAGATCCCATTCTATAATTCCTATGGTGAAATAAGTAAGTGTAAAGCTTTATTTTGCAGTGAAAAAAATTTAAATTACAATGGTCGAAGTTTTTAAGAAAAATATTTGAAATATTTACTTCCGGTTTAATACTGGAAAAAAATTCTAATTTGAACTCTGGTTTGAAAATCAATAAGAAGTGTAAATATTCTATAATAACATTACATTAATTATTTTATTATAATTTACTTCAATGTGAGAAAAACCTTTCGAAAAAACCCTTCCGTCAATCCGGTAAACTCTTTAGAATCCCATATCTTAACTACTAAAGCTCAAATTAAAAACAAATTTATGTGAACACGTTCATATTCGCTGGAAGTAAAAATATGCCCAATATCAAAGAATTTAAGAACCTCACTTTTTTTTCGTTGTCCGCGTCACGTGAAATGCCCCTTTTATCAAATGCAGCCTTAGTAGTATCTGTTATTTTCATTGGTTGGCGTGTTTTTATTCTTACTAGTTTATTCTTCTGACAATCCCTGCAAGTTCTTACAAATGCTTCTACGTCTTGTTTCATATTTTTCCAGAAAATTCTTTGCCTTAAGCGATTTTATAATCGAATAAATCCTGGATGACTTCCGACTGTAGACTCGTGACATTCAGTTATGATCTTATTTCGATCTAACTCCGAAGGAATTTCAATTTCTCCTGTACATACGGGAGATGTAAATTTTGTTTCCGAAAATACCCGTTTTATATCCCTTTCTATAATTGACCAAAAAGTTGGAGGTATTATAAATCATTCGTATTCTTGGATATAGTAGCAGTTTTTATTTCTAAATGATCTGTAAGCCGTTTTAAAGATTAAATTGAATTGTGTATGTGGTTTAGCACTGGATCATTATCATGCGATTTTTAATAAGTAAATGGAAAAGATAGAATTTATCGTAAGATGTAGCTAAGGCCTCGCCAAGTTTTCCTTGACTTTGAATTAATTCCTCAATAGTAAATTTACCTTGTTCAAGCAGTTCTTTGCTTGATTCTGATATGAAAGTATAATCTGAAGCAGTGAAATGAATTATATTATTATTTCGCATGTTTTACTTATCCTTTGTACATAAAAAGGTCAATTGATTCCTACTTGGATTGCTATCATTGTTTTCTACTGCAAATATATTCTGTGTTTTTTATTTTTACTTATTAACTCAAGCTGTTCAACTAAATTTTTCAAAGACTTTTTATAAGACTCCTGCTTCGATTTTGAATGACTATGATTTCGTTTTGCTACCTCATACGGTGCTACACGACCATGAGCTTTATTTCTTACCTCGCATGGTACTGATTTAGTACGTTCACTAACATTTCCCTCGTACGGTCGCGAACGACCACGAGTATAATCCTCGTACGGTGTGATGGACGTACCGATAATAACGAAAAAGGTACAATCACCCGTGTTCTGGAATTCATTTTTTGTGAAATGAAATGGTGAAAGTGAAATTCGATGTTCCAGGATCCGAGTGGAATGAAACACTCGAAATGGAATTTCGAAAATGAAATTTCGGTGTTCCAGGATCCGATTCACTCGAATTGTGAATCGAATTCAATTCGTTATCAGTTCATTGAGTGATTTAGTTGTGGAAAGACGTTAAAATGTAAGTGATTCAATTAATTTATCCATCTATTTATGAATGAAAATTATTTTTATATAATTAATTTTTGTATTAAAACTTTTTTCAAACAACTTTTTTCAAAGGGGTAAACATAAGAATAGCCGCCAGGATAAAGTGTTTGTGGAGTTTATGGAGAGCCATCCGGATTTGGCAAGAGGGTTTGTACGTGGTGATAAGCCATGTATTGATTCCCTATGGAGCGAAGTGACAAAAATGCTGAATAGTCATGGCCCACCTATGAAAGATGCTTCTGGTTGGAAGAAGGTAATTGATATATTTTATTTTTGATTCTTTTAAGTTAAATTAATTTCTGTTAATTTAGGTTTGGTTTGATTGGAAGTGCAACATTCGAAAGAAGTTGGCACACAATAAAAAAGAAGCAAGGGCGACTGGAGGAGGACCAAATAATGTTTTACCAATTTCGGCGATCGAAGATACTATCGCCAAAATCACTGGGATATATACCGTTGTGGACGGCGTCCAGGGAACTTCATTTGGAGCAGGGGAAATTATTGAAAATATTGAAAGTGTAGCCAGTCCACTACCAGAACCACCTTCGCCACCATCGCCACAGACACCGAATCCGCCAGCATCTAAAAAGCAGAAACTTAACAAAAGCTTGGAAAGCTACATGAGCGACCAAATGACTGCTGTTGAAAACATCGCAGATGTCTGCAAAAAATCACTCAAAGCGATCCAAGAGACCACTTACAACGGAAGACGAATGTATCGTGCTCTGGAAAATATACAGAACTTGTTAAGTGTCAAAAATGACGAAGACAAGCGTCATCATCTAGCGATGGAGAAGCTTTCCGAGGAAGCAAATGAATTAAAACGAAGACGTGTACAAATTGAGGAAATGAAGCTTGATCAATTAAACAATAATAAACGTATATGATAAAAACCAGTTTATTTCTTATAGTTGAAAATTTTGTCTGCTTCAATTAATCATATTTTCAGCAATGGAATCTCTGATTGTTGATCCTTCCGCCATATAATCTGAGTAATTCTCATCATCGACATTTTCTTCAATTTCCTGCTGAATGACTTCATCATCTTCTATATTATAGTGCTTGCATATGTTATGAAGGGCACAACATACATTGATGATCTTCACAACTTTCGGTGGTTCGTAATACAGAGTATTCAGTAAACATCTGAAACGGATTTTAAGATTTCCTATAGTCCTCTCAACTATATTTCTCGCTTCAGAATGCTTTTTATTAAACGTGTGTTTTGAAGTCCCGATGTGTACGTTTCTGTAGGGAGTTATTAAAAACGGTTCAAGACTAAAACCAGAATCTCCAAGCAACCAAGAGCCCCGATCCCCTGTTTCAAATTTTTGAAGAAAATGTTGTCTGCTAGCACTCATATACCATATAAGGGCATCGTGGCTTGAGCCTGGTCGAGTCGCATCAACTGCTCTTATTTTCATTTTGTGATCACAAATCTAAAATACAAGGACGAAATTAGCTTAAGAAATATTGTCTAACATAAGGCAGCTTACGATTAGAGCATTCATGCTATAATATCCTTTCCTGTTGTAAAATATACTGTCATCGTCATGTGGTTTGCGTATTTTTACGTGCGTTCCGTCTACACAGCCTATTACTCCTGGTATGCTGTATTTTTCATAGAAAAATACCTTCGATTCTTCTTTTTCTGTTTGAGACATGGCCAGTTTTATCCACTTTGGGCACAGTTTCCTCTCCATACTATTCAAAGTTCTTGTCAGAATTTTACTGACAGTAGATCTGCCTAGACCGATATCAAAGTCCTTTCCGACCGATCTTTGGTAACTGCCTTCTGCAAGGAAACGAAGTGTAGCAGCGAGTTGCAACATGATCGGAATTGAACATGGTACAAGTTCTGATTCTATTATCCTTGTTACATAAAGAAAAGCCTCCTTGTTTAGTCTGAAGGCGCCCCTAAAACTTAATCCCAACAATTAGTATCAGTATCAATAAAGAAAACTTTAAAAATTACATCTCATTTGGGAGCTCCAAAACATTTGACTTGTCCCTCAATATTTTTCGTCTCAGTTTTTCCTTTTTGTGTTTCTTCTTATCACTCAAAATTGCTAAAATGACTGGGTCCATCTTCTGATAAATAAATTTCAAACCACAAAAATCAAATAAAACCACTATCTTTACTTCAACTAACGACAAACTTTCAGTTCTGACAAGCATGCCAAATACAAGAATCACTTACACAACACACGTTTTGACATTTCGAAAATGATTTCGAAAATTTTTAAACCGACCGGAATTTGGAACACCGAATTTCATTCCGAGTGGAATTGAAATTTCGTTTCGATTTCAATTCGATCGAAATCCAGAACACGGGTGAATAAATGCGTTCTTTTAGAGTGCCATTGCAAGATGCAATGTGGCAAATACTCACTCGTGCTAATAATGCTCGTTTGTGAGATTGATTAATGAAACAAGTTTGTCCATTGACGTCGAATCAATAACTGATTTATTCGTAACATGTTATTGGTTTATATGTACAATTTTGGTTCTTTGTTCTGAATATAACCCAATTTCTTATGACTAACTTAACGTTATTTCTTGCAATTTCCAACCTAATTTCTTATGTTTCAAGAGTGAAGCAATAGTTCTAAGTTAAGTTAAGTTAAGCTAATTCTTTGTCTATATTTTCAAAATTGGAGCAAGTTCAACGAATGCTCCGAAATATGCTTGGATGGTAAGTATTTTGTATAATTCCTAAATATATGCAACACTTAAGGTATGACAGTTTAATCTTAGAATAGTTTAGTATAACAGTTTTGCATATCCATGTTCCCTAAGAATATGCTAAATTTATCTTTATCAATCTTACTACATTAAGGTCCAAAATTATTAATCTTCATAATTATACAGGGTGTCCCGTAAGTAGCGGACCAACGTTATAGTGGTGATAAAGAATGTCATAGCCTAATAGAAACAGTAAATTTTATTGTTCTAGGCCTAGTGGTTTTACAGTTATGATTTTTTAAGTATTTATTTGAAACTCTCGTAGTATGTACACAAAATTGCAAATTTAATTAAAATTAGTTACTTTTTATAATTTTTTTTTATTGGGAGAACTTATTAAAGAAGTGTCTTTCTCGTTCAAGTGTTACTCAGGCCTACTTTTCGGCTACATAAGAATAAATGCTCAAACAAATGCAAATTTTAAATTACCAAAAATTCGAATGTGATATTCTAATGAAGGTGGTGTAAAAAATTGTATAGTATTCTTGTGGAACATTATTTAAAAAACATGTGCAATTTATGCTGCATCCAATGAGGTATAACTTTCAGGCTTGAATGTATTAAAAATTGATTTTTTTGTTAATAAACCGTGAGAAACCCTTTTTTCATCGATTTTTAAAATAAGGCAAATGCAATGTAATGTAAATGTTTTAAATACAATCTTTATTTTTATTGTCTAATGACACATTTTTGAACAGCAGAGAAATGTTTGGTGCCAGGAAATTGTTATAGCTCTTGCGGTTTTCCTATAACGGTTATTATTATTCAGTTACTTGCTAATTGTTCGGCACTTCTAACGCGTGTTTGATTTCGTTATCAATCATTTTCAATTGAACTGCGGTTGAAAGGGATTCAATTTGTTTGTTTTTTAATTTTGATATTGGTGAATCGATCAACTGGAACATGCCTCATACCTACACTCCTCGTGAGTATGCTGAAATGTTTTTCATTTATGGTCTGTGTGACGGGAATGCTCGGCAAGCTGCAATTACGTATCGTGAGCGTTATCCTAATCGCGATCGGTATCCTGATCACTGGGTTTTTCTCCGTGTCAATAGCTCGTATTTAGAAGGAAGAATTCCCGGAATTGGAAATCGTGAAGGAAGACCTAGAACGGTTGATGAACGTCAGGTACTTGATCGAGTAGAAGGAGATCCATCCATTAGTGTTCGCCGTATATCTCGACGCACATGTGTTGCAAGGAGTACAGTACACCGAATCTTAAAAGACAATAATTTTCATCCTTATCATGTGCAACGAGTGCAAGCACTTCTTCCAGCCGATTACCAGCGACGAATTGATTTCTGTCGAGAAATGCTGCTCCGATGCCGGCAAGATCCACTCTGTTTTAACTCGATTTTATGGTCTGATGAATCATGTTTCAAAAGAGTTGGAGTATTCAATATGCACAACCTTCATTGTTGGGCCGTAGAGAATCCTAAAATCATAAGAGAAGACAGATTTCAGCACCAGTTCGGAGTCAATCTGTGGGTGGGAATCTTGGACGGCAAAGTCATAGGTCCATTTGAACTCCCATCACGGCTCAATGGTGCTGGTTACTTACAATTCTTAAGAAATGACTTTGACAACTTATTAGAAGACATACCACAAGAAGTACGCGAGAGGATGTGTCTACAGCACGATGGAGCACCCGCCCACTACTCACGACAAGTTCGTGATTATTTGAACAAGTCGTACCCAAATCGATGGATAGGACGCGGGGGTAATATTGCGTGGCCACCACGCTCGCCGGATCTAAATCCCGTGGATTATTTCTTATGGGGCTACTTCAAGGAAGCAGTTTATGAAACGAATATTATTAATGAAGGAGAGTTAAGACAAAAATTGATTCTTGTCGCTGAAAAGGTCAAACATAATACACGGGCCCTAAGAAGCCTCAAAAGAAATTTTGTGAGAAGATGTTTGTTGTGCCTAAGAGCCAGAGGAAGGCATTTCGAACATTTACTGTAAAAATAATGACAATAAAAATAAAGATTGTATTTAGAACATTTACATTACATTGCATTTGCCTTATTTTAAAAATCGCTGAAAAAAGGGTTTCTCACTTTTTATTAAAAAAAAAAAATCAATTTTTAATACATTCAAGCCTGAAAGTTATACCTCATTGGATGCAGCATAGATTGCACATGTTTTTTAAATAATGTTTCACAAGAATACTATACAATTTTTTACACCACCTTCATTAGAATATCACATTCGAATTTTTGGTAATTTAAAATTTGCATTTGTTTGAGCATTTATTCTTATGTAGCCGAAAAGAAGGCCTGAGTAACACTTGAACGAGAAAGACACTTCTTTAATAAGTTCTCCCAATAAAAAAAAAATTATAAAAAGTAACTAATTTTAATTAAATTTGCAAATTTGTGTACATACTACGAGAGTTTCAAATAAATACTTAAAAAATCATAACTCTAAAACCACAAGGCCTAGAACAATAAAATTTACTGTTTCTATTAGGTTATGACATTCTTTATCACCACCATAACGTTGGTCCACTACTTACGGGACACCCTGTATATGGTTGTAGTATTTTTCACTATATTCCTCGGAAGATGTGCTAGTTTTCCGAAAACTAATTCAAAAGGAGTAAATCCTGTATCGACATGAGGAGTTGTATTATAGCAGAAGCAGTAATATGGGATCCATTTGTCCCAATTATCATCTTTTGTGAAAGACAATAAATATTGATTTAGAACTCTGTGGTTCCTTTCTAAAGAACCGAGGGATTCGTGGTGATAGGGAGTTGATGTCATGTGCTTGACACCCATTAGTTTGATAATATTTTTGAATGTTTCATGAATAAATTTTGTTCCCAAGTCTGTTTTTATTTTGTTGAAAAATCCATACTTCAATATAAATTTTTCGGTTAAGGCTGTAGCTATCGTTATAGCTTCTTTATTCTTCAGTGGGACAGCTTCTATATATTTTGTTAGCTCGCACTGGATAGTCAATATGTATCTAAAATCATTTGATAATGGTAAGGGTCCTACTGTGTCTATAGCAACAATTTCGAAAGCGGTTGTTGGTCTTTCCGTCATTCTCATTTCTTCATGAGTATGTCTGATAATTTTATTTCTTGCACAAATTTTACAGTTATTTATGTAGTTTTTAACCATTTTATTTAAGTTCTTCCATATGTCCCTTTGTTTGATTTTATTTACTGTTCGTTTTACACCTGAATGTCCTCCTTGTGGAGACGGCTACTACCGTTCACTTCGCACACTCTAATAGCTCACGCATGTCGTTATGCATACAGTAGCATTTTAAGTAAAAAGGTTATTTAGTTTAGACTGTAGTAGCAATCATTTCAGATCATTTTGCACGTCAAAGTACATCTATATTGAATGAGGCCCTATCTATAATTATCGAAAACCTTACGGGTGCGGTTGCGGATCTTAAAAGATTTTAAAATTTTCTCATACAAAATACTTTTTGTAAGAATTCTTTCATCTTCTGCTAAATGACCTTGGCCATAAGTTTCAGAAATACATATAGACACGCAATCGATCAAACGATGTAACTCTACTGGCTACAACATACAATTAACGGTGAGAAAGTATAGGTTGTTTAAGTAAGATTCCTTCCTTTTGAAACGTTTGGGATTTATGGAATTTATTAATTGTCACCGCAAAAGCCAGAATGAGGGGAAATTGAGTTTTTTGAAAGGAAAAAGACAGAAGTGTACTTGTATAATTAAGGTTTATTTGTGGTGTCAAGATACGTGTGTTACGGAAAACTCCTGCTAAAATCTCACAATCCAAACAATTTTTTTGCATTTGAACTAAACGAATAGGTGTAAAATCGGCCAAGCAAGTCATGTCCTGTACTCAAATTACGAATAAGTAAAAGTATGCAATTTGGTTTTGAAAATAAATTTGTGGAATCGGGAGCCCATTTACATCAACTGAGTTTAAAAATTCCACTGAAAAATTATTTTGCTCTCTAAACTCATCACTCAAGATGTAATCGGAACTCATTATATTCGTTCCTCTCCGGACAGACTGTTAAAGATTTCTGCATCGATGAAAGTGCATATATATCATATTTGGGTGCTAATATAACCGAACTAAGAATATCGTTAGACTTTGTGGTTTCAGATACATTGCCATAAGTATCTGCAATCACGAAGTTGCTAGCTAAATGGAAAGGAATTTCAATAACATCTTGGCTGTAAACTGGAAATGTGGGTAAAGTTCCATTACCAAGAGATTTAAGAAATTCAAAGAATTCAATCTCATGCGGTGAAGCCCTCATGTTTTGGGTAAAAGTTATTTTGTGGATTTTGAAAATTCGGACCATGAAGTTAGGCAATTCTCAATAAGTGGTACACGTGTACCGTGAGATATAGCTGGCAATATTCGTCAAACATCTCCACAGAATAAAATAGTCTTACCTCCGAAAAGGTTAGTTGAAGTACCGAATAAATCGTTTACTGAACAAAATTTCCTCAATAGCTATTAAAGCACGGTTATATGAATCATTTTCTGAAGAATTTCTTAAAAATTCTTCACATATGAAAATTTTGAATTCATTCCACAAATCTAAAGCATTTGTAGGAAAGTTCATACCACAAATAGGACATGGCAAATGACTCTCTTAACTACTGAGAGGACTTACACTCTTTTACATCTAATAAATATTCACGCAACTCTCCATCATTTCATGCGATACGTCGTGCATGTGCTGAAAATCTGCAGTAAATAATGTTACCAACAGTACCCAAATCCTGATGGGACCTCGAACATGGTGCTAAAATAGTCCCAAATGGAGCAACTCAACATAAAACATAAAATAATCTAGCAATAGCTCTACTACTTCCTTCGTTTCGATTTATTTTCTTTATCTACCTAAATATAGTGCATCAACGTCTCTATATATAGAAACACAGACGAACTAATTCGATTGATTTCATAGAATGCAGTCACTTTTGTTCCTCTGTGATTTTTAAGAGCTTGATGAACATTTCCTACCCTAATGACTACATTTTTCCGGTGAGGCAAGTGACATTCAAGTCGAACTATAATATATTACGTGACTGGTAATGCATTGGATACTCATTTATGTGCCAACTATCTTCCGTAGATCCAACATAGTGACCGGACAAAAAGCTATCTATTTCATCTATACAAACTTTGCCCTCATCTCCACCTCAAACTCTTCGAAACTCTAATGAGTCACAGTCGTATCCCCGATAAACATATTTGTACATATATGTTAGGCTCTTATCTGTGCCAAGAACTTCCACATTTAAGTAGCAATCAAATTTCGCTAAAAGATAAGGATTTTAAGGAACAGCATAAAGGTTGTCAACAGAGTGGCCACGAAAGTCAACTGTTATACAATTAACACGACGCATCTAACATTGGCTAGAGATGTATTGTAATAGTCCTTAGAAAAGCTATTGATGCATTTACCATCTCTCATACAGACGGGGATACGATTCAATAAACCACATGGACCGTGAATCATATGGTTTTTAATTAAATTATTAAGTCGTGGGAAATACATAAATATTGTAAATAAAATACATCTGGGATCTCCGTACAAACAGCCACTTTCATTTCCTACCTTTTCGTTTTTCTCTAAATTGAGGTTTTAAAGGTGAGCAGACGAAAGTTTGGAAATATGAAATAATTTCAGATTTTCAATTTTAAACAGTTTTTTGCTCGTAGTGGCCAAATGAAGCATTCTAGGGGGTATGACCAACCCCCATTATTTTTTCATCTCCCAACTTTTGGCCATATATCATATTTCTCTAAATTATGTTTTTAAATGTGGGTCCATACAAAAGTTGGGAAATATAATAAAATTCAGACTTTCGCTCGCTTTCCATAAATATTCGTGAAAGTTAACCTCGCTTTTTCTAGAAATAACTGTAAAATCGTGTTTTTCCATATATTTTAAAATTGCATATATTTTTATCAAATTAGCAAAAAACAATGGTATATGTAAACGATGGCTTTAAATTTGTCTGTGGTAATGCATCCATACTATTGTCTGTGGCCATATGTTCATTGTTTCGGCTTTTGTGTGGAAGAATGCAATTTTATTAGCCAAAGATTGCCTTCTTCCAGGTAAAAAGCAAAAGAATGAACATATGACTATTGTCTGTGATATGGCTGCATTTGCCTCTCGCATTATCATTGGCATAGATATTGGGTTTGAGTGAAAAGAATCCATTTATTTGGCATAAATGGTTGGTTATTCAGTCGAACGCATGATCTATGCAAATGATAATGTTCAATAAGTATATTCTATATTTTGATTTTTTCGTAGAGAAATGCAATTTTATGTTAATTCTTTTGGTTTGTGTCACCAGTAGAAGATTGATCGATTTGGTTTGATTTTCGACTACTTTAGTAGTTGTTATTTATCGGGGACACAAACAACAAATTCATATGTGGTTGCCTATTCCCAGGTAAAAAACAAAACAACCACACACACACATTCTTCACAAAAGCATCATCTACGCTATACGTGTGCTCAATTCACACATACTATCCCACTGAATTTTTTAATTTCAATTTAAAATTAAACTAATTTATAATTAAATTTAAGAAAAAAATTAGATGATGCACATAGAGGAAAAACTTATCTTTCGAATGGTATAATTTTTATGCTGGTAGGTCCACCTGGGTTCCTGTAAAAGGGATAACAAAAAAACCTGTCGCCTATTTATATATAGATTGTGGCAAACTCTTATTTCGATTTTTGAGCTCAATTTTCAATTTTTTTACATTTTTAACTTCTGAGATGGAAGTACATTCCCAAGAATGAAGTTGATCAGGCTTCTTTCTTTCGGTCCGTGTAGTATCCAAACTCTTTTTATTTGACATAGTTCGTGTTACTACTTTAACGTCTGTTAGAATCATGGCTTTTAGTATGTGAGAATCAATATTTATACGAGATAAAGCATCTGCATTCGTATTCATCTTCCCCTGCTTGAAAATAATGTCAAAATCATAATCTATTAAATCTAATCTTATACGCATTAGTTTTGATGACGGATTTCCATGAGTAAATAAGCTTACAAGTGGTCTGTGGTCTGTTACTACAGTAAATTTTCTACCATATAAGTATGGTCGAAAGAAGTTAATTGCCCAGTAAATCGCTAATAATTCTTTTCCAATGACTGGTTTCCCTATCTCGTGTTTATTAAGGCTTCGGCTTGCGTAAGAATTAGGTAGATCTTCTCCTATTGTACCGTGAGATAAAATGGCTCCTAGAGCGAAGTGCGAAGCATCTGTTGTAAGTATAAATTGTTCATTGAAATCTGGATACTGTAAGATAGGAGAATTAATAAGTTTATTTTTCAATGTATTAAATGCTGCTTCACAATCATTTGACCATTCGAATTTTACATTCTTTTTGGATAGGTTATTGAGCGGTTTGGCAATTTCGGCAAAATTTGGATTAAATCTCCTGTAATAATTGCAAAAAGCAACGAATCTGCGTGTTTCATCAGCATCCTTGGGAGTGGGATATCTTAGAATTGTATCAAATTTCTTTGGATCAGTAAGTATACCAACCTTTGTGATCAGATGACCTAAATATGTCACTTCGGGTTGTAAGAAATTACATATTTTTGGATTTAGTTTTAAGTTATATTTTCTAATTCTCTCAAAAGTTTTAATTAAATTATCATTATAGTGTTTCGAACTACACCCAAAGATGATAATATAATCGACATATAAGAATGCTTCAGAGCCAAGACCTGCCGAAGCTATGGAGAGCATTCTTTGAAAGCTATTGGTTGAAATCTTTAGTCCGAAAGGCAGTCTTTTAAAATGAAAATGTCCGTTATCGGTTGAAAAAGCTGTATAGGGTCTAGATTCTTTTTCTAATGGTATCTGATGAAAGGAATCTGAAAGATCTAAAGTGAAGAAATATTTCGCTCGCCCGAGTCCGTCCAAAACATCATCTAGTCTAGTTAACGGAAACTTGTCGTCTAAAATCTTTTTATTTAGTTGGCGAAAATCTACTACTAGTCGCCATTTCTTGTTACCGGTTTTTCGTGGAACTATAAGAAGTGGTGAGTTATATGGACTCACAGATGGTTCAATCACATCATCCTCGATTAATTTTTTGACTTGATTATGGATTTCTTCTTTTTGGGATTGTGGCAGACGGTAATTTTTTATGTATGGTATACTGGTGCTTTATCATGTAATGAAATTTTCTGTTCATAGAAACTATTGCAAGATAACTTGTCTCCAGGCAAGTGAAAAATGTCTGCAAATTCTTTGCAGATTTCTAAAATACGTTCTTTTGCTTTTATATGATTTATCTCAATATTTAATTCTTCCAACAATTTTGTATGTCTTTGCTCCTCCGTTTTACTTATTTTACTTTTATATATGTAATAATCGGATAATGGTTCAATGTCTACAGATAGGTTATCAATTTTCACATCTTCATCCAGGGTATTCATTATTTGTACATGTGGAATACCCTTAGATGGAATTATCGTGTTGGCTACGAAAATTCCTGATTGAATTTCTTGACTTAATATTACACTATCTGAATCTATTTCTATGTCCAAAGCTATAATTATCGTGGTTCTAGCTGGTATGGTAATGCTTGTATATTTCGGTATTGTAGTTTCAATTGGTACGGTAACTTCAGTCTCATTTATACGTAGCGAAAGTTCAAAACTTTCATAATTTATAATGCTTTTTGTTGCTGTTAGGAAATCGCGACCCAAGATTCAGTAGGAATTGGAAAATCATTACCAACCACGTGAAATTCATGAAAGATTGATATACTTGATATTGTTAAATGTACAACTATGGTACCTAAGGAATTCGTTTTGTTATCTGTAATACCAGTAATGGTACATTTTCTATCTGGATTTATGGAAGTCGTGCTATTTAAATTTTGTTGTTTGATTATAGATATGTCCGCTCCAGTGTCAATAAGGAAAGAGGTTTGTTTTCGAAACGAATTAATCTGAACATTTATGAAATTTGTTAGTGTCCTATCAAATGTGTATACGGAAGCGGATTTGAGATTAGGAAATTTGTTTTCAAATGGTAATTGCTTTACTGCTCCCCCGACTCCTCGGAAACAGTCTCGTTTCCCGAGTTCAAAACGTTTACCCTATTAGTGCTATTATTGTTATTATTTGCCCAATTTCTCGACCGATTTTGCTGGTTTTTATTAAAATTTGTTTGCCCTTGTGCATAATTATTGTTTCTCTGAAATCGTTGGTAATTATTATTTTTATAATTATTTTTATTATTTGTATAATTCTGATTATTGAATTTTTTATTTTGGTAATTATTCTGAAAATTGTTATTAAACCTATCTCTATTTCTGAAGTTTGAATTTTGGAACCTTCTATTTGCATAGAATACCTTGGTGGTTCTAGTCACCTCCGCTTCACTAGCTATCTTAACAGCTTCCTGAAGAGTTTTAGGCATTGCTGCAAATACGGTGGATTTTATTGTGTCCTGCAGGCCATTCTTGAAAGCATTTAACCCTATCTGATCATTTAGTTTCGATATTATTGCTCTATGGTTTACACTTTGTTCGGATATCTGAACACTGTTCAGTTGCGCTATTAAATTTTCGATATGTGTAGCATAGTCTTTAACAGAGTAGCTTCCTTGAAAGCTCTTTGAGAGTTCGGTTTGAATTTTCAAAGGGGTTTTTTCTGTCTTAAATATGCCTTGAAGTGTGGATTTTAGTGAATCTAGGTCTGTTGGAGGCGTCAAAATACTTAATTTGTTTTTGACATTCTCGGAAAGCCTAGTCTTGAGAACAAACTTTATTAATTTACTTTTCTCAGTCGCGTCCATCAAATCATCATATAAGAATTCAATCAATTTCAGAAAATTATTTAAGTTTTTAGTGTCACCCTGAAACTCAGGTATTACCTTTAAGCTGACTGATATATCAAATGAAGACGTCATATTGGTGATTTGTGTTTCGTTCTCTATAATTTTACTAATATGTCCTTCCAATATGGCTTCTAAAGTAGAGTATGCCTTATTAAATGTTTCTTCTAATTCGTTAGCTAACTTTTTATCTATTTTAAATAGTTCGTGATGAGCGACAGAAAATTTTCCTTTGATTTCTTTTAATTCTGATGTTGTCTTTAATAAATGTGATGAAGAATAACTTCGATTGGGATTTTTTGTGAATTTTAAAGTAATGTTTTTTATTGAGTCAATAAGAGCTCGTATCTCACTCATTCTTTTAGATCTTATACATTTTGTGCTACTACATGCCTTCGAATAGTTTTGTTTATGTACTCCTTAATCTTTCTAAAAATGAAGAACCCTCCTAATAACACGCCTAACATTACTAAGATAATTTCAACATCGCTTAATACTCTACTTTTAATTTGGCCTACTAAATTTGAAGAAGAGGTTCCGCCATTGTTGTTAATTATTAGTTCCTCTTTCATTTTTGAGCCTGACTTGCCCATTATGTAAAATTCTATTATTAATGTTTCTATCATTTTTTACTTTTATTTTTAACGCTTATTGTTAAGATGTAACTTTCTCTTAAATCTTAGCTTGTTTATCTCAACGATATATTTTTCTTTATCTTTGCCTTTTGAGATACTTGTCAAGAAGTACAGATTTGCTAACTCTTTTCGTATTTTCTCTAAAAATCCTCCTCTGGTCCTTTCTTTTTGTTCTGAAGTTTGCTGTGGTGGAACATTCTGCTGCGTTGTCGTCCTTCTATACTCCTGCAGTGAGATGACTCTTTTCTTAGTTGGCTGCTGGGCTACTCCTTTGTTGTGGCTTCTGTCATATCTTGCGATGTCTATAGGTCGTGGGCCGGCTGTTTTATCTTTCAAAGCTTCCTCTAGTGCAAATGACACTAGATTCGCAGGATCGCCATGTGATGGACGTACCGATAATAACGAAAAAGGTACAATAAATGCGTTCTTTTAGAGTGCCATTGCAAGATGCAATGTGGCAAATACTCACTCGTGCTAATAATGCTCGTTTGTGAGATTGATTAATGAAACAAGTTTGTCCATTGACGTCGAATCAATAACTGATTTATTCGTAACATGTTATTGGTTTATATGTACAATTTTGGTTCTTTGTTCTGAATATAACCCAATTTCTTATGACTAACTTAATGTTATTTCTTGCAATTTCCAACCTAATTTCTTATGTTTCAAGAGTGAAGCAATAGTTCTAAGTTAAGTTAAGTTAAGCTAATTCTTTGTCTATATTTTCAAAATTGGAGCAAGTTCAACGAATGCTCCGAAATGTGCTTGGATGGTAAGTATTTTGTATAATTCCTAAATATATGCAATACTTAAGGTATGACAGTTTAATCTTAGAATAGTTTAAATAATAGTTTAATAGTATAACAGTTTTTCATATGCATATTCCCTAAGAATATGCTAAATTTATCTTTATCAATCTTACTACATTAAGGTCCAAAATTATAGGTTAGTTTCCTTACAACGGCCAAAAATGACCACGAGTATAACTTGCTGCCTTGACCGGTACTGAATGACCTCGAGTGAAGCTTTCTGCCTCATCAGGTTGCATTAAGCAACCAAAAGTAAGGTATCCTGCCCCGCACGGTACTGAATGACCAGGGACAGTACCTTCTGCCTCGTTTAACCGCATTAGCTGGTCACGAGTAATGTTTTTTCCTCCGAGGGTCGCAATAAACGACCAAGAGTAAAGTTTTCTGCCTCGTCCAGTCGCACTAAACGACAACGAGTAAGGTTATCTGCCTCACATGATACTAAATGCCCACGAGTAATACCAGACTCCATTATCCCGCTAGCAAGGGAAATAGAACCTATAAAGATCTGAACATCATCGTCATTATCGACTCCAGAACATTCATTCTGAGTTTAATCCGCAACCGGTAATCCACCAGCGCCAATGGACGCCGATCCCAGATCACCAGAATGAAGCTCCTTGTCTACCGACTCATGGTCAACAGGATTGCGTGGCAAAGCGTCAGCATTAGAATTACTTTTACCAGGCTTGTAAACAATGTCAAATTCAATTTTATACGCCATCTCATTAATTTTGAAGTTGGATCTTTGGTTCTATGTAAACAAACGAGAGGTCGATGGTCTGTGACTAATGTAAACTTGTGACCATACAAGTAACGTCTGAAATGTTGTACCGCAAAAATAATTGCTAACAGCTCTTTTTCAATAGTCGAATATTTTATTTCCGTATCAGTTAAAGTACGTGAAGGAAAAGAAATAGGAAGATCCTTTCCTATGGAACCTTGACTCAAGAGAAGCGTCAGTGGTTACTATGAATGATTTTGTGAAGTCAGGATACTGGAGTAAAGGTTCAGAACAAATTTTGTCTCTAAGTGTTTTGAAAGCCCTTTGTTGCTGTTCTCCCCAGGAGAAGGATATATTACTTTTTAATAATAGAGTTAGACGTTTTGAGATTTTAGCGAAATCCTTAATAAAACGCCTGTAATGACCAATTAAACCAAGGAACGATCTCACATTTTTCCTTGGTTTAGGAATTGGAAATTTCTTCACTGCTATTATCTTTTGAAAATCGGGTTTAACACCATTTTCTGCTATGACGTGACCTAGATAAGTGACTTCTCGTCGCAAGAATTGACATTTTTCCGGAGATAAAGCTAGCCCTGCATTTTGTAATCGAGATAACAAAGTTTTTAACTTTTGTGCATGTCCCTCTAATGAAGATGAATAGATAACAATATCATCCATGTAAACGAAAAGTTCCATCAGCCTTTGGAACGTGGCAGGGGCGTTCTTGAGTCCACAAGGCATTCGGTTAAATTCACAATGTCCATATGGAGTAGAGAAAGCAGTTTTTTGCTTCGAATTTTCGTCCATTTGGATTTGATGAAAACCAGATGCAAGGTCCAGGACCGAAAAATATTTTGACCCTCCCAGTTGATCGAGGATATCGGTAATATTAGGAAAGGGATAAGCATCGCTAATAGTTTTCTCATTTAACTGCCTATAATCTTTAACCATGCGCCAACGAGGTTCACCAGACGGTCCAGATTTTTTAGGAACGATCCATACAGGAGAGTTGTATGGAGAATCTGAGGATTCAATAGTTTTATCCTTTAAAAGAGCTTCTACTTGATTTTGAATTTCTTGTTTATGTACTGCTGGATATCTCTGTATTGCTTGGTATAAATGGGTAATTCATCTCTTGTGTTTAGTTTATGTTTTAGTATATCAGTTGAACTGCGTTTATCACCAGGAATATAAAATTGAAATGGAAAAAGAACTATTACTTCCAAATTATTATTGGCTTTTTCTTCATCGTTCAAATTATTCAAATTCAAAAGTTTCATTAACGGAACCAATCTATTAGCATTTGAATTTTCAAAATTTTCTTGAGGAGTAGCTGTGTGAGCAGATCTATAGAATGGAGGTAATTCATGGAATTCTTCTAATTCAACAGGTGGTATAGATAGATTCACAGGGTGAGTTAAGGAATTAATAGCAAAAATTTTAACAAATCCGTGTTTTGGAGTAGCTAAAACATCACCGAGATATATACCAGGACCAGTAATTATTCTCCTTACATAACCAGGTTCAGTTTTATCTCCCTTAACAGGAATGTTCAGAAATATTTTTGTTCTAGGTGGCAAATAATATGAAGAATGGTTACAAAAATCAAATTTTTCTTTGCCAAAAGTTAAACTTCCATGAATTTTATCATTAAATGTCAAGGTTTCTTGTTGTTTCTACAAGAATAGAACACCTAAAATCCCACACTGTTTAATAGGAAATGTATCACTAACTTTTTGGAATTCAATATTTATTCCGCGCAAATTGACAGTAATTTCACCAGAAGAAGAAACAACCCCAGAACCTATACCAGTCAAATTATAAATCTTACGTTTATTTTTTTACTACATTAGGATCTACTGCATTATTTTTTAATAAGTTCAAATGTGCGCCTGAATCAATAAAGAAAGAAGCGTTTTTATTCCTAAAATCAACATTATCTAATACTAGGTGGCGTTCGCGAAGTCGCACACAAAATTGAGCTGAGCGGTCGATATATAGACACTCTGCTTCATAGTCATCTGTGGTAATGTAATAATTGGTAGCAATTTGTTCAAGTCGATACCATGTGTGTTGACTTGGTTTTAATGTAAAAAATATGTGTATTACAATTCTAGCCCTAAACACTGATTTATTAGCCATTTCTTGTTTGTTATTCTATCTCTTCATTACCTTCAGTGAGAGAAACTCAAGAGATAAAGAGTGGGCCATATACGATTTGGAATTTGAATCGGATATAAAAAAAAACTAATGAATATTTGTCCAAAACTATAACTTTGTTAGAAAGATTGAACATTTCCATTTACGAGTGAAACACAACATCATTCAAATGACTGCCAAGGCTGGCCTTACAGCACCCTATCGGATCAATCCAATTTTTCAGTACATTTCGATTGTTTGGGCTTCAATCTCATGAATAGCAACTTCAATTTCGTGTTTCAAGGACTCAATCTTCTCTGAATGATAAGCGTAACATATATCCTTAATAGATCCCCACAAGAAATAGTCTAATGTGTTGAGGCGCCCAATTCGGACCAGAATTTCGCTTTATTATTCGATGTTCAAAAGCGGTGCGCAAAAGATCGATTGTATCGTTGGTTGTGTCGCAGCCCCGTCCTGTTGGAACCAAATTCCGTCCATGTAACACTCTTCAATTTGTGGAAACTAAAATCCATTTAACATGGCTCTGTAACACTCGCCATTGACCCTGAGGGCGGCAATTTCGCTTATTGAAATAGCCTCCACGTTGGAAATGAGCCTTATCGGAATAGATAATTTTTCAGTAAAAATGTTCATCTTCGACCAAACGATCTTCAGCCCATCCGATGCGATAGGCGAACATAAAACGCATCAGATCGTCATGAGGTTTCATTTATTGCACTCTTGTTTGTAGCCAAAATTCTCATCAGACAAGTGCGAGAAATGTTCAGTTCCTGAGAACGATGACGAATTGGTGTTGATGGATGTTCATGCACACTGTGCGAAACCGCAGCATCGTTTTCGGGTGTGCGCACTGGACCAAAACGGGAACGGCTAGTTTTGTCCATTAACGAACCGGTTTCACAAACTCGCTTCACTGATTGATCAACTGATTGGAAGGCAAATTTTTTCCGTAAATTTCTTATGGTTTCCGTAGAAAACTCACCAGTGTTGAAGTAAGTTTTCAATAGTTCCCAATTTTGTTCAAGCGTAAAGCGTCCCATTTTATAAACGTCAAACATAAGACTAATTTTCTGTTAGCTCATGAAAGTCATTATGCCTATCAAACTCCAAATATACGGTAGTTCGTGTTCCAAATGTTACATGCCTCTCCCTGTATTTTCTATCTTAGTTCTAATCCTATTGTGAGCCTTATTTAATTATAGTTTATAAATTATTATTTCCTCTACACTGTTCAATTAGTCAGCTTCTCTAATTTATGTTAAATAATTTAGAAAAGATGTAATTTATGCTATTTATTGTTCTGAAAAATGCTAAACTTGAAATTACTTGATTCCTGCTACTCTAATTATCATTTTTAGGATTCCGTAGAAAAAAGGAATCCTTATAGTTTCGTCATGTACGTTTCTCCGTATGTCACAGCCATTTTATTCGGAAACTATTGAAACTATATAAATGAAATTTAGAAGTAAGGTGTCTCCTGTGAACCACTAGAAAATGCAGTAGTGAAAGTAAAGAAAAAAGTTTTATTAAGGGTGGCACTCCATACCTGTGTCTGAGGGACAAGATTTTTTTTTCATTATACATATCCGCGTGAGGTATTTTTGGATAGGACTTTAAAAATGACAATGGTGTTGTTAGAAACTTTTTTCCTTTAAGCTAATCGTTCGCGAAATATACGCTTCTAAAACGTCAAAAGTGTGTCCCCCCTCTCTAACTTTTAAACGACGGGCCAGAAAAATCTGAAAAAATTAAAGGTAGTAGAACTATATAAAATCAGTAAGCGATTTTTGGTTTGAACAATAAGAGTCTTACCGTTAATTATGTAGATATTCGATTTTCTAAGCTACCAACAAGGATTTCTTTAACTCAATATTTTATGCGGCATTCTACGGAACCCTTAGCTTATGTGTGTCCGACACGCACTTGGTTCCTTTTTATCTTATTAATCATGAGTTTTTGTTATAATGGGATTTCTAGTATTTTGTGTTTTATATTATTTATGAATCTATTTGTATGTTTATTATGATTACGAGTGTATATATTGAAGATATGAAACAATGTTCAGTAATCTATATATAAATAGGCGACACGTATTTTTGTTATCCCTTTTACAGGAAACCAGGTGGAACTACCAGCATAAAAATTATACCATTCGAAAGATTAGTTTTTCCTCTATGTGCATCACCTAATTTTTTTTCTTAAATTTAATTATAAATAAGTTTAATTTTAAATTGAAATTCAAAAATTCAATGGGATAGTATGTGTGAATTGAGCACACGTATAGCGTAGATGATGCTTTTGTGAAGAATGTGTGCGTGTGAATCTTTTACTTTTTGCCTGGAAATATGCAACCATATGTGAATTTTTGGTTTGTGTCCCCGATACATAACAAGTACTAAATTAGTCGAAAATCAAACCAAATGGATCAATCTTCTACTGGTGACACAAACCAAAAGAATTAACATATAATTGCATTCCTCTACGAAAAAATTAAAATATAGAACATACTTATGTAACATTATCATTAGCAGAGATCATACGTTCGACTGAATAAACAACCATTTATGCCAAATACGTGCATTTCTTTCACTCAAACCTAATATCTATGCCAATGATAATGTGAGGGGCAAGTGCAGCCATATCACAGACAATATTCACATGTTCATTCTTTTGTTTTTTGCCTGGAAGAAGGCAACCGTTGGCTACTGAAATTGCATTCTTCCAGACAAAAGCCAAAACAATGAACATATGGCCACAGACAATAATATGGATGCATTACCACAGACAAATTTAAAGCCATCGTTTACTTATACCATTGTTTTTTTCTAATTTGATAAAAATATATGCAAATTTTATTTCAAAAAATATGGAAAATCACAATTTTACAGTTATTTCTAGAAAACGCGAAGTTATCTTTCACGAATATTTATGGAAAGCGAACGAAAGTCTGAATTTTATCATGTTTCCCAACTTTTGTATGGACCCACATTTAAAACATTATTTAGAGAAATATAATATATGGCCAAAAGTTGGGAAATGCAAAAATAATAGGGGTTGGTCATTCCCCCAGAATGCTTGATTTAGCCGCTACGAGCCAAAAACTGTTTAAAATTTAAAATCTGAAATTATATCATATTTCCAAACTTTTGTCTGCTCGCCCTTAAAATCTCAATTTAGAGAAAAAAGAAAAGGTAGGAAATGAAGGTTGGTACGTTTGTACGAAAATTCCAGATATATTTTATTTACAATATACAATGTATTTCCCACAACTTCATAATTTAGTTAAAAACCACATGATCCACGGTTCATGTGGTTTATTGAATCGTATCCCCGTCTGTATCAGAGATGGTAAATGCAGCAAAAGCGTTTCTAAGGACTTTTACAATACAACTCAGGGTAATGTGAGATGCGCCGTGTTAATGGTATAACAGTTGACTTTCGTGGCCACTCTGTTGACAGCCGTTATGCTGTTCCTTAAAATCCATATCTTTTAGCGAAATTTGATTGCTACTTAAATGTGGAAGTTCTTGGCACAGTTAAGAGCCTAAAATATATGCACAAATATGTTAATAAGAGATACGACTGTGCCTCATTACAGTTTGCAAGAGTTTGAGGTGGAGTTGAGGGCAAAGTTTATATAGATGAAATCAATAGCTCTTTGTCCGATCACTATGTTGGATCTACGGAAGCTAATTGGCGCATGAATGAGTATCCAATGCATTACCAGTTACGTAATATATTATAGTTCGACTTGAATGTTACTTGCCTCACGCCAAAACATTATATTTAGGTAGATAAAGAAAAGAAATCGAAAAACCTCAAAGGGGAAGTAGTAGAGCTATTGCTAATTTATTTTATGTTTTATGTTGAGATGTTCCATTTGAGACTTTTTTAGCTTCATGTTTGAGGTCCCATCAGGATTTGGGTACTGTTGGGAACATTATTTACTGCACATTTTCAGCACATGCACGACGTGTCGCATGAAATTATGGAGAGTGGCGTGAATATTTATTAGAAGTAAAAGAGTGTTAGTCCTCTCAGCAGTTAAGAGAATTATTTGCCATATCCTATTTGTGGTATGAACGTTCCTACAAATGCATTAGATTTGTGTAATGAATTCAAAATATTCAGGTGTGAAGACGTTTTAAGAAATTCTTCAGAAAATGATTCATATAACCGTGCTTTATTAGCTATTTAGGAAATTTTTTTCAGTAAACGATTCATTCGGTACTCCAACTAAACTTTTCGGATATAAAACTATTTTACTCTGTGGAGATTTTTGACGAATATTGCCACCTACATCTCACGGTACACGTGTACCACTTATTGAGATACCACTTATTGCCTTACTTCATGGTCCAAAATTTCAAAATTCCACAAAATAACTTTTACTCAAAACATGAGAGCTTTACCTCATGAGATTGAATTCGTTGAATTTCTTAAATCTCTTGGTAATGGAACTTTACTCACATTTCCAGATTACAGCCAAGATGTTATTGAAATTCCTTCCCAATTAGTTAGCTGCAACTTCGTGATTCCAGATACTTATGGCAATGTATCTGAAACCATAAAGCCTAACGATATTCTCAATTCGGTTATATTAGCTCCCAAATATGACGGCTGTACTTTCATTGATGCAGAAATCTCTAACAGCCTGGCCGGAGAGAAACGAATATATTTGAGTTCCGATAAAATCTTGAGTGATGATTATAGAGAGCAAAATAATTTTCCAGTAGAATTTTTAAACTTAGTTGATGTAAGTTGGCTCCCGATCCCACAAATTTATTTTAAAAACCAAATTGCATACTTTTACTTATTCGTAATTTGTGTACAGGACATGACTTGCTTGGTCAATGGTACACCTATTCGTTTAGTTCAAATGCAAAAGAAAATTTTTTGGATTGTGAGATTTTAGCAGGAGTTTTCCGAAACACACGTATTTCGACACGTGTGACGTATTTTTGACTTTTTCTTTTCAAGAAACTCAACTTCCCGTCATTCTGGCTTTTGCGATGACAATAAATAAATCCCAGGGGCAAACGTTTCAAAAATCAGGAATCTTACTCAAACAATCTATATTTTCTCACTGTTAATTGTATGTTGTAGCCAGTAGAGTTAGATCGTTTAACCGATTGCGTGTTTATATGTATTTCTGAAACACAAAGCCAATGTCATTTGGCAGAAGATGAAAGAATTTTTACAAAAAGTATTTTGTATGAGAAAATTTTAAGATCTTTTAATATCCGCAACCACACCCGCAAGGTTTTTGAAAATTATGGATAGGGCCTCATTCAATATAGATGTACTTTGACGTACAAAATGAGCTGAAATGATATCTACTACAGTCTGAACTAACTAACATTTTTACTTACAATGCTACTGTATATATAGCTCCATGCGCGGGCTACTAGAATAAGCGGAGCGAACAACGGGGGTTGGCGAGCGTAGCAAGCAGGGGGCGCCCCCCTAGTCCATTCTATCAGATTTCTTCAATAATTCATCCATCTTTACTATCAGACTTCAATGATTTACAAAATTATTAACTAGAATCGTAATTTTGGATATGGACACATTTATAAAAACTCACAGTAGAGGAAATTAATGTTTGACAAAAATGCAGGAAATGTCAAAATAATGGGGGTCGGTCATACATATAAACACCGTGGGACACTTTGTTTGGCCGCTACGACAAAAAACTGTTGAAAATTCAAAATTATTTGAATTTTATAACTTTCGACATCTTTTGTATGCACATGTTTAAACTCAATTTAGAGAAAACTAATATATGAAAAAAGGTAGAATATATCAAAATAAGGGGGGTCGGTTATACATATGAGCTCCCTAGGATGCTTCGTTTAGCCGCTACGAGCAAAAAACCATTAAATGTCCAAAATCTGAATTTTATCAATTTTCCCATCTTTTGTATGTACACGTTTAAAATCTCAATTTAGAGAAAAATCATGCACGACAAAAAGGTAGCAAATGTCAAAATAATGGGGATCGTTTATACATATGAAACCCCTCAAGTGCATAATTTAGCCGCTACGGGCAAAAAACTGTTAAAAATTCAAAATCTGAGTTTTATCAGTTTTCCGACCTTTTGTATGTATATCTTTAAAAACTGAACTTAGAGAAAAATCATGTATGACAAAAAGGTAGAAAAAGACAAAATAATGGGGGTCGGTCATACATACGAACACCCAAGGACGCTGCGTTTAGCCGCTACGGGTAAAGAACCGTTGAAAATTCAAAGTTTTACCGGAAAAGTGCCCTCAAAACCTGAAGAATATTTTCCATTTTCTGATTCCCGGAATCTTCCTTGTCCCATGATTCAAAATTCATAAATTAAAATACTATTTTTCAAGAACCTGTAAAAATCCACTTGCTACGGTTTGAGTAAACCAAATTAAAATTTCTCTTCAAAGTTTCCGATTCCCCACAGCGAATTGGCGAAAGCCCTGGAAACAATCAGGTGCCTGTGCTCAGATCTTTATGTTAAAGCTAATTCTGGTTCGAGCACGCGAAAACTAATTACCTAAGATCAATACCATGGCTTCATTTATACAAGAAAACTAACGTTTATTGTTACAAAGACAGCGATTTTTTGTCAAGATGTATTTTGTTTGCCGTATATTTTGGAATTCTTGGAAAAAAACGCAATGATCGTTCTAAATACATAAAATCTAAATTTAGGTTTCCATGACACAAACCTTCGTACTAATTTTGGTTCGTTCATCCGAAAAATTGTTAACTAAGAAGCCTACCCCTAGTGATTTTTTTTTCGCGAATTTAGTAACAAAAAATAGATGTTGGCACTCACCGTCGAAAATACTATTAGTATGTAAAATTTCAGATCGATTGATCAAACGGTCTAGGAGGAGTTTGGTTACAAAGGTTTCATATTTCGTCGACGCATAAGCCAAATTAATAATAACAGGTAAACGTGACAAATTGTTTATTTGCAGTTCGTAATTAATCCTGTAGATGGTGAGCCCATTACCTGTGGGGTACTTCGCGGTGCGCTCTCCCAACTGCAGCATTATTGAGCATAACATTAACACCGAGTATTTCTTGCGAATTATATTTTTCCTTTGATGCTTCTAAACCGCGACCCAATTTTGGAATTGGGAAATTGGGACAACAGAGTGGGAATTGCGGCGTAATGGAAAAATGAGGATAAATACACAACGAAAATTAGGGAAAAGTCAGTCGATCACCAGCAGACGAGACGAGAAGAGCCAGTTAGCCGTCCAGGAAGACCAGCCAATCAGATCAACTACCAGTACCAGGAAGACCAGCCAAACAGATCAACCAGGAAGCCTACCAGTACAACCAAGTAAAAAGTGAGTATGAAACACTCGTCGATAAATAAGAACTAGCGGATGAGAGCTCTTAGCCTCTCCGCTTAAGCCTCGACCACGGTTCCTTGAACCTATCGAGCATAAATACATTGTAATCACTGGGCAATTCTCCCCCAGTGAGCGACAAAAAGCAGCAATTTCAAGAGGAGCTCCGTAACCCCAAGGTTGGACCCCGACCTCTCACGATAGAGGAATACCGGGACAGGAGAAAGCGGCAGGCGCACCAGAGAACCACTCCGGAGGTACCGGAAATACCACCGAAGAAACGAACGGGAAAGGAGGCGCGATTCCGGACGGACATCGAAGAGACGCGACGTCGACTCCTTCTGGCTGTGGGTCGGGAGCAGCGAACAAGGGTGGAGCAAGAACTCCAACGGCTGTACAACGAGCCGAGACGATATCGCCAGGCAAAGAAGCTGGCCAGGTACAACCCAGCGAACGAATATTAGTGGTCCAAGTTAGTTTAAGAGAAAGTTGTATTTAGTAATTAGTAAGAAGAATAAATGTATAAAAAAATAAATGTTAAAGTTGTCTAACGATCGACTATTTAATGGTGTTCAGGAGTGTACTCCCCCGAAATAGAGTTACTGTGAGGTTCTCTCCTTCAACGACACAAAGAGTCGAGGGAGAATCTTCACATAAGAGTGAACCACAGTAGATTCAAATGATCGTGTTTCACCACTACTATTTACTGAATTTGAAGGACCTGGTTGTATTATGGGCAAATTATCAGGTACTACAACAAGAAGTGAATTCACCGATTCAACTTCTTTGGGTAATTATGATCATCAGATCATTAATCTGCTTCCAACTGACTCAAGATTTTGCGTTGTTTTTGTTTAGACTAGCGTTTATTATTCTTTTGAATTAATGGACTTGGATTTGCACCTCTACGACGCGTTTGCATGGTACCGTGAATTCGCCTCATTATAGATACCTATATCTTTAAATACTACCACAACATCTTAATCTTTACTATTTTAATATTCAAGTGGCAACAAAACAATGGTTTTTACAAAAAAGAATTTAAAAACTTCCCTGAAGCTAAAAAACCCTGAGCTGAAATGAGTGGTTTGGATGAGTGATGAAGGAAAGGATGATGTTCCCTGTTGATTGTAGATTGATGATGATCCTTTTGGCCGTCGTCATACCTCAGCACTGTTGATGATTATTTTTTGTCACTTCTTATAAACGTACTAACCTTTGTACGATAAAAATGCCTGTGATTTCAGAGACAATTCCAAGTGCGGCAACTGAAAATCACTCACTCTGGCATTTGGCCAACGCTCGAGAGAAAACCGCACCTGAAAACTCTGAGAGAGTGATGGCAAGCGATTGTTATAACTAATCACTATTATTATTATAATTATTATTATTTTAGTTTTGATTAATTATATTTCTTTAGTTTTTCTCAATTGTTTGTACTTCTATTTTAAATTTCACTTTGAATTTTGTATTTTTAACTTTAGTTCTAATGTAACTTTTCTTTTTAGTTCAAATTTTACTCAAGGTTCACAATTTTTTCCATTATAGTTTAATGTTAATTTCACTTTGTCACTTGAGCTGGCGGATCCCACCGCTGTCACCAATTTAAGTTTATGTTATTTACTGAATTTATAGTTTATAACTTTTGGCTCGTTGGCCATTTATGATGCTGTGGTGGTGTCAAGCCACATACTCACCTTGTTATTTTTACTCACCTTGTAAAATGATATTAAAATCTAGTAATCTTTTTTTAAATTTTTGTATAATCTAATTTTCATTTCAATTTAATAGAATAATTAAAATTGTATTAAAGAATCAAGATAAATGTAAATAAATAATGTAAATATTAATTCCAAAATTAATAAACAATTACTTGTATTAATATATTCTTGTATTGTGTTATTATGTTAAAGAATTAGGTCCCACATTTTCTGGTGACCCCGACGTGATCCTTTGATCACAAATAACTAATAAATAAAACTTTTGTGAATTTTTGAACTAATATGAATAATTATTAAAATTTAAATTAAAATATTGTGACGAACTGAAGTGTTAAGAGACAAAAGAAATAAACTTTTGTGGATTAATATTAAATATAAACAAGAAATATAACATAAAATAATTTAATAAAATAAATCAAGAAATAATTAATAATCATATATAAAAATTTATGAATATAAATTAAAAATTACGAATATTCTACAAGAGTGAAAATTTGATTAATAAATTTGTTTGATGCATGTGTAATGACTAGTGATATAAATGTAATTTGTAAATTTAAAAGCGAACTATTATTTATCCAGTAACTAAAAATTTCTAAGACAACTTATCTTATAAAAACGTGAAATCTTATGATGATTTTAAATTAAAATTAAATTGAATCCTAATTCGTAATTTTGTTTAAACCAAATTCTGCAACCAACATCAAGAATTGTTCAAGAAAATTGCTTCATGAATATCCATCTATCAACATCTATCAACATCAAGAGGATATATTGAATTGTTTCCTTCAATACAAAAGGTTACTGGGTTCATTCTTAACTGAAACTGACGCATTGTTTAAAATATAACAAAACTTGACATATTGGTACATATGTATACATATATATATCATATCATATTTAAACAACATAACTGATGATCAAGGAAACCCCTTATCTAATAATTCTAATCAAGCCAATCCACTACACCACAATCCACCCCAGATTGATCGTTTAGAACTTCATTTACCTGAATTTAAAAAAGCAGATCCTGAATTGTGGTTGGCTTTAGCTGATAGTGCTATTTTTGCAGCAAATATTGTTTCTGAGCACACTAAATTCGCTCATCCTGTTGCAAATTTGGGTACACAATTCGGGTCAGAAGTTAGAGATATAATCATGGAACCTTCTGAATTGAACCCTTATTCGGTACTAAAAGAACAGTTAATAAGACGTTTAGGACAAGAACCAAAAAACTTATTGAGGATGAGTCAATTGGTGACCAACGTCCATCCCAATTTATGCGTCGATTAAAACATCTGGGTGGATCCGCAGTTGATGAAGAGTTAATTAGAACTTTATGGATGTCTCGTCTTCCAAGTCTAACTCAAGCGATCTTAGCTGCCCATAAAGACTTAACTTTGGAGAAATTACCTGAACTTACAGATTCAATTGTTGACTGCACTAGTCAAACACTAACCAATATTAATGAAATCAAACCCTTACCCATTCCAGTTTTGAATAAACTAGAAGAAGATAATGCTTTAACGTTAAAATTGGCACAAATTAATTTGCAAATTAGTTGTATTCAACAAGAACTTCATGAAATAAAAATCAGAGAAACTTTGAGAGATAATAGACGTCGGAATTGGAGAAGCCGTGATAGAAGAAGTAGTTCCCCAAGAATAATGAACTCTCGATCTTCCTCACGTTTCAGAAAGGATTCTAATGATCCACCTCCTGGCATTTGTTGGTACCACTGGAAGTTTGGAACCAAAGCGACCAAATGTAGAAGTCCATGTTTTTTCTATAAGGACATGGAAAACTAAAATTGTTGTCGGCTGAGGCGACCTTCGACAACCTCCCAGCCACGCGTCGCCTATTTGTTTATGATGAAGAAACATGTAAGCAATTTCTAGTTGATTCAGGAGCTGATTTGAGTGTTTTTCCTCGCAAATTTATTAGAGGACCACTCAAGAAAACATCATTTATTTTAACTGCAGCAAACGGAACTTTAATTAACACATATGGACAAACATCTTTAAATTTAAATTTGGGACTAAGAAGGAAATGTATCTGGAATTTTGTAATTGCTGACATACCCAAGCCTATCATTGGTGCAGATTTTCTTGCTCATTTTGGACTTTAAATTGATTTAAAAAATCAACAATTAATTGATTCAGGAACGGGTTTGAAAACTTCAGGAAAATTTGCGCCTTGCACAATCTCTTCAATCAAAATTATTGCCTTGCCTGATTCCTCTCCATACTCTAAGCTCCTTTTAAATTATCCTGAAATAACCAAACCTGAGGGACGAAATTTAATAGTAAAACACAATGTGAAACATTTCATTTATACAACTCCTGGTCCTCCAGTGACATGTAAACCTAGATGTTTTACACCTGAAAAATTTATTATTGCCAAAAAGCAATTTGAAACAATGCTTCAACTCGGAATTGCCAGACCATCCTCATCAAGTTGGGCTTCTCCACTTCATCTTGTACCAAAAAATAATGATGACTGGAGACCCTGTGGTGATTACAGGGCTCTCAATTCAAGAACTATTCCAGATCGTTATCCTGTCAAAGAGTATGCACCAAGTTTTTGCACCAAGTTTTTGCACCATCGAATAAAAAAGAACATATACATGATTTCACACACAATTTATTTAATAAAACCATATTTGCAAAAATAGATTTGACCAAAGCTTACAACCAAATCCCTGTTGCTGAAGAACATATTGATAAAACAGCTATTATATGAATTTCCAGTAATGAGTTTTGGTGTACGTAACGCTGCTCCAACCTTCCAACGATTTATATATGAAGTTTTACATGGTTTAGATTTTTGTTTTGCCTATCAAGATGACATTTTGATTGCACCATCGAATAAAGAAGAACATTTTGATCATCTTTAAACAATCTTTGATCAATTTCAAAAATATGGAGTTGTAATTAATTTACAGAAATTTCATTTCTTGGTTTCCAAGTTTCCAAGAATGGGATTTCGCCCTTAAAAGACAAAGTTGATATTATTACAAATTTTCCACGTCCTTCTTCAGCTAAAGAATTGAGAAGATTTCTTGGGATGGTCAATTTTTATAGAATGTGTATACCTGGGGCTGCACAAACTCAATCTTCTCTAAATGAATTACTAAAAGGAAATTTAAAAGGAAAAGCCAAACTTGTTTGGAATGACATCGCCTACAATGACTTTATCAAAATCAAAAATGAACAAGCCCAAGCAACCCTCCTAGCTCATCCATCTAATGAAGCTAAACGATCAATTTTTTGTGATGCTTCTGATACAGCAATTGAAGCTGTTCTCCAACAATTTGTCAATGACACTTGGGAACCCTTAGCTTTCTTTTCCAAGAAATTAAGTGAAAGTGAACGAAAATATAGTGCATTTGATCGTGAATTATTGGCAATTTACCGAGTAATCAAGCAACTTCAATTTATGCTCGAAGCTCAAGACTTTACAATATTCACTGATCACAAGCCACTGATTTTTGCTTTTAAACAAAATCTTAATAAAGCGTTACCTCGTCAAGCAAGGCAACTTGATTACATAAGCCAGTTTTCAACGGATATTCAATTTATTTCCGGAAAAGCGAATGTTGTTGCTGATACATTGTCTAGAATTGAGTATATTACTGAAGGATTAGACTATTCGGAACTTTCAAATTCACAAAACTTTGATGAAGAAATTAAACAATATTTACAACCAAATAAAACTTCACTTATTTTAAAAAAAATCAACATTCCTGGAACCAAAAATGAAATTTTTTGTGGTATTTCAACAAATTTTACAAGACCGTTTGTCACGAAACAATTTAGAAAACTAGTTTTCAATTCTCTTCATCGCATTTCTCATCCAGGTGTTAAAGCAACGACCAAACTTATTACTCAACGCTTTGTTTGGCCATCCATTAAAAATGATTGTCGAGATTGGACTCAAAGTTGCATTCAATGCCAAAAATCAAAAATAATGCGACATGTTTCATCTCCTATTGGAACCTTTACTGTACCAAGTTCAAGATTCCAACATATATATTTAGATGTTATAACCTTACCTCCATCAGAAAACAAAAGATACTGTCTAACATGCATAGACCGCTACTCCAGATGGCCTGAAGTTTTTCCTCTTGAAAACCAAGATGCTGAAAGCGTTGCTGAAGTTTTTTACAACGGTTGGATTTGCAGATATGGAGCACCTCTCAGGATCACAACAGATCGAGGACGACAATTTGAGTCGCACCTTTTACAATCTCTCAATCGTTTGACAGGAACAAGACATTTCAAAACTACATCATATCATCACCAAGCAAATGGAATGATAGAATGGTTTCACAGACAATTAAAAGAAGCTATTCGTTGCTACCAAACTAAATCGTGGACATCAATTTTACCAACAATTCTATTAGGAATCAGAGCTTCTTTCAAATCAGATTTAAATACAACTTCAGCTGAACTTTTATATAGTGAACATATCCGACTTCCTGGAGAATAACTTAATGAATCAAACGAAGACAATAATAGTTCATCACAATTTGTAAAAAATTTAAAAGCGTATTTCCAAGAACTACTACCTTTATATTTAAAGATTTAAAGGATTGCGAATATGTGTTTGTTAGAAACGATTCAAATAAGAAATCTTTACAACCAGCATATCATGGACCTTTTAAAGTTATTAACAGAGGTACCAAAACATTTGAAATTGAAATAAATGGCAAAAATAATGTTATTTCTATTGACCGTTTAAAGCCAGCATATGTTCTTAATGATCATTTAAAAAGTAAAACATATAATGCGTCAGTGGTTTATGAGTTTGAACCTACTAATTTTATTAAAATTAATACATCGCAAGAGTCAACCAAGGATATACCAAATAAAAAATTTAAATTTGCATAATCTTCCAGACTGGCAAAGGGGGTACTGTGGTGGTGTCAAGCCACATACTCACCTTGTTATTTTTACTCACCTTGTGAAATGATATCAAAATCTAGTAATCTTTTTTAAAAATTTTTTATAATCTAATTTTCATCTCAATGTAATAATTTCAATTTTGACTTTTAAAAAGTTAGTTTTTGAATTTGATTTAAATGGAGTTAATAAGATCTCCTTATTAAAAAAAAGAATAATTAAAATTGTATCAAAGAATCAAGATAAATCTATATATAAATAGGCGACACGTTTTTTTGTTATCCCTTTTACAGGAAACCAGATGGACTTACCAGCATAAAAATTATACCATTCGGAAGTTTAGTTTTTCCTCTATGTGCATCACCTAATTGTTTTTCTTAAATTTAATTATAAATTAGTTTAATTTCAAATTGAAATTAAAAAATTCAATGGGATAGTATGTGTGAATTGAGCACATTTATAGCGTAGATGATGCTTTTGGGAAGAATGTGTGAGTGTGAATGTTTTACTTTTTGCCTGGAAATATGCAACCATATGTGAATTTTTGGTTTGTGTCCCCGATACATAACAAGTACTAAAATAGACGAAAATCAAACCAAATGGATCAATCTTCTACTGGTGACACAAACCAAAAGAATTAAATTATTATTGCATTCCTCTACGAAAAAATTAAAATATAGAACATACTTATTTAACATTATCATTTGCATAGATCATACGTTCGACTGAATAAACAACCATTTATGCCAAATACGTGCATTCTCTTCACTCAAACCTAATTTCTATGCCAATGATAATGTGAGGGGCAAATGGAGCCATATCACAGACATTCACATGTTCATTCTTTGGTTTTTTGCCTGGAAGAAGGCAACCGTTGGCTAATAAAATTGCATTCTTCCAGACAAAAGCCAAAACATTGAACATATGGCCACAGACAATAATATGGATGCATTACCACAGACAAATTTAAAGCCATCGTTTACTTATACCATTGTTTTTTTCTAATTTGATAAAAATATATGCAAATTTTATTTCAAAAAATATGGAAAATCACAATTTTACAGTTATTTCTAGAAAACGCGAAGTTATCTTTCACGAATATTTATGGAAAGCGAACGAAAGTCTGAATTTTATCATGTTTCCCAACTTTTGTATGGACCCACATTTAAAACATTATTTAGAGAAATATAATATACTAGCTGTACCCGCCCGCTTTGCTGGGCATTACGTAATACTGCATATTTTTTGTATACTGTATATGTTGATACTATATATGTTTTGTTTTTCTTTAGTTATAGATTTTTGATTCTTAGCAGTTATCTTTTGATTGTAACATAAGTTCAAAAACTTCCAAAAAATCTTTGACTTTTTCAACAATGTTTTTATTAACGTTTGGCTACAAATTTTCGCCGTGTAATGGATAATAAATTGAAAGTATGAATAGTGCTTAATAAGAAAATGAGAAATAAACTTAAAACAACTATTCAAGCACTCTTTCAAAAAGAGCCAATTTTGGAATTATTACTAAACCTTACAGCACCTATTAATTTTAAAGTTACAAAAACATTGAAATATAGTAGTTATAAGAAATCGAAATTTATCCTATGTTCGGTGACAACAATGAAACAAATAAGGATTTATAGATTGCCGGTTGAAACTCAAACACAACTGGTTAACTTTTTACTTAAACTTCGATTAGTACCGAATGTAAATTTTTTATGGCACAGCAATATTTGAGAGGTTAATCCGATCCGATCGGCCACATCGACAATACGCCCACGTTAGCCGTGTAAATTTATTTTCGGCGAATTTGTTGAAAAATATTGCTTTCTTCTACTTACAAAAAAAGTTAAGGTTTAATCACAGACAAAATAATTTACCAGATGTCGCGATCCCATGTGACTCTCTACCCATTTTTTTCCAACATCACACACGTAACAGCAGACAAAAGATCCATGGGCCGTATGCGCCTTTGACCGGCTTTAACGTTTAAAGAACAGACAGTGCGCGAATTGATGTTGATGTTTGATTGTCAAAAAGGGAATGAGTGATCACAATAAAAGGAAAGGGGGCTGAAACAAAATTTCACGGATGGAACACAATGTATATGTACACACAATGCACACAAATTTGATGTTCTGAAATTTGCACAAAACAAACACAAACAAAAATGTGTACCATTGGAGAGTAAAATTTACTCAAAAATTTCTGTTTCCGGGTAATAGTATTTTCTATTGATTCAAAGAAAAAATATACAAATTGAGTTTCCAATATATAAAAAAGTAGAAAATTTTTCCGATAAACGCGAGATTTTGCGTTTACAAATTTTAATCTGAATTTTGTCATATATCATAACTTTTGTTTGGACACACTTTTAAAAACTCAATTCAGAGAAAACAGATGTATTGAAAAATTTAAGAAATTTAAAAAAAAATGGGGGTTGGTCATACGTATGAATCCCGTAGGACGCTTCGTTTAGCCGCTAGGCACAAAAAATCGTTAAAAATTCAAAATCTGAATTTTATCAATTTTCGGATCTTTTGAATGCACGCCTTTAAAACTTCAATTTAGAGAAAAATGACGTACCAAAGGAAGGTAGGAAATGTCAAAATAGTGGGGGTCGGTCATACATATGAGCCCCGTAGGACGCTTCGTTAAGCCGCTACGGGCAAAAAACCATATAAAATTCAAATTTTGCCGGAAAAGAACCCTTCAAACCAGAAGAAAATTGGTTAACTTGGGATTCAAAGTTAGGAAATTTAAAAAAAATGGGGGTGGGTCATACGTATGAATTCCGTGGGACGCTTCGTTTAACCGCTAGGAACAAAAAATGGTTAAAAATTCAAAATCTGAATTTTATCAATTTTCCGATCTTTTGAATGCATACCTTTAAAACCTTAATGTAGAGAAAAATGATGTATGAAAGGAAGGTAGGAAATGTCAAAATAGTGGGGGTTGGTCATACATATGAACCCCGTAGGACGCTTCGTTTAGCCGCTACGGGCAAAAGACCGTATAAAATTCAAATTTTGCCGGAAAAGAACCCTTCAAACCGGAAGAAAATTAGTAGTTATAAGTAGTTATTTAACCTACCTTATAGTAGTTATAAGAAATCGAAATTTATCCTATGTTCGGTGACAACAATGAAACAAATAAGGATTTATAGATTGCCGGTTGAAACTCAAACACAACTGGTTAACTTTTTACTTAAACTTCGATTAGTACCGAATGTAAATTTTTTATGGCACAGCAATATTTGAGAGGTTAATCCGATCCGATCGGCCACATCGACAATACGCCCACGTTAGCCGTGTAAATTTATTTTCGGCGAATTTGTTGAAAAATATTGCTTTCTTCTACTTACAAAAAAAGTTAAGGTTTAATCACAGACAAAATAATTTACCAGATGTCGCGATCCCATGTGACTCTCTACCCATTTTTTTCCAACATCACACACGTAACAGCAGACAAAAGATCCATGGGCCGTATGCGCCTTTGACCGGCTTTAACGTTTAAAGAACAGACAGTGCGCGAATTGATGTTGATGTTTGATTGTCAAAAAGGGAATGAGTGATCACAATAAAAGGAAAGGGGGCTGAAACAAAATTTCACGGATGGAACACAATGTATATGTACACACAATGAACACAAATTTGATGTTCTGAAATTTGCACAAAACAAACACAAACAAAAATGTGTACCATTGGAGAGTAAAATTTACTCAAAAATTTCTGTTTCCGGGTAATAGTATTTTCTATTGATTCAAAGAAAAAATATACAAATTGAGTTTCCAATATATAAAAAAGTAGAAAATTTTTCCGAAAAACGCGAGATTTTGCGTTTACAAATTTTAATCTGAATTTTGTCATATATCATAACTTTTGTTTGGACACACTTTTAAAAACTCAATTCAGAGAAAACAGATGTATTGAAAAATTTAAGAAATTTAAAAAAAAATGGGGGTTGGTCATACGTATGAATCCCGTAGGACGCTTCGTTTAGCCGCTAGGCACAAAAAATCGTTAAAAATTCAAAATCTGAATTTTATCAATTTTCGGATCTTTTGAATGCACGCCTTTAAAACTTCAATTTAGAGAAAAATGACGTACCAAAGGAAGGTAGGAAATGTCAAAATAGTGGGGGTCGGTCATACATATGAGCCCCGTAGGACGCTTCGTTAAGCCGCTACGGGCAAAAAACCATATAAAATTCAAATTTTGCCGGAAAAGAACCCTTCAAACCAGAAGAAAATTGGTTAACTTGGGATTCAAAGTTAGGAAATTTAAAAAAAATGGGGGTGGGTCATACGTATGAATTCCGTGGGACGCTTCGTTTAACCGCTAGGAACAAAAAATGGTTAAAAATTCAAAATCTGAATTTTATCAATTTTCCGATCTTTTGAATGCATACCTTTAAAACCTTAATGTAGAGAAAAATGATGTATGAAAGGAAGGTAGGAAATGTCAAAATAGTGGGGGTTGGTCATACATATGAACCCCGTAGGACGCTTCGTTTAGCCGCTACGGGCAAAAGACCGTATAAAATTCAAATTTTGCCGGAAAAGAACCCTTCAAACCGGAAGAAAATTGGTCATCTTGGGATCCAAAGTTAGCAAATTTAAAAAAAATGGGGGTGGGTCATACGTATGAATTCCGTGGGACGCTTCGTTTAACCGCTAGGAACCAAAAATGGTTAAAAATTCAAAATCTGAATTTTATCAATTTTCCGATCTTTTGAATGCACACCTTTAAAATCTTAATGTAGAGAAAAATGATGTATGAAAGGAAGGTAGGAAATGTCAAAACAGTGGGGGTTGGTCATACATATGGATACCGTAGAACGCTTCGTTTAGCCGCTACGGGCAAAAAACCGTTAAAAATTCAAATTTTTACCGGAAAAGAACCCTTCAAACCGGAAGAAAATCAGTTAACTTGGGATTCCCGGGAACTATGATGTCCTATGATCTGAATTTCAAAAAAAAAATTTACCATTTTCCACTATTTTGAACAAATCCACCTGCTCCGGTTTGAATGAACCAAAATTACCATTTTGTTGCTACAGGCATTCGTCAGCGCAACATTTTTGTTGCTGCAGTCATGCATCAGCGCAACATGTTTATTTGTAATGTAAACTGAGATAATTCGTACATATTCCCAATTACTCTCTGTCTCTTAAGTTTGAACGCTTCAGTGTGGGTTGACAACGAATTGTAGCGTCACTCACAATCGTGCTGAAGAGAGAGAGTAATCGGCAATCATCTGAACGAATTGCCTTAGCTCTCAGAAGAAACAAAAATGATGCGTTAACGCATGACTGCAGTTAAAAAGCCGACGCACGTCTGAGTTGCACATCAGTTTCGCAATAATTTAAAAATCTCCGATTTTTGCACTTATATCTTTACTACTTCGCTACTTTGGGGAGCACCACGATTATATATAGCCTATAGCCTTCCTAAAATAATAGACTATCTAATAAAAAAAAAAAATTCAAATCGGATTAGTAATTCCTGAGATCATCGCGTTCAAACAAACAAACTCTGTCTCTTTATAATATTAGTATAGATGGCCAAAAGTTGGGAAATGCAAAAATAATAGGGGTTGGTCGTACCCCCCAGAATGCTTGATTTAGCCGCTACGAGCCAAAAACTGTTTAAAATTAAAAATCTGAAATTATATCATATATCCAAACTTTTGTCTGCTCGCCCTTAAAATCTCAATTTAGAGAAAAAAGAAAAGGTAGGAAATGAAGGTTGGTACGTTTGTACGAAAATTCCAGATATATTTTATTTACAATATACAATGTATTTCCCACAACTTCATAATTTAGTTAAAAACCACATGATCCACGGTTCATGTGGTTTATTGAATCGTATCCCCGTCTGTATCAGAGATGGTAAATGCAGCAAAAGCGTTTCTAAGGACTTTTACAATACAACTCAGGGCAATGTTAGATGCGCCGTGTTAATGGTATAACAGTTGACTTTCGTGGCCACTCTGTTGACAGCCGTTATGCTGTTCCTTAAAATCCATATCTTTTAGCGAAATTTGATTGCTACTTAAATGTGGAAGTTCTTGGCACAGTTAAGAGCCTAAAATATATGCACAAATATGTTAATAAGGGATACGACTGTGCCTCATTACAGTTTGTAAGAGTTTGAGGTGGAGTTGAGGGCATTGTTTATATAGATGAAATCAATAGCTCTTTGTCCGGTCACTATGTTGGATCTACGGAAGCTAATTGGCGCATGAATGAGTATCCAATGCATTACCAGTTACGTAATATATTATAGTTCGACTTGAATGTTACTTGCCTCACCGGCAAAATGTAGTCTTTAGGGAAGGAAATGTTCAGCAAGCTCTTACAATTCACAGAAGAACAAAATTGAATGCATTCTATGAAATCAATCGAATTAGTTCTTCCGAGTTTCTATATACAGAGACGCCGATACATTATATTTAGGTAGATAAAGAAAAGAAATCGAAAAACCTCAAAGAGAAGAGGTAGAGAGGGAGTATTTAGTAGAGCTTTTGCTACATTATTTTATGTTTTATGTTGAGATGTTCCATTTGAGACTATTTTGCTTCATGTTCGAGGTCCCATCAGGATTTGGGTACTGTTGGGAACATTATTTACTGCACATTTTCAGCACATGCACGACGTGTCGCATGAAATTATGGAGAGTGGCGTGAATATTTATTAGAAGTAAAAGAGTGTTAGTCCTCTCAGCAGTTAAGAGAGTTATTTGCCATATCCTATTTGTGGTATGAACGTTCCTACAAATGCATTAGATTTGTGTAATGAATTCAAAATATTCAGGTGTGAAGACGTTTTAAGAAATTCTTCAGAAAATGATTTATATAACCGTGCTTTATTAGCTATTTAGGAAATTTTTTTCAGTAAACGATTCATTCGGTACTCCAACTAAACTTTTCGGATATAAGACTATTTTACTCTGTGGAGATTTTTGACGAATATTGCCACCTACATCTCACGGTACACGTGTACCACTTATTGAGATACAACTTATTGCCTTACTCCATGGTCCAAAATTTCAAAATTCCACAAAATAACTTTTAATAACTTTTTTTTTCTCACTGTTAATTGTATGTTGTAGCCAGTAGAGTTAGATCGTTTAACCGATTGCGTGTTTATATGTATTTCTGAAACACAAAGACAATGTCATTTGGCAGAAGATGAAAGAATTTTTACAAAAAGTATTTTGTATGAGAAAATTTTAAGATCTTTTAAGATCCGCAACCACACCCGCAAGGTTTTTGAAAATTATAGATAGGGCCTCATTCAATATAGATGTACTTTGACGTACAAAATGAGCTGAAATGATATCTACTACAGTCTGAACTAACTAACCTTTTTACTTACAATGCTACTGTATATATAGCTCCATGCGCGAGCTATTAGAATGAGCGGAGCGAACAACGGGGGTTGGCGAGCGTAGCGAGCAGGGGGCGCCCCCCTAGTGTAAATAAAGAATGTAAATAATAATTCCAAAATTAATTAACAATTACTTGTATTAATATATTTTTGTATTGTGTTTTATGTTAAAGAATTATGTACCACACTGCTAAGCATCGACTCAAGTGAAACAAAAGTTTTATTCTAAAGGAAAATTAAAACACTTGGTTCTAACTTTTTAACTATTTATTGGTTTATTTCGACACGCGTGTCAACTGGATACTGGTTGCCTTCTTTCTGAAAATCGCTGCCTTCGATGTCCAGCGTCTCATCCCCACTCGTTTTCGGCTCAAACCATAGTTAATTTAATTATCCTTGTTGCTTAGGACTAATCTAAACAAAGATAATACAAAACTGAAACTAATGTAAACAAATTAAAAATATCTGAAAGAAAAACTAAAAAACTGAAATTAAATAAACAAATTTATACTTAACAACGCTAGGTACTTAACCGCAAGTTATCATCTAGCCTTAACTAAAACATAAATTAGTCCTAAACCTATAAAATTATGATTTATTAGAAGACATTACAAAGACGTCAAACCTTAACTAAAGAAAATGTTAAAATCTAAAGTGCATTGTCACAACTCATGTGCGCGTCGAAAACAAATCGAAACAAACAACCGAACCGACGCTTGTGACCAAACACAAGTGTCACTCAACGGTTCCTAAGGAAAGACATCACAACGCAAGATATCACAGTGCTTACAACGTGCATAACAACTGGCGCAGCTGCAATTAAAGAGCTACGGTTAGGGAAATTGACTGCGTACATTTTACGAACAGAAAGTAAAATTTAATCAGAACAAACGTAAAGATTCGTGGCAACAGTACAGTTTGTTAGGTCTCGCAAGGCACGCGACATGAAACCTGTACAAATATAATCTATATTTAAAATAAAAATTAAATACTTGAAGGAAAAATCCTCGATTTTGCTTTGTTTTCGATATTTCTATGACTTTATGTGAACGTATTTTATCCGGTTTTCATAAATTCACGCATCCTACCGCAACAAAGTGTTGAAATAACGAAACACTTAATATTATAGGCAAAAACTGATAATTCGATCTAATTTTCGATATTTTTGTATTTTAAATATAATTGGAATTAACCTCAAAATTGACTTAAATGGGTTGGTTGCGTCATGCTGATGTCACAGACAATGTAGGCCATCTATGTGTGAAAACATAAGCTTGAGTGTTCAAGACGGCATTCCATATGTTCGGCTACGCTCGTTTTTAAATTTTATATATTATTGTTTATAATAAAATAAATGTGTATATTAATAAATGGAAATGATTCTAAATTTATACTTTCAACTGTAAGAAAATAAATAAATATATATTAGGGGTATTCATTTCACTTCGTAAACTCTTCGTATTTGTCGTAAACGTCGAATTTCGTAAGGTTTACGATATTTCGTATTTTTCCCCATACAAAAAAGAATACTAAATTTCGTAAACTTTACGACGGTAAAAAGTGTCGTATTTGGCGTATTTCGTATATGCTGTCAGATGTTCTTATTTTCAGCTTATTTTTTTATTTAATATATTGTTAAAATGTTCCATCGGTGGGCTGCACGTTCACAGCACCACGACAATTGCGTGAAGTAGGGTGAGGAGTAACGCTACAGGCGGTAGGGCCGGAAACCACGACGGAGATCGGCGACCAAATACCGGGAACCTTAAGGAAGGCCATCGGCTGGGGATTTCGCGTGAGACCTCAACCAACCCTCATCAGTGCTTCGAAGATTGAGGTCTCTGGAGCAGATCCCACCGACCCATACAATTCGATGGAGTTAAGTCTTGTCGCGGGAAGTCCGTGACATCGAATTATATGAGGAGGAAATATTTTTCGCAGCAAGTGGCGATCAACGAAATTCCAAAAAGGGAAACAATATTTTTGTAGTAATTAAGTAATTTATATTAAAAATACATAAATGCAAGAGCAAGTTCATATTCACTTATCACATTTTAGGTGTGAAGGAATTTCCACGGTGTCAACGGTTCCACGGTAAAATTTTCTGGTTTTCACTGGTTTTTATTTATTTATTTATTAATTCAACTTAAATACAAGTGAGATACAGAAGCAATATTTAGAACAATGTAATAAGTTAATTAGAATAGAAGTACATAAATTTGACATTTAAGCAGGAGAACTATACAGCTACAGTAGTAGTAATACAGGTAGGAAATATGTTCAAAAAAAAAAAACAAAAAAACTAAAGTCGGAGCAAGGACCCCAGGAGATCCTTTACTTAATCCCTACATATAGTGTCTATGTGGGAGCGGATGAGATCCCTATTTTTGTCGTCTGCCTGCGCCGACTGCAAAAGTGTGGTAACCCGGTTGTGAGTCCTGAGCATGCGTGTGATGGGCTCCATCCGCCCAAATTCCGTGTGGTGAAAAGGGATTTGGAGAAGGCCACCCATTCTAAGGTTCATCCCGCTGGATCGCACCCTAGCATGCTCCAGAATATAGGGGGCAACGATATTTCCTTGGATCACACCATGCAGAAAAGAGTAGTCTACAATCACCCTACGAGAAGAGAGTGATTGAAGGCCAATGAGTATCAAACGGTCTTCATATGGAGGGAGGAGGAGGGGATTTGACCACGGAAGACTTTTCAGAGCACACCGAAGGAAGCGTCTCTGAACAGCCTCAAGTCTCCCAATACGGAGTTTGTGGTACGGGGACCAAACCTGCGTGGCGTATTCCATTATAGGGCGAACAAGGGAGATGTAAAGGGTTTTGTATATATACGGGTCCTCAAACTCCCTGGCCCACCTAGTAATGAAACCAAGAACCCCACGTGCTTTCCGGATCACATGGTTAATGTGCTCGTGGAAAGCGAGCCTTGAGTCGAGGTAGACACCAAGATCTTGTACGAGGCTCACGAGTTCGACGATGGAGCAATTAATCAGGAAACTGTGAGATGAATGGTACGGTTTTCGATGAAAGCAGACGTGTTGACACTTAGAGACATCGAGCGGGAGGTTATTTTGAGAACACCATACCGCAAAGCGGTAAACGTCGTCTCGGAGTTCGAGAAAATCTGTTGGATGAGTTATCTTCTTGAATATCTTGGAGTCATCGGCGTTGCTTAGAATAACCGAATTCCAGACAGCACGGTGTGAGTCATTTGTCGCGAAGATGAAGAGAAGGGGACCAATATGGCTACCCTGTGGTACACCGGATGTGGCTTGCAGACTAGTAGAAAGATGTGACCGGAAAGAAACCTTGTAGGTGCGGTTAGATAAGTAGGACTGGGTCCACCTGAGAAAAAAGTCGGGGCATTTTGCAAGCTTTAGTTTTAAGATTATGAGTTTGTGAGGAATGCAGTCAAAGGCTTTACTCATATCCGTAAAGAGAGCCTCGACCGCCTCACCACGTTCAAGAGCATTTATTGTATAAGACGTAAGTTGTATGAGATTTGTGACCGTTGACTTTCCCTTAAGAAAGCCATGCTGGTGTGGAGATATAATAGCAGCAAAGGACGGGTAAATTTTCTCTACTAGAAGCTTTTCAAAAAGTTTAGGGATTGCAGAAAGTTTGGCAATAGGGCGATAATTGGTAACAAGCGTCTTGGAACCCTTCTTGAAGACCGGGGTAAATAAACCGTGCTTCCAATGGTCAGGGAAAACCCCAGTATTGCCAAGTTGGACGCGCACCGCTTCAATAGTATAGGGGGGATACCGTCTGGGCCCGGGGAGAAGTCGTCTTTGAGAAATATAAGCCGTTGATAAACTTCATTTTCATCAAAAGTAAAGATGGGAAGGTCAACAGAAGGTGGTGAAGTGTTATTGTATACGACAATAAAGTAAGATACGTCCTGCTCAAATGACCCATCGTGGAATGTGGAGGAGAAAAAGCTGGCAAACATATTCGCGATCGATTGAGGCTGATCGCATTCGACACCTAAGTACGAAAAGGTATGAGGGTAGCAGTCCTTACACAGTCTTCTTTTTGCGTTAACAAAGGAGAAGATGCCACGGGGATTATCCCGGAGATTTGTCTTGACCGACATTAGGTAGTCAGTATAAAGAAACCTTTTAAGGAATGCAAAGTTGGTAAATGAGGCTACAAATTGTCATAGTCCTCAGGTAAGCCCGAAGCGATAAAACGTTTCCAGTTGGAGTTACGCTTGTTCCTCATAGATTTCAGTTCTCTTGTGTACCAAGGAGGAGAGGGGTTGGGAGGAGGAGATGCAGAGGTCGGAGTGGAAATAGAGACACCATGGAGCAGAGATTTGTAAAACACGGTGATATATGAGGAAAGATCACTACCCGTAAAGTTCATATCACGAAAGGTATTGTGAAGAGTTGAGTTAAGAAGTTCGAAATTCGTTTTTCGGAAGTTTAGACGATGGGGAGAGGTAGGTGGGGGAACGAGAGTAGGGTGAGAGTAGAGAAGGCTAACGGTGAGGAGGGGGTGATGAGCGTCAACGTTGCAGAGTTCCAACGAGCAGTTGGAGACAAGTACGTTAGTTGGATCATTTGATAGAACGAGATCGAGTTGCCGGTTATACCGGTTTTTAATAGGATTGATCTGAGACAAGCAATGAAGAGATGAGAGGTCAACGAAGGAAACTTTGGAGGGTGAGGAAGGGTTTACAGCTAGGAAACAGTCCGATTCCAGATCAAAAGTCCGTTCTAGCATGGGGAGGTTAATATCGCCTAGGAGAAGTATATGGTCTGTACATGGTGTTAGACCGGAAAGAGAGTCGAGAAGATCAGAGAGGTGGTGGTACACGTGATCATCTGAACGAGGAGGGATGGAGCATGTGAGGAGAATAACATTCACCGATGGGAGACGAATCCGAACTGCGATGATTGCGAGCGGTTCTTGAGATGGGGTGGGGATTAGAGAAGCGTTTAGTGAGGAGCGCACTGCTATTAACACTCTTCCGTCTCGACGGTTTGGATCGCCATGGGAGCGGTCTTTGCGAAAAGTTTTAATATGGGGATCCAGGACTTCAAGATCGTGTATATTTGAGCAGAGCCACGTTTCTGTCAAGCAGATAACGTCATGGGGTAGTGTTTGGGAGGATGAGAAAGTAGAGTGGGTCTTGGTACGAAGACCCCTCACGTTTTTGTAGAAGATTGAGAGGGCGGGAAGTTTTTTGCCAGCAGGGAGCCACCCTGCGAAGGGGGAGAATTGATGGCCTCGTCGTTCGCAACAACACTTCTGGTGGACCTATCCCTGGGAAGAAACTACTTTAGGAAGACATCTTTAGGCCAGTTAGATTTATTAAAGAAGAGATCAAAGAAGGCAGGAGGGACGATGATCTTAAACGAAGAGCATCTCCTCTCCGAGAGCTTAAAGACTTGTATACGATTTTTCACTACATTTACACCGATGACATTCACAATGTGGTTGATGATGTCGTCAGGCCGAGTTGAGGGGATCAACTCAGTCACAAAAACTGATTTGGTCTTAGGGACTGTTCTAAGAGCACTAGGATGTGTCAATAGAGGGCCCTGAGACGTGGATGCCATAGCGTTTTCACAGGTAATGCCGAGGGAGCTGGGGGATACGCTGTTTGATAGTTGAGTTATTGTAAGAGAGTCAGAAGTATTGCCAGGGCAAGTACCACGCAGGGGCTTTTCATTGATTTTAAATCTTGGAGCAGATGAATTCCTTGACGACACAGACTCAGACACAAACTCTTCCTCTATACCACGGAGGTACGCCGGACCGGGATTGGGTGGGAGGGACGGGGAGGAAAGAGGCGAGAAGGTCATAAGGGAGGAATCTTGTTGTAGTAACGAGTTTGATTTGCCGGATCTAGTTACTCTGACTGATCTATTCTGTATGCATGATGTTGGTGGTTCCGAAACGGTCTGGGTTATTTGAGGGAGCTCAGTGTGAAGAGGGATGAAATCCTTGAGGGACACAACCGACGCTAGGACTGCCGATTGGATGGTGGATGATTCGGCTAATTTATTACCTAGTTTACGCAGCTCAGATTCGATATCCAAGAGGCGAGATGATAGGGCGTTTAGGGTGAATTTACGGCATTTCGGACAATACCAGTAGACACCCGAGTCATTAGATTCGACTTTGTCATCTAGCGCACCATTAAGACCCACACATTTAGGGTGGAAATAAGCATCACACAGGCCATGGCAGGACAACAGCCTACCGAAACTCCTATCCTTGCAGGAAGCAGCACCACAGATTAACGTCATAATCAGTCACAGTAAAAAGTTCCTATGTTCCTTGATCCGACTTCGTGTTTGAGGACTTTGATTATCTTATGTAAATTAGTTCCACAAAGATTCTAAAGTCTTAATAAATAGTAAGAGTAGGATGAAAGATTCAAAGTAAAAAACAATTATATGATGATTCTGAAGGCTAAGAATGTGTTTAAAGATTGGATGAGAAATTCAAAGTAAATAAAATAAATAAAAGTAAATAAAAAACCAGCCTGGCAAGTCCACTGTCAGTTCGGCAGTCAAAACACGATGAAGCACAACAGTTTCCTCCGAAAATCCACAAATCCAGAATGACAAAGGGGGAATAATATTCACCGAAAAAACCGCAATATTTTCCGCTTTCTCCTTCTATGATGAATTTTACGTTCCTCCACTGAGAAAATCTTTACCTTTTCAAATGTCAGAATCACTTGAAATTTTCACTTCATTTAAATTTTGTAAATTTTGTATTTTTTTTTTAAATATTTTGCTTTTTGAATTTCACTATAGCCAATACACATTTAAATTAACTTTTAAATTGAAAATGATCTCGTTCGGTGATAAATTTTTCGTTCTTCAACCGATGTTCTTCAATTCTACTTGTTAATATCCTCAGATTTAAGCAATGAATGTTGCTCGCTGAGATGTTTGAGATTTTGCACTTGATATTGAGATGTTGTTTTTAGAAAATTTTTGGCAAAGTGGAATAATGAATATCGTACTTGAAATTGTGGTAAATGTGTTTACAAAATAATTCACTCTTTCAATTTAATAAAAAATTTTCAAATTGTTTATAAAATTTATCATCGCATTAACTTTTGTTAAATGAAAGTCGCATCAAAGTAACATGAAAATTGTTATTTATTTTTCACAAACTAAAAAAATCAAGTTAATCCATTTCAAACATTTTCAAAATTTTTCCCAAAATAATTTTTTGCCACCAGCTTGTTTGGTAATTTGTTTAGTAATTCAGAATGGTTTTGGGCATTGTTTTAAGTCAATGAAGTCAATAAAATAAAAAATTGTTATTACTTGTAATTTTGAAATGACAAATGACATAAATATGACAGATATTTACAAAGTTTACGAAGAACACAGTTTGGGGTGTTCACGTCAATTTTGTTTACGACATTTATGATTTACGACGTTTGTTGTGACTGGGCCAAGACCAAGTCACACATGTACGCATGCCTACGAAAAGAGCCCCTACCCCCCCCCCCCCCCCCCCCTCGTTGTAGTTAACCAGGGACCACCCGTTCGCCGGCCCGAAACGCTGTGTCAGCGCACGCGCAGACAGTGTTGCACATGTGTAATACAATTTGCAACATTGTTTCCCAGCTGGACGCAGCGTTCCGGGCTCCGATGTTGTCGCCACATCATTTTTGCAACTGTCGTAACATTGTTGCCCAGCGCGATCGGATTTCGGTGCACAAATAGAAGTCCGATCGCGTTGGGAAAAGCGAGAAGCGAAGATTGCTGATCGCGGGCATTCTTGGTCGCCATGCGCGACATGTCAGGAATGCGCGGTCAGCGGTTTTCGTCCGCTGATAAGCGACCGTAGAAATCACACGACAGTCAGTCGTCTCTGTTTTCAGGCTGTCGTCTCTGTTTTCGAAATTTACAAAATTTAGAAGAAGTCCCAGTTAAAGATTACCAAAATCCTAGACAGAAAATAAAAGTTTATTAAATTTTGAATAGTGTTTCTATAAATTTTGAATAGTGTTTAATAAATGAATGTTGAATAATCTTTAAATATCAGAGGAAGTCCTAGATAAAGATTAACAAAAATGCTAGATGGATAATGAGAATTTTATAGTGTTAAATAAAAAAAAAGGGGGAACAATTAAATAAATGAACGTTCAATAAATTTTTAAATAGTAATCCCAGTTAAAGATTGCCAAAATCCTAGACAGAAAATAAAAGTGTATTAAATTTTGAATAGTGTTTAATAGATGAATGTCAAATAAATTTTTAAATATTAGAGGAAGTCCTATTCAAAAGACAGGTGCGGGTGAACTTCTACCACAAGCACTCCCCGTTTCCTAACTCAAGTTAGGGAGTTAAAACATTTGGTGGCAGCGGTGGGATTCTTGCCGTTTGGATCCCAGAAAAAAAAAATAATAAATAAATATATAATAATAATTCAGTGAAAGTGAAGTGAAAAGGGTTGCATGCTCCAGGCGAGCATGAACTAACCCCAACAAGATTCTTACGGGGCTCCAACCTTGCCCGCAACTATAGGGATTGGCGCTTCCACACCATAAAATAAAATTCAGGAGGCAAACCACAAACACCCCAAGACGAAATGGAATCGTGAGTCCTTCGCCTTTAGTTTAAATTATTTGTTTTAAAAAAAAAAAAAGTTAAATTGAATATGAATTAAATATTCTATTAAATATTTTATTTTACACATTGGGAAAAACTGGAAAACCTTGTAGGAGCATTGAGTCTCTGGGAAATCAATTTTTTTTTATTAATTGAAATTAAGAAGTTAACTTGCTATATACATTCCAGGATTTGACAAGGTTTGATAGTCCATGGACTATACATAATGTGTAAAGTAGAATACTGCTGTTATATATAAATAATTTGTAACATTTTTGTAATTGGGATGATCCTCCCTTATTCCTTCGCTTGAATTTTTTTTTCTTCTCTTCTTCTATCTCGTTTCCTTCCTCTCCTCAAAACTACCACAAACTTAAATATATATTCGCTTGCACGTATATATATATATTCTTAGAGGAGTCTGCTAAATTTGGAAAAAAAAAATAAAAAAATAAATTTTTTTTTATAATAGTAGAAAACAGTATTTGAACAAGATATCGCGGAGGACGAGTATTAACACTAATGTTGTCATTTTCTTACCGGTAATTGCGTCAGTAATATAAAATCATATACCCTTATATTTCAAGTTGGACCGAAATGAGATTTTTAGCATTTACCTATATTTATATATATAACAATTTCTATAATTGCTCATTGTTTTCGCCTTCTAATTTTTCCATGGAACTAAAATTTCCTTTTTTTTTTTTTTCTTCTTTCTCTCTTCAAGTACTAAACATTGTCCGGGACGTTTGGTGCCGATATTAAGTCCAAGAAGTCGTTTTCCTTTCTTTTCTCTCCCTTAGTTACTTTCGCTTGAACCTTTTTATATCAAGTATTGAGCATGCATTATCCTTTCGCCGGTATTTCTTAGCGGAACATATCGCTAAACTTACGGGGAACAACTGATCGTCTCCTTAAAAGACCTCCTTTATTTTTTTTCTCTTTTCTTTCTTTCTTTTCCATAGCTGGACAAACCCTCTTTTACATTAACTCTTTTAACGTTCGAAGTTTTCATATTTACGATTAAGACCTTTTCTTTTGGGGCTCCCTTCAAAGACTATTGCAAGCCTTTGAGACCGTCCGAGAAATTCTAGAATGACCGAAAAGGAATATGCCTCCCAATTATTAATACACGACTCAGTAAGGGATACAAAATCTACTAGAGTTTTGAGTAGTAAATTAAAACTCCTTTCCTCTCTTTGGGAAAATTTTCGTGACACGGACGAGAAGATTAAAAGTCGTGCAAAGGTCGATCAGTCTCACAACTATATTAAACAAAGGTGCTTTGACACTGCAAAGGACTGGGTCGATGCCACTCAGGAATCTATCCAAAGAAAACTGCAGCAATTAGAAGTATTAGAGTCAGATCCCTCTAACCCGGATCAGGGCGACGAACTTGAAGAGGTCGTCGTCGCCAACCTCGAAACCCTTCTACCTCTCCCATCACCACTACTCCAAACTCCCGATTGTCAAATCGTCAAAGCCTCTGAAATCAAAATGGGACCTAAGAAAACTCCAACTGCCCCTCGCGAGCAATCAGACGATGCCGGCGATTCGTCCCTAACGACGCACGTGAAGTTAGTAAGAGTCCAAAAGGAAAGGAGCAAGTTGTTGTTGAGTCTGGCCGATGAGGTAGAAAACCAGGACATAGCTGGTCTTAGAAAATCTTTTCTTAATCGGAAAATCTCTAATCTCGACCAATATTGGAAACCATTCAAAGAAACACACTTCGAGATTATTAAAAATTATAGTTCGGAAGGAGAAGATTCGGAATATTTCTCTTCTCAACTATATAAACGTACGGAAACCAGGTACTACTCCGCTATAGACCTCCTGATGGAGCAGTCGGAGGAAGGTTTCTGTGAAGGACCGCCAATTCAAAGAAGCTCCATTCCTGAAAATAAAATAGATTCACATCCTCTTCACTCGCTCTCTCTTTCTAATGCTCAAAATTTGATCCCGGAGTTTAATGGCAATTCCAAGGAATTGCACAAATTTTTGTCCTGCGCCGATGATATATTCGACACCATTCGCAATGAGGACGAGCACAAATTATTCCTAGGAGTCATAAAGAGCAAATTATCGGGTACTGCCTATGACGTCCTAAAGTATAATCAGATCCTTTCTTGGCCCGACTTGAAAACCGCTCTTCGTAGTAAATTCGAACCAAGACTTTCGCGCTTCAACCTCCAAACCCAGTTAAACCAAATGAGACAAAAGTCCGGAGAAACCGTTAAAGATTTTGTTCAAAGAATCATTTCAAATCTCTCTCTCTTAAATGAGGCCACCAGGGCATATACTAGGGACGAGATCCTTCTGCGCTCTCTTCTCAATGACAACGAAACCCTAGCGATAAGAGCATTTGAGGATGGATTATCCAACAATCAACTTCAAATGCTGGCCAATGTCTATCAAGACAAAAGGCTTAGTTCCGTCATTAGTTATATATTGGAGCACGCCACCAGAATAGAGGTGAGAGCACCTCCGAACACACCCCAACGGTACGAGTTTCCAAGAACCTCTACTCCCCCAAATAGACCGGTAGTGATGAGGCAACAACCTACTTGTGACAAATGCGGTACCTTAGGACACTTAGCTCCCCAATGCCCCCAGAAAATTCAACCAATGCCCCTTCCTAACTTTCCCCACAAACCATCGAACAATTACATGACTTTTAGCGGTGGAGAACAACCTGCTCCCTATTGCAGATACTGCAAACGGACAGGACACCAAATCTGTGATTGTGTTGTGATACAAGAAATCACCCTTGTCTGCGAACATTCGCAAATGTCCAAACGGAAACCACACGGAGAATCCCCAAAGGTCCCCGACCACCTATAGGGTTAACCATACCCCAATAGCCCCCGAACCCCGAAAATAAATTAATAAACAAACCCCCAAGGGAAACAACCCGGACCTGTATCACTGAACGACCGAATGACCCAATTCTACGGGAGGCACTGCATTAAAGTATATTTTCGACACAGTGATCACGACGGGAGGCGCTGCATGGGCTATTATTTTCGACAGAACGATCACCGGGAGGCGCTGCAACAACAAAGGTTTTCGACACAAACAGAAAAGGAAATCGGAGACATTGGAATGCAGCGAAAACAACCGGGACTGGGATAAGGGAACTTGACACTCTCCATTGAAGACCTGATAAAGTGAAGGTGAATGAACAGTGGAATGCAGCAAAAACCACCGGGACTTGGATAAAGGAACTCGACACTCTCCATTGAAGACGTCAGAACGTGAAGGTGAACGAACATCGGAATACAACAAAAACAACATGGGGAACATTAACAGGTGAAGGATCGGATGGGAATATGGACAGGTAAATTGCAGGTCAACGATCAGAATCGAGGAATAGGAATCGCAGAATGGGTAAGATATTCAAACAGGTCAATAATCGAACTGGCGAGACAGCCTGAGGAATGCGCAGGCAAAGCAAATTAGGGACCAAAAATATGTTCTTTCAATATTGGTGGGGCATTGCTAGCCTCAGCGGAAAAACGGAATAAAATAGCCCGAAAATGCCACAAGGAGTTAGTTGATGACCTCTAGCTGCAGTAGATGCGACCGCTGCCGTGACGAGATCCCTCTACCGAGACGATTACCTTCCCCGAGACGACATCCCGCTGCTGAGGAGGCAAGCTGCTGATCGAGACGAAGACCAACGCATACGAACCGCTGCCGTGACGAGACTCCGTTGCTGAGAAGACAGTAATTCCTGAGACGACATCCCGCTTGTTAACCAAGAAGTGACCACTAGAAGTCAACCGAGCTGAGACGTCACCACTAGGGGACGTCAGACACATAAAACAGGTAGAGGCCCCAAAGTCTACCTGCAAAACCCAGGTCCAAACCGGCTTTCGGCTGGGGGACTAGGTGGACAAAGATTCTACGTCACCACTCCAACATATAACGAATCAATCAGGCAAAATAAAAGGAAAACTAAAAAGAAATAAGAACAAAAAAAAAACTAATACCCACAAAAAGAAAAATAATAACCATAATAAACGAAAACTAACAAAGTCAACTAACTAAAAAACCAATAAACACAGAAATATAATAACACGAACGTAACGGTAAATCCAAAAGAAATAACGGAGCGGCGCAATCAACCCGGGTTTTAATGAACAACACCGAATTAAAAAAGGCACTAGAGGACCCCCGGGCAGGACCACGCACCATATCGATAGAGGAGTACCGGCGAAGGAACTCAACAACACGACAACCTAACAGAAGACCCCAACCAGCCGTGAAAAAGGAGAAAACCGGAGTAGAGGCTCGGTTCAAACGAGACATTAGGGAAGCCGTCCGAGCCTGGGTCCTAGCAGAGGACAAAGAAGCGCGAGTAGCAGCCAGCATCACGATAGACCGGCTCAAGAAGGAAAGGAATGTTTACCGACAACAGAAGGCAATGCAAAAGAGAGCGTCCGGCCGCAAACAATCAAAGTAACCATTGCATAAGTATTAAGAAACGAATAAATATATAACAGTAAATGGAGAAACATTGAGTTTTTATCCCCTTGGTTCCCCACGACTTCCCAAAATAGGGAAAAATACATAACAATTGTAGGGTCCGTAATTCCAATAACACCCCTCGTTCATCTGAACCCTCTCACATCTCTAACCCCCGTCAAACCACTTCCATCGAACCCCATTCTAACCTTCAAAACCGGACGACCAATAGAAATCACTCAAACGACCAGCATACGGTAAACTATCGAGAGCGGAGGCTAGCAGTCGGCAACCCTTCGCGGACGATCTCCCGAGCCGACACAAATCCCAAACAGGCGTTTCGTTCTCCCAGCAACAACCAGTAACTCTACCCCTCGACGTTAAGTCAGGGATGCTCACTGTTGTCCTACCCCTCAACTTATGCAAGGACGCAAACATTGAATTTATAATTGATACCGGCGCGGAAATAAGTTTAATCAAGGCCAATTCCCTAAGATCAGACTGCGAGGTCAACAATCATATTATCTATAACGTCAACACCCTTTTTTCCAAATCCACCCCTACCAAAGGTTCTATTACAGGAGTTCTGAATCTATCCAAAACCAGGAGGATAGATCATTCCTTTCAAATAATCGACCAGTGTTCTCTGGCCTATGACGGCATACTAGGCCACGACTTCCTCCTTAAAACAGGCCCCATCATAAGTTATGGCACAAGAACTCTTACCTTGATGGCTACTAAGCCCTGTAACTATCTCTCCGAAAACTACCGCGAATGCGTCCTGAAAAACTCATTAACACCGAAAAACGTACTAATTCCCTACATTCAGAAAGGAACCCCTAATACAAAACAAATCTCAGAGGAATCTCACGATTCAAACCCTTTACCTTGCAATGAAAAGAAAGAGGATGATTACGTAACTATCCCGGCCCGGGCTGAAACTGTTATACAAGTACCAGCACCATCCGACGCCGAAATAGTTACATTCAAAAGGGAAATCCAACCAGGAATCATATTGGGCAACATTATTGCAAAACCAATCAATGGTTCGGTTAAGGTACTCCTTTTGAACAATAATGAAAATGATATAACTCTTCGGAGAAATGACATTCACCTAGATTATCGGAATCTAGATGACTTCGACGTAGTAACCACTGATTATGGTAAGAATCCCTTGAAAGGCAGAATAAAAAGGCTGCATAATCTTGTCAAGTTGGACCACTGTAACTCAGAGGAAACCAAGAGTATCCAAGAGATTTGTAAAGAATTTAACGAATTCCTCGAAGGGGATTATCTAACCTATACTAACGCGGCAACTCACAAAATTGGAGTAAAGAATAACCAACCCCCCATTTACACCAGACCTTACAGGCTGCCGGAGGCCAATAAAAGGGAAGTAGATAGGCAGATCCAAGAAATGTTAGGGAATGATATCATCAGACCATCATGCAGTCCTTGGAACTCTCCACTACTGTTAGTCCCGAAAAAGCCTGACGCGAACGGTAATAAGAAATGGCGAGTGGTGGTAGATTTTCGTAAATTAAACGAGGCCACAGTAGGAGATGCCAATCCCTTGCCGCACATCACTGAGATACTGGATCAACTAGGAAAGTCCAAATACTTCACTACTCTGGACTTGGCCAACGGGTTCCACGAAATCGAAATGGACTCAAGAGATAGAGAAAAGACTGCTTTTAGCACTCAGTTCGGGCACTATGAGTATAACCGTATGCCCTTCGGGTTAAAAGGCGCTCCCGCCACCTTCCAAAGAGCAATGAATAACGTGCTCTCTGGACTACAGGGCATACACTGCTTCATCTATATGAACGATATAGTTGTCCATGGATACAATCTTGGGGAACATAACACCAGATTAAGGGCAGTATTCGAGAGATTAAAAGAAAATAATTTAAAACTACAAGCTGAAAAATGCCACTTTCTACGGAAGGAAATAATGTATTTAGGACACTTGATAACTGAAAGGGGAGTTAAGCCCGACCCTTCTAAAATTAAAAGCGTACAAATATATCACAGGCCCAAGAGAGCAAAAGACATTCGAGCCTTCTTAGGTTTCGTCGGATACTACAGACGATTCATTCCTCATTTTGCTAAAATAGCCAAACCGTTAACCAGACTTCTAAAGAAGGACGTACCCTTCGAATTCAACGCTATATGCGACGACGCATTCTGTGAACTCAAGGATTGTCTGATCAGGGCCCCTATCCTGGCATATCCTGATTTTTCTCAAGAGTTCTACGTCACTGCAGATGCTAGCAATCTGGCCATAGGAGCGGTCCTATCACAGAATACCGATCTCGGAGACCAACCAATAGCTTTCGCTAGTAGAGTATTGAACGACGCTGAAACTCGTTACTCTACTATCGAAAAGGAGCTATTAGCCATTGTCTACGCCGTCGAACAGTTCAGACCTTATGTCTATGGTCGGAAGTTCACCGTGGTTACAGACCATAAGCCTTTGGTATGGTTGATGAGCCTGAAAAATCCTTCGTCCAGGCTAATGAGATGGCGTATCCGATTGGAAGAATTCGATTACCAAGTGATATATAAAGCTGGTAAGTTGAACACCAATGCGGATGCTCTCACTCGCGCTATACCCGATGTCCAAGAAGAAGCACCCCAAGAAAACGTCAAATGCAATGTGAATGTCGTCACCAGAAACCAAGCTAAAAATCAAAGCCCCTCGGTAGAAAAACCACTATCAAATTCTACCGTTCAAAAGGTATCGTCCGAAGAACGCTCATCAAAAAACGAAGCAACTATAATAGAGAAGAATGACTCTCTCCTTCTGCTAAATAAATCCCCCAAATTCTTCCTACTACCCCTCCACGAAAGCTACCTAGGGAGGAGGTTAGAAGAAAAACTCAATATAAAAGAAGAGAACCTTACCCGCCATACCCATCTTACTTTCGTGTGCACCCGGAACATTGAACACCACATATTCAAACTCAACCTCCCCACTCGAACCACTCAAGATCAAGAGAGGTTAAAGGAATCCCTCACAAAAATTAACGCGTATATCGTGTCTCTCAAATCAAAAGAAGTCCATATCTCCGTCTCCTTTACTATCTTACAGACCCAGTTGACTCTCAAGACTACTATTCGAGAAACATTCCGCCCGAATGAAATAACGGTAAACCTCTATTTTGACTCAGTCAGTTCTGGACTCCACGTCCGAGATAAACCAGGTATTAAAGGATTTCCATATTTTACCTACCGGTGGACACCAAGGGGTATCGAGGACTATAAAAAGAATAAAAAGACAATATTATTGGAAGAGTTTAGCCACTGACACTTCCAAATTTATCAAATCATGCGACTACTGTCAGAAAAACAAGGCGTCAAGGAATCTTAAAATCCCAATGAAAATATCCAACCCTTGCTCCAAACCCTTTGAGAGAATTTACCTCGACGTAGTGGGACCTCTCCCAGTTTCTTACACCGGTAATAAATACATACTTACCTTCCAAGACGACTTGACTAAATTCTCAGAAGCTATTGCTATTAGTACTACCGATTCCAGCACTTTAGCTGAGGCCTTTGCAACCAATATCATATGTAGACATGGAATTCCGGAAAGTATACTCACCGACCAAGGAGCGAACCTCATTGCAGGGATGTTCCGTGAGGTTTCAAAACTCCTAAAGATTAAAAAGTTAACAACTACACCTTATCACCCGCAAACAAACGGAGCCCTAGAACGTAGCCACAGAACGTTGGTCGAGTACCTTAGATCCTACGTAGAGAAAGATATACAAACATGGGACACGTGGATTCCCTATGCAATGTTTGTATATAACACCACACCCCATTCTAGCACCAACATCACCCCTCACGAACTCCTTTACGGTTTTCCGGCAGAAATACCAAATAACCTCAAAAATACGCCTACACTCTGTTATAACTATGAAAACTACGCAAACGAACTAAGGGCACGATTGCAATTTAGTCATAAAATCGCGAGAGAAACCATGCTGAAGCAAAAGCTCAAGTCGAAAACCTACTACGACAAGGGAACCAAAGAAAAATGTTTCAAAATAGGGGATAAAGTCCTACTCGCGGCAAAAACCAAGGATAACAAATTTTCACCACTGTGGCATGGACCTTATATTACAAAAATAAATTCTAACGAAAATTCCACAATAATGTACAAAAATAAAGAAAAACGGGTACACAACAACGACCTTAAACCATACTACGAGAAAGACTATCGTCCTGGGTAAGACGTTAAACTGCACCCATAAATTTACCATACCTTTTTTTTTTCCACGTTTATCCTGGCTAGACTTAACAAAATCCCCCTTGGTTAATTTTTCCATGTTTTCTGTTTTGGTTGTGCTTGAGATCGTTTATACTCGCTATATCAATCACTTTATTGATATTCTCCAAACCATCCGCTAACCATTGTGAACTTGATTTGACGTGAAGTAATTGATCTGCAAGACCCCTTTTATTTATCCTCTTTCGTCCTGGGTAAGACGTTAAACTGCACCCGCACCAAGTTGGCCCCTCCCCTTATTGTCCAAACCTTTTTTTTTTACCCCTGTCCGGTGGTAATATTGACTCGTGGATGGCTTCTTAACGATTAGGCCGAATACTAGAACTGCAACTGCAACAAGATGCACCTAGCTAAGGTATTATTTCGTACTTATCTACTCCCCTTTCCCTTATTATTCGCTCTCCTCATGCTATTTGCTGCGTACTGTTGTCAGAATCTCCTACTTATTACTCATCTTTCATTTGTCAATTCACTCCTATTCTCACTCACGTGTTATTTTAATTCCCACGACGGTGTTAATTCAGACGGTGTTTGTAACAAAAATTTTATAGCCATAAGATAATTTTATGTAGCGCGCGAGCTATATGCCAACGGCATCCGCCCCGGGTTAGTACCCCTATGGGCCCAAAGCGAAGCCGCACTATGTCGCAAAAAGGTTTTCGTTCCACTCGATTTTTTTTTTCTCCTTTTCTCCTTTTATCCTGTCTTTTTCTTCTTCCTTTGTATTTCCCACCGATATTCTTATCTTATCTTACTCGATATTCAAAAACCTAACTGGCGCCTTTGGGAATCACAGCTTACCATTTTCAATTACCCTTCCAGAAGTACCATTTTCTCACTGTTTGCGTTAATAACGTCGGCTGCGTACGCCGCGAGCCCAGGATTCAAGACGACGCCCCTAGAGTCCAATGCCGGAATATACTTCGAAGAATGCGGTAGGGCTAAACTTTACTCCAACGAATGGCAAATCATCATATTCTACAACCTGACCAGTTTCCATGCTGAATTCGCCAACGTAAGAACATTAATTTTCAAGGCCCGAGATATATGTAACAAGATACAAAAAGGAGCACCTTAGACCCATACTTGTAATAACACTATAACACAATTAGTTTATCTTAAAAACCAGATAGAAAGCAGGAACGAACTATTGCTAACACACTCTAGAAAACCGAGAGCCCTCCTTAACATTGTCGGAAAAATTTCTAAAACCCTTTTTGGTACCCTCGAAGAGGACGACGCTATAAAATATGACTCCCAGATCGAAACTTTAGACAAAAACCAGAAACGGTTACTGTCCCTCATGCACAATCAGACTACTGTAGTAGACGCTAACTTACTAATGTTCAATAAGACCCCGAACTTCGTGGCCAACCAATTCAAAGACGTGTATGAAAAGTTAGAACAACTCCATAACTGGTTGAAAGAACAAGAACTACATATGGCACGTGTTGAGGAATTAACCGAATTGGACTCCCTAATCTCTCTTCTAAGCATTATGCTGACCCAATATCAGGAAGTACAAAAGGAACTTTTGGATCTTGTAACTGACTCACAACAAGGGAAGTTCCATCCTTCTTTAATATCTCCATCCCAAATCGAGGAACTTCTAGAGGAAGTTAAATCCGAAATGTCCAATCACCTTTCTCTCCCCATCGAAAAGGATGAAAACGCGTTAATTCAAGTCTATAAACTTAGTACACTTGCCGCTAGGATCATCGACAACAAAATTATCTTAGAAATGAAACTACCTCTACCTTACAGGGAAATATACCAAATCGTCAAAACGGTTCCTTTACCTACCGTTGTTAATAACTCCCTCTGTTATATACAGCCCTCATTTAATTTTATCCTTTTAGACTTAGCCCGGGAACATCACCTTGGAATATCTAAGGAAGAACTAGACAATTGCCGTACAACGGACCAAACCCAATTCTATTGCAAAATATCCGCTCCAGTTCTCTATTCAGGGATTGAACCCCATAACTGCGAGATCAGCCTTATCAAACTAGACCCTATCATATCACAATGTAACGTAGTTTGTTCAGAAAAGGATTCTTATTGGGCCTCCCTGTCTCAGCCGAATATTTGGTTGTATTCAATAAAGACACCCATAGTAACTAAAACGTTCCTAATCCCTAAAATTAATCCGTTAACCCGTGACGAGATACGAGCTCTCTCCGAGTCTATAAGTAACCTAAAGGACGAAGAATCTAAGCCCCTCCAAGAACTGAACCTACACCATGTGCATCATTACACTATCCTTTATCTAATAATTGCAGTGATGGTCGCATACTTCCTAATCTCCGTTTGTGTAAGAAGGAGACAATCTAATGTAAACGTAGCATTACCCCAGTCAACGAATTTCCGTATCACCCCTCCCCACAGAAGGACTAAGAGCCAAATTGGAGAACATAAAGTATAAACATTTAACTATTACCGACTATCCCATTTCGTTTTTTTTTAGTTATTTCTGATTTTCCGAGACTTCCAAATATTACCATTTTCGAATGCCGCTAACATCTTCTTTCGCGGACTATCAACCGTCGTCCTAGGCACGACGTAAAACTGCCCTAACCAAAAACTCTTCGGCTACACTAAATTATTTCAATGTTAATCTCTGTAATCCTTTTGCATTTTTTTGCATGATTCCTTTCATTATTAGCCCAAGGTAACATACATTCGGCAGTACCAGCGGGAGTTCAATATTTCGTAAATTATTATTGCTTGGTTGCCATTTTCCGTATCCTTTGAAAAACCATTTCCCTTCTCGTCTCTAAAGTTCTATTTTTCTGACGTTTATCTTCGAATACATTGGATCACCCCAAAAGGGACAGTTTTATACTAGGTTAAGATACCTTAAGACATTAGAAATAAGAAAAAGAAATATGTTACAAAAATTGCAAAGACACAAATGTCGTGTCGTAATGGTTAAAACCGTATATTGTGTAGAAAAGCCTAGAATAGATAAGCATATCCTTGTAAAAGAAAATATTTTTTTTTTGTATAATCATTATTATCAAAAAAAAAGGGAGCGGGTGAATTTCTATTTAAAGCACTCCCCGTCCCTAACTCAAATTAAAAGAAATTGTAAGGACACAAATGTCGTGTCATAATGGTTAAAACCGTATATTGTGTAGAAAAGCCTAGAATAGATAGGCATATACTTGTAAAGGAAATTTTTTTTTTTTTTTCAAAAAACAAACAGGTGCGGGTGAACTTCTCCCACAAGCACTCCTCGTTTCCTAACTCAAGATAGAGAGTTAAAACATCAAATGAAAAGAGATTGTAAGACACCAAGATGTGTTAGATAAGCTAGTTAGGCGTTAGATAAGTTAGACATTAATTGGTAAAAAAAAAACAAAGAAGAGAAACAAACAAAATTTTTTTTTTGCAAACCAGTTAAAGATTACCAAAATCCTAGACAGAAAATAAAAGTTTATTAAATTTTGAATAGTGTTTCTATAAATTTTGAATAGTGTTTAATAGATGAATGTCAAATAAATTTTTAAATATTAGAGGAAGTCCTATTCAAAAGACAGGTGCGGGTGAACTTCTACCACAAGCACTCCCCGTTTCCTAACTCAAGTTAGGGAGTTAAAACACGTTTACGAACTTACGAAGTGAAATGAATACTATTATGCGAACATTAGGGGTATTCATTTCACTTCGTAAGTTCGTAAGCATCGTAAATCGTAAATGTCGTAAACACAATTGATGTGAACACCCCAAACTGTTTTCTTCGTAAACTTTGTAAATATCTGTCATATTTTATGTCATTTGTCATTTCAAAATTAAAATGTTTTATTTTATAAACTTTTTTGAATTAACACAATGTCCAAAACGCGGAAAATTTAAAAAAAAGCAGAAAATTTTAAAATTCCTACACGACAAAGCTGTTTGCGAGCTATTAATTTAGGATCAAAAAAGAAAAATCATCTAGTTTTAACTTATGAAGGGTATTCATTTCACTTCGTAAACTCTTCGTATTTGTCGTAAACGTCGTATTTCGTAAAGTTTACGGAATTTCGTATTTCTCCCCATACAAAGAAGAATACGAAATTTTGTAAACTTTACGACGGTAAAAAGTGTCGTATTTGGCGTATTTCGTATTTGCTGTCAGATGTCAGTTTGTGAATAGATTCCTATTTTTATTTAAATATATTTGTTTGGTAATTAAGTTAATTACATTAAAAATACATAATTAAAAATTATAAGTTAAAACTAGATGATTATCCTTATTTGATCCAAAATTAATACCTCGCAAACAGCTTTGTCGTGTAGGAATTTTAAAATTTTCAGCTTTTCAATGGTTTTGGGCATTGTGTTAATTCAAAAAAGTTAATAAAATAAAACATTTTAATTTTGAAATGACAAATGACATAAAATATGACAGATATTTACAAATTTTACGAAGAAAACAGTTTGGGGTGTTCACATCAATTGTGTTTACGACATTTACGATTTACGACGTTTACGATTTACGAAGTGAAATGAATACCCTTATAATTATTAATTAGGTATTTTTAATATAATTAACTTAATTACTACAAAAATATATTTAAATAAGAATAAGAATCTATTCACAAGCTGATATCTGACAGAAAATACGAAATATCACACTTTTTACCGTCGTAAAGTTTACGAAATTTCGTATTCATTTTTGTATGGGGAAAAATACGAAATTTCGTAAACTTTACGGAATACGACGTTTACGACAAATACGAAGAGTTTACGAAGTGAAATGAATACCCTTATTATTCAATTTCTATGATTTTTGGAAATATTTATGCGAAGAAAACCCTTCAATTGTTTGCGTTTTATGATTTTTGAATTGATAATTTTTCTGTTAATACATTTTGGTAGAAATTTTTGCATTCATTGCTATTTTCCAAATTATAAGACAGTTGTACAGAGGTGCCTACAGATGATCATAGGAAAAAACATCATATCAATGACATATTCGGGGCGATTCTGGCCACTTTCGTTAAGTTAACATATTTCTGTTTCTGTTTAAAAGATTTGGTTTCAAACAGAATTCTTTAAGTTGGTATTCTGGCCAAAATTTACGCTGAAATCTGTTACGAAACCGGTTTTTGTTCCAAATCTCTCAACATTCTTAACAAAAAACCTGTTTCGTTGAAGTTGAAGAATTTCGGGCCTGTTACGTTAAATGATTTTTGACAAAAATCTGTTAACTTTTGGCACCCAGAATACCAATTTCGACCGTAACTAAACTTTTCGAAATCCAACAACAAATTACACGGGCTGTCAAATTAACGGAATCTGTTAAGTGCGGACAGAATTGCCCCGATTATCTGATGAGCTGTACACACACGTTTTTGAAACAAGACGAAAAATAAGATGTAAATTTTTTATGATGGAAAAATTATATTGTCATATTGTCAAAGCAATTTTTGCTGTAAACACGACACAATTTAATATATCATATATATTAGTCATATTCCGTGTGTACAGTTTCATCATATGTTTTCGTCATATACTATATGATGAAAAGTCATAGAAATATTATCGTCTGTACGCACCTTAATCACTTTGATGGAATGAACTGAAAGGCAGGGACGTTTTTGCGGCTTGTCGGAAAGTTAAGAAAAACTGATTGAAGATCTTGAGGACATTAAAAGTTTGTATGGTAAAATGAAGTTTAATCTGGTGAAAAACTTATTTCAATAAATTGTTCATTTTAGATTGTCAACAAAATGGTGTTAGCTGCTACCAGCTATTGAAAATAGAGAAAACTTAGTTTATGCACTAATAACAAGTGGTGGTAAAACGCTAGTGGCAGAAATAGTTGTGTTCACAAAACGCTTCACCTCAACCATATTTATGAATATTTTAATTGACGTCGACGAAATATGAAACCTTTGTAACCAAACTCCTCCTAGACCGTTTGATCAATCGATCTGAAATTTTACATACTAATAGTATTTTCGACGGTGAGTGCTAACATCTATTTTTTGTTACCAAATTCGCCAAAAAAAATCACTAGTGGTAGGCTTCTTAGTTAACAATTTTTCTGATGAACGAACCAAAATTAGTACAAAGGTTTGTGTCATGGAAATCTAAATTTAGTTTTTATGTATTTAGAACGATCACTGCGTTTTTTTCCAAGAATTCCAAAATATACGGCAAACAAAATACAATCTTGACAAAAAATCGCTGTCTTTGTAGCAATAAACGTTAGTTTTCTTGTATAAATGAAGCTATGGTATTGATCTTAGGTAATTAGTTTTCGCGTGCTCGAACCAGATTTAGCTTTTACATAAAGATCTTAGCACAGGCACCTGATTGTTTCCGGGGCTTTCGCCAATTCGCTGTGGGGAATCGGAAACTTTGAAGAGAAAATTTATTTTGGTTTACTCAAACCGTAGCAAGTGGTTTTTTACAGGTTCTTGAAAAATAGTATTTTTATTCATGAATTTTGAATCATGGGACAAGATAGATTCCGGGAATCTGAAATTTACAATATTCTTCAGGTTTTGAGGGTACTTTTCCGGTAAAATTTTGAATTTTCAACGGTTTTTTGCCCGTAGCGACTAAACGCAGCGTCCTAGGGTGTTCGTATGTATGACCGACCCCCATTATTTTGTCATTTGCTATCTTTTTGTCATACATGATTTTTCTTTAAATTCAGTTTTTAAAGCTATACATACAAAAGATCGGAAAACTGATAAAACTCAGATTTTGAAGTTTTAACAGTTTTTTGCCCGTAGCGGCTAAATTATGCACTTAAGGGGTTCATATGTATAAACGAGCCCCCTTATTTTGACATTTTCTACTTCTTTTTCATACATTATTTTTCTCTAAATTGAGTTTAAAGATGTGCATCCAAAAGATGGGGAAATGATAAAATTCAAATTTTGAATTTTCAACAGTTTTTTGCCCGTAGCGGCCAAACGAAGTGTCCCACGGTGTTTATATGTATGAGCAACCCCCATTGTTTTGACATTTCCTGCATTTTTGTCATAAATAATTTTCCTCTACTGTGAGTTTTTATAAACATGTCCATATCCAAAATTACGATTCTAGCTAATAATTTTGTAAATCATTGAAATCTAGTAAAGATGATTGAATGGATTACTGAAAATTGTTTCATATCTTCAATATATGCAAGAAATGAAGCCTCATGACCATCTGATGCGTTTTATGTTCGCCTATCGCATCGGATGGGCTGAAGATCGTTTGGTCGAAGATGAACATTTTCACCGAAAAATTATCTTTTCCGATGAAGTTCATTTCCACCGCCCTCAGTGTCAGTGTCAATGGCGGGAGTTACAGAGCCATGTTAAATGGATTTTAGTTTTTACAAATTGAATAGTGTTACATCGACGGAATTTGGTTCCAACAGGACGGGGCTGCGACGCAGCCAACGATACAATCGATCTTTTGCGCACCTCTTTTGAACATCGAATAATAAAGCGAAATTCTGATCCGAATTGGACGCCTCCGAGCTGTGATTTGAACCCATTAGACTATTTTTGTGGGGATCTATTAAGGATATATATTACGCTTATCATCCAGAGACGACTGAGTCCTTGAAACACGAAATTGAAGTTGCCATTCACAAGATTGAATGATGTTGTGTTTCACTCGTAAATAGAAATGTTCAGTCTTTCTAACAAAGTTATAATTTTGGACAAATATTCATTAGTTTTTTTTTATATCCGATTCAAATTCCAAATCGTATATGGCCCACCCCTTATCTCTTTAATTTCTCTCACTGAAGGTAATGAATAGATACCTTCAGAAATGGCCAAATAAATCAGTGTTTAGGGCTAGAATTGTAATACACATATTTTTTACATTAAAACCAAGTCAACACACATGGTATCGACTTGAGCCAATTGCTACCAATTATTACATTACCACAGATGACTATGAAGCAGAGTGTCTATATATCGACCGCTCAGCTCAATTTTGTGTGCGACTTCGCGAACGCCACCTAGTTAGTTCCTTACCTAAGTATACCTTACATTAATGTAAATATTTAAATGCCTCACATAACTGTACCTCAGCTTAATGTGAACGAATATTTCACTTATCTTGACCGATCGGATCGTTTTACCTGGGATGCCATTGCCTTTGCCTTATCATCAAAAAACGAATCGCGTTACCTGAAACGCCATTAACTCTGTCCCATTCACCCATTCTTGAGAACAATTGACTTAAACTAAATTACCTTTGACCAAAATTACTTGTTAAGCGGATTTTTGATTATTGTAAGCACTTTTTTAGTATTTAAATGAGATTTGCCCTTCAACCTTTTCCCCTGAAAAGGAGTCCACGCAAATGAGTTGTGGTGATACACCTCTACTAGTCAAAAATAGCACAGACAAAGGAGTCTGCGCTCAACGCGAATCTCAAATCGTTTATCGTCGCGGCAATTCGTTAAAACCTGAACACTCATCAGTCATCTATCAGGCTTCTCATAGCTCCTGCATCCCTTGCCACGCCACTGCGAAGATCTTCATCCATACGACGGTTTGCTGTAGCTAACTGGAACTTCTTCTGCGAGAGCTTCCCCACTCCAAACTGTTCACTGATTTCAACGCACTTGCTTCGCCAGGCCTATCTCTAGAAGAATGACTACCTTAGAAGAACTCGCAAAACAACAGAATGAGACAGGAGAAGAAATCGAGAGGCATATAAGGAACTACAAGAAGGATTCTCCGACACGCAAAGACAACGAATATCTCGTCAACAAGTCCAAAGCCATAACGGAACTCTGGGAGACGTTCCAATCTGCGGATTACGGTATTCGGGCTAAATATGACCTCGAAACCAGTCATCCATATTTCCAGAAACAATACTTTGCCAACATAGAGGAGCTGTACAAGTGGTTTATCGAGGACGTCAAATGGCGTATAAGCATTCAAGCAAGCACTCAATCCATGGAGCATCCATCAAGCAGTCACAAGCCTGAAGATGCCAAGCCATCTATCGCCGGAAGTTCTCCTCTTCAGGTCACGCTACGGAGATTGAACGCTGCAATCGTCTCGTTAAGGCGCGCCTTGGACTCAGTCCAAAACCTTCCCCCTCAACAAACGCTGTCGTGTACGACGTAAAGTGCCGTTCCATTGAACGTCTTTGGGCAAACCTGGAGACCCTGCATGGTGCCATCTGGGGAATGACAGACGACTCCATTGCTGCTGGATTTGATCAAGAAGCGTATCAAGAAGCAGTTCCGCGACCTGTTCTTGCAAGTGGTTCACGAACAAAATCTGGGCAATGCGCAGAAAATGTGATACCTCAAGACGAGTTTAATTGGTGAAGCAGAGCGATGTATTAGCCACCTAACAATCTCCGACGCGAACTATCTGTCTGCTAGGAACCTCCTCAAGGACAGATATGACAATGACAGATTGTTGGTAGCAGCCCTCATTAACAAATTATTGAACCAATCTGTCATTCACACCGAATCAGCCACAGTCATCAAGTCACTCCATGACACAACTCGAGAGTGCCTGCTAAGTTTAACGAATCTCAAAATTGACATCAAAACCTGGGACCCTCTGTTGCTCCACATCCTCATCAAAAAACTAGACGGAGTTTCACACACGCTTTACGAGCAAGGCGTGGAACATCCTAGGAAATTGCAATCTATGGAGCACTTCCTCACGTTCCTGGAAAGGCGATTCCAGTCACTAGAATCCCTTCCTAACAAAAACTCAAGAAACGCCGCTAACGACATTAACTTCGGCAAAGGGCGACCCCCAAGGGCATTGGCTGTCGTATCCTCAAGGACGCCGTGCTTCGTGTCTAAAGGAGATCATCCAATCTTTTCCTGCTCCAGTTTCCTCAATCATAGTCCTGAGAAGCGCCTTAAGCTCATACAACGCGCTGGTCGCTGCGTTAATTGCCTCAAGAAAGGACATCGCTCCAATCAATGTCCCTCTGGTAATTGCCACAAGTGCTGCAAGAAACACAATACATTACTTCATTTGGAGGACAACAGCCCAAGCTCTCAAGCTTCGAGTAACCAGTCAACTCCCGCGGTCAACAAGCAACAAATACGAGCACACCCAGATTAAAGCACTAAGGAAGCTGCGTCGCTCAGTTCCAGCACTCTCTCAACTGTCGGCGCTTACACGCTGTTAAGCACGGTCCTCATCAAGGTCACGGATAGCTGTGCAAACCAAATTCAGGCAAGAGCCTTGTTAGACTCCGGTTCTCAGGTAAACTTCATTTCAGAAAGACTCTTAAAAAGATTGGATTGGTTCGATAGCACAGAACACACGCTCAAGAGCCAACATCGAAATACATTCTAACATAACTGACTTCAGCACAAGCATAGACGTTCATGTCTCACCAAGGATAATAGCACCGCAACCCTCGCAACATATCGAGAAGACATCCTGGCCTGTTCCTGACAACATAAGGTTGGCCGATCCACAATTTCCCGTCCTGGTCCCATTGACATTCTTATCGGAGTCGAGCTGTTCTATTCAGTTCTCTCTGTTGGCCAACTAAGATTGGGAGAGCAACTTCCTACACTCCAGAACCCGTTTTTCGGTTGGACCCTGTCAAGCCGAATCGTCACGTCCAGCTCAGTAACTTACCGCGCACACTACGGAATATGCAGCGAAGATGAAACTTTGGACTCCCACATCCAAAAATTCTGGTAGCTTGAGGAAACTGAACATGGCTCAAATAATTATACCGCTGCTGAAAACATATGTGAGGAATTCTTCATCCAGAATACGGAAAGGGACAACCACGGCCGGTTCGTCGTCCGACTTCCGTTCCGGTGCGATCCACATGGATTGGGTGAGTCCAGTGACACGGCACTACGACGTTTCCACTCCTTGGAAAGGAGACTAGCTAAGGACCAAACCTTAAGGCAGCAGTACAACGCCTTCATGAGGGAAAACATAGAGGTGGGTCATATGAAGGAAGTTTGCTTCACTATGGTAGAGGAGCCCTACTATTTCCTTCCACATCATTGCGTCCTCAGACCTGAAAGCTCAACGACTAAATTACGAGTGGTCTTCGATGGATCAGCGAAAACAACCAGCAATCTGTCACTGAATAATGTCTTGGCAGTCGGGCCGGCCATTCAGGGCGACGTCTTCACAATCTTACTGCGCTTCCGCCCTGCTCGATACGTCTTCACCGGGGACACCGAAAAAATGTACCAGCAAACCCAAGTTGACCCAGCTGACCAAAAATACCAGTTGATATGGTGGAGGGACGATGTTAATAAACCGTTGAAGTGCTATCAGCTTTGCACCGTCACTTATGGTACTGCTCCAGCTTCTTATCTCGCCACGCGCACCTTACATATGCTGGCCGGCAATTTGAGGGATCAGTACCCCCTTGTCGCTCAATCGCTCAAAAACGACTTTTATGTGGATGACGTTTTGTCTGGTTCGGACCACTTGCCCACCTGCCTGCTAAAGAAAACTGAATTGTTATCATCTCTGCGAACCGCGGGCATAAAGCTTCGCAAGTGGTGCGCAAACCATTCTCACTTACTCAAAGAAATACCGCCTGAGGATCAAGCAATTGAACTAGGCTTAAGTGACCATTCCGACAACAGCATCAAAACGATGGGGTTAACCTGGCAACCCAAATCAGATTTTTTCGCCATTCGAAGCGCCTTAATCCCTACGCAAAGGGTCACGAAGCGAACCGCGTCTTCTGACATCGCACACATCTTTCACCCATTGGGCATATTGGCTCCAGTGGTCATAACGGCGAAGCTATTTTTGCAGAAACTGTGGGAGTTAAAACTCGATTGGGACGCTTCACGTCCACAAGAACTACATACCAAATGGATCAGCTTCCGAGATGGCTTGAGCTCATTAAACCACATAACGTTCCCCAGACATGTATTGGCTCACAAAATAAGCTCCCAAATACAACTACATATTTTCGCTGACGCCTCAGAGAATGCATATGGTGATGCCGCGTACATCAGGTCCATAGGGCAAGGCAACGTTATCATTGTACGATTATTATGTGCCAAGTCTAAGGTTGCACCTATCAAGCAAATCACACTACCTCGCCTCGAGTTATACGCCGCCAAATTGGCTACACAGCTCAAACAGCGCATTAAAAATGATCTGCACTTAAACACCTGTGGCGAGACACCTGCACAAACATCCAGATGGCATGACGGAATTTTACGTCACGCCCAAAAACGACAGAGTCGATTTGACGAGTTCCTGAAAATCGATTACGGACAATTATGGAATCCCGGATTTACCAGAAATAGGAAATAAAACGACGGTGAAGAAACATACACCAGACAGTCGAACACCGACCACCATTGTACCAACATTCAAACTTTCTTCAACAGGTACATTAACAGACGAAGCAACACCAGTAGTAAAAACTATTTCCGGAGCAACCGAATTCCACATCCTACCACAAAGTATGCCGACATCACACGGCCAGAAGGAATTGCAACAGTACGACACAACACAATGCATCACATTAAGACAACTCCAGGAGCACCTGTAACACACAGACCACGTTGACTGGATCCTGAAAATTTAAAAGCAGAAAGGAAGAAGTTTGATACCCTGCTCAAACTTGGTATCGCAAGACCATCAAGCAGCAGTTGGGCATCACCTCTACATTTGGTCCAGAAACCGGACAAGGACTGGAGGTCGTGCGGTGACTACCGTGGACTCAACGCGAGAACGGAACCTGATAGTTATCCTGAGCGCCATATCCAAGATTTCACGCAGACTCTCGCTGGGAAGAAGATTTTTTCTACCATCGATCTAGTGAAGGCGTTTCATCAAATTCCGGTTGCCGAAGAGGATATTCCTTAAACTGCAATTACAACACCGTTCGGGCTATTTGAGTTCCCGTTCATGATGTTCGGACTTCGTAACGCAGCACAAACCTTCCAAAGTGGTGAAACCCGACGTTATAAAGAAGAAAAATGGCAGACAAGTTCCAGCTTCCAGCTTCCATTCCGCAAGATCCGGAACTATGGTTCACGATGGCAGACCGCAGAGTCAACCAAATATGGACTGGTAACAGCGCTTCTGGATGCACGTGTCACTCAAGAAGTTCGGGACTTAATTATTATGGAGCCAGCAAATGCGCCATATACAACACTTAAGAACGAGGTCATAAAACGGTTGGGTGTCTCTCAAGAGCATAAGACAAAACGGCTCATAGAAGGCGAGAAGAAAGGAGACCGTAAGGCATCACAGTTCCTGCGAAATTTACGAGAATTAGGCGGCACCGCAGTTACTGATGCAATTCTGCGACCAATGTGGCTTTCCAGATTACCTCCTTTAACACAGGCAATCGAAGTAGGACGCAAAGGAATTGGCAGACGATCTTCACAACACCATGTACAACCCAAAACCAATGGTAGCAACCACTTCAGTACATGATAACGTCCTCTACGCACAATTGGCCAAGCTGACAGAGGAAATAGCCGAAATTAGGCTGAAGATGAATGACCGGCCAAGCCACCGCAATTATCAACCAGGAAGGTCCAGATCTCGGTCAAGGAGCCGGCAACGATCCCAAAGTCGAAGCAATGGAGTATGCTGGTATCATACAAGATTTGGAGTCAACGCAATTAAGTGCACCACACCATGCGCCTTCGTGGCGGAAAACCATCGGGGCAGTCGTTGAGTGCGGCAAACGACAGTCTATTCTTACCCCGCCGCATTTTCGTTAGGGACGCAGGAAGTCATCTCGATTTTTTAATCGACACCGGTGCTGACCTCTGTGTCTTTCCCCGACAACACAACAAAGAGGATCGGGTGAAATCAGCATATGAACTTGTAGCGGCGAACGGCACAACTATCGCAACATACGGGACAGTTCATCTTACATTGAATTTTGGGCTTCGTCTAGAGTTTCCGTGGAGATTTGTTGTAGCCGATGTTACAAAACCAATAATAGGAGTTGATTTTTTGGCATACTACGACATCCTCGTGGATGTCAAGAATCATAGATTAATTGACAATAAAACAAAACTATCTACAAGCAGGATTAAACTAGTTCGTGACTTCATCACTGGCGGGGGGTACTGTGGCGAGACACCTGCACAAACATCCAGATGGCATGACGGAATTTTACGTCACGCCCAAAAACGACCGAGTCGATTTGACGAGTTCCTGAAAATCGATTACGGAAAAGGAAATAAAACGATGGTGAAGAAACATACTATACACCAGACAGTCGAACACCGACCACCATTGTACCAACATTCAAACTTCTGAAATAAAATTGTTGTACAAATCAAATAATTTTTGTTTAATCTAAACCTCAGTGGAAACAGTCCAAACACCAATCAAATCTTTTTTTGGTCCGATTCATCAATAGTCCTCGGTTGGATTAAGGCTGAGTCATAGAACTCGCCAACCGCATTTCGGCCATACAGAGGGCCAGCATCCCCGAACAATGGCGACACGTACCATCATTGGATAATCCAGCCGACCTACTATCAAGAGGCGTTCCTCCTGGAAAATTAGTCAACAATACTTTATGGTTTTTCGTAACAATTTGCCTTCATGTTAGAGAAGACGCATGGCCTAATCTTAATCCAAGCCCAGACGAATGCACTCTGGAGCGACGAACTAAGATTCAATCCACAGGTCCCGGATCCACAAGGGACAAAGACTTCATACTCAACATTAATCATCAAAATTCCTTCTGACGTATTCAGTGATTAATCGCCTATATTCTTCGCTTCACCAAGGCCACGAAACGGCGCTCCAAAAAGAACAATTCACCCGTTCCATCAGTAACAGAGCTAGACGACGCACAAACTCTGATAATCAAACATGTCCAGCAACAAGGATTCAAGGACGATCTCCAGCACATAATCAAATATGGCGCAGTTTCCAAGGGTAGCTCAATCAGCTCCTTGACCCCTCTTTTGGACCAAGATGGAATCCTTCGTGTAGGCAGACGCCTCGAGTCATCAAATCTCGAATATCAAGCCAAACATCCTGCTCTTCATCCGAATTGTCATCCAATCACCAAGATGCTATTCAATGCGCTACATACAGAAAATATGCATGTGGGTCCTCAGGCTCTACTCGCCATCGCACGACAACAGTTCTGGCCACTCGGCGGCAAGAACTTAGCCCGCGCCGTCGTACAACACTGCGTTCGTTGTGCCAAGGCCAAGCCCAAACTATTCACACAACTGATGGGGAATTTGCCACCTGACCGCGTTCAGCCTGCACGACCATTCATCAATTCCGGAGTCGACTTTTCCGGCCCGATATACGTTCATTTCAAGATCCGGGGTAAACAGCCACAAAAGGCTTACATCGCGGTTTTTTGCTGCTTCGCTACGAAGGCTGTTCATTTGGAAGTAGACAGCGATTTATCAACGGATGGCTTTCTTGGTGCCTTGCGTCGATTCGTATCACGGCGAGGACACTGCCGGAAAATTTATTGCGACAACACCACCAACTTCGTTGGTGCTCGAAATCAATTACAGGAGCTCAATGATGTCTTAAGCAAGAATGCTTCCAAGGAGATGCTACTCCAGGAATGCAGTTCTCGAGGTATTGACTTCCACTTTATCCCCCCTCGAGCTCCTCATTTCGGTGGGCTGTGGGAAGCCGCCGTCAAATCTGCAAAGAATCTAATGCAGCATAGTCTTGCTTGGGCTTTATTGACGTATGAAGAAATGGAGACAGTCATCGTGGGAGTAGAAGCTATTTTGAATTCTCGCCCTATTACGCCAATGTCTGATGACGCCAATGATCTCGCCGCCGTCACGCCAGCACACTTTTGATTGATTGGAGCCACTAACAGCGCTCGTCGACACTCAGGCCCATTCAAACAAGGTCAGTTTACTAACTCGGTGGAACGGTCACGTACGTCAATAACGAGTTTTGGAAACGATGGTCGACTGAATATCTGAATCAACTCCAACATCGCGTCAAATGGAAGGGAATTTAGCAAATCTTCTGCGTAATCAAACCTCTATTCTGGACGCCACCAACAATGTTATGAAAAGAGACCACCAAGCCATCGACATGGAATTTCAGAAGGTTGAAACTCATCTCAATGATCTCGCCTCACAAATAAATTCGATTCATCACGATGCACAACAAGAAGCTCGGTCTCGATCCTTCATCGCATTGTCACTGCAAGCAACACTTTTAACCACCAACTTCTAAAGAACCCAAGGCCTTATCTTGGATGCCCTGGTAAATGTCCATCGAGGAAAAGTAAGCAGACACCTCCTGTCTCCAAGACAACTACGGACTGCTCTGACTTCCATTCGAGCGAACCTTCCACCAAGTTTAAGACTACCGCTCAGTGAAGATGACATACTCCACTTTTACAATCTCATCACACTCGAGGGCAGAATGACGGACAAGCACTTCATCTTCAAGCTTCGGGTATCTACTAACAGACTCTCAACTCCGAATTTGCACAACGATGAATGGGAAACACTTATGTAGCCAACGTCACCCCCTGTATAAGATAGGAGCGCCCGTTGCTGGTTGCGAAATAAACCTCCTAAATCAACGTAGTCCAGACGCCGATTGCCAATTAATGAGAGTCGAGTCGCACTCCAGTTGGACTCAATTACATACGCCAAACCAATGGATCTTCTCCTTACAAACAAAGACTAACGTCAGCATTGTCTGCGGGGAAGAAATGTCCCTGTTAACTCTACAAGAGACAGGCATCTTGACCATTAATAGTGATTGCATCATCAAGCAACCCCTCATCACGATTCGCGGGCATAAGAGCTACTCAACGGTGAGGCACGCTTCCTACATTCCGGCCTTTAACTTAACTGATGTCATTGACCCGCTCAACATGACATCGGTGCTGCGTTACCAACACTACTTCGCCCCACACATCCAAGAATTGAAATCATTCAAGCGAAGGCTGTCAGAAATGAACAACCAAATCCCGGCCTTGATACAAGGACACTCTAATCATCATCATGCCTTGTCCTATGGAGCCCTATGCGTTGTTATCGTAACCATCATTGGGGTAATCTGGATGGCAACACGGAAAAAACTGTTTAATTGTCACTGATGAAGACAACATATAGTTGTCGAAACAAATTTGTCTGACATAGATGAAATAATAAAAATAGCGTATTATTGGAACCATGTTTTTTAAATCTTAAATTTCAAACAAAAAACTTTTTTATTATTTAAATGAGACAAATTTCAATAAATAAATCAGTCATTAATTAGAACTCGGCTCTTTTACTTCGTTTCCTCATCAATTGTGTATCGGTCCAATACCTTTGCACAGCCAAAATCAGTCATTGTGTAACACCTAGATTTGCCCTTCAACCTTTTCCCCTGAAAAGGAGTCTACGAAAACTGAGTTGTGGTGATACACCTCAACTAGTCAAAAATAGCACAGACAAAGGAGTCTGCGCTCAACAAATGGTATGTGAACTAATATGTCGTTTTGTTTCAATTGACCGGGAAAAGGTAACAAGAGTACCAGACCGTATTGTAATTTACATATAGTTTGAGTATCTTTGTTTCAGGTCAGTGCCATGGCGCTTTTTGCTTTGAATTGTAATTTCCTTCTTGAAGAGTGCACAGCAGGGAAAAGACGGTTTCCACCAACAAGTAGAAAAACAAACAAATCTTAATATATAGCTGCTATTGAAAAAGCCTCAATAGTATTGCCTGCTATTGAAAAAGCCTTGTCAACGAAGTGCACTCGTTAGGCGATATGGGTCGTGGCGCTACATTGGCAACTTTTTTGACTAATGTCATGCATATCAAAGGTATTTGTTATTAGCAGTGGAAATATATTATATTAAACATTTTTCTGACACTAGCTGAAATTCAAATTGTCGGGATGAGTGCAACCATTGGAAACTTAGCAGAAATATCTCACTTTCTAGTGGCTTCCGTTTGGTAGAGCTGAGAGAGTATCTAAAGTGTGGAAAAGTTATTTTAGAAATCAATTCAAATGGGCCGCATACATATAGTATTTCTACACATATCATGTGTGTCATGTTTTTGCTTTATTCTTTTTATAACTTTAGTACAGAACGGAAATGACCAGGGCTGATCCAGACTAGCTGGACTTGTGTCGGAAGTTATTTCTAATGACTCGTGTCTGCGAAATTTGTACACCGAGCATAAAAGAAAGTATAAAAATACATTGGTGAAAGCTCTCGAAGATGTGTGTGGGAGTTTGAGTCCAGTTTTGGAAAAAATCCTGGCATGACGGATCATCACTCTGATGACAGATGAACGAAAACTTTTGGAAATAGTCTATGAAATAGCTTGCAGGCTGGGAACGTTACATGTGATATTTTGTACATCATTCTTAGCAGCTGGTGTTAATTTGTCAAAGCAAGTTATTATACGAGCTCCAAATGCTGGTCGGAACTTAATGTCATTGTGCAAATACAAGCAATTGGTCGGTGGTACTTTGATCTGTCCGGCAAAAGACAATTTATTTGTTACCTGAAGACGGAAGCAATTGGAATCCATACGTTTATGTTTCAAAAATAATTGGGTGAGGAGTGTTCTCAGCTCAGCTGTCATGAGTAACTATTTACAATAGAAACTATTTACAGTCCGAGTCCAGACATCATGTTTAATATAATTTTTATTTCAGTTTTATCCTATTTTAGGTGCTATTCGGATTAGAAATGAACATTGAACACTTCATTTTACACCTAAGAGCACAGCTTAATACCTATATCCAGCCACTTGCGATGTCAACACAGTTTACCAGACCGGCGAGTAGTAGTGACTAGCTTAGAGACTGTTAACCCACTGGGAAACAATGTTCAAGATTGATGGGAAAATCTGGTTAACAGCTAGTGTGCCATACAAAAATTGACTAAAGAGACTGCCAGAGCCTTTGCTCAAAGATTGCTGCCCAAGTTAATAGAAATGTGCTCAAGTTAGGTGAAAAATGTTGCAAAAGTGAAACGAAATGCATGTCTCCTGCTATTATGTAATCTCTTGTGGCTGCCAGCAAAGCTCTTAGCTATGAAGGAACAAACTAAAGAAAGATTAGGGGTTTGTGTCGCAATGGGAATGGTAGACTCAGTAGACATATATACCTCATATCAGGCTTTTAAAAGTAGTTATAAAAAGTTAAGTCCATTTTTTGCTCTCAAAGTGCTACTGAACATGGCATGTGGTAGATAAGTATACAGGAGTATACAGGTTGTGCTACAGGAACCCATGGAATTCGAAGTGCCTACAGATTTATCAAGTACAATGATGCGGATGTGATGACTTGTGGCAGTGGAGAAAGTTGTATAGATCCATTGTCTGTTGCTGAATTTTGTAGGCTGCGAGAATTGAGAACATCGTTCAACGAAAGTCCAGAAAAATCATTAAGACCGTTTGATACAAAAAAGGATGGTTTTGTTCCTGGTGAAAGTTCGGCTATTCTTGAACTGGAAGAGTTGGAATACGCAAAACGTCGTGGAGCAAATATATTAGCAAAAATATTGGGTCATGGCCTTTCTGGTGATGCTGCTCATTTAACAGCACCTAGCGAGGATGGTCGAGGTGCATTTTTCGCTTTGCAACGTGCTATAAATTCTGCAGAAATACCACCAGGGCATGTATCATACGTCTCTGTCTCCATCAATAAATATAGAAAAGATCGACGAGGGAATGAATATGAATTTTGTAACAAGTAAGGCAGAATGGAGTGCAGGAGTGGGTCCTATACCACTGAAAAATGCTTTCGTTACCAACCTTGTGCATTTTACCTCTTACACCACTAATGCTCTTGAACGTGGTGAAGCTGTCGAAGCAATCTTTACTGACATGAGTAAAGCTTTCGACAGCATTCCTCATAACTTGATTGTATTAAAGCTCAGGTTGGCTGGTTGCCCGGACTCCTTCCTCACATGAATCATTTCCTACCTTCGTAATAGGACCTACCGTGTCCTTTTTAGGTCCTGCCTTTCTAATAGTATCACTGCGTCATCCGGTGTTCCTCAAGGTAGCCACATTGGCCCACTACTTTTTATAGCTGCTACAAATGACATCTATAGGGTCGTCTGGTACTCCGAAATTCTTACATTTGCAGATGACACCAAGATATTCAAGAATATTATCCGTCCAGCCGATAATCTTGAGTAATCTCCATATATACACGATCAGGTTGTCCTGCGCTTTAGCGGCAGAAACCTCAGGTCCGACGGCTCGTTCTTCCTCAGCTTCCATCAAACGGACTTTGGTAGGATGTAGCCCGTTACCCGCATGATAAGGCTTTATAATCGTGCTGCCCCTCTCCTGCGGGTCATGCATGGCAATGGCAACATTCGTTCGGTTTTCCGGATGTGCGCTGATGAAATCTCCTCCCAATAATTACATTTAATACATTTAATGCACTTTTGTGTCATTTCACTTTCTCACACTAATAAGTTGTTTTAATTTAGTTAAGTTGAGTAAGCTTTCTGTATTCTTCATTGCGTATATCACACTTTATTTTATTTTATTTTATATTTTTTTGTTTTTTTTCTTATATTTTTTTCTTCTTTTCTTTCTTTATTTTCTTTTCTATTCTTGTATTGTTTGCTTCCGTTTGTCTTAACTAGCATTAACTTGTATTAACTTGTATTAAGTTATATATATATAAATAAATAGTTTCGTATAGCCAAATAAATCTGCGAATGCAAAATTAAAATTAATAACATTTTCCTTTTCTTCCATATCATTTTCGTCTTTTCCATCTTCTATATCATATCTTATTAAAAATTTATGTATGATCTTATATATACTATCTTCTCAATCCAGAACTAGACTTGGATTGAAATAAATTTAAAAATCAAATGCTGTTTAATATAATCTGCTTTAGTACAAAATATTCCCATTAGAGGAGTTGATTCAAAGGAGTTGTGCACCAGTTGATTTGTTTATAACCTAAATGAAGCCGTCGTACGTCAACGTCGTCGTAATTCGGCCATCCTACATTTAAATTGACCTCAATTTACATATATTATTATTATTTTTCAATCATCATACAATTTTTCAATTTCGAGCCCGGTAAGTGTTTTCCCAGCAGCCTCAGGAGTGACATCAGTCAGGGGATCATAATCATATAATCTCTCAATTTCGAGCCCAATAAGTGTTTCCCTTGGAGCCTCAGGAGTGTCATCGGTCGGAGGAACAATCCATTTTCTTTATTTATTAGCTTCCAAAACCCAATCATATAGTATTTGGGTTATTTGTCTTTAATTACATATCGATCATTTGGCAATTTTTTGTGTATTACACAAGGGCCCTTAAATAGCGGCATCAATTTTTTATTAGAACCTACAGTATGATCAACATTTCTTATAACAACAAAATCACCTTCATCGGATTCCGGGGCAGGAGAATGTGAATAAAGGAACTGATTTAAATTATTCTCCTGTGACTTTACAATATTATATGAAGCTTCTTGGCGTAGTGGTGGAAAGACTAAATTTAGTAGAGGGGTGAATTGTACTATTCAAGGCATATTCAACATTAGCTAAGTAAGAACTCCAATCTTAATGGTCAATAAGGTCAGATATTTTACTTAATATGTGTCGTAATACTCGGTTGATCCTTTCCACTTGACCATTGGCCTGCGGAGAAGCGGTTGCATTAAGTATATGTTGTATGTTTCTTTCTTCTAAAAAGTTATTAAATTCAGCAGAAGTGAAACAAGTGCCTCTGTCACTTACTATTCGCCTCGGTCGGTTATAATAGGAGAAATATTGACTCAAAGCACGACAAGCTTCCTTTGAAATTGTTGAAGCTGCAGGGTATAATTTTAAAAATTCAGTGAAACCATCGACAATGACTAAAAGGTATTTTTTCTTATACTGAAGAGATGGAAGTGAGCCTTAGTGGTCAATATGTATGGTGTCAAACGTAATAGCAGCTTTTGGTATGTTATATAGATTACGTTGTTTAGTACGTGCAGGGGCGAATAATATTTTCTATCATTTCCTGAGGGACGTAGTGTTTATTGTTACCAAATGGGGATTTACGGAAGACTAGACCGTCCTTCAATTCAAATCCATCAAGAGGTTTATTTTCTAAATCAGATTTAAGTTTTTCTATTTCGGGATCACGACATTGTGTTACTTGTAATAAGAAGTCTAAGTCTGATTCATCATAAGTAGCAGTTACCTCAGTTCGGCTTAGAGCATCAACATGGTTCATGGCAGTACCACTGCGGTGTTGTATCGTATAATTATAATTTTCTAGAAAAAGGGACCAACGAGCTATTTTTGCGGAATGAGACCGATTCTTCACTTTTTCAGCAAGCGAATTACAATCAGTTATTATTTTAAAGGGTATACCTTCGACATAAGTATGGAATCGTTTGAGAGCGTAAATGATAGTCAGCGCCTCCAATTCATAACTATGAAGTTTAGCTTCATTGGCAGAAGTGGTTTTTGAAAAATAAGCGACAGGATGGAACTTTTTATCATCTTGTTTTTGCAGAAGTACTGAACCAGATTCAAGTGTACTGGCATTACAATGTAACGCGGTTCACGTTCGGGATTATATATGGAAAGAATTGGGGATTCAAGCAGTTTTTGTTGTAGAATTTTAAAACATTGAACACAATCAGTATTAAAGTCATAAGGGGTATTCTGCCGTAGCAATCAAGTCATAGGTTTAGCAATCGCTGAGAATGAATTCACGAATCGTCGGAAATACGAGAATAGTCCCAGGCATCGTTCTAATTGTTTTCGGTCAACAGGCAGAGGGTAATTTTTGATAGCACTTAAATGTGTATCAGTTGGTCTGATTCCAGACGAATTGGCACAATATCCTAGGTAATCGAGTTCAGTATATGCAAATTTGCATTTTTTGAATTGAAGTTCAAGACCATGTATTTTCAGAAGGCGTAGTGCATTAGCTATTGTTTCGATATGAGCGTCAAAGTTTTCTGAAGCAATTAGAATATCATCTTAGTAAACTACAAGTTGTCTTCTACGAATAAGTTCATTAAGTACATTATTGATAAAACGCCGAAATACTGAAGGAGCATTTTTAAGACCAAATGGCATACGTAAGTATTCATATTGGTCATCAGGTGTAACAAAGGATGTATATTTTATGGGGTCTTGATCCATTTCAATTTGATGAAACCCACTCTTAAGATCAAGAAGGGTGAAGAAATATTTTCAAGGCAATCATCAATAAGAGGTAGGGGGTAATTATCTCGAACCGTTATTTTATTTAGGGGACGTAATCAACGCATTTACGAATTGCTCCTGATTTTTTTCTAACAAGTACAAGGGCAGAAGCGAAGGGCGAATTGCTAGGACGTATGATTTTCCTTTCTAACAGATCGTCAACAATTTTCTGAACTTCAGTTCTTTCATAATGTGATAATCGACGAGGTCGACAGAAGATAGGAGTATTGTGCTGAAGACTTTTGGACATTCGGTAATAATCAACGAAGATCTCGCTAACAGGAGATTTATCATAAATTTTATTAACAGTTTTCAAGAAAATTTCATTTTGCATATGATTAAGCAAAGGGTTAATATTAATAGAAACTTCAGATGGACAATCGATATTGCATAATTCCTCAAAGGCGATATTGACCAAAGGATCGATTTCACTAAGTTGCACGTTACTTTCCTCGGAAGGATTATTTTGTAATAAAATTGAAGATTGCTCCTTTCCAAAAATGTCACTCCCAAGGGATATTTTGGCTAAATTCAAATGTTCTATTTCAGCAGTCACATGTGGTTTTAAACAATTAGTAAATTTTCTCAATTGTAACAATTTATTCTTGGTATATTTAATGAATGAATAACATAAGTGAACGTTTAATCTAGGCATCAAGTCTCTTCCTATAATCATAGGATAAGAGGAGGAACTTTCGTGAATAACAATAAATTCTTGCTTAATACTTATGTCTTTAAATTTAATCAAACTGCGAATTCTCCCATTCGACATGATGTTTTGGTTTCCCAAACCGCGATATCCGGAAGGTCTATTTAACTTGCCGAAGACGGAAGACTCTTGTTTCTCGGAGATGGAACTTCTAGGACTACCCGGGTCAAATAAAGAAACCACATGTGAGTACTTTTTATAAACTGGGCTAAAGGCAACACCTACCAATTGTCGGGCTCGAATTTGTTGACATAAGTTATCATTATCATCGTTCTCATCTCCATCTTCTTTAGGCTGAGGGCGGCGTTCCACAAAGGCGGCGATTCTTGAAGGTCGATGTGGGCAGTTTTTGTAAATGTGGGTTGGCGAACCACATCAGAAGCATGACCCTTCAGGGCGTTTGGGCTTATTACAGCGGTTCTGGTAATGGCCAAACCGCGAGCAATTATAACACCCTACCAGGGCATCATCTGCATCATGGAAAGAAGTTGATGAAGACGGTTCCATAACGGATGTTGACCTGGAAGTTCCAAGTTGAGCAGGAGACTTAGGTGTTAACGTAGCATCAGTTGATCTTCCTAAGGGTGGTGTATACACAGAGGCAGCGGGGATAGGCATTCTGGCTTCGGAGTGTGACATAGAGGAAAGATTGACAAGTTTCCTCTTATACCGTTTTATTAATACCTTCAGTTCTCGTATCGTTGTAGCACCATAAGGGATAGAAGCATTTGCAGACCTCCCTCCTATCCCTTCAATAATTGTATCTACCAGTTCCATCTCAGGTATATTGCCACGAGTGGCGATCTCTTGCATTTCTATAATATATCGATGAACGCTCTCACCGACTCTCAAACGTCTGGACCTAAGTTGTTAATATACTTCATTCGTTGTGTGTAAATACCCAAATCCTTCAGTCAGATTAGCTCATGGTAGAATGGTTGAACCATCGATTCAATAATACTTATGTCCAAGAGTATGGGCGTAGCGGCAGGCGAATGTGATGTTTTTCTCAAAGCATCAATTTATTTTTGTAACAAAAGGGTTTCTTTTCCTATTTTTAACTTACTTAACTTTTTGTCAAGAATCGGCAATACCACTCCACTAGGGTTATCAGGATCTCTTAAATCTACGGCAGGACTTGTAGCATTATCTACCATGGTATTTATGTTGATTATTGCGTTTCAATTTGTCTCACATGGTTTTCATAGCCTCAATTTGTGAGATCGAGGCAGCAGGGGGCACTGGCACTTCAACAGCATCTAATATTCCTAGCATATCCGCTCTACTCATGATGAGTTCTCGTATAAAATTGTCAAAGGTAAAAAAAATTTGTAAAAATTTGACTTAAGGCTCTTAATATCATCAAAACACACCTTGTTTTATTTATCTGATTTTCAAACATTCAGGTTTATAAGCTTGAAGACACTGTTTTTCTTCTCCAATAAAAGTTTTCAATAATTTTTCAAAACCGCATGCCAAAATTTCAAAGTTCACAAAAATTAAGGTTTTCTTTTAATTCACTGTTTCCAGGCCGCACAAGTTGTTATACCACTTCTGATATTGTAGACTATCATTAATAAAACAGCCAGTTCAAGTTATAATAGTTCATTTAATAATAATGGCACAGTTTACATTCATAAGTTACTTCTTAAGCACATAAAAAAAAACGTAATTATCATACGCACATCAACTACAAGACAAAGAACAGACGCGGTTCTTATCAGTGCGCCAATCTCCGGGCGACGCTTCATATACTTACTAGTATAGCATACTTACATACTAACACTAACTTAAAACTTAAGACTAATTGCAGCAGAGGGCCGCAGTACATTTGGGTGGGTTTAGTATCAGCTGAGGCTAGCATGTAAGACTACACCCCAGTTAATCGAAGACCTGGATAATCGAGGTTCTAATGTACTTATGTTTATTTTAGACGATGTTAATACGTACGATAAACACCCTAATAATAATTTATTTACGTCGTTTTTGAAATTTGCAACATTTCAACAAAACAGATGTCACAATTTGAACTTTTTACGCCGTTGTACGTTGCGTGTGAATGCTCTAACATTATCGGACGAATGGTTCGATCCAAATCGTCGACGCAACGTACAACAAGTTATATGATGTATTTTTCTTTGATCATCTGTAGGCACCTTAGCGAGGGTTCACATCTGTGGATGGAATCGCGGAATCCAGGAAAGTGAGGGTAAGGTGAGTGGAAGAGAGGAGTGGCCAGTCGACCAGAAATCCCTATCCCGATGTGGATTCCGAGATTTCGTTTTCTTAGTGTGTGTGTGTCCGAATTATTCGGAGTGTCACATTCATCATTCTGGTCGTGGATGTTGAACGAGTAACATCTCTTGTTTTTTGAGTTTTAACAATTTTTATGAGTTTAAATCTAGCAGGCAACATTAATTATCTGCTAGAGAATGCAACTATATCATAAATTTGGATATAAATGCACTAAATTTTCAAATTTACGAAAATCATAAAACACGTATTTACAACTTCACCTCACGAGACCCAAACAAAAATGATATCTTATGATTGTGTTTGTGAATTGTACCGAATTTTGGCTGGCTGTATTCCACAATTCCATTCATAGATGTGAACCCTAGCTTTGATACTCACCTGCTTTCGGCAACTTATACTGCGCTTGCACCGACCGAAATCAAGTAGATTTAATGAGATGATTTAATAAATCTCCTCGCCCGTTTACACCGCCAGTGAGGAGATTTAGTTTGACACTTCGACATATTTCTTGTGAAATTATTAGCCGTGTTTTATTATGCACTGATCTATATGGCTCTGGCTCAGTTATAATAAAACGATACGGATCATTGTTTCCGGAGGTTGGCAGCAATGTGAGTTTTGACATGCCAAACTGAGAACAGCTGTTTTTAAAGTGACATCAAACGTATTAAAAGTTGTTTTGAAAACTTCCGTATTTAAATTTGTTTATTTAATTCTGTTTAGCTAGTTTAAGTTTATAAACTGTATTTAATATAAATTGGAACATTTGTTCATATATTTATTTACTTTAAATAATATATGAAAATGGCAGAGGCTGTCATTTTGGTGAGTGAAGTTTTAATAATAAACTGAGTTAATAACTTACTAATGCTTGGTTATTAATAGAATTTCCTGGAAAGTGAAGACGAGAGCGATAGTAGTTCCTCTTCCTCTTCCAGCAGCTCCATGAGCTCCTTAAAGGATACACACGAAAGAGTGGAGAATTTCTTGGAAATCATCGAGAGGTATAATGCCGATGATTTCAAGAAAAATTTGAGATTGGGACGTACAACGGCCAACACTTTAATAGGTAAAAAAACGTAGTGTTATATTATTCTAATTATTCATTTACTTTAAACTTCATATTTAGATCTTTACTCGGAATCTGAGCGCTTCGCGGAAAACCAAAGTAAGGGTTTGGCCAAAATCCTTCCACAAAAGGAAATATACGTTTTCTTGTGGTACATGGCCAATACAAATACCTTTCGAGAAATCGGAAATTTATTTGGTATTTGTAAATCAACTGCATGGAGCATAGTAAGAAGAGTTACCATGTGGTTGATTTCTATTGGCCATAGGTATATTAAATGGCCAAATCCAACCGAAGCGCTTCAGAATGCAGCAGCATTTGAGGAAAGAACTAGAATCCCCGGGGTTGTCGGGTGCATTGATGGGACGCACATTGTAATCAAAGCTCCACAGGACCATAAAGAAAGCTACTGTAATAGAAAAAAATACTATAGCATATCTTTGCAGGCAGTAGTGGACTGTAAAAAAAGGTTCATAAGTGTGTATTGCGGCGAACCGGGGAGTCTGCACGATAGCCGTGTTTTGAGGAGGTCCGAGTTGTACCGGAATGTGCATGACGATCAACAGTCATACTTCCCAAGCAACAGTTTCCTGCTTGGCGACAGTGCCTATCCATCATTTGTTTGGCTGGTTACTCCTTTCCGGGATAACGGGAGACTTTCAATAATTGAAAAGAACTTCAACACTATCCATTCAAGGGGAAGAGTCGACGTGGAACACGCATTTGGTCTTCTGAAAACCAGATTCAGAAGACTGCTCCATTTTACTGAGCTCACACACATAAAGTTTGTTGTGAACTTAGTAACATGTGGTTGCGTTTTGCACAACATGTGCTTAGAGAATGGAGAAATATTCGAGGAAGAATATCTCGAAGCACACATCGGCACTTCCGAAAATCTTGAAGGTAGTGGAACTCTAACCAGCAGTTCGAGACGAGAACAACTGGTCAAGTTATTAACGGAAAGGAGGATACTCTAAAAAATGAACATAATTGTAATATAATTATAATATGATTAATAATTTTATGATTATAAATTTTGCAAATTCCAGATTCCAGATGAGAGAGGAACACTTACATGAATGGGTTGATATAAATTCAGAAAATAGCGAAATCTTTGGAGGTATGTTTTTGAAATTGAAAAATAATGTATAAAAAAATTATTTATTCATATAATTGCAGTTGAAATAATTGGACTACAAAACTATCCAGAAGCAGTGAAGACACAAAATTCACAATGAAATATTTTAATAAATAATTATAATATTAATTATAGTAAGTTACATATTTTATATCTAATAATAAATGGCTTATAATAACTTAAAACTAAATTTATTATTTGGCTCTTAACTCTAAACTACACTACACTTATATAAATAATATAATTCTAAACTACACCTCAAAGTAATCTTTGACGATCTTCTTTCTTTCTTCGAACCTTACGTTCCGATCGGCCAAAGATTGCCTTCTGAGGCGTAGTTTCTCCGCCCGATACGCAGCTTTATCCAGGCGGTCTTTTTCCTTCTGCGCAATTCTACCCCGCCGGTATTGCTCTTGGCTGTAGCAGCTACGCGTCGAGGGGCCCGGCATAGGTGGTTCATCTAAAAAAATATTTGTTAGTAAAATGTATGCAAAATAATTGTAAATGATTGATTACATGGGGAAGTAGCCGAAATAGTTTGACGGCTGGAGGAGTCTCGTGCTGAAGGACCTTCGTGCGTAGATGGTTCAACTAAATTAACATTTGTTACTAAAATATATGTAAAAACTGTAAATGATTACCTGGGGAGTGCGACATGTCCAATCCAACACTAGGTGCAGGACCCATCATGGACAATGTGTGACAATTCGTTATTTCTGATCGGGTGCCAAAAATCTGCTCCATAATTTCATGATATGGAGCAGAACTTGCACCCGCACCAGCTCTCGAATTGTTGTCTCTTGTCGCCTTATATGCTCGCAGCAAGTTTTTCAACTTTGCATTGAGCATCTCAGTTGTTGTAGGAGCACTCTAAAATGTAAATAGATTAAAAATTGGAATCCCAAAAGTATATATTACTTACGAGTATCCCCTGTGCTAGAAGACCTTCCAGCACGTTGGCCATGGCGAACCTCCGCCTTTTTACATGGCCAAACTCCTCAGCCCGGTCTGCGTACGCGTTTAGAAACGCAACAGTCTCTTCGCGCGTCCATTGTCTTCTTACGCTAATAAAAATGGAACGGCACCGTACGACACTTAAAAAAAGAAAACCAAACAAGGGACAAACACAATTTTCAACAAAATACACAAATAGTCCCCACTATGTTGACTTGGACATAAACGACACAAAAACAGACAATTTCGGGTACGGTACACTTATACAAATAACACTCATAACTTACGCAATTTAAATAAACATATAACATTAAAATAAACATATAACATGCCCGACAAAACGAACTACTCTCCGTTAAATAAAATCATTACTTGTTTGATTTCTCCATTTTTGTTAATTTTTGCTGTCAAAACAATTCAAAATAAAAATAAGGCAGACGCCAAAAATTACACAAGCGAAAGTGTGTAACTCGCGAACTAAAAAATGGATCAATCGAAATGATCCCGATAGCAAGCAAGATCACGAGTTGTTGTTGGAATACATTTAAAAGATCTAGTACGTTCGTGATCCATATAGATCTCTTTCATAATAAAACGCGGCTATTGTGTTTTGTTTCGAATCTATTACAAAACATTCTTGCACTAGAGTCCATGCTTTCCTTTGCCTCTTTTGATTTATTATTAAAATCAATAACCGCGCCACATAATGAAATCAAACAACGCGCACAACAAATTGAGCACATTTCGGAAACGTCGAAAGAGTACTAAATTGTGCTAAGACTGAAAATGGCTCAAATGATCACCACTAGATGGTGCCACTGAGGCTATTTAGTGAGGATTTGGAATTAATCATGTAAGAGATGATTCTAATTCAAACTCAATATATATAAAAAGTTTGGTTTCACACCATCACACTTATAATGATGTTTCATCCGGGATGCAGGAACCAAATATTCCTTTGGATGGTGATCCAATTTGACTTCCTAGAACACAAAAGTTTAAAATGCCTATGAGACAAGTCCCCAACATAAAGGAAAAATACTAGTTTGTATGTTAGTTAGATTACTGGCAGTTCCTTGGTCCAAACATTAGACACACTTTGTGTCAGCCATCGGCCAATAATGTAGGAGGCAGATGCACTACCAGGGGAAGGTTATGGACCTCACCACGAGCATTCCGAATCCATTTTATCAACCAAACCGGGTGGAATTCCACCAAAGCTCGTGTGAGGTCATAGGACACTCGCTTACACCGTCACCAGGCTATCCCTCACATTAGGTGGACTCCCACCTAGTAGCACTTACGGGATGGTTATCACTTTATCACTTATACACGTCCTGGGCGGAATCCCACACCAGGAATCTCAACAGCAAGATTTGAGGGATAAAGGAATATATGTGTCAGTAAGTAACTTAACAGAATAGTAAATTGGGAATTCTACGTTATTCCTATTTTATTCTAAATAACTAAAACCTATGTATATTTATATATTAATGAAGACAAGTCTCAGTGGCTACGCACTTGTAGTTCCTCTTTCCTCAAGTTATCACTACATCATACTCAATAACACACTCACTCTATTTGATTCAAACACTGACATTCAAATCTACTTCCGTTCCAGACGAAAGTATTCTCACTACTGAGCATATGCATAAGTTTGATAAGTGATGCAACTTCGTTGTGTAGAAATAATAATTCCATATTGAGATTGAACTTACCATATACTCTTCTTACAATCAACTCGCAAGATTTTGGAAATGTATGGTAAATCGTGTAAGGTTAAGCAGGATTTAGGGGTAAATCTTCTCAAATCTTCAAAGGCCTCCTCCAATTTCTTCCACTCTTCCCCATTTAGGACTTTTCTAACCCATAGTTTTCCAGCTGTTGCCTTTATTTCATCCTCCCACCTTCGAATTTGTCTACCTCTTTTCCTTTTTCTGTTTCTCGGATACCAGAACATTATGTTTTTGTTCCACTTATCGATTCCACTTGCCTGTCCATTGCCACTTGAGTGTTCTTATTCTGACTGAGACGTTTTCTATCTTCGTACGGTTCCTGATGGTTTTGTTGCTTATTCTGTCAGACCTCCTTATGCCCAGCATGCTTCTCTCCATTGCTGACTGACAAGTTTCCAATTTTTTACTTTGCGCTTTGGTGAGAGCCCAGGTTTGGCATCCATAAGTTAGAACTGGTAGCACGCAGGTGTTATACAGCTTTGATTTGATGGAAACCTTGATTTCTTTGTTTTTCATTATTTCTTTTATTACATTTCCAAGCGCTCCTAATTCTGGTATCTATTTCCTTTGACATTACATCTGTCATTGAAATTTGTTGGCCTAGATAGTTGTACTCTCTCACGTAGTCGATTTGCTCGCCATTTATGATGATGGAATCTTCAGATGCATTCGTTAACGCTTCGGTTTTGGCGATGTTCATTGTTAGACCTACATTACCGCTTTCTCTTTCTTGGTCTATGAGCATGTTTTGTAGATGTTGTCTTGTTTCGGCGAATAATATAATGTCGTCAGCGAACCGTAAGTGAGATAGTTTTTCCCCGTTTATATTCAGTCCAAACTGATCCCAATTTAGTTTTCGGAAGATTTCTTCTAGGACGGCTGTGAATAGTTTAGGCGATAACGGGTCTCCTTGTCTTACACCCTTGTTTATTTTTATTTCGTTTCCTTCTTTTTCTAACTTTATTTTAGCCGTGCTGTCAGTTTATACGTTTTTAATAATTCTGATGTTCTTTTGTTTGACTCCTTGGTTCTTTAGACAGTGCCAGATACTTTCATGCTCAACTGAGTCAAATGCTTTATTGTAGTCGATGAAACAGCAGTAGAATGGTACGTTGAACTCCTTGTTCTTCTCGAAAATTTGTCTCACAGTGTGTATATGGTCTAGTGTTGAGTAGCCTGCTCTAAAGGCGGCCTGCTCCTTAGGCTGATTTTCATCGAGAGTTCCTGTTATTCGGCCTAGGACTATTTTGGCAAGACTTTGTAGATGTTTGACATTAGACTGATGGGTCTATAGTTGTTTATTTCTGCCTTGTCACCTTTTTTGTGAAGCAGGATGTTCGTTGATGTTGTCCAGTGTGTTGGAACTATATCGGTGTGTAATATGTCGTTAAAAATATGCTTTAATAGTGGTGCAATGTGGTTCCTGCAGCTTTGAAGTAATTTGTTGCTGATCTCGTCGGGACCAGGAGCTTTATCGTTTTTCTGTGTTTTTATTGGCTTGTATATTTCATCTTCTAGTATAGGTGGCACACTGTCGTTGTTGTTTAGGTCGGTACTTTCTATTTGATTCTTGCTGGAATATAGGTTTTTATAGAAGTTTGTTGCTATTGATGATATGTCTGACCTTTTTGTCCTTGTCCTGCATTGTCGGTCTTTCATATTAGGTATCCAGTTGGTTTTGTCTGATAAAGCTTTGAGGGCCTTTTTTATGCCACCGGTCTTGTTGATGTATTTTTCAAAAGTATTGATTCTCAGGTGTTCTCTATCTTTTCTTATTTCCATCTTAATTTTTTTGCTCAGTTTTCCTATTTGTTCTCTGATAGTTTTCGTTTTATTTGATATGCTGATTAAATTTGATCTTTCATCTAGGAGATCGTTAGTTTTTTCTGATATGAGTCTCTTGTTCTTTGATTTGCCTTCAGTGCTGGTTTCAGCTCTTGCTGTCAGTATTTCATGTAATACGTTGTATTTCTGTTTGGTACTTAGATGTTCGAGACATGATTCTGTCACAGAGTTGAGATTCTCTTTAATGGTGCCTACACTTGCGTTGATGTGTGATGTCGTTGCTCTCTCTTTGAAAGGTCGGCTTGATTTCGTAGCAGATGATGTGTTCAGACATGCTCTTAGCATTCTATGGTTGCTATTGAAGTTGAGGTGTGCGATGGTACCACAGTCGTCAAATGATCTGGGTCTGTTCGTTAGAAAATAGTCTATTTCGTTTCTATACCGGCCGTCTGGCGATATCCATGTCCATCTACTAGAAGCTCTCTTCTTGAACTGACAGTTTAGTATTTTCATGTTGTTTTCGAACGCCATTTCGATTACTTTCTGTCCGTTTCTTGTTCTTTTTCCGCTACTGTAGGGACCCAGTACGATGTCTTCTCCATTTCTCGGTGTTCCAACTTGTGCATTAAAGTCCCCCATTACAATGCAATTTGGCATTACAAAGCATTAAGAGACGCGTAGAATGACTCAATTTCTAAGGTAGTAGATTGCTCGGTTGGCGAGTAGATTTGCACTACAGACCATATTTCTTTAGCTAATGTTCTAAAGAAGCTTAATGTAGCTTAATGTTCAATATAGCAATTCTTTCTGACATGCCGATTATTTCTGAAATGAAGGGTTTGAGTGTTTGAGTCTATGTATTTAGTGATTTGCTGTTTCGTCGTTCTAAAGGCATTCTTTTGAGATAGAGGGGTAGTATTTGGAGGGTAGTGGTCATCTTTCCCCGCGGTGACCAGTCGTCTTGGGGTGAGTGTGCTGGTCTCATTGGATAAATAAGTTTTAATGGTCGGTGTCTATTCGTCGTTTTTTGAAGTTGAGGGTAATGACGGTGATGCAGGTCTGCCCCGTGCCATGTAGTTTAACATACTTGTTTTGCTGATCTTTTTTGGGGCCGACGTGGGTCGATTGTTGGGTGATTTGTTTGGAGAGCTACTGTAGTCTCTTTTCCGCTTGTCTCCTTTGTCTTCTTTCGACTCCTTTATTACAATTTTATCTTTAACAAAATAACAAATTTTGCCCCTTGCCCTTTCTTCCTGTAACTGAGGTAGAAGTTCCTTCCTTTTCTCCAGAGTTTCCTTGCTGAAATCCTCCTTGATGTAGATTTCTTCAACTAGTTTCTTTTTGTTCTTTAGTATTTCGTTTCTTCTCCAGTTTGTTGTAAACGTTACCAGGATGGGGCGTGGTGTGTTATCTTTCTTTACTCCTAGTCGATAGGCGTTATTTATTTCTTGTGGGCTGATATGAATATTCACGTTCTTTTTCAAGCAGTTTTGTGATGGATTCGATGGAGGGTCGTTGTCTGATCCTTCTTTTATGCCAAAGAAAATGATACTATTTTTTCTTTTCTGATCGTCCAATACCCTGATTTTGTCTTGTAAGGTCTTGACTTAAGTTTTCAAGTTTTTGTTTTCCTCCACAAGCGCAGTTAATCTTTCGTTTATACTCTCCGATACCTTTTTAGTGACGGCTTCAGTTATATCTCGTGTTTGCGCTGACATTTCCACCTTCATTTTTTGTCAAAAAACATCCATTTGTTTTGCCATGTTTAGGTGATTTTGTATGGTATACTAAATCAGTTTTTGCAATGCTGATTTGTTGTTGGCGACCATATGTTATTTTGACAGTTCTGTTATCCAGTTAGCAGCACTTGCTTGAGGATGGTAGTACGACAACTACTTCAAGTGTATCCGATGTAAACTATGGTCGTGTTGTACTCTGTGTGTTGGTGCCTCTGTTTCGTAGTGTAGATGAAGAAGTAAATGGTTTTCTCTCGCACTCCGTTGCCTACTGCATGGTTCACTGCGTATATTCTCCACTACTCACTTCGTCGATGGTAGCTTTCATTGTTTGTTGGTATTGACAATAAGTTATAGTTATTTAGTGAGGAGTAGGATTTACTGTTACTGTTCCTTCGTTGCCTCGTGCATATGCGTTTTTGTTTGAACAATAACATACAGTTTCGTTTCAAATGTTTCTTGTGCAACTATTTATTTCAAATGTGTGTTGAATGGTAAGTTCATTTGTTATTGTTGGTCAGCGTTTCACGATAAATTATAAATAACTTTTCACTTGTTGCAATGCAGCAGATTTTGATTGATCACGACCATTCTATTTCAGAATAATTGAGAATGAATAATTGTTATCCTCTACAAGACTAGAGGTTCCTTTTAGCACAAAGAAAGCTTAGTGCAACTTATTTTGCAGTTGACAACTGAATGCTCAAACAAGTCTTAGTCCTTTATACACTATAGATACCACTTCAACTTTATGTAAATAGTCCGTTGTGTAATTTGTTGGATTTTATATCATAAATCGGCCACTCGTTAGTATATACACGCTACTGCTCGTTAAGCATACACTATTACGCGCGCAGAAATCAAGTACAGCAACCAACGGTTTCACAACCGGCACAGTTGAGTTGTTCTATATTCAAATTAAGCCTTTCGACACTCGTGCACACGTCTGTCTCCGTTGACGGACAAACTCCAACTCCAACTAGATGTATAGCGAGGGGTTAAAATAGATAGTATTTAGTCAATAGCCCTAGTATTCACTCTTATTATGCACATGAGCGAGAGCCGGATAGATTTTGTGTTCCAGCAACAACGCGTGATCTCGATAGCTATCTCGTGGGAATACGTGCACGAACCTATCATGCCTTAGCTCAACTGTTATCCGACTCTCGGTCAAGTGCATAATAAAACGCGGCTTATTTAGGAGTTAATTCGTATTAATGAGTTGATTGATGGTGTTTGGGAGTTAAAATTGATTCTATTGTATTTAGGTATGTTCAAAGTTTTTTCAGTATTTATAAAGGTTTTGTGTTTTGCCACAATTTCACATTCCAAGGCGTATCACAAGCCGCGCACCTAAGAACTCTCCTTACGTATGTTCTCTTACATTCACGATGAAAGCCTGCGTGGCACGTATCACATTGAACACCCTTGAAAGACAGTATTTTGCAAATTCTTCAATGTATATTTAAAATGCCTTATACCCAGAAAATTGCCTTTTTGCATAAATAGCATTCTTGAATAATATGAGCGAAACTTATTTTCAAGTAGGTAGAAAAGTCAGCGATAGTTTTGGCACCAAAATATATGTTTTCGTCCAATTTAACGTGATAGCCCAAATCAATCCACTCATTCATAAGCCGTTCTGCTCGATTTTTGGTGCGCAATTCTTGCGTTATGTTAAGCGCAGTCATTGAGTTGATGTAGTACTCTTCCGCGAAAATAATTTCTTTGAGCACAAATCGAAAATAATTGCGTTCGATTTCAGCGCTGGACTGAAGAAATGCCTTGTGTGTTTCAGTGGACATTATTTGTATACAGATACCATTTGCATTTGTAGCAGACAAAACCAGACAAAATTTCAAAATAAGCACGAAAAACTAGGGGAAGTTTTGAACTAAGAACTATTTTTATTGCTATTCCCTTTATGCCTAAGATAGCATTAAAGCCTAGAGATGGAAGTGATTTCCGAACCTCAACGTTGTTTCTAAAAAGGAACATAAGTGTAAAATCGCTGTGAACTGAAACCTACGTAATAAAATCTCCCTGAGTTCAATATTAGTTCACGACTGCACTGAAACATTTGCTTGTCGTTGTTTATATTTACCTTCGTTTCATTTCGTTTTCGCCTCTCTGCACTTGTTCATTAGTAACTAAAGAGTACTTCATGAGGTTCTCTCACATATATTTCTTCCGTTGTTCCTTATCGCATGTATTTCGTTTGTATGTTTCGTTATTGCTACTCAAATCAAGGTTTATCTTAAGAACAACGTTGGGCCTAGGAACAACGTTGCTCCTAAGTCAACACTGCTCCTAATAAATAACTCTCTTCTAAAAATCACTAGTAGCAGAATCGATGTTTCTAGCATTGAATTAATAGACCAGGAATGGCCCTAACGTATTCATATAGAATACGTGAGTGACGCTCTCCTTGAAAGAACAAAAGTGTGCGTTATCACTCAAACACTAATGTAAAGTGTGGTACCGCAAAACCCCCTGGATGTAGTAGTAATACAAGCCATGAACCAGACCTGTTTACTAGCACATCCAAAGCATATGCAGGCCGGCTGCCACATCGATGAATATGAAATTTCATATGAAAAATGAAATTTTCATCGCGCGAGTTTTGAAAAACGCAAATATATTATAATAAAAATCAGTTTCTAATTAATTTTATGAATTTTATTATATACAAAAATGATTACACTTGCATAGAATGAAGTATTAATATATATTTATATACAGAAAAGTAAAATATTGACGAAGTTGAAATTTAAAAGGAAATACGAAATTTTGTGTGCGGGAATTTTAAATAAATAGAACATTTTGTGGCATAAATCATTTTTTATTCATGTTAAGCAATTTAACAAAATATTGGCAACAATTAATATACAAACTTACATGAAATAATAGCAAAAAAACATATTTCATCGTGTTTATTTGAAGCAAACAAATGCGTTATTATATATAAATGGAAAATTTATTCATCTTTTTAATAACTTTAATAATAAATCCAACAATGAAAATTACAAAATCTTATATTGTAAATAATTCAATCTCTTAAGGTAATAAATAATTTTTTTATTAATGTGAAGCATACTATAGTTAAAGTACATAACAAAAAAGAATAAGTATCAAAATATAATAAATTAAAATATAAATAAATAACAAAAAAGAATAAGTAACAAAATATAATAAATTAAAATATAAATAAATAACAAAAAATAATAAGTCACAAAATATAATAAATTAAAATATAAATAAATAACAAAAAAGAATAAGTAACAAAATATAATAAATTAAAATATAAATAAATAACAAAAAATAATAAGTAACAAAATATAATAAATTAAAATATAAATAAATAACAAAAAATAATAAGTAACAAAATATAATAAATTAAAATATAAATAAATAACAAAATATAATAAATTAAAATATAAATAAATAACAAAATATAATAAATTAAAATATAAATAAATAACAAAAAATAATATGTAACAAAATTTAACAAATTAACATATAAATAAATTAGAAAACTAATAACAAAAAAAATACATACAGTGCTGCATATTAATTAAATTTTTGAAGTTTCCTTGTTTTTAATGTTAAGGAACTATTATTTGTGGCTTTCGTGAAGTTATTTAATAAAATATTGCACAGTGACGAGCACAATTTGCTGAAAATTTCAAAATTGGTTAAACCGCAAGAGCATACACGATCCAAGTCAACATCAAAGTTATCAGAAAGGATTGACTCAAAAACTAGAGCCCTTAAGAGACCTTTCTGATTGGTTGTCCCTAAGAAACTTTTGGAGAATTCCATATTAGAAATTATGTACTGGAAGATAGCACACATATGGAAAAATTAAATTTTGACACTAGCTGTAGGAATGTGGAGTCCACCACGTTGCATCGCATCAAAGTATTCATCATCTATGGGGACACCTTTGTCATCCATAACTTCGAGCTTACATCTGGCGCAATTGATTTTTCGCTCGGTTGCATATGTGGCATATCCACATGCATATATATGGGCAGATTCATCAATTTGAACACTTGCAAGATACGACGAATCAAAAATGGGCTTAAAAATTGTGGTGTCAATATTATCTTGAACTCTATTTTCGCCATAATCTGCGATAAGGCCTTGAAAATTTTGCCTTTTGTTGAGAAAAACATTGTGAATACGAATTTTTTTCTCCGATTCTAAGAGTTCCGTATAAGAAACATTATACCGACAACCAGAAAGAGACCGATATAAGCGGAATCTTGCTTCCAAATCGTCGGTTTGAAACTTTCCTAGCAAAACGTACTTTAATTTCAAATTGTTCAATGTATAACTTACTAAGTCCAATAAAGTGGACGTAGTAAGAACTGCAGCTTGATACGTATCAGAAGAAAATGTATTGAAATTATTTTCTGCCTGATTCCAAGTGTGAAGCCAATTTTTAAAATTGGTCAGAAATTCCACCTGGGCGCCAGATAAATTGAAAATAGGGCTACAGTAAACGTTTCTTTTGTCTCTGCCTTTGTGAAGTTGCTTCACATTAACAATGTTCCACCAAGTGCGAATAATTTCGCAAAAATCGGCAATTTGGGAGCAACCTTCGGACTTCAAGGCTGCGATGGTGGAATCATGAAATATATTGTCTGCATAACAAACTTTTTGCCTATCCAGATTGCTAGTGTCAATAGTTTTTAAATTTAATTTGAAAGCCTTTCTAACACTCAGGTTTCTTTCGCGATTAAAGAGATTGCAGATGTCTTTAAAGGAAGCTTTTTTAATTTCACCGGTCTTGAATTCACTATAAAAAAGCTGTTGGGGATCTGAATTGATCCAATTATTGCGAAAGTTTTTGTATAAATGTACAGTATCATACTGCAAAAAGACTTTTTGGTCAGGGAAATCTGGATTGGGGAAATAGTTCTGTGACTCTTTTTGAAATACTTTGAACATATTTTGATTCGTTTTGCTATTATCAGTAATAAGAACAAGAACTTGAAATCCTATTTTTTGCACAAATTTGATGACTTCTGTGGTAAGTTCGTGCAAATGCTTACCAGAGATATTAGTGACCGGTACTAGTCGCACAATTTCCTTAAATTTTCCATAAATTGACTTAATCATAAATGATTGAACGGTTCTAGCCAATTTTGAACTATTATTTTCCGCCAAACCGGTAATATTATTGGATTTAAATTGTAGGCACGGTTCAACATAAATTTCGTCAATTAGTAATGCGCCTACTTTTTCTACATTACTAAGTGACTTTATCGCATGCTCCAAATACCGTTCGTCATTCTGTTCATTTTTAAAATCAGGTGTTATATTAAATGCCGACGAAATACTTTGAAGGTGTCTTTTGCAAGGGAGAAACATGAATTTGCGCAGAAGTTCGTATGCGGCAGCAGAATGCGAATATATCACAAAAGACATTATAATGATTGAAGAGTCGTACCGGGTTCTTTGAGAGAAAAAGTGTTTGAGTTGGTTAATCAATATTTCCAACTTTCCTGAATGTTCGTATTCATCATCAACCTGAGAAGCTGCCTCAAGATTGCGCAAAGCAGCCGTTAAACATATTTCGCGACTTGGCTTAGGAGTTTCTTGGCATTGCTTATATCTGCTCAAAATATTCACAACTTGCGACCAAAGGCTAAGTTTTTTGGATTTGGGCAAAACCCATGAAAGATCTTGGTCGCTCAATTCAGAATCTTTCATAAAAACCCTAACAAATAGATCCTCCGAAACCGATATTCTAACAAAGAACTCGCAAATTTCAGTTGGATCTTTTTCAACAATGAAGAAAATAATACTGTCCGCATGTATTTTAATAAACCAATCAGTTAATTCTAATTGAGACTTAAAATTGTCTCGGAAATTTTCAAAATTGTTGATCCGGTCTTTACTGAAGAACTCTTCATTGATTTCTTCACAATGCGCAAGAGCTTTCTCTCGGTGAATATTGGGATCTTTGCGTGAACATGATGGTTCTGGTTTTGACAAGTAAGACGGACAGTTTGGGAAAAGTGAGGGAACGGCAGTTTCCGTTAACCGAATGCGTTTCAGAGGACGACCAAACTCATTGACTCGCAAAATTTCAGAATCACGAAAATGTTTCGAGCAGACATGCGATATCACGGGGTATACTCTTTACCCAAGAATTAAAAAGCGAAGACTCATTTTTTGGAAATGAAAACGCTGAAACTGAGCCTTCTTTCGCGATAGAACTGTCATAGTTCGAAGAACAATTAGGCACACAACAACGACGCGGCATTTTGAAGTAAACTGACTTCAAAAATTATAAAAATATCACAAATAATGCAAAAAGTAATATAAATAATATATAATACTAATAAAAAATTATAAAAATATCACAAATAATGCAAAAAGTAATATAAATAATATATAATACTAATAAAAAATTATAAAAATATCACAAATAATGCAAAAAGTAATATAAATAATATATAATACTAATAAAAAATTATAAAAATATCACAATTAATCAAATACAATATAAAAAAGTAATATAATATTAATTAATAAAAATACCGCATGAACGGATGTCGCCTCGTCCTAAAATATAAAAGATTTACCTTTTTCCAATCAAATTATTAACGTACCAGATATTTACGAAGTCCCTCGATGTTCGCTGCTTAATCCGTCCATAAAAAGTCGCCTTCTACTAATAACAACATTTACATTTACTCTTTTCATTTAACCAAAATACACTAATTCATTTCTTTTTAAAAAATTACAATATTTGACAGAGATATTTAAAACAATTAAAACGAAACTTATATGACTAAATTCACGTATGGTATCACTTTAAGCAAAACATTTGAAACCACGAAACAAAAACGTTCTTATTTAAGCACTATATTTTTCTTTTTCAATGTTTTCCTAAAGTGACACCGACGCTTGTTAATTTAATATTTAAAAAATAACATTAAAACATATTTTTAAGCACAAAAACACTCACAATTTTTAAATTTAACGGGCGTCTCGAAAAACTCCTCTGTCAATTCTGACACCGCGAATGGAAATGGCCCAATCCATAGGCCTGTACTCACACAGAGACAAAATCTGGTTCATGGCTTGTCAAGACCACTACACCCAGGGGGTTTTGGGTACAGCTAGTCAAATTTTCTCACGTATTGGGAAAATGCTAGTGTGAGTGCCTCATCGTTATGTGTATTGGTGAGTATTTCCCATGTGTTTTCAGTTTTTCCTTGTATTGTTGTGGTACAGCAAGTCAAATCAATAGTATTTGTGTGGAACAGCTATGCAAATTACCATTTTCATGAATAGCCATATAAGTGTCGCAAGCGTGTTGGTATTTATTTATGAAAGTCACGCTTCTTATTGGCTTAGGCGTGGAGTATTCGTACCACAAATATAGTCAAATTCATGATGTAGGGATAGTAAATAAATTATAAAGTTTACTCCTCGTGGAATAGGAAATCAGTGAAATAGTTCTTCGAGGGGTATGTGAAAATTAATAGGTTTGTTCCCGTACTCGAAAATCTTACTGTTTTGGTTCAGATGGTTCAGTAAAAATGGTTCGCTTCGGAAAAGATCTGAAAACCGTCAAATTCATGTGTGCATTTAAACTTTACATATGTTAATTTGACTTCAAATTTGTTTATTCATAGGTATTTTGTTAAATTATTAGTGACTAATAAATTATTGATTTTTGTATATTTTTTGTGAAAATTTTTTAAATTTTGAATGTTTGGTTTATAGTCCACATCAATATATGACGTTTCTACTGAAAGTTATTGAATGATCTTGGTAGCACAATTTGACGGTTCTTAGATTTTTACGTATTAAAATTCACAAGTTAATTTTTATCAGTAAAACCACAAGTGTTCATTACTTTGCGCATGAAATGTAATATGTTTACAAATGTATTGTATTATTATGTCACATTTAAAAAATCCGCGCTCATTGTTAAAATAAAGCCCCTTTCTTCTTCGCTACGCCTTTGAAATTACAACTACATATAAGCGTACTAACACTATTAAACAAAATTTGCATATTTTGCTTCGACGTTTCTGTCTATGGGCCATTCCTGGTCTATTAATTCAACGGTTTCTAGTTAAGATTCACTGCGACTGAATAATGACGGCTTTAAGTGGTCGAAACTCACTTGAAAAACCGCGGTTTTCAAAACGATATGGTTTTTCAGAGTAACAATAGACCCTTCCCTTATTTTTTCGGAAAAATAAAATTTTCTCCCTTCGGCACGCCTTTAAATTTATATTTATTATACCAATTTTAAATCTATATATAAATTTCTATAAATCAATATGTTTCCATGAATTCATTAAAACGAATTGAATATGTAAAATTTTCCTGAAAAACAAAACTATTCACTAAAGAAATGATCAACAATAAGTAAGGACGTTCCAAAAAGAACAACGTAAAATTAATACCGCTCCAAAGCAAACAAAGTACTAAGAAGAACAGTGTTCCAAAATAAAAGTGATCACAGTGAGGACTCCGACGGTGATTTGAAAATCGCTCTTTGTCCCATCTCTATTAAGGCCTTTTCATACCAAATAATTTATTGTTGTTTCGAGTTATTTAGACTGTATGCTAATCGACGGCACTTTCATACAAATGACCTTTTGATTGGCATTATCACGCACTATAGCAAAGTTCAATTCCGAAAGGTTTGCGTCTCAGAAACTTCAAATTGATATATTATTGTCCGGTTCAGTGATTGTTTCAAAACAAGGCGAAACGTCACATGCAGGAAAATACGTAAGTATTTTATTATATTTTTGAAGTAATATAATTAAATAATTTTTTTTGCTGTTTTAATAACAAACGAAGGTATTAAATGTCAAAAAATTCCGAACTTCAATTCAAACGGTCGTCCGAAAAGTTATGCCGTCTATTATCACACAGTCTTATGTAGTTATCGATTGGTGATTCCAGATTGGTTTATTTTTTGATATTTCTATGCCTGCTCGAACATGGCAACGTACAACTGTAAAAACTTCTTTGTGTGCGTAAAGTGTCACTATTACGCGCTATTGGCTGGAACAAAACAGGAAAAGAAATCAAAAATGCCTAACAATTTAATAATAATATTATATTAATTTCACCTATTTTATTTTAATGCTATTTAATTTTAGTGATATTTGTATTATTTTTTTGCCAACAAAAACAAACAATTCCCGATTTCAATTGCAACAGATAAATTGGTAACCGCAAAACTGTTTTTGGTAACACACATTTGACATGTGTCAAATAACAGATTCGTTTATGTATTGATTAGATCTGAAAATAAATCGAGATCGCGAAAAATTGATCTAGATCACAAAATAAATCAATTTTTCGGCCCGCGTTTTGAAATTAATGCAATCGAACATCACTTTTTGATGTAGGTAAAAAAAAAAGAATTATAAATTGATTTTTGTGCCCAATCGAAAACCACATTAGTCATAGGTTTTGAAAATAACTAATAATTGGTACCAGACGGAAGTACAGAAGGAAAAGTGATAAACGGTTACAATGTTCACAACCACCGACCAACTGCGTGGAGATGGATAATCGGGGCAAATCTGTGCACACTTAACAGATTCCGTTAATTTGACAGCCCATGTAATTTGTTGTTGGATTTCGAAAAGTTTAGTTACGGTCGAAATTGGTATTCTGAGTGCCAAAACTTAACAGATATTTGTTAAAAATCCTTTTAACGTAGTAGAGTGAGTGATCGTTTAACGCGGATATGCGTTCCAAAACAATGTTCGCTATCCGAATTGATCTTTAACTGATCTTCGATATAAAGGTGCCCACAGACGATCATAGAAAAATGCATCATATTACATATATGACATAGTTGTATCATGTCTGTATCATAGTTGTATCTATGACATATTATATGATGATACAGTTCAGTACACACGTTTTTGAAAATTAATGAAAATATGATGTAAGTTTTCTATGATGAAAAAATATGACAAAGCGGTGTTTGCTGTACACACGACACAATTTATTATGACTACACAGAAACTACCTGCTGCATGAATGTAATATAGTTACGTCACAAAAAGATATATCGAAGTCCAATACTGTTTCCAAAAGAAACAGTTAAAATTCAAAACTGGCGCTTCCTTTCATCATATATTTTCGCCAAGTTATATGTCATATATATGATATTATATTTATATGTCATATATATGATGAATCGTCCACACGTTCATATTTTATGACATATTTCTATGGCATATATAGAAACATCATAGAAATATTTCATATTTGTTCGTCATATTCCGTGTGTACAGCTTCATCATATATTTTCGTCATATATATGATGAAACAACATAGAAATATGATCGTCTGTAGGCACCTTAATTCTTTCTGGAGACCATAAAAATTAAATTATAAAAAAGGATATACATATAATTTCGTTTCAGTTCGTTATCCGAATACGTGTTCGTTGTCCGATAACAAAAATTTTCCGTGAAAGTGTTCGTTACCCGATCACGCACTGTAATAGAAAATATCATATGCAAGGGTTCACATCTGTCGATGAAATCCAGAAATCCAGCCAGCCAAAATTCGGTACAATTCACAAACACAATCATAAGATATCATTTTTGGTTGGCACTCGTGAGGTGAAATTGTAAATACGTGTTTTATGATTTTCGTAAATGTGAAAATTTAGTGCATTAATATCCAAATTTATGATATAGTTGCATTCTCTAGCAGATAATTCATGTTGCCTGCTAGATTTAAACTCATTAAAGTGGTCAAAACTCAAAAAACATGAGATGTTACTCATTCAACATCCACGACCAGAATGATGAATGTGACACTCCGAATAATTCGGACACACACACACTAAAAAAACGAAATCTCGGAATCCACATCGGGATAGGGTTTTCTGGTCGACTGGCCACTCCTCTCTTCCACTGACCTTACCATCACTTTACTGGATTTCGCGATTTCACCGACAGATGTGAACCCTCGCATATGTTACACAAATAACGTAGAGACAAAATACAGTGGAAGCTCTATTAACCGGGGTCGGATTAACCGGGCCGCTCCCGTATCCGGGTTTTTTTTCCAAAATATGACCGCTCCCATATCCGGGGTCATCGGCGCGATCCATGCCACAACGCTCCATTAACCGGTGTTTAGTTTGCCGATTCAAAATTCGTCGTCACTCAGGACAACTTTGTCGTCGTTCCTTATCTGTGCCACAAAATTCGTCGTCATTGAGGAGAATTTTGTAGCCACTGAAAACATTGTTGTCGTCGTTCCTTATCTTTGTCTCAAAATGCGTCGTCATTGAGGACTATTTTGTAGGCATTGAGTGAAATGTTTAAATGTCTCAATTACGGTATGATGCTCCTTTCAGAACCTCAGTTCATGTTTGATTTTCTCCGAAGCACAATGTCCGAAAAACGTAGAAAACGTGTGGTTGTGACGTTACAACAAAAAATTGAAGCCATAAAAAGAATAGATAGGGGTGAAAAATTAGTGAATATCGCACGTGAACCACAGTGGGAGATTGGAAAAAAAACAGGAAACAATTGGAATCTTTTTCAACGAAATCCTCAGGTCAGGACCCGAATCGCCAGACCATGAAAGTACCCAATTTTTTAAAAACAAATGAAGCCACGTACACTTGGTTTCAACAGCACCGAAGCCAAGGTGTCTGCATAAGTGGTCCTATAATTCAGGCCAAGGCCAGAGCTCTTTCACAACATTTTCCTGATGAAAAAGACTTTGTCGCTAGCGACGGTTGGTTAAGCAAGTGGAAGAAACGTTACGGGATCCGTCAACTGCAAATTGTAGGTGAAAAGTTGTCAGCAGACTACGTAGGAGCGATAACGTTTTGTGACCAACTGCAAGATGTAATCAGAGAAGAGGGGTACTCACTTGATCAACTTTATAATTGTGACGAAACAGGATTGAATTTTAAAATGATGCCTTCCAAAACTCTTGCAGCCAGGGATGATTTGTCTGTGATTGGTATTAAAAAAAACAAGGAACGCTTAACAGTGATGATGTGTGCAAACGCTTCTGGTACTCATCGCTTGCCACTCATGGTTATTGGCAAATCTGCCAAACCTAGACCACTGAAAGACGTTAAGCAGGACCGTCTACCCGTGTTCTATAAAAACCAAAAGAATTCCTGGATGTCTACTGTTTTGTTCGAATCATGGTTTCGTCAACAGTTTGTAACAAAAGTAAAAGCTTTTCTGGTGTCAAAAGGGCTTCCGCAAAAGGCGCTCCTCTTAATGGATAATGCACCTTCCCACCCAACTGCTGATAATTTGAAAAGTGGCGACATAACAGCAATGTTTTTTCCTGCAAATGTTACTAGCCTCATCCAGCCAATGGACCAGGGAGTGATTGAAACATTCAAACGAGGATACAGAAAATTGCTCCTGCAAACTTTGGTGCTGTGCGACGAAAATTTGTCTTTGGAAAAACGTTTGCGCACAATCAACATAAAGCATGCGATCTTCTGGAGTGCAGAAGCATGGAATAATGTTCAAGAATCAACATTGAAAGCTGCGTGGAACAATTTACTTAATCCTGATGAGGAGGTGGAGGAAACCTCTACTGAAAACCCACAGCTCAATGATCTGGCCACCATGGTACCTGGTCTAGAAGAGGTCACCAGTGAAAGTATTAACGATTGGATTAAAGGGGACAATCAAGAGTTCGTCATGGACGATGAGGAAATGGCCAGTTTTGTTGCGCACAGAGTTTCGAATGACAGCAACTCCAGTTCTTCTGAAGACGAAGTTCCTCAAACTGTGTCACACGCTGAGGCGTTCCAGGCTCTGGAGAAAGCTCTGCAATACGTGGAGCAGTTTGATCCCATGGCTTCGGAGATCGCAGCATTGAAGAAGTGGCGCAACCATGCTGCACTTCTTCGCCTTTCTGCCCCAACGCAGCAAAAAATAACTAAATTTTTCAAATAAATTAAGTGTTTATGTACATATGTTCAAATACTAAAATTTTCTACAAAAAAATTTCATGTTTTCGGTTTTCAGTATGGTTCAGGTTTTTAATATTCCGATTATCCGTGTTTTCCGATTAACCGTGTAGACCTTCCCCCCGTCAACCCCGGTTAATGGAGCTTTTACTGTATATCATATGTTACTCAAGTAACGTAGTGACAGAAAATATCATATGTTAATAAAGTAACGTAGTGACAGAAAATAACATACGATACTCAAGTAACGTAGTGAATGAAAATAACATATATTACTCAAACTACGTAGTGACAAGTAACGTAGAAATATCAGAAATTATTATACACAAATAAGGTTTAAAATATTGAGTATTGTCCTCTATCTACAAAAATGTTATGAAAAAACTTTCAAACATATAATTAATATACTTGTTGTGATATTTTCACTTAGAATTTTCTTCCACAACATAGGATTGAGAAGTGCTTATGGACAAGATCACTCGACCCCTTTTGGATTTAATAAAAGTCAAAGTTATTTGTAAGATCGCATAACTGGATTTTTATTTTAATTTAGATTTTCGTTTCTTACTAGTTCACATACATTTTTTTTTTCGAATAACAATAATAATTAGATTTCAAGTTATCGACTTCTTATGGGTTCATGATTTTAATTTAAACCTTTAGGTTCTCATAGTTATGAATTTTAACTTCCTTAAATTTACTTAATTTCAACTACAATTTTAATTCAAACTCCTTTGCGTTTTCACATAATTCAAGTTTGTATCATTTCATAATTTTCAATTTTTATCTTGCTTTAAATTCATTTAAATTTAACTACAATTTTAATTCAACTCATAATTCAAATTTTAAGTTCACGATTTTTAATTTTTTAACTTCCCTTAAATTTACGGACAGCACGACGTTCTTTCCCCAAAAACTGACTGTGTTCCGAACCAAAATCCTGCAGTTTATATCTGCATTGGGACAATGGCCGGACAGCGGAACTCCAATCCATGAAAGACCAATTCTTTTCCTTTCGATTCTATTGCTCTTGCATGAACTGGGAGATGTCCATTGTCCAACTCAACTGATTCCCACGGAATCAATTGAGCCCGGCTACAATGCACAAAAGATCAATTCAATTTTACAGTTCAATAGTTGAATTGATCGTTTGTGCATTTTGGGGGCGGATATCCCTGGGAACAACAGATGTCTCGTTGGTTCCCAGGGAATCAATAGGAAATGCAGAACGGGATATGCAATAGTAAAAATTCCTTTGCATGCATTTTTTCTTGATCCCGTTCTGCCACGCGCCGATGTTACAGGGTGGTTATGGTGCTTTGTAGTTTAGTTTTAGTTTCGTCAGTATTTTGGGTGCATGAAAATTTATTTTCATAACACACCATCCCCCTAGGGGAAACAAACTTTTTATTTTTTGGAAAAAAAAGAAAAATTTTGTTTGGGACAAATCGTTTACAATATATTTTACAATATTTATTTGTTCTTATATCTATCTAGGTTTATGCACACGTCCGAGTTGATAGGTGGGATCCTTTTTTTTTCATACAATGATTCTCTATTTGTGTAAAATATAGGTTTATTAATTGGTTTTTTTGGTGTATTTGAGTTTTTTTTTTTTGGGGTATAAGGTTATTTGGTTTTGCACCGGGGGGGGGGTACTTATCGTGAACTGGCAAGCGCGCGAGTGCTACGGTTGTACTCGGATCTGAACAAAATACGATAACAATAGTAGTACCCATTCACAATAGATCGGGGGTTTGAAAATCTACGGGGAAGCGGATTCAGATACCATAAAGTAAAATACTAAAAATTGCACCGCGAATTAAATATCAATTAACGTGGAGCGTGATACATGTACTCCAGGTATTAAAAGATCAGAATGTAGATCAACAATAATTCATAGATTTCGTGAGTCAAGAATTTCCTCATTAACTAATAATACAACAAAACTTTCCGAAACACTCTTAGAGAGAAAAAAAAAAGGAAGATGTACAACGCGAGAGCCTTATAGAGCAAATAAATGCAGAAATAGCTGCGAATGACTTAAAACGGACAGTAGAATATCTATTCAAGGGAAGGCAAATGAGCTTAGAAAGTACAAATCCCAACAGGAAGGTCACTCCTCCAGCAGTAGAAAAAGAAATTGAAGGGTAAACCTTTGCACGAAATATACCATTCGGGTGAAGATTAAAACTCTTAACAATTTTAAAATCAAAGAACAAAAAAAAATACTTCTTGTAAAAATTCTTTCATCTTCTGCCAAATGGCCTTAGCCTTGTGTTTCAGAAATACATATAAACACGCAATCGGTTAAACGATCTAACTCTACCGGCTACAACATACAATTAACAGTGAGAAAATATAGGTTGTTTGATTAAGATTCCTGATTTTTGAAACGTTTGCCCCTGGGATTTATTAATTGTTTCGGGAAGTTGAGTTTCTTGAAAAGAAAAAGGCAAAAATACGTCACACGTGTCGAAATACGTGTGTTTCGGAAAACTCCTGCTAAAATCTCACAATCCAAAAAATTGTCTTTTGCATTTGAACTAAACGTATATGTGTACCATTGACCAAGCAAGTCATGTCCTGTACACAAATTACGAATAAGTAAAAGTATGCAATTTGGTTTTTAAAATAAATTTGTGGGATCGGGAGCCAACTTACATCAACTGAGTTTAAAAATTCTACTGGAAAATTATTTTGCTCTCTATAATCATCACTCAAGATTTTATCGGAACTCAAATATATTCGTTTCTCTCCGGCCAGGCTGTTAAAGATTTCTGCATCAATGAAAGTACAGGCTTCATATTTGGGTGCTAATATAACCGAATTGAGAATATCGTTAGACTTTATGGTTTCAGATACATTGCCATAAGTATCTGGAATCACGAAGTTGCAGCTAACTAAATGGGAAGGAATTTCAATAACATCTTGGCTTTAATCTGGAAATGTGGGTAAAGTTCCATTACAAAGAGATTTAAGAAATTCAACGAATTCAATCTCATGAGGTGAAGCTCTCATATTTTTGGTAAAAGTTATTTTGTGGATTTTGAAAATTCGGACCATGAACTAAGGCAATTCTCAATAAGTGGTACACATGTATCGTGAGATATAGCTGGCAACATTCGTCAAAAATCTCCACAGAGTAAAAAAGTCTTACCTCCGAAAAGTTTAGTTGAAGTACCGAAGGAATCGTTTACTGAACAAAATTTCCTCAATAGCTAATAAAGCACGGTTCTATGAATCATTTTCTGAAGAGTTTCTTAAAAATTCTTCACAAATGAAAATTTTGAATTCATTCCAGAAATCTGAAGCATTTGTAGGAAAGTTCATACCACAAATAGGATATGGCAACTGACTCTCTTAACTGCTGAGAGGACTTACACTCTTTTACTTCTAATAAATATTCACGCCACTCTCCATCATTTCATGCGATACTTCGTGCATGTGCTGAAAATGTGCAGTAAATAATGTTCCCAACAGTACCCAAATCCTGATGGGACCTCGAAGATGAAGCTAAAATAGTCTCAAATGGAACAACTCAACATAAAACATAAAATAATCGAGCAAAATCTCTACTACTTCCTCTTCGAGGTTTTTCGATTTCTTTTCTTTATCTACCTAAATATAATGCATCGGCGTCTCTGTATATAGAAACTCGGACGAACTAATTCGATTGATTTCATAGAATGCAGTCAATTTTGTTCTTCTGTGATTTTTAAGAGCTTGCTGAACATTTCCTTCCCTAAAGACTGCATTTGGCCGATGAGGCAAGTGACATTCAAGTCGAACTATAATATATTACGTGACTGGTAATGCATTGGATACTCATTTATGCACCAACTATCTTCCGTAGATCCAACATAGGGACCGGACAAAAAGCTATTGATTTCATCTATATAAACTTTGCCTTCAACTCCACCTCAAACTCTTCCAAACTGTAATGAGGCACAGTCGTATCCCTTGTTAACATATTTGTGCCTTTTTTTTTTTGGGCTCTCAACTATGCCAAGAACTTCCACATTTAAGTAGCAATCAAATTTCGCTAAAAGATATGGATTTTAAGGAACAGCATAACGGTTGTCAACAGAGTGGCCACGAAAGTCAACTGTTATACCATTAACACGGCGCATCTAACATTGCCCTGAGTTGTATTGTAAAAGTCCTTAGAAAAGCTTTTGCTGCATTTACTCTCTCTGATACAGACGGGGATACGATTCAATAAACCACATGAACCGTGGATCATGTGGTTTTTAACTAAATTATGAAGTTGTGGGAAATACATTGTATATTGTAAATAATATGTATCTGGAATTTTCGTACAAACGTACCAACCTTCATTTCCTACCTTTTCTTTTTTCTCTAAATTGAGATTTTAAGGGCGAGCAGACAAAAGTTTGGAAATATGATATAATTTCAGATTTTCAATTTTAAACAGTTTTTGGCTCGTAGCGGCTAAATCAAGCATTCTGGGGGGTATGACCAACCCCTATTATTTTTGCATTTCCCAACTTTTGGCCATATATTATATTTCTCTAAATAATGTTTTAAATGTGGGTCCATACAAAAGTTGGGAAACATGATAAAATTCAAACTTTCGTTCGCTTTCCATAAATATTCGTGAAAGATAACTTCGCGTTTTCTAGAAATAACTGTAAAATTGTGATTTACCATATTTTTTGAAATAAAATTTGCATATATTTTTATCAAATTAGAAAAAAACAATGGTATAAGTAAACGATGGCTTTAAATTTGTCTGTGGTAATGCATCCATATTATTGTCTGTGGCCATATGATCATTGTTTTGGCTTTTGTCTGGAAGAATGCAATTTTATTAGCCAAAGATTGCCTTCTTCCAGGCAAAAAACAAAAGCATGAACATGTGAATATTGTCTGTGATATGGCTGCATTTGCCCCTCACATTATTATTGGCATAGAAATTAGGTTTGAGTGAAAAGACTGCACGTATTTGGCATAAATGGTTGTTTATTCAGTCGAACGTATGATCTCTGCTAATGATAATGTTACATAAGTATGTTCTATATGTTAATTTTTTCGTAGAGGAATGCAATTATATGTTAATTCTTTTGGTTTGTGTGCTCAATTCACACATACTATCCCATTGAATTTTTTAATTTCAATTTAAAATTAAACATATTTATAATTAAATTTAAGAAAAATAAATAATTGCTGCAGGTAGAGAAAGATAGAAACTTTCGACTGATATAAATTTTATCCTGGTAAGTCGATTTGGTTTCTCATAAAAGGGATAACAAAAAAACATGTCGCCTATTTATATATAGATAACCCAAAAAAAAAATTTTTAAACCTTGACTTATGGTAAATCATAATGAATTCGAATCCGAAATCTGAACCTAATCAAAGTCCTCGAAGTGAGCGATGATATTTCTTTCTCTACTTGTACAATATCAGAGGATCAGAGGAACGTTGAAGAGGGAGTCAAAGAGAGACAGTCCAGGAGAGAAAAAAAAATGTTAGGATAGGAGTTATTTATTTTCGAAATATGGTTTTAGGTCATTATTATGGACTTTCTTCGTTTTCTTGTTAATCTTGATGGTTGTGTTTTCTTTTGAGTTGACTTGTACGACCGTATATGGGCCTTGCCATATGGGTGACAGCTTGCTTTCCTTTGTTCTGGCCTTTAATAAAACTCTATCTCCGGCGTTGAAGCTTTTCTCTTTTGTACCTTTGTCATAATATTTTTTGATTTTTCCTTGGATGTCAAGATGGTTTCTCTGGCTATTTTGTGGCTAAGTTGTAGGCGTGACCTTAATTCATTGACGTAGCTGTCGTAGTTATAACAGACGGAAGGAGAGTTTTTTAAATTATTGGGTACTTCGGCCGGAAATCCGTATAATAGTTCGTGAGGGGAGAAATTGGTACTGGAATGTGGAGTTGTATTATAGACGAACATAGCGTACGGTATCCAGGAGTCCCAAGTTTGACGGTCTCTATCAGTATAGGAGCGTAGATATTCGATTAGCGTCCGGTGGCTTCATTCCAGGGCGCCATTGGTTTGAGGGTGATAGGGCGTAGTAGTTATTCTTCTTATTTTTAACAATTTCGAGACTTCGGCGAACATTCCTGCTATAAGGTTGGCTCCTTGATCTGTGAGTACACTCTCAGGTATCCCGTGCCTACAGACAATGTGCGTCACGAAGGCTTCTGCTAAGGTAGAGGATTCGGTATTTTGCACGGGTATTGCATCGGAAAACTTAGTGAGATCATCTTGGAAGGTGAGGATGTATTTGCTACCGGAATAAGAGATGGGGAGAGGTCCAACTACATCGAGATACACCTTTTCGAAGGGTTTGGAGCTGACTCCAGGGATTTTCATGGGGATCTTGGGGTTTCTAGAGGCCTTGTTAGCTTGGCAAACCGTGCAAGATCTGATGAAGTTGGTTGTGTCCTTGGACATTCCCTTCCAGTGGAATTGTCTCCTTATCCGTTGTATGGTCCTCCACACTCCTTGGTGGCCTCCCGAGGGTAGCTCATGAGAGTCTCGGAGTACTTGCTTGATCTCTGAGGGGGTGTTGAGGGTTTTGATATCATCTCTGTAAAGATTGATCTTGATTTGATTTGACTTCAGGATTTTTCGTATGACAGTTTTATAATCATTAGGGTTTTAGGGGTACTTTCGGTATAGACAAATATGTTTCTGGTAACCTTAGATTTTCCGATAGTTTGGGGATGGAAGAAATAGCTTTCTCTAATTGTTCCTGATCTTGGGTGGTTTGAATATCTAAATTTAGCTTATATATATTATAATCCTTCTTGTCACAGGAGAGGGAGTTGAGTTCTATAAGAGGTATGTTACTATTTAGGTTTACTAGTTTGTCGGCCAATCGTTGTTCTAAGTCGCTATTCGGAATTGGTAATAAAAAAAATTTAGGGGATAAGTTATTATATATGAGGGGCTCGTTGCTTTCTCTTAAGACTGTTTCTTCGTTAGTAGGATTATTGGCAAGTATTTGTTGAGGTTTAGGATCAGCATCGATCTCTGCTTTCTGTAGTTCCTTAGCTTAGGCTCTAGTCACCACATTGATGCTTTTCTGCTTTTCTCCGTTCTCTTCGGAGGGGTAGGGGGGTTCATCTGAGATGGCCCGACTGAGAGCATCGGCATTTACGTTAAGCCTCCCAGTTTTATGTTTGATGTCGAAGTCATATTCTTCTAGTCAAATTCTCCACCTCATTAATCTTGAAGATGGATTTTTTAAGTTCATCATCCAAACTAAGGGTTTATGGTCAGTTATCACGGTGAATTTCCGGCCGTATACGTACGGACGAAATTGTTCGATGGCAAACTCGATCGCTAGTAACTCCTTCTCAATAGTGGAGTACCTGGTTTCAGCAGCGTTTAGCACTCTACTGGCGTAAGCTATTAGTCTGTCTCCTAACTCGATGTTCTGGGATAAGACGGCTCCAATGGGTAAATTGCTGGCATCGGACGTGACGAAAATTTCCTTGGAGAATTCCCTGGATTAAACATTCCTTGAGGATAGTGAATGCTTCGTCGCACTCTGCCCTAAATTTAAAGGGAACATCCTTTTTGAGTAGAGTGGTGAGCGGTTTGGCTATTTTGGAAATGTTTTGTATGAACCGCCTATAGTAGCCGACGAATCCTAGAAAGGCTCTGATGTCTTTGGCCTTCTTGGGTCGGGGGTATGTCTTCACACTTTGTATTCTAGCCTGGTTAGGCTTTACACCGTCGTCCGTTATAAGATGTCCTAAATACATAATCTCCTTTCTCAAGAAATGGCACTTTTCTACTTGGAGTTTCAGGTTGTACTCCATAAGTCGCTCAAACACGGCCGTAAGTCTGCTATTATGTATTTAGGTACCATGAACCACGATGTCATCCATATAAATAAAGCAATGGATGCCCTGGAGGCCCGACAACACGTTGTTCATGGTTCGCTGGAAGGTCGCCGGAGCGCCTTTTAACCCAAAGGGCATACGGTTATATTCATAGTGGCCATACGGGGTGCTAAACGCTGTTTTCTCGCTATCGCTTGGGTTCATTAAAATCTGGTGGAATCCATTAGCCAAGTCCAAAGTAGTGAAGTATTTCGATTTTCCCAATTGATCTATTATCTCGCATATATTGGGTAAGGGAAACGCATCACCTACTGTGACGTTGTTTAGCTTACGGAAGTCCACCACAACTCGCCATTTCTTGTTTCCATGTTCGTCCGGTTTTTTAGGGACTAGCAGGGGGGAATTCCAAGGGCTATTCGAAGGCTGGATGATTCCGTTCTCTAGCATGCCTTGAATTTGCCGATCTACTTCCTTCCTGTTTGCTTCCGGTAACCGGTAAGGCTTTGTGTAAATAGGAGGTTGGTTAGGAATTGTGTCGATAGAGTGTGTTGCAGCGTGAGTGAACGTCAGGTGGACTCCTTCTAAAAAGAAGAGACTGTTGTATTTCCTGACTAATTCCTTAACGCTGTCAGCCTCTTCGTTGTTACAGTTGTTGGGTCCTCTTCTTTATCTTGGGGTTTCAATGTTCTTCTTCTCAAAAGTCCAAAATTTATTATTCAATTACTTTATTCGGTATACAAACTTCCATTGAAGTTCCCAACTCTTATTATTGTCTATTTACTAAATCCTATACAAATTTACTTAAATCCAACTATACACTAGAGAACCTTACTTAGGTAGTGCTGGCTTGCCCGTCTTTTTCTGGTGGCGGTAATTCCTGCGGCTCATCTTCAGTCTATTGATTCTGTCGCTGGCGTCGCGTTTCTGCTCCTTTGTAGTTGCCAGAACCAGTTCCCTTTGAGCCCCTTGGAGCTTTCGCTGGTAGTAGGCCTCGACTCCGGAACGGGGTTTCTTCGGGGGGCGTTTATCGTCTACTGCTTCGGGCTTAGGTACTTTAGCGGCTTGTCGTCGCCGATATTCCTCCAGGGATATCGGTCTCGGTCCTGCTGTAGGGTCCTTTAGGGCTTCTCTAAGCTGGTCCTCTGCTGCTATCTTCATTTGGCGTTGGGTTAATGCCTGCTGCCTTCGAGGGCTGTTCAGGTCTTTGGGTAGCCGATAATTTGATCGGATTACCCTTTTTGTTTTGATATTGGCTGGGCTGGTGGTTGGCTCCTTGACGTCTCTCGCTGGAGGTGGCTGGACGTCTCTAGGCTTCGGTTTTACGGGGCTGGTGGACTCCTTGTTAATCCTTAGCGGCTGTGGCTGGAATCGTCTGGTCTTCTGATTTAACTGGGCTGGTTGACTCTTTGCTGTGGCTGGATGTGTCTAGTACGTCTTCCGGAACGGGTTGGCTACCAGGACTCAGGAGCGGGTTGAGTACATCACTGCTTTTTCGTTGCAGGTGGCTCATTATTTATAGCATGATTGCCTGCCCCACCTGTTTATTGGATTTCGTCAATTAATCAATACTATATTGATTGATCCATATGGGCACATTATTCACCTTGTTGCAGAAGTAGCAAAACTCCCTTTTGCCGTTTCATCAGGTGATCGACCTGAAACGGACCTGGGTCAGCTATTTTCAAGGTAAGTGACCGAGAGTGTTTGGCAATTTCCGTTGAAAATACTTAATTTCCTCCATACGGGTTAGCGACCGAAAGTACTTTCGTACTTATGAAATTAGGTCACTGGGTGACTTGTTTCGTTTTCATTTTCTTTTTCATTTGCAGGTGACGGTGGGATCATAAGGTAAGGTGTATGTCTGAGGTTAGTGTGGTGAGGAAGTATGTTGGGATGTGTCTCGGGTTAGTGTGGTGTGGAAGTATGGTGGGATGGGTCTTGGGTTAGTGTGGTGTGGACGTATGGTGGGATGTGTCTCGGGTTAGGTGTGTTTGATCAACGGTTAGGGATTTGGGTGGGGTGTAGATATTTTCCCATGTAGGCCACAGACAGCATTCCAGATGTTTACCGGCCGTAATATTTTTGAGTCACAACACAGTGGTCGAGCTTAACGAGTTCTAGTAACTTCCTAATTCTCCCTCTTGTTGGATCATGGTCATAATCGGGCAGTGCTACGTCGAAGTCTTCCAAATTTTGGTAATCGAGATGGATCTCTTCTCTTCGTATAGTTACGTCTTTCTCGTTGTTGTTGAGGACAAGGATATCAACAGACCCGTGTATTGGTTCTGCAATTGTATTGCCCAATATAACACCTGGTTTGATTTCCTTGTTGACAGTGACTATTTCAGCTTCGGATTTGGTTGATAATGGCACTGAAATGACCATTTCAACCCGAGCTGGGATAGTGATAACTTCACTTGTCCTGTCCAACAAACAAGAAGAGAAGTTGGCTGCCTTAGTTTGCTTCCGGGGTAACACCTTCGTGTTTGGATTTTCAGGGGAGGTGTTCCAACAGGCGTTTTCGGAGCCTATCATTAAGGAAATAGTTTTATTTTCGTAATTAATAGTGGCGTTTGTTTTTCGGAGAAAATTGTGACCAAGTAACCCGTCATAATGCAGAGAGGATTCTTTTCCGAGTATATGAAACGAGTGTTCTAGAGGGGTGGATTCGTTTAGCGACAACGTCCCTAAGGCTAGGCCTTTGGTGGGAGTAGATTTTGAGAATAAGGTTGTGATGTTATAGATTACATCCTGGTTGTATTTGCTCTCTGGGATTAGGGAGGAAGATTTTAACAAACTTATTTCCGATCCGGTGTCGAGGATGAACTGGGTTTTGGTTGTTTTGCTTATATTTAAGGGGAAGGCAATGGTAAGATTTCGATGGTCGAGGTTCAGTGGTAATTCTAGCATCCTGGACTTGGGTAAAATTAGTGTGGTTTCTTTAGACTCTTTAGGGTTAAGTCGGCCTTTTGTTACTTCAGCGGTGACTGGGCGACAATTTGTCTCCGCGTTCACTAGCTTTTTGGTTCTGTAGGGGCTACAATTTGAGGGATAGGGGAGGAAGGGGTTGGTTCCGGATTTCCTTGATTCGCTGTGTTTTCCACCGAGGGGTTAGGAGGGCGGAACCTGGAGTTATTATATTCCCTAGTTCTGCATTCTTGAATTTCGTGACCCTTTTTCTTGCAATATCTGCAAAAGGAGGTTATCTTGCTGACATAAGTGGAGTAGTTATGGTGTGGAGGGCGTGTATTGGTTAGTGGAGGAATTTGACGGTTTCCTTGGGAGCATTGTGGTGCAATATGTCCGGGTTTCCCACACCTGTAGCAGGTTGGCGGAGGTCTTTGCTGTTGAGGTCGATTGGGGGGGGGGGTCGTTGGCAACAAATTCTGGCCTCTACCATTATCGTTTTGGTTCGTCTGGTTCGCAGGTCCTCTAGCGAAATCGTTCCGTGTTGCATGGCTCTGTGGTCTTGCTTCTATCCTAGAGACGTGTTCTAGCACGTGGTTCGAGAGAAGGCTTAGTTTTTTTACTGAGTAAACCTTGGCTAGCATCTGGAGTTGACCATTTGATAGGCCATCTTCGAGAGCTCTTACGGCTTGGGTCTCATTAACTTAAGAGGATTTCATCTCTGGTGTACGACCTCGAAGCTTCGTTTAGGAGAGACTGGCGTATCTGGTTTAGCTGATTTTGCAGTGTGAACCTCGAGAGTTTGGTTTCGATTTAAGTACAGAGCGCCGATTTTAAGTCCTTCCAAGAGTAGTCTTGATGAAATCTAATTACCTCGTACGCACCTCCGGACAGTTTATTTTTGATAACACTTAGGAAAAGTTTGTGGTCAGTTTCGCATTGGACAGTATGGAAGACGTCATCTGCGCAGGAGATAAATTTGTGTAGATTCCTTGACTCGCCTTGAAATTTGGGAATAAGGCTTTGTGCGAGAGACAACGAATATGAAGATACGAATTTGGTCTGATTCTCGACTGCAGACGTATTTCCTAAACGTCCAGATGCGTTGGACTCGTCAACGAATTCCATAAAGCGATCTATGTCATTGTAGTATTTGGTCTCCGTAGATTCGAAAATTCGAGAGGAGAAATATTCTAGATTTTCGTCGTCCGGTGTAAAATCCTTGATCAATTCGAAGTGGATGTCCTTGAAGGGTTCCCAGTATTGGTCGAGAAGACTGACCTTTCGATTTATAGTAGCCTGGTTGGCTCCCACCAGGCTTTGTGCAAGGACACTATCTGCTAATCGCAATAGTTGTTTGCTCCGTTCGGTTTAAGTTTTGAGTAGATTAGTTTTTACGTCGAAGCAGACACATTAAGAGAGTGATCGACAAGGGGTCTTGGTTCCCTTTGATGATTACTAGGAGGGTCAGAAGGCATATTGACTGAGTCGAGATTGCTGTTAGGTGAGGTGATGGTATTTTGGGATTCGACTTCTTCGGTGTCCGTTCCTTGTTGTTCGTTGTTTAGGGTTAAGATCTCTATTCTCTTGTTTGTCCCTTCTTTGGTGGTTTCGTACCAGTCTCTAGTGCCGTCAAAACACCTGAGTCTGGTATATTCGTCCAGAGGGTTGAATTTAGGATGGCTCTTTATTTTAGTGTCGTTTTCACAAAAACTAACCCACAAGTCGGATAAGGTTTTCAATTTGTTAGTTAATAATCTGATGGATTTGGTCTCAGGAATGGATGCGTGTAACCTTCTTATTTCCGCTGTAAGTCCTGACTGAGATTTACAGAGGTTGTTATATTGATTTTCGGTCATTACGCGGATAAAACTCTCAAGTAGGCGTAGGCCGAATATGTGGCTATAGGTTATCGATTATTTCTGTATGGGTGTAAAACTAGAAACTAGAAGCGAAATAAGAGGAATCGAAAATATCAACTATCATTTATTCTGTGTAACTGGAATTTGATAGGTCGAAACTAATATTATTATAGATTATACTGGGTTATAGTTTGTTTCTAGTTTTTTTTTTTTTGGTGTTCTCTCTTATTCTTCGGCAGTTAAGGTTGTCGGCTAGCTAGGATGGCTAGCAATCTGAAGGATCATAAACATCGCTACGTGACATCTACCCGGATAAGTGCTGGTAAATTCGTCCCGAAATGAATTTCCGTTTACGTGGACCTCCAACTTTAACCATTCGACGATTTTTTCCAGGGCAATAGTTACCTTTTGTTGGTCCTCGAAGAATAGTTTTGCTACGTAATTACGAACCCTCTTAGATGCCTTGTAAATGAATTTAGTGTCGTTCACGACTATGACCATGTTATAGGTTTAGAGGTAACCATGGAAATATTCAAATTAGACCATAATAAGAGATCGTCGAGATCAGAATCAAAATAATAAATCATGTTATACCAGGGCCGAAAGTGGAGAATATAATACGACGTTGTAGTAATTATAGGGACGACAATATGTAGGATTTAAAGGATTATGAAGACGATAGAAAAGAATTAAGCCCAGGGGTAAATTAAACGAATTAAAGCAAAATTAAAGATTCATTGGGGAATAATTTGAACCTCGAGATTTCATTAACTTAAGCGTACTAAGTTGCTTCGCGGCATAAACGGACTTAAGAATTATAAAATTTCGAACCTTCTAGTCTGAATATGTGTTATAGATGTTTATTACTCATATTGAGCAAAAAAAATTTCTTTCTTTTCAAAAAGGTATTTAGAACGCGGTTATTTATTGTTTGTTTGTTCCAATTCACTTAGAAATTAATTATTATTATTCAGACCTCTCGCCAGCCTCAGCGAAAGTTTTAAGGAGCCTTTAGGCTTCGTGTGCTCCTCTGAAGGAAACTGATTGTTTTATTAAGTACTGAACGGTTTATTCGAGATCGCGATTTTTAAGTTTAAGCGAACGGGTTTACTGACATTCGGTTAAGTTTCTGAGTTAGTTTCTGGTTAAGTTTTCTTGTAACTTTCCAAGAATTCAAAAAAAAAGGAAAGGATGCCCCTTTACAGACTTTTTTTTTTACAATTATTCTTAATTCTATTATATATATGTATATATATTCAAAGAGTAAAATTGAATTAAATTACGCTGTCCTTATTATTGATTCCTGGATCTCTGGAACTCTGGATTACGCAGGTTTTCTGGATACACAGGATTTCTGGATGCACAGGATTTCTGGATACTCTGGAGTCACTGGATACTCTGGATACACAGGATTTCTGGATCACTGGATGCCATCAGTTGTGGCATCCCACCGCTGCCACCAAAATTTATGTTGTGATATTTTCACTAAAAATTTTCTTCCACAACATAGGATCGAGGAGTGCTTATGGACAAGATCACTCGACCCCTTTTTTTTCGAATAACAATAATAATTAGATTTCAAGTTATCGACTTCTTATGAGTTCATGATTTTAATTTAAACCTTTAGGTTCTCATAGTTATGAATTTTAACTTCCTTAAATTTACTTAATTTCAACTACAATTTTAATTCAAACTCCTTTGCGTTTTCACATAATTCAAGTTTGTATCATTTCATAATTTTCAATTTATATCTTGCCTTAAATTCATTTAAATTTAACTACAATTTTAATTCAACTCATAATTCAAATTTTAAGTTCACGATTTTTAATTTTTTACTTCCCTTAAATTTACTTTAAATTTAATTTAATTTTTAGTTCAACTCCTCTTAAGGTTCACATAATTCAAGTTTGTATCATTTCATAATTTTTTAATTTTTATCTTGCTTTAAATTCACTTAAATTTAACTACAATTTTAATCCGACTCATAATTCAAATTTTAAGTTCACGATTTGTAATTTTTAACTTCCCTTAAATTTACTTTAAATTTAATTTCATTTTTAGTTCAACGCCTTTCAAGGTTCACATAATTCAAGTTCGTATCATTTCATAATTTTTAATTTCTATCTTGCTTTAAATTCACTTAAATTTAACTACAATTTTAATCCGACTCATAATTCAAATTTTAAGTTCACGATTTTTAATTTTTTACTTCCCTTAAATTTACTTTAAATTTAATTTCATTTTTAGTTCAACTCCTTTTAAGGTTCACATAATTCAAGTTTGTATCATTTCATAATTTTTAATTTTTATCTTGCTTTAAATTCACTTAAATTTAACTACAATTTTAATCCAACTCATAATTCAAATTTTAAGTTCACGATTTTTAATTTTTTAACTTCCCTTAAATTTACGGACAGCACGACGTTCTTTCCCCAAAAACTGACTGTGTTCCGAACCGCAACTGACTGTGTTCAGAACCACAAAAGATCAATTCGATTTTAAAGTTCAATAGTTGAATTGATCGTTTGTGCATTTTGGGGGCGGATATCCCTGGGAACAACAGATGGCTCGTTGGTTCCCAGGGAATCAATAGGAAATGCAGAACGGGATATGCAATAGTAAAAATTCCTTTGCATGCATTTTTTCTTGATCCCGTTCTGCCACGCGCCGATGTTACAGGGTGCTTATGGTGCTTTGTAGCTTAGTTTTAGTTTCGTCAGTATTTTGGGTGCATGAAAATTTATTTTCATAACAAACTTCTTTCAAAAATCCTAAGTTTCGAGTAACAGGAGCGCAGAGAACTATGAAAGTTACAAATATCATATAATATAATTTCGTGTCTCGAGTCACTTGAGAAGGAAGAACAGATATATACTACAATGGTGACTACCCAAGAGCGCGTTGTATTCGCGAGGGAAATTAGAGAAGAGAGCATGTTCAACATGATTATATGTATTATATGGAACATTGAATTCGGCTCTGCAAAACCCTCTGTAGTAGTACAAGCCAAGAAGTAAACTTTCCTACTACCACATTCACAGGAAAGGCCTATATAGGAAAGTTAAATCAGATATTACAAAAATTTAATAGCAAAATTATGTTATGGACAAATTAACAACAAAAGGCAATAAAATAAACGAAATATATAACAATATAACGAGAAATTAACAAAATATAATAAAAATATTAAAATTATATGGTATGAAAACTAAATTTAAACAAATTTTGTACCTGAATATTTTGATAAAAATACACTTTTTGATATTTTTTAAGATTTCCTTATTATTTAACATTGAAATTTAAACAAATTATTTTTAACAGTTTATATTTATAAACATTTGCTTATAAATATCTTCTTGTTTTCATATTTTGAAACATTATAATTAATTTCTAATGAGCAATTTTCATAGTGCTACGATTTGTTTGATCTACAAAACTTCACAATAAGTTATAATTATTATATTTTTTCACTATTTCAGTTTCACAAGCATTCACAAATGTGATGAATATTTGCGTTTGTTTTGCACCGAAACAAGCGAACGTCAAAATTCATACCGCCGAAAAACTTTTATAGACTTTTCGCGGATTTTCCGATAGAAAATTTGTATTATATCATTTAACAATACTTTAATAATCACACTTACACTAAATTGTGTATAAAATAATAACTTTTTACATGTAATTAACATTAAATTCGCGAAAAAGATGTAAATTTATCGTACTTCGCCATACGGAATGGTGCGAAATGAAGGCCTACCATCCACACATTGACAAGGCCTACTTCATGGCTTGTCAATACATACAGAGGGTTTTGGGCTGTGTAATAGGAGAATAGTGGTGCGACTGTGATGATAACTGAAGATAAGGGAAGAAACGAAATTTGAATAAAAACGAAGGGGAAATGACAAACTAACGTGTGTTTCAGTCCACGAGTAACATTCACTGTGACGAAGGGTCAAGTCACTAACATGTTGAGATGTTACGCTTTTCTCTTTTAACGTTTCGTAACAAGGGAACGAGGAATGCTTATGGGCAAGATCACTCGTCCCCTTTGAATCAAATACACATAATAAAAAAGGTGCAAGTTAAGTTATTGGTTATCTGGTTTAGTATGAGTTTAAGTTTTCAGGTTTTTTTTGAATTTCGCTCACTTTTCAAGATTATTTCAAGTCTTCCAAAATTTTATATCTATGTTAAAGTTCTTTTTGAATTTCTAAGTTCAAAAAAATTTACTTATATTCCTCTTATATTAGAACACTATGCCAAGTTATCTGAATTTTACATATTGGTTAAATTTATCTTTTAATATCTAACTTCAAAATTTTACTCATACGAGTATCTCACTTAGAATGTGTGCTAATCGACGGCATAACCTTTCGAACTACATTTTGAATTGAAGTTCGAACTTTTTTGACATTTGATACCTTCGCTTGTTACTAAAACTGAAAAAAAACTATTAACTTACATAACTTCAAGAATATATTAAAATACTTACGTTTTTTCCTGCATTCTGGTGACGTTTCCGTTTTGTTTTGAAACTATCCCTGAACGGAACAATAAAGTGCCAATATCAAGTTGGCATTTTTGGAGACAAGAACCTTTCGAAAATGTGTCTCTGATATAATGCGGTTGTCAAAGTGTCAGTTGTATGAAAGTGCCGTCGATTAGCACACAGTCTTATATTAGAACACTATTCCAAGTTATCAGAATTTTACATATTGGTTAAATTTATCTCTTAATTTTTAAGTTCAAACATGTAATTATATTTGACTTATAATAGAACATTGCTCTACGTATCGAAATTTCACATTGGTTAAAATTCTCTTTTATTTTCTAAAATCAAAGATTTACTTATACTTCGCTTTTCATAGAACGCTATTCCAAGTGCTCACAATTCTACGTATTGGGTAAATTTATCTTTTAATTGTTACGTTCAAAAATTGACTTATATTTCGCTTAATTTAGAACGCTATTCCAAGTTATCAGAATTACACATGTTTCTTAATTTGCTCTGTTGATTTCTAAGTTCCAAAAATCTACATATATTTCACTTATTTAGAATGAAAAGATTTCCTTAAAGGAGACACCACTCGGCAGGCACAACTTCCTCTTTGTTAATTAACTAATGTGGGCAGCACGACCTCCTGATCTTCACTGACTCCGCGACTGACTTCCTTTATCCGGAGCGTCCGTATTTATTCCATGAATTCTATGGGGTATTCAGTAACAGAACCCGAATTCACGAAGAGACCAAAATATTTGATTGTAGGCTTTTACAAGGTCAATTTTGCTTAAAATCTTTTTATTTGATAAATTTTTTGAGAAATCATAGATTTGGCGAATTGGATAACGGTCGGGAATAGCTTTAGCGTTTAAAGCTCTTTAGTCACCACATGGTCTCCATTCGTTGTTTTTTTGTAAGCTTAGTGCAAAGGAGATGCCCAACTTGAAGAAGAAGGTCTTGCAACGCCAATTTGAAGCATGGACTGGAATTCCTTTTTGGCTATGGAAAGTTTCTCGGGAGCTAATCGTCTAGGTTTCGAATAAACAGGAGGTCCTGTTGTTATTAAAATGTGATGTCTGATATTAAGTTTAATATCTTTCAAACGATCATCAGGGCAAGTTAAAGATGGGTAGTTATGCAGAAGGCTTTTGTAAGGGGAACTATTCGGTAAAGTTATGATTTTGACAGTCGGTGTATTTGTTGATAAAGTTTTCCCATTAGTAGATAAATCAGTTTTTGTGTCAATCAATCGACCGTGTTGAAGGTCAATTAGTAGGCCGAAATGTGAGATGAAATCTGCCCCAATGATAGGTTTTGAAATGTCGACGATGACAAAATTCTAAGCCAAATCTCGGCGTAAGCCCGGGTTTAGAGTCAATGCAGTTGAACCGTAGGTAGGAATTAAAGTACCATTTGCTGCTCAGCTCCCGAGCCTATAAGAAATTGTAGTTTAGAGTCTTTGTCTGTAATGTATAGTAGTGTTATCGACAGTCGCCGCTGAAGACAACTTCCTTAGTTTCCCGAAAGTTGCTTGAAAGAGCATGGTTGAGTGCATTTGGTAGCCATGCTGCCAAATCGCCAATTGTACCAGCACATACCTGAGATTGGAGGCTGGTACTTGTTTCTCTTTGGCTGGTACTTGTTTCTCTTTTGAGAACTGGAACGAGATCTTGAAGAAGCACGGGAGGTTGATCGAGCTCGTTCAAGAGATCTTCTAGGGTAACTTGATTCTCTAAGCCTTACTGCTTCAAGTTCATTTTGGAGTGCAGCTATATGCGCTTGTTGTTGTGAGATCCTTTGCGAAAGCAGATATTCAGATGATGGGTTGTTTGAGACCTGAGAGACATGAAATTGGTTATCCTTAGTCGTTTCGATTATTGAATCTGCCACGTTAGCCAAATTATCCAATGACAAATTTTGGTGAAAGTGGTATAGGGATTGTGCGCTGGAGGGCAAAGGATTAAATCTTTCACATCTGATCCATTTGCCATTTCCAAATGAGCAGCAGCATACGAGAACTTTGTTTGCTCTGACGTAATGCCAGAAGCATCGAAACTGCGATCTGCAATGGTAAACCAAAATTTTGTATCGAATGGTTCAAATGATGGCAGGTGAACACCTAACCGATTGACCTGAATGTTGTTATGTGGTTCTCCAGGGGGTAGATCTTGCTGTTGTTGCTCATTATGTTGAATACATTCACAGTCAGGATCAGACATGTTTATTCAAATTTAGAGAAGTGAGGAAATAAAATAAAATTCGACTAACGACAATTTCTTAACAAAAAAATTTTAAGAAATTTTAAGAATTTAAGAAATTCAAGAAAGTTGATTTGAATTATAAAATAAATATTATAATTATTATACAGTGAAAGCCCTCTTGAGCGGACATCGACGGTCGCCGCGATTTTGTCCGTATAAAATGAATGTCCGCCGAAGAAGGCTTTTTTCTTGGGACAACTAAGAATAGTTCCATAAGAAAATGTTAATAATTGAAAAATATTCTATCTTCAAAGTATGTATTTAATGCACTTGAGTCCGTCTCATGACACTTATAAGCTTCAAATGCAAAGATCTTGTCACTTCTGTAAAGGTTTGAATTTTTAAGTTTCGCGGAACGATTAGTCGCTTAACCAATTTCGAGATCAACTGGTGGTAGAATGATGTCCCATTCGGCCCCAAGACCTCCCATGCAATTAAACGGTATGGATATGTAATTGATTTTTAATGACCATAACGTTTATCAGATCACCCTATTCTTGATCATGGAATAACCTTGTTGGCGTAAAAATCGTTGCCAGGAGTGCCCTTTTTGAGTTTAGTTCTGACACTTACGAACACTACGGAAAGGAATATTTTCAGTCTACCTTATAGTAATTTGCCTTTTTTTTCATACAAAAACTTCGTTTCGTGTCCGTACATGAGGGCATTTTAATAAAATACAGAAGCAAGGTTCTGTCCGCGTCCGGTTAAGAGGGCGTCCGCCTAAGAGGGCCTACATCCTTAACAAAATAGTACGAAATGTTTGGTACCCAAAAATATGTCCGTTGAATAGAGATGTTCGTTTCTAAGAGATGTCCGTTAAGAGGGCTTTCACTGTAATTGGTATGTACTCAAAATATTATAATTCACATTCCAAGTGTTGTGTTCATGTGTCAAATGGAAAAAAAACAAAGAAACAAAATCAATGATTTGAAGAACTTTGACAAATTTTAAGTTTAAATATTAAAAAAAATATTTAAAAAGTTTAAGGTCTTATCATAATGATGAGTTTCGCTTGATGAAATTTGTTGTTGATGTTGATGGTTGTTGTTGATTGTTGATTTTGATTGTTGCTGTTGATGTGAAGTTACTCCATAGTCTTTAGATGTTTCTTTGAAATTAATTTCAAATTCTTAATTCATGATGGTATTTATATTTTATATGACAGCTGATAAGCATTGTTAGTTAATTCACTGTTTTGTATATCATACATTATATGAATTTTAATAAATCCGCCTCATTTATTCATTAAATCATATATATATATATATATTTTCATGAACCCACTAATATATTCATAAAGTCATTGAGCTCTTCTTTAATTTTCCGGTTATTTTTGGTAATTGAATTCATAGAAAATAACACTTATTATGGAAATGTCGAAAAAAAGATACCAAAGAAATTTGTTTTGCTAGTTTCGTTTTCATTCTTATTCGAAAAATTTCCAGGAAAATGGACAAAAAAATAGGAAATATAAATATTTTAGTTTATTTTTAAAATAAAATCATTATTCACAATTCACTATTTCATTTTCTCGGGGTCACAAATTTGTGGGTAAGATTTTGAACCACATTGTAGCGATTATAGCACAATAATAAAAATTCTTGGAGCTCCAAACCTGCAAATCCATCCATTGTAGAAGTTCCTTGCAACTGTATCTGCATCTTGATCTTGAAGGGGGAAAACCTCTGGCCAACGTGAAAATCTGTCGATGCAAGAGAGACTGTATCTGAAATTTTCACAAGGTGGTAAAACAATAATGTCAATATGAACGTGCTGGAATCTTGAAGTTGGTGGAATAAACGTTCCTAATTTAGCTCAAACATGTCTCGTTACTTTTGATCTTTGGCATTCTAAACATTCTTGAGCCCATTTCCTTGCATCAGCCTTTATCGAAGGCCAAACATAACGTTCAGTTATGAGTTTGACAGAATTTCGAATACCTGGATGAGCTAACTGATGGAGTGAATTTACGATCATTTTTCGAAAAAGTTTAGGAATAAAAGGTCTGGCTCTTGAAGTTGAGATATCAGAGTAAATATGTTCAAATGTTCCAGGTATCAACAATTTCTTTATTTGGGGCGATGAATCTGATGAATTATGATTGACAAAATCTTGAAGTTCTTCATTACTTAACTGAGCATTTGCCAGTGCTGAATAATTTATTGGTTCATTGATAGCTTCAATCCTTGACATAGTACCAGCAACTAAATTATCCTTTTCAGAAATATGTCTGATGTCTGTTGGAAATTGGCCAATATAGTCTAACTGTCTTGCTTGCCTAGGTGATGCTTTATCCAATTTCTGCTGGAAAGTGAATGTAATTGGCTTATGGTCAGTAAATATGATAAAGTCTCTTTCTTCAAGCATATATCTAAAATGCTTTGTTGATTTGAAGATAGCTAAAAGTTCTCTATCAAATTTACTATATTTCATTTCTTGCTCACTGAGCTTCTTTGAGAAGAAACCTAATGGTTCCCAAATACCTTTCCCATATTGTTGGAGAACTGCTCCAATTGCAAAATCTGATGCATCACAGATAAAAGTTCTAGGTGCTCCGTTTGAAGGATGCGCAAGCATTGTTGCTTCAGCTAAACTTCTTTTAATTTTTTCAAAATTAGCGTCTGTTGTATCATTCCAATTAATTTTCGCCTTCCCTTTCAGATTACCAGTTAATAAATTGTTCAAGCCCATTGGTTTGATTCCTTCTCTTGAAACTAGGTAACAAAGAAAAAATAATTCTTCAACTTCAAATAAACATTTAGCCACATTGATTACTAAACCATATTGGTTAAATCTGTTGAAGATTGTTCGTAAATGTTCAATGAGATCATCTTCATTTAATGATGCAACAAGAATATCGTCTTGGTAAGCGAAACAAAAATCAAAACCACGAAGTATTTCATCAATAATATATTGAAAATTTGGGGCTGCATTACGAAGTCCGAAACTCATGACCGGAAATTCGAATAAGCCGAAAGGAGTTGTGATTGCCGTTTTACAGATGTCTTCTTCAGCAACAGGAATTTGATTATAATCCTTAACTAAATCAATTTTTGAAAACATAGTTTTGTTCCTGAGATTGTGGACGAAATCATGAATATGCCTCACAGGATATCTATCAGGAATTGTTCTTGCACTTAAGGCTCTATAGTCCCCACAGGGCCTCCATTCATAATTTTTCTTAGGAACAATATATAATGGAGAAGCTCAACAAGAAGAAGGAGGTCTCGCGGTTCCTAGTTGTAACATTGCCCCAAAAATTCCTTTTTGGCAATTATCCATTTTTCTGGAGCTAAACGTCTTGGTTGACAGGTTATTGGTTGTCCAGATGTTGTGCGGATGTAATGTTTGATTTTATGTTTTACCATTTGATTCCGACCATCAGGACGAGTAATATCTGGATATTGTTTTAAAAGTTCCAGAAAAGGAGATAGGAAATAATCATTTGAAATAATTTTGATATTTGATAAGTTAGTGACCATAACCTTTCCTCTAGTTGTCAAACAAGTTTCTGAATCTATTAATCTTTTATGCTTAAGATCAATAAGCAAACCAAAATGAGCAACGAAATCTGCTCCAATTATTGGCTTTGCTACATCTGCTACCACGAATCTCCAAGGAAAATTTCTCCTTAAACCAAAATTTAAAGTTATTGCCGCTGGACCATAAGTTCCTATAATACCACCATTCACAGCAGTTAAATTAAACGAAGTATGTTTGAGTGGTCCTCTCATTAACTTTCGAGGAAAAACACTCACATCTGCACATGAATCTATTAAATATTGCTTTTTTGAATTAAAATCTATGACAAACAAGTGGCGTATTGTTGAAATGTTGTCGGTTGCCACCATGGTCGACAACTTCTTTAGTTTTCCGTGTTAGATGAGAACGCACATGTGCATTGTTGTTTGCATTTAGTAGATTCAGTTCCAAATTTCCAATTGTACCAGCAAATTCCAGACTTCGGTGTATCATTTTGTCTCCTTCTGGAAAAAGATCTTGAACGAGAACTAGATCTTCCTCGGTAACTAGGCGATATTCTTGAAGGTCTTTCAGAAAAATATTCTTGTTTTCTAAAATTTTCTTGTTCTGCCTTAATTGAATTAATTTCTTTTTGAAAGTCAGCCATTTAAAAACTTTATTGAGAAAATTTGAGGTTTAACATAACTTCGATGTCAAAAGGTTGTTTCAATTCATCAATCGAATTAGTTTGTTCTTGTTTGGTTGTTTCCAAAATGGAATCAGCTAATTCTGCCAATTTATCTAAACAAAGATCTTTGTGAGCTGCTTAAATTGCCTGAGCAAGAGATGTAAGTCTTGTCATCCAAATAGTTGCAACAACTTATTTGCTAACTACAGTTTCTCCTAAGTTCTTTAATCTTCTAAAGAACTGAGATGGCTTAAGATCCCCCATAATTTCAACTTCTAATAATTTTCTGGTTTAAGATGTTTGAGAAGTTCCAATCCTCTTTATAATTTCTTCTTTCAATTTAGAATAGGGATTTTCGGTAGGTGGATTCATTACTAAATCCCTTATCTCTGCTGCATTTTGAATGCCTAAATGAGCAATGGAATAAGCAAATTTTGTTTGCTCAGTTGCAATATTTGCAGCTTCAAATGCCCTATCCGCAAAAGCAAACCAAAGTTCAAGATCATAAGGGACGAAAGTTGGGAGATGTAATCCAACTCTATAAATTTCTCTCCTATTGTTTGTTCCATTATCTCCAATTTCTTCGTTACCAGGCATGATTAAATAAATAAAAGGACAAGAGACAAAGGATAGATACGAAATATTTTGACAAAAGAAGAAAGTCAGTTACTGCCCTGAAAATTTAATTATTTTTTGATCTTTTCAATTACTATTTATTATTATCAAACAAAAAATTAAATTATTTTTGTCGTCAAGATTATTAATTATTTATTTTAAGATCATTAATTCACTAGTTATTATTCTATAATTTTCGGGGTTTCATTTTAGAAATCACTTTTTATCATTAAATTTTATATTATATTAATATAATTAAATCAAAATATTATTATATTATATATGGTTATTTAATTTAGTAAATCAATAGTGGAACTTAAAATGTACTCCCTACGATAAGGTCAATCTTGAATCTTCTTTCTTCTTTTCTTCTCTTTTCTTACTTGAATCTTGAATCTTCTTGAATATTGTTTTATCTCCTTACTTGATTTTTCTTCTGTTTTTGAAAACAGGGTCACCAATTTTGTAGAGATTTAGTCACAATAATAAAAATTCTTATTCAGGCCACTACTAACCTCAAAGATCAACAATAAGTGACAATGACTTCCGTAACTTGTTTACTTTATTATTTAGTCTAATTATTCACAAATTCACAAATAGTAGAGTTTAATACATCAATTATTAATTTCAATTAATTATTTCTTATTTACAAGGTATTACTCAATGATAATTAATTAAATTCATATTCCAAATAATATTTTTTAACTATCACAGTTCAACTGGATGTGACTTCTTAAATGTCCCTGTCTCACTAGATATTAACTAGATATTAATTTTGAAATAAATAGACCTACTATATATAATTTAATATTATTATATACAGTAAAGTCGTTTTTCAAAGTTGTTTTTTTTTTTAAATTAAATTAAAGGAGAGTGTGGTTCTTTCACCACACACATAAATAAGCTTTTTGCAATAAAAATTATTAATATTTCATTTATTTATTGTTGTTTGAATATTAAATTAACAGTTATTATTTTTAACGTAATTTAATTGAGTTCACAATATATTTTAATTCATTTGTTATTGATTAAAAATTAAATTATTTTAACACTCATGAATTGAATTCACAATATTTTTATTTATTAGTAAAAGAACAAAACCTAGGAAATTATTAAATTCCTCATGGAGCAAACTTTTTCCCTTTTTTTTGTGGGGACTATGTTGAGGATCTAACTTAGATTAAATTTACGCTATAAGGTAAACCCTCAACGCCTCTATGATAAAAAAAAAATAAGCATCAGATTGCTTTTGTTTCTTAAGGGTACGGTATTTTTTTTAAGGCATCGTGTTTTTTTCTAAGTGTTTTTAAAGTGCCGCCACATAACTAATTCAGTTTTATTTTTTTAGATACGTTTCCCAATTGACTCTAATGTTACTGAGAAAGGTCTTACACCCTGTAATGATGCAGACCTGCCCGTGGCAGTGAGTATATCCGGTTACATGTCCTATATGTTCATTTGTCTATATGTTGCAATGATGTCAAGAAAATGAATAAATGGAGTTTTGATAACGCTCATCACATTAAGTGATTCGAAGCCATTCAAAGCTGTTTTGCACAAAAATAATACACTAAACACATAAAAGCTAAGGAATTTAGGACTCTAAGAAAGTGGTATCAAAAAATGGAATGCGGTCCAGGTGTCACAAAAGAGTCGGTCTCCGCAATAAGGAAAGTTGTCGAGAATACTCAGGGAAAAATTATAATTAATCTTGTTTTTGATGAAATGAATATTAGGCAACATATTGATTGGGATGGGGAAAGTTCATATGGGTTTGTTGATGTGGGCGACGGTGGGAAAAGTAACACAATTACCACGCAAAACCTTGTTTATTTAGCCGTGTGTGTAAACCAATCTTGGAATATTCCCTTGGGCTATTTCCCCATTGCATCAATGAATGCTGAGCAAAAGACTAATATCACGAAGATCTTTTTAAAAACTTTGTTTGATTGTGGCGTAGAGGTGGTTGGAGTGACTTTTGACGGGGCAGCAACGAATTTGACTGCTTCAAAAGAGAGAGTCTGGAAAAACTTACTATTCACCCGGACCCATGTCACATGATAAAGCTGGTAAGAATTGCTTAAGATGAACTAAAAGTATTTATTGACAGAGATGATAGGCCAATTAGATGGCAATATTTGACCATTTTGCAAGAATTGCAAGAGACAGAGGGGCAAGAGTGCAGTTAGTTAGGTACATTAGGTACAGTTAGGTACAGGTACAGGTACAGGCACAGGTACATTAGGTACAGTCATTAGGTACAGTTAGTTAATCAACATGTACAAATATAATCTATATTTAAAAATAAAAATTAAATACTTACAGGGAAAATCCTCGAATTCGCCTCGTTTTCGATATTTTTATGATTTTACGTGAACGTGGTTTTCGGGGTTTTCATAAAATTCACGCATCCTACCGCAACAAACTATTGAAATAACAAATCAATACTCAAGAATAAAGAATTAATATTATATGCAAAAACCCACAATTCAATCTAATGTTCGATATTCTCGTATTTTAAATATAATTCGAATTAACCTCAAAATTTACTTAAATGGGGTGGTTGCGTCATGTTGGTGTCACAAACAATGTTGGCCATTCATGTGTGAAAACATAAACTTGAGTGTTCGAGACGTCATTCCATATATTCGGCTACGTTTGTTTTTAAATTTTATATGTTAATCGGGTCAATTCTGTGTGCACTTAACAGATTCCGTTAATTTGACAGCCCATGTAATTTGTTGGTGGATTTCGAAAAGTTTAGTTACGGTCGAAATTGGTATTCTGGGTGCCAAAAGTTAACAGATTTTTGTTAAAAATCCTTTACCGTAACATGCCCGAAATTGTTCAACTTAATCGTAACAGGTTTTTTGTTAAGAAAGTTAAGAGATTTGGAACAGAACTAATTTCGTAACATATTTGAGAATAAATTTTGGCCAGAATACCAACTTAAAGAATTCTATTAGAAACCAAATCTTTTAACTTTCATAACAGAAATCTGTTAGCTCAACGAAAGTGGCCAGAATCGCCCCGAATGTGTATAATAAAATAAATGTGTATATTATTACATGAAAATATTTCTAAATTTATACCCTCAACTATAAGAAAATAAATAAATATATATTATGAGAACATTATTCAATTTGTATGATTTTTGGAAATATTTATACGAAGAAAACCCTTCAATTGTTTGCGTTTTATGATTTTTGAATTGATAATTTTTCTGTTAATACATTTTAGTAGAAATTTTTGCATTCATTGCTATTTTCCAAATTATAAGAGAGTCGTATAGAGGCGGCTACAGACGATCATAGAAAAATATATCATATCTATGACATATTATCTGATGAACTGTACACACACGTTTTTGAAACAGGACGAAAAATAAGATGGAAATTTTTTATGATGCAAAAATTATATTGTCGTCAAAGCAATTTTTGCTGTACACACGGCACAATTTAACATATCATATATATTCGCCATATTCCGTGTGGACAGCTTCATCATATATTCATCAGATGAAACATCATTGAAATATGATCGTCTGTACGCACTATTGTCCAAGATAGTTTTGTAATAGATTTGGAGCAAAACAGAACCAAAAAAGACTACAATTTCATATGAAAAATGTCGAAGTGTCAAACTAAATCACCTCACGGGACTTTTGTTTTTTAATAAAAATAAAATTGAAAAAAATAGACGAAACTATTTTCAAAAGTTAATATTTTTATTAAATGAATTTTACAATCACCATTTAATTATACAAACGGTTTTTTTTATGTTTTTAATACGTCTGTTCTCGAACAGCACCGGACTTCGACTGACTCTTTCATATTTTCTAATTAATTATTTTTGTTAATGATATTACTTGGTAAGCACTTATTTGTGCTTTGTTACCAAGTAATAGATTTTTGAAAAAGACCAACATCCGGCGGCGGAATCAACGTCCGGTGGAACATTGATCAATTTCAATGGTAAGCATATTTACTTAGCATTGAAATTGACACTGTTACCATGCCAATGGTTTTGGTTTAGGTTTTATTTTATATTTTTCCGGTAGATCAATATTTGTGGGAGAAACATATGTATCTTGTGTAATAACCGGTATTATAGAGGGCACATATGTAACCCGGGCGGTGTAAACGGGCGAGGAGATTTATAAAATCATCTCACGAAATCTACTAGATTTTGGTCGGTGTAAACGCGGTATTAATCACTTTGATGGAATGAACTGAAAGGCAGGGACGTCTTTGCGGCTTGTCGGAAAGTTAAGAAAAACTGATTGAAGATCTTGAGGACATTAAAAGTTTGTACGGTAAAATGAAGTTTAATCTGGTGAAAAACTTATGTCAATAAATTGTTCATTTTAGATTGTCAACAAAATGGTGTTAGCTGCTACCAGCTATTGAAAATAGAGACAACTTAGTTTATGCACTAATAACAAGTGGTGGTAAAACGCTAGTAGCGGAAATAATTGTGTTCACAAAACGCTTCACCTCAACCATATTTATGAATATTTTAATTAGTTCCTTACCTAAGTGTACCTTACATTAATGTAAATATTTAAATGCCTCACATAGCTGTACCTCAGCTTAATGTGAACGAATATTTCACTTATCTTTGTTGCGAATATATATCAGTTGTTGTGTATATATTTTTGAACGTGTGTTCTTATATATATGCTTATATTTCCTTCCTGTTAAATAATTTAATTTTTATGCTAGCAGTCAGTGCGTAGATTTACCTTTAGCTTCATTGTTAACTTTATGTTGAAGGCAGGCTTTAAATACATGTTTTGGTTGCGTGGTTCATCTATTTATTGTTCAACAATTTGGTCAGTTCAAATTCCTTAACTATTACAATTCAAAATGCTCTAAATATTTTCCAATATGATTTCCATATTACTATCTTTACTCTATATAATTCAAGGTGTTATGTGAATCTTCCAATATTATTTCCAATTTGATATCTGTACTCTATACAATCCAAAGTATTATGTGTATCTTCCAATATTTTTTCTAGTTTGATATCTTACTCTCTACTCTATATAATCCAAAGTGTCATGTGTATCTTCCAATATTATTTCCAATTTGATATCTTTACTCTATACAATCCAAAGTTACATTTAATTTCCACTACAATTTCCTTATTGTTACCTCTACTCTATATAATCCAACGTATTATGTGTAACTTCCCATATTATTTCCAGTTTGATATCTTACTCTCTACTCTATATAATCCAAAGTGTCATGTGTATCTTCCAATATTATTTCCAATTTGATATCTTACTCTCTACTCTATATAATCCAAAGTGTCATGTGTATCTTCCAATATTATTTCCAATTTGATATCTTTACTCTATACAATCCAAAGTTACATTTAATTTCCACTACAATTTCCTTATTGTTACCTCTACTCTATATAATCCAACGTATTATGTGTATCTTCCCGTATTATTTCCAGTTTGATATCTTACTCTCTACTCTATATAATCCAAAGTATAATGTGTATCTTCCAATATTATTTCCAATTTGATTTCTTTACTCTATACATTTGCCTATCCTCGGACTATTCGTAAATTCCAACCTTAGCCTTTAAATCCTCACAACCAAAAGTACGTTCATTTAACTAATTTCTATTTATTTGCGTGTTTCACTTATAACTATACATTTTTATTTCCGACTCTTCCCTCTCGTGGTGGTCTTCTGACGCTTCTGTGCCTGCCTCTTCTCTTGGCGGTATCGCAGCCGTTCGCTATGGAGCCTCTGGAGCTCACGGCTGATCCGCAGGCGCTCTTCCTGCCCAACCGCAATCAGCAGGCGACGGCGAACCTCCTCGATTGCTCGCCGGAACTTGGCCTCCGCGCCAGTGCGATACTTCGGGGGACGAGGGGGCTCCGGTGCTGGTGTGGTGTCCTCTGTCCTACCTCGTCTCCTGGCCCGGTACTCTTCCAAGGAGATTGGTCTCGGGCCGGCCGCTGAGTCCCGTAGCGCCTCTGCTAGCGTAGTCCGTGCTGTCCCCGACACTACGAAATAGCCCCGATTAATGCCTGGTCAGGAACTCAGTTGTAGGGCTCTGATAGCCGCTTTCAACTGGGAATTCCCCTCCAATACCGATAGGTTACTAGAACCGTGTTCGGTAGTGTGGCTGGAGCCCGAGTTGGTGGGTTACAAGAACCACTTTCAACCCTTTGGGTTTCCTAAAAACCGATAGGTTGCTAGAACCGTTTTCGGTAGGGATCTACTTACTTATTTCCTTTTAGTGTCCAAGGAGAGATCCAATCAGCGACTGATAATTTCCTGAAATTTTCCTCGCATTATATTTCCTGAAACCGGGACTTTGCTTCATTTTGCGTGGTTGCCATATTTCACGAAATCCGCCTTGTGTGCCGTGGCGCCATCTCTCAGCGACCAGCCTAGTTTTTTAGAACTGATCGCGTGAGTTGTTTACATTTTCGTTTTGACATTTCAGAGTAGGTTATGACGAGGGATGTTGTGTATTTTATGTTTTTACGAAGTATCATAAGTTTTCAGAGTTATGGTTATGCTTGTTGACGCGAATAGTGATCTTCTTTCGATTGCTTATGTCTTTTGATGTATCGTGAGTTATGTGAATGAGTTATTTCTAATTATGTTTAATTTAATCTGGATATCATCCACAACATTCCTCCCCCTTTTAGAAGTCCTCCCCAGGGTTAGTGGCAGTCTCCGGGATAAATGTGGGTCAATATGATCTTTAGAGTTTGTGGTTGTGAGTATTTCAAACTGTGAGAGATTCGCGAGGTTCGAGTGCAAGTGTTATTGTAATTTTACCTTATATTTTTAGTGTTTCCAGGGCTTCATTTCAGTGTTTTAACTCTAGTATTTATTGGTTCCCTTTTAACTTCATTTCTTTTGTAACTTATATTAACTTAGTATCTGACCGTCCTTGGTCCTTTTTTCGGCCTCTTTTTGGATGGAAGAGTTTGACCCACTGCTTCCTGATTAGGACGTATCCCCAAGTTATGTCTTCCGGAGTGAATTGGTCTTCTGATCGTGTGGTTGATTCTTACATTGAATTTGCCCAGCTTCTCCATGGGTAACTCTTGTTCCATTTCGGGCTTGTCCAATTGGAGTTTTTGGAACAGTTGATCTGCTTCCTGCAGGATGTTGTCCCATTCGACCTTCGTTAACCCTAAATCATCGACTTCAGCTGTTTCAATGTTTTGGTTCATTTTTGACCTGGTGATAAGGGATAGAGTTATTATTAGTAAGTGGACTTTAGAATGCTGTTGGGGCTATCGTGTGTGGGAACGAGAATCTGGTATCAGTTGAATAACTTCGGGGACGGGGTTCTTTTATTAATTGAATATTTTCAACCGGTTATTATGCACGCGCCGCTTCTTGTTTCCTATTAAGATCGTGGTATTGACGGGATTATTTACTGCTATGACTCTGTAAGGTCCTGTCCAATGTTGGATCAGTTTATTCTTTCTGGCTGCATTCCTGAGAAGCACCTGATCTCCAACATGGATTCTGATTGGGTTGGATTTCCGGTCGTAGTACTCTTTTGACTGATGTTTGCTTTCTTCTAGGTTCAGTCTAGCTATCTCATGCGCACGCTGGAGCTTAGTTCGGAGGTGTAGGTAGTAGTTTTCGTGGTCATAGACCGGTTGTGGGGGTTTCTTCAAATTGTTGGGCAGGGAGGCGGAGAAACCATACAGACAATCCATTGGGGTCAATTTTGTGGTCGTGTGGAAAGTGTTGTTCCTGACAAACATTGCAGCTCGTAGATGTTCATCCCAATCGGACTGATTGTTGTCTACGAAATTTCTCAAGTAGTCGACTAGTGGGCGGTGTGACCTCTCTAAGGCTCCATTGGATTGGGGATGATACGGTGTAGTCTCAATTTTCTGTATCTTGAGCAGTTTACAAATGTCTCTGAACATTTTGGAAGTAAAGTTTGTCCCTTGGTCGGTTATCAATTTTTTTGGTACTCTGTATCGGCTGATAATCTCATCCACGAACGCTTGAGCTACTGTTTTAGTTTCCATGTTTGGAAGGGGTACTACGTCCATGAATCGGGTGAGGTCGTCTTCGAAGCTTAGAATATATTTATACCCGTTGGTAGTTTCTGGAAGTGGACCCACAATGTCCATATAGACTTTATCGAAGGGTTGCTTGGCCGTGTCCGTTATGACCATCGGCTCTCTATGCTCTCTGCTTAGCTTATTTAGTTGACATTTTCTGCATTTCTTTATGTATTTTTTGATATCCCTCAACATTCCTTTCCAGTAGAATTCTCTTTTCAGGCGATGATATGTTTCAAGGACTCCTTGATGGCCTCCTAAAGGGGCATCATGACAGTCACGTAGTATGGTCTCAATGTCCTGGGGGTCTGTTAGTATTCTTATTTGCGGCTTTTCCTGTTCGTATATTTTCTCCTGTGGGTTGCGCTCCGTGGACCCGCTTCTTGTGGGAATTTCTTCTCCTATTTCTGAGGTTTGTTCTTGTTGCTCCCTTGCCTGTTTCCGCGTAGTCACCATCACCTCGTACGGGATTCTGCTTAGTGCATCAGCATTGCCATTCTTTCTGCCTTCCTTGTATTCTATTTCGAAGGTGTAATCTGAAAGTTTGTGCCACAATCGAAGTATTCGGCTTGTCGGATCCTTAATCCTTATCGCTCCTTTCAAGGGTTTGTGATCGGTGAATACTTTAAATTGTCTGCCGTATAAATAACACCTGAAGTTTTTAACTGCCCATACTATGGCCAAGAGTTCCCGTTCTATTGTAGAATAATTTCTTTCTGCTGCGTTCAATGTTCTACTCGCATAAGCTATTGGTTTCTCTTCGTTAGGTTGACCTTGTGCTAGTACGGCTCCAAGTGCTTCTCCACTCGCATCGGTATAGAGTTTAAACGGCTCTTTGAAATTTGGATATCTTAGTACTGGTGGACTGATTAGCTTGTCTTTGAGTGCATTGAATGCTCTAGTACAATTTTCATCCCAACTGAATTTTACGTCCTTCTTCAGGAGATTATTTATTGGTGCCGCTATCTTCGAGAAATCTGATATAAATTTTCGGTAGTAGTTTGCTAGTCCTAAAAAGGACTGCACCTGGCGAACGGTTCTGGGGGTAGGGAAGCTTTTTACGCTGTCCACTAAGCCCGGATCTGGTTCCACTCCTTCCGTCGTGCATTTATGTCCAAGGTATATAATTTCCTTTTTGAGGAAATTGCATTTCTCTACGTTTAGCTTTAGGTTATGTGCTCTTAATCGCTGTAATATGGTTCGTAGCTTTGTTTGATGATCCATTAGGTTTCTGCCGTATATTACTATATCATCCAGGTATACAAAGCACTGTAGGCCCTGTAGTCCTGTCAGCACATGATTCATGAGACGCTGGAACGTTGCAGGTGCTCCTTTTAGGCCGAAAGGCATACGCTTAAAGGCGTAGTGTCCGTACGGAGTACTGAACGCCGTTTTATCGCGATCCTCTGGTTTCATAGCTATTTGGTGATAGCCGCTGGCGAGGTCGAGTACCGAGAAATACCGAGAATTTCCCAATTGGTCCAGGATATCCTCAATCCTGGGTAGTGGATATGCATCTCCCTCGGTTACTTCATTCAATTTTCTATAATCGACCACTATTCGCCATCGTTTCTGCCCATCAGGCCCCGGCTTCTTGGCGACTACTAGTAATGGTGCGTTCCATTCGCTCCAGCTCGGTTCTACTATGTCCTCATCGAGTAATCTTTGTATTTCCTCTGTCATTATTTCCCTTTGCGTCTCCGGCAGGCGGTACATTTTACACTTGATCGGTCGTTTCCCTGATTGTATCCGTATTTCATGCTGCACTGTAGCTGTGTGCCCCAATTTCTCTCCCGGTAAATGAAAGACATCTTGGAATTCTTCAATTATTTTATTCATCTCCCTTCTTTCTTCGATGTTCAAATTGGTGTCCAAGCTTATTAGTTTTTTGATTTGGGTTTCTCTTTTTCTTGGTTTCCCTGCATCGGTGCTGGTGCAATACACGAGTCTTGTCTCAGAGTTATTAGTGTCGTTTTGGTTTGGTGCTGTCGTTCCTTCGTACTTCCTCAATTTTACTGTCACATTGTCGACCTCCACTTTATAATTGTTGACATTTAGCACGCTCAGTTTTATTTTCCTATTTGTTGACTGCACGAGCGCGTTACTAATATATACTCCCGGTTTTATCTCCTTTCCCTCGGTTACATACTGTCCTTCTTTGTCCGTGATCATTTCCACACATTTCACTGTCCTTCCCGGTATTATGATGTTCCTGGGCTCTGTGGTTATAAATTCTTCCTTTGAGTAATTTTTTCCGCAGCTTCCTTCATTTTCCCCATACGTGCGAGTATGGAATGGAAAACATTTTAAATTACTCTCTTCGCAGCTTTCTTCGTTCTCCCCATACGTGCGAGTATGGAATGGAAAACATTTTAAATTACTCTCTTCGCAGCCTTCTTCGTTCTCCCCATACGTGCGAGTATGGAATGGAAAACATTTTAATATAATCCCCTCGGTACGCATCCCACTCTCGTAGTTTTCATGCGTTGTACCTGTCTCGAAGAGTTTTCCCAGATCTTTCAACACTTCCGCTGTAGGCATTACTTCCCCTGTGTTATCACATGTATTCGGACAGTTTTGCCTGACGTTGGTTCTGTTCCCTGGTTCCTCCGTTTGTCGGGATTCCTCTGGCTGCTTGGCGTAATCTTTTTCCAGTATTGCAGGTTTCTTATCACCCCCCATTTTACTTTGGAATTCTCGGGTGTCTCCCTCCCTGGTGTGGCTACGCTCAAGGTTTGTTTTACAAGCTGCTATGACGTCCACAAAATGAACGTCATTCGTACTTCTGTTTTGGTTTTCCTCGAATTTAATAACCGTTCTTTGCCCATTACTTGTGGACAAGAACACGAGCTTTTTCGCGGGGCCCTCGATGTTGCAATGTCTGGACAAGAAGTCGTTGCCCAGCAGACCCGTTACACTATTTTCGTTGACAGTTTCGATGATGTGGAATTTGCATGGATATATCTTTTCCAAATTTATGTGCCCTGTGATCGTCCCCTTCGTGGAAATTTCCCCTGAAATGGTGTTGAGCCTGATTATCTCTTCCCTATTTATGTCCTTTTTCATTGATTCATTAATTTCTTCCTCCTTTATGAGACTTATTTCGGCTCCTGTGTCCACTATGAACTTATTCCGGCTACTTCTTGCAATATTTAGGGGTAAATTGACTATAGGGACGTCTGGACAGGTTTCACACCGCTTTCCTTTTTCTGTTAGCGACGACTCGCGGTGTGCCCGGTCGTCTCTTCGCAGTTTCCCGTTTGTATGTTTTCTGCTTGTTTTTCTAGCTGCAACCGTTCCCATCTTTCCCTTAAATAGCACCTAAATTCCGTATGTCCACTTTCCAGACAGAAATTGCATTTCTCGTTTGCTGCGTTCGCGGTGGCGTGATTCACTTGACGCCCTCTATATCCATTTGAAGCTTGGTTTTGTTGATTTCTGCCGTGCGCGTTACAGTTCTTAATCGTATGGCCATATGTCTTACAACTCGTACAGAATGGCGTCATTTGCTTCGTACGACATTCAGCTATAACGTGTCCTGGTCTTCCACAGAAATGACATCTTATCTGTCGCTTATCCTGTTTCTCCCGGGGTGTATTGGTGTTGTAGTTTCTTGGCGTCTCTTGGTACCCATTGTATCTGCTGTAGTTACTCACCGACTGGTATTGTGGTTGTTGCTGGTTCTGTCCAAACGTTCGGGGTTCTTTTTTCACTTGATTGTGAAACTGGTTTCCAGATTGGTTCATGGTGTGCAACCCTGGAATTACTGGTTGCAGACTTGCAAGGTTTTGATTCGTAGTGCCCTGTTGCATACATTGTTCAGTTTGTTCAAGCCTTGCTATTTTTCTTCCTAAGGATTCCAAGTTGTTGTCGCAATCCTGGAGCAGGTAGAACTTGTAGTTAGAGTTTGTTATCCCTAACTTAAAGCAATGCAGGCCTACTTCTTCAATTTCTATCTTTAAACCTTCACCCCCGTTGGCGTATTGTTGTTCTGCTGCGTTCTTGCAAGCATTTATGAGTGTTTTAACCCTATTGAAGTAGCCCATCAGTGTTTCCATGGGTAGTTGTTGCACGCTCCTTAATTGAGTGTTTAGAGTTATGTAGGAGGTGTTCTGGATTAAGTTCGTTCTAAGGGTGTTGAATACATCATCGAGTGTGTTATTTACTCCAGCTTGTACGGCTTCTAGAGCTCGCCCTCTTAACCGTGTCGGTAATAGTTTTACGAAGAGCGCCTTATCTTGTGCTTCCAAGAGTGTCTCGTATCCCAGGCGAGCGCAGTTAATGAATTCATTGACCTCATTTTGCTTTCGCGAGCTATCTTCTCCCATTAATATCGGTACGTTGTTATATAAAACGTTGTTTACTAATTGTATGTTGGCCATTCTTTTGCTCTCAGTTACTTTAGTTTCTTGAACTTCTATTCCTTTTGTTTCCTCAATTTCTTTTTCCTCGATCTCTGTTCGTGTGTTTATTGTTGTTGGTTGTGGTTTGTTGTTGGCGTGGTCGTCTTTTCCTTGGTCCGAGTTCGTCTTACAATATTTTCTCCCGTGTCTCAGCTGCACTATGTCTGTTTCTGGCTTTTCTGGCGTTTGTTGTATATTTCCTGTTTCTATATTTCCTTCTATCTGATTTTCTATTCCCGGTTCTGGTATCTGATAAGTTTCCTGGTTGCTTGACATCAATACGTTAGTTTTGTTATTTGTTCCTTCCTCGTTGTCCTTTTTTTTGTTAGATTCTTCACCTGTGTGGGTTTCCTCAGTGCTTGTAGAGAATTCTGGATCTGGATTATCGATTGAAAAATATTCTAATTTCTCACAAAAACTCGAAAACCATTTAGTTACTGTTGATTTTGGGGTTGAATGGGCCATATGTTGTTGTCTCCAACTGTTCCATATTAACTTCTTTTTTTTTTTGTTATAATTTCGATAGTAAATTTTTTGCTTTCATTTATCCTATGTGTTATATATTCTTTTCTTATTTGTTTCTTTCTTTTTTCGTATATTCTTCTCTTATATATTTTTTCTTCTTTTTTCTTTTTTATGTTCTGTTTTTTTTTTTTTTTTTTTTTTTTTTTATGTTTCTTTTTTTTTTTTGAATTCCTTTTTTTTTTTCAAATTAGTACAATATTCCTTAATATTAATTTACAAACATTCCTTTTTTATTCTTATAGCCTACAGCGTACCTTCAACATCTGGCTTGTTTAAATTTAATTTGCTTAATTCTGCTCAAGATTATTTGCGCTTAGGTTCTTTATTGCGGCTGCGCCAGTTGTTGCGAATATATATCAGTTGTTGTGTATATATTTTTGAACCTGTGTTCTTATATATATGCTTATATTTCCTTCCTGTTTAATAATTTAATTTTTATGCTAGCAGTCAGTGCGTAGATTTACCTTTAGCTTCATTGTTAACTTTATGTTGAAGGCAGGCTTTAAATACATGTTTTGGTTGCGTGGTTCATCTATTTATTGTTCAACAATTTGGTCAGTTCAAATTCCTTAACTATTACAATTCAAAATGCTCTAAATATTTTCCAATATGATTTCCTTATTACTATCTTTACTCTATATAATTCAAGGTGTTATGTGAATCTTCCAATATTATTTCCAATTTGATATCTGTACTCTATACAATCCAAAGTATTATGTGTATCTTCCAATATTATTTCTAGTTTGATATCTTACTCTCTACTCTATATAATCCAAAGTGTCATGTGTATCTTCCAATATTATTTCCAATTTGATATCTTTACTCTATACAATCCAAAGTTACATTTAATTTCCACTACAATTTCCTTATTGTTACCTCTACTCTATATAATCCAACGTATTATGTGTAACTTCCCATATTATTTCCAGTTTGATATCTTACTCTCTACTCTATATAATCCAAAGTGTCATGTGTATCTTCCAATATTATTTCCAATTTGATATCTTACTCTCTACTCTATATAATCCAAAGTGTCATGTGTATCTTCCAATATTATTTCCAATTTGATATCTTTACTCTATACAATCCAAAGTTACATTTAATTTCCACTACAATTTCCTTATTGTTACCTCTACTCTATATAATCCAACGTATTATGTGTATCTTCCCGTATTATTTCCAGTTTGATATCTTACTCTCTACTCTATATAATCCAAAGTATAATGTGTATCTTCCAATATTATTTCCAATTTGATTTCTTTACTCTATACATTTGCCTATCCTCGGACTATTCGTAAATTCCAACCTTAGCCTTTAAATCCTCACAAGCAAAAGTACGTTCATTTAACTAATTTCTATTTATTTGCGTGTTTCACTTATAACTATACATTTTTATTTCCGACTCTTCCCTCTCGTGGTGGTCTTCTGACGCTTCTGTGCCTGCCTCTTCTCTTGGCGGTATCGCAGCCGTTCGCTATGGAGCCTCTGGAGCTCACGGCTGATCCGCAGGCGCTCTTCCTGCCCAACCGCAATCAGCAGGCGACGGCGAACCTCCTCGATTGCTCGCCGGAACTTGGCCTCCGCGCCAGTGCGATACTTCGGGGGACGAGGGGGCTCCGGTGCTGGTGTGGTGTCCTCTGTCCTACCTCGTCTCCTGGCCCGGTACTCTTCCAAGGAGATTGGTCTCGGGCCGGCCGCTGAGTCCCGTAGCGCCTCTGCTAGCGTAGTCCGTGCTGTCCCCGACACTACGAAATAGCCCCGATTAATGCCTGGTCAGGAACTCAGTTGTAGGGCTCTGATAGCCGCTTTCAACTGGGAATTCCCCTCCAATACCGATAGGTTACTAGAACCGTGTTCGGTAGTGTGGCTGGAGCCCGAGTTGGTGGGTTACAAGAACCACTTTCAACCCTTTGGGTTTCCTAAAAACCGATAGGTTGCTAGAACCGTTTTCGGTAGGGATCTACTTACTTATTTCCTTTTAGTGTCCAAGGAGAGATCCAATCAGCGACTGATAATTTCCTGAAATTTTCCTCGCATTATATTTCCTGAAACCGGGACTTTGCTTCATTTTGCGTGGTTGCCATATTTCACGAAATCCGCCTTGTGTGCCGTGGCGCCATCTCTCAGCGACCAGCCTAGTTTTTTAGAACTGATCGCGTGAGTTGTTTACATTTTCGTTTTGACATTTCAGAGTAGGTTATGACGAGGGATGTTGTGTATTTTATGTTTTTACGAAGTATCATAAGTTTTCAGAGTTATGGTTATGCTTGTTGACGCGAATAGTGATCTTCTTTCGATTGCTTATGTCTTTTGATGTATCGTGAGTTATGTGAATGAGTTATTTCTAATTATGTTTAATTTAATCTGGATATCATCCACAACATCTTGACCGATCGGATCGTCTTACCTGGGATGACATTGCCTTTGCCTTATCATCAAAAAACGATTCGCGTTACCTGAAACGCCATTAACTCTGTCCCATTCACCCATTCTTGAGAACAATTGACTTAAACTAAATTACCTTTGACCAAAATTACTTGTTAAGCGAATTTTTAATTATTGTAAGCACTTTTTTAGTATTTAAATGAGGTTTGCCCTCCAACCTTTTCCCCTGAAAAGGAGTCCACGCAAGTGGGTTGTGGTGATACACCTCTACTAGTCAAAAATAGCACAGACAAAGGAGTCTGCGCTCAACATTGGTGACCACGACGTGATTCACGTCACGCGAACTCCAAGCCATTTAAGTTTACGCGAATCTCAAATCGTTTATCGTCGCGGCAATTCGTTAAAACCTGAACACTCATCAGTCATCTATCAGGCTTCTCATAGCTCCTGCATCCCTTGCCAACCCACTGCGAAGATCTTCATCCATACGACAGTTTGCTGTAGCTAACTGGAACTTCTTCTGCGAGAGCTTCCCCACTCCAAACTGTTCACTGATTTCAACGCACTTGCTTCGCCAGGCCTATCTCTAGAAGAATGACTACCTTAGAAGAACTCGCAAAACAACAGAATGAGACAGGAGAAGAAATCGAGAGGCATATAAGGAACTACAAGAAGGATTCTCCGACACGCAAAGACAACGAATATCTCGTCAACAAGTCCAAAGCCATAAAGGAACTCTGGGAAACGTTCCAATCTGCGGATTACGGTATTCGGGCTAAATATGACCTCGAAACCAGTCATCCATATTTCCAGAAACAATACTTTGCCAACATAGAGGAGCTGTACAAGTGGTTTATCGAGGACGTCAAACGGCGCATAAGCATTCAAGCAAGCACTCAATCCATGGAACATGCATCAAGCAGTCACAAGCCTGAAGATGCCAAGCCATCTATCACCGGAAGTTCTCCACTTCAGGTCACGCTACAGAGATTGAACGCTGCAATCGTCTCGTTAAGGCGCGCCTTGGACTCAGTCCAAAACCTTCCCCCTCAACAAAACGCTGTCGTGTACGACGTAAAGTGCCGTTCCATTGAACGTCTTTGGGCAAACCTGGAGACCCTGCATGATGCCATCTGGGGAATGACAGACGAGCCCATTGCTGCTGGATTTGATCAAGAAGCGTATCAAGAAGCAGTTCCGCGACCTGTTCTTGCAAGTGGTTCACGAACAAAATCTGGGCAATGCGCAGAAAATGTGATACCTCAAGACGAGTTTACGGGTGAAGCAGAGCGATGTATTAGCCACCTAACAATCTCCGACGCGAACTATCTGTCTGCTAGGAACCTCCTCAAGGACAGATATGACAATGACAGATTGTTGGTAGCAGCCCTCATTAACAAATTATTGAACCAATCTGTCATTCACACCGAATCAGCCACAGTCATCAAGTCACTCCATGACACAACTCGAGAGTGCCTGCTAAGTTTAACGAATCTCAAAATTGACATCAAAACCTGGGACCCTCTGTTGCTCCACATCCTCATCAAAAAACTAGACGGAGTTTCACACACGCTTTACGAGCAATGGAGCACTTTCTCACGTTCCTGGAAAGGCGATTCCAGTCACTAGAATCCCTTCCTAACAAAAACTCAAGAAACGCCGCTAACGACATTAACTTCGGCAAAGGGCGAACCCCAAGGGCATTGGCTGTCGTATCCTCAAGGACGCCGTGCTTCGTGTCTAAAGGAGATCATCCAATCTTTTCCTGCTCCAGTTTCCTCAATCATAGTCCTGAGAAGCGCCTTAAGCTCATACAACGCGCTGGTCGCTGCGTTAATTGCCTCAAGAAAGGACATCGCTCCAATCAATGTCCCTCTGGTAATTGCCACAAGTGCTGCAAGAAACATAATACATTACTTCATTTGGAGGACAACAGCCCAAGCTCTCAAGCTTCGAGTAACCAGTCAACTCCCGCGGTTAACAACCAACAAATACGAGCACACCCAGATTCAAGCACTAAGGAAGCTGCGTCACTCAGTTCCAGCACTCTCTCAACTGTCGGCGCTTACACGCTGTTAAGCACGGTCCTCATCAAGGTCACGGATAGCTGTGCAAACCAAATTCAGGCAAGAGCCTTGTTAGACTCCGGTTCTCAGGTAAACTTCATTTCAGAAAGACTCTTAAAAAGATTGGATCGGTTCGATAGCACAGAACACACGCTCAAGAGCCAACATCGAAATACATTCTAACATAACTGACTTCAGCACAAGCATAGACGTTCATGTCTCACCAAGGATAATAGCACCGCAACCCTCGCAACATATCGAGAAGACATCCTGGCCTATTCCTGACAACATAAGGTTGGCCGATCCACAATTTCATCGTCCTGGTCCCATTGACATTCTTATCGGAGCCGAGCTGTTCTATTCAGTTCTCTCTATTGGCCAAATAAAATTGGGAGAGCAACTTCCTACACTCCAGAACCCGTTTTTCGGTTGGACCCTGTCAGGCCGAATCGTCACGTCCAGGTCAGTAACTTACCGCGCACACTGCGGAATATGCAGCGAAGATGAAACTTTGGACTCCCACATCCAAAAATTCTGGTAGCTTGAGGAAACTGAACATGGCTCAAATAATTATACCGCTGCTGAAAACTGTAAGTTTGCTGTAACCCTGCTGTGTGAGGAATTCTTCATCCAGACTACGAAAAGGGACAACCACGGCCGGTTCGTCGTCCGACTTCCGTTCCGGTGCGATCCACATGGATTGGGTGAGTCCAGTGACACGGCACTACGACGCTAGCTAAGGACCAAACCTTAAGGCAGCATTACAACGCGTTCAGGAGGGAAAACATAGAGTTGGGTCATATGAAGGAAGTCTGCTTCACTATGGTAGAGGAGCCCTACTATTTCCTTCCACATCATTGCGTCCTCAGACCTGAAAGCTCAACGACTAATTTACGAGTGGTCTTCGATGGATCAGCGAAAACAACCAGCAATCTGTCATTGAATAATGTCTTGGCAGTCGGGCCAGCCATTCAGCGCGACGTCTTCACAATCTTACTACGCTTCCGCCCTGCTCAAGTTGACCCAGCTGACCAAAAATACCAGTTGATATGGTGGAGGGACGATGTTAATAAACCGTTGAAGTGCTATCAGCTTTGCACCGCCACTTATGGTACTGCTCCAGCTTCTTATCTCGCCACGCACACCTTACATATGTTGGCCGACAATTTGAGGGATCAGTACCCCCTTGCCGCTCAATCGCTTAAAAACGACTTTTATGTGGATGACGTTTTGTCTGGTTCGGACCACTTGCCCACCTGCCTGCTAAAGAAAACTGAATTGTTATCATCTCTGCGAACCGCGGGCATAAAGCTTCGCAAGTGGTGCGCAAACCATCCTCACTTACTCAAAGAAATACCAGCTGAGGATCAAGCAATTGAACTAGGCTTTAGTGACCATTCTGACGACAGCATCAAAACGATGGGGTTAACCTGGCAACCCAAATCAGATTTTTTCGCCATTCGAAGCGCCTTAATCCCTACGCAAAGGGTCAGAAAGCGAACCGCGTCTTCTGACATCGCACCCATTGGGCATATTGGCTCCAGTGGTCATAACGGCGAAGCTATTTTTGCAGAAACTGTGGGAGTTAAAACTCGATTGGGACGCTTCACGTCCACAAGAACTACATACCAAATGGATCAGCTTCCGAGCTGGCTTGAGCTCATTAAACCACATAACGTTCCCCAGACATGTATTGGCTCACAAAATAAGCTCCCAAATACAACTACATATTTTCGCTGACGCCTCAGAGAATGCATATGGTGATGCCGCGTACATCAGGTCCATAGGGCAAGGCAACGTTATCATTGTACGATTATTATGTGCCAAGTCTAAGGTTGCACCTATCAAGCAAATCACACTACCTCGCCTCGAGTTATACGCCGCCAAATTGGCTACACAGCTCAAACAGCGCATTAAAAATGATCTGCACTTAAACACCTGTGGCGAGACACCTGCACAAACATCCAGATGGCATGACGGAATTTTGCGTCACGCCCAAAAACGACCGAGTCGATTTGACGAGTTCCTGAAAATCGATTACGGACAATTATGGAATCCCGGATTTACCAGAAATAGGAAATAAAACGACGCTGAAGAAACATACACCAGACAGTCGAACACCGACCACCATTGTACCAACATTCAAACTTTCTTCAACAGGTACATTAACAGACGAAGCAACACCAGTAGTAAAAACTATTTCCGGAGCAACCGAATTCCACATCCTACCACAAAGTATGCCGACATCACACGGCCAGAAGGAATTGCAACAGTACGACACAACACAATGCATCACATTAAGACAACTCCAGGAGCACCTGTAACACACAGACCACGTTGACTGGATCCTGAAAATTTAAAAGCAGAAAGGAAGAAGTTTGATACCCTGCTCAAACTTGGTATCGCAAGACCATCAAGCAGCAGTTGGGCATCACCTCTACATTTGGTCCAGAAACCGGACAAAGACTGGAGGTCGTGCGGTGACTACCGTGGACTCAACGCGAGAACGGAACCTGATAGTTATCCTGAGCGCCACATCCAAGATTTCACGCAGACTCTCGCTGGGAAGAAGATTTTTTCTACCATCGATCTAGTGAAGGCGTTTCATCAAATTCCGGTTGCCGAAGAGGATATTCCTAAAACTGCAATTACAACACCGTTCGGGCTATTTGAGTTCCCGTTCATGATGTTCGGACTTCGTAACGCAGCACAAACCTTCCAAAGTGGTGAAACCCGACGTTATAAAGAAGAAAAATGGCAGACAAGTTCCAGCTTCCAGCTTTCATTCCGCAAGATCCGGAACTATGGTTCGCGATGGCAGACCGCAGAGTCAACCAAATATGGACTGGTAACAGCGCTTCTGGATGCACGTGTCACTCAAAAAGTTCGGGACTTAATAATTATGGAGCCAGCAAATGCGCCATGTACAACACTTAAGAACGAGGTCATAAAACGGTTGGGTGTCTCTCAAGAGCATAAGACAAAATGGCTCATAGAAGGCGAGAAGATAGGAGACCGTAAGCCATCACAGTTCCTGCGAAATTTACGAGAATTAGGCGGCACCGCAGTTACTGATGCAATTCTGCGACCAATGTGGCTTTCCAGATTACCTCCTTTAACACAGGCAATCGTAGTAGGACGCAAAGGAATTCCGTTGGACGAGCTTGCAGAATTGGCAGACGATCTTCACAACACCATGTACAACCCAAAACCAATGGTAGCAACCACTTCAGTACATGATAACGTCCTCTACGCACAATTGACCAAGCTGACAGAGGAAATAGCCGAAATTAAGCTGAAGATGAATGACCGGCCAAGCCACCGCAATTATCAACCAGGAAGGTCCAGATCTCGGTCAAGGAGACGGCAACGATCCCAAAGTCGAAGCAATGGAGTATGCTGGTATCATACAAGATTTGGAATCAACGCAATTAAGTGCACCACACCATGCGCCTTCGTGGCGGAAATCGGGGCAGTCGTTGAGTGCGGCAAACGACAGTCTATCCTTATCCCGCCGCATTTTCGTTAGGGACGCAGGAAGTCATCTCGATTTTTTAATCGACACAAGTGCTGACCTCTGTGTCTTTCCCCGACAACACAACAAAGAGGATCGAGTGAAATCAGCATATGAACTTGTAGCGGCGAACGGCACAACTATCGCAACATACGGGACAGTTCATGTTACATTGAATTTTGGGCTTCGTCTAGAGTTTCCGTGGAGATTTGTTGTAGCCGATATTACAAAACCAATAATAGGAGTTGATTTTTTGGCATACTACGACATCCTCGTGGAAGTCAAGAATCATAGATTAATTGACAATAAAACAAAACTATTTTCAAGCAGGATTAAACTAGTTCGTGACTTCATCACTGGCGGGTGGTACTGTGGCGAGAAACCTGCACAAACATCCAGATGGCATGACGGAATTTTACGTCACGCCCAAAAACGACCAAGTCGATGTGACGAGTTCCTGAAAATCGATTACGGACAATTAAGGAATCGCGGATTTACCAGAAATAGGAAATAAAGCGATGGTGAAGAAACATACTATACACCAGACAGTCGAACACCGACCACCATTGTACCAACATTCAAACTTCTGAAATAAAATTGTTGTACAAATCAAATAATTTTTGTTTAATCTAAACCTTAGTGGAAACAGTCCAAACACCAATCAAATCTTTTTTTGGTCCGATTCATCAATAGTCCTCGGTTGGATTAAGGCTGAGTCATAGAACTCGCCAACCGCATTTCGGCCATACAGAGGGCCAGCATCCCCGAACAATGGCGACACGTACCATCATTGAATAATCCAGCCGACCTACTATCAAGAGGCGTTCCTCCTGGAAAATTAGTCAACAATACTTTATGGTTTTTCGGAACAATTTTCCTTCATGGTAGAGAAGACGCATGGCCTAATCTTAATCCAAGCCCAGACGAATGCACTCTGGAGCGACGAACTAAGATTCAATCCACAGGTCCCGGATCCACAAGGGACAAAGACTTCCTACTCAACATTAATCATCAAAATTCATTCAGACGTATTCAGTGATTAATCGCCTATATTCTACGCTTCACCAAGGCCACGAAACGGCGCTCCAAAAAGAGCAATTCACCCGTTCCATCAGCAACAGCGCCAGACGACGCACAAACTCTGATAATCAAACATGTCCAGCAACAAGGATTCAAGGACGATCTCCAGCACATAATCAAATATGGCGAAGTTTCAAAGGGTAGCTCAATCAGCTCCTTGACCCCTCTTTTGGACCAAGATGGAATCCTTCGTGTAGGCGGACGCCTCGAGTCATCAAATCTCGAATATCGAGCCAAACATCCTGCTCTTCTTCCGAATTGTCATCCAATCACCAAGATGCTATTCAATGCGCTACACACAGAAAATATGCATGTGGGTCCTCAGGCTCTACTCGCCATCGCACGACAACAGTTCTGGCCACTCGGCGGCAAGAACAGCCATCATCAACTTAGCCCGCGCCGTCGTACAACACTGCGTTCGTTGTGCCAAGGCCAAGCCCAAACTATTCACACAACTGATGGGGAATTTGCCACCTGCCCGCGTTCAGCCTGCACGACCATTCATCAATTCCGGAGTCGACTTTTCCGGCCCGATATACGTTCATTTCAAGATCCGGGGTAAACAGCCACAAAAGGCTTACATCGCGGTTTTTTGCTGCTTCGCTACGAAGGCTGTTCATTTGGAATTAGAGAGCGATTTATCAACGGATGGCTTTCTTGGTGCCTTGCGTCAATTCATATCACGGCGAGGACACTGCCGGAAAATTTATTGCGACAACACCACCAACTTCGTTGGTGCTCGAAATCAATTGCAGGAGCTCAATGATGTCTTAAGCAAGAATGCTTCCAAGGAGATGCTACTCAAGGAATGCAGTTCTCGAGGTATTGGCTTCCACTTTATCCCCCCTCGAGCTCCTCATTTCGGTGGGCTGTGGGAAGCCGCCGTCAAATCTGCAAAGAATCTAATGCTGCATAGTCTTGCTTGGGCTTCATTGACGTATGAAGAAATGGAGACAGTCATCGTGGGAGTAGAAGCTATTTTGAATTCTCGCCCTATTACGCCAATGTCTGATGACGCCAATGATCTCGCCGCCGACACGTCAGCACACTTTTTGATTGGTGAGCCACAAACAGCGCTCGTCGACCCTCAGGCCCATTCAAACAAGGTCAGTTTACTAACTCGGTGGAACGGTCACGTACGTCAATAACGAGTTTTGGAAACGATGGTCGACTGAATATCTAAATCAACTCCAACATCGCGTCAAATGGAAACATACGGCCCAAAACGTCTCACCCGGCACAATGGTCTACATGAAGGAAGAGAACCTTCCACCGTTGATGTGGCCATTGGGGCGCGTAACCAACGTCGTTAAGGGAGAGGACGGGCGCGTTCGAGTTGTCGACGTAAGAACAGCAAACAACATCTTGCGCCGACCGATACACCGATTGGCACCACTCCCCATCGAAAATGAAGACGTGAACGACATGGAACCAACCGAGCAACCAAAAAAGAGAACGATGCCTCAATCATCATTTAACCAAGGCCCCACACCAGTCAAACACACTCGCTCAGCTGTTTTTACTGTATTAATGGTATGTCTCTATCTCAAGCCAAGGCATCTCCAGCAACGACAATCCCCTTCACGACAAACCCAGGGGTCTACTTCGAAAACTTGGGCAGAGCAAATGTCGTTAGCAGTGAATGGAGCATCATAACTTATTATGATATGTTATCCTTTTGGAAGGAATTCACATTTCTGCAAACGTTGAGCAGATCTTCACTCAACTTTTCGTCCACTATGCCCTATGCAGACAAAATAGCCATCCAAGTAAACCGTGTCGTAGAAGAACTGGACCAGACCAATGAACTTTTAAGAATTCATCCATCTAGTCGAGTAAAACGAGGATTGCTGAAGTCGTTAGTAACGCAGCCAATCGCATGTTTGGTGTTCTAGACTCCAAATATGCTGAAGAAATGTCCACGATCATCGATTCCATAAAGAAAAACGAAGGGCATTTAGCAAATCTTCTGCGTAATCAAACCTCTTTTCTGGACGCCACCATCAATATGATGAAAAGAGACCACCAAGCCATCGACATGGAATTTCAGAAGGTTGAAACTCATCTCAATGATCTCGCCTCACAAATAAATTCGATTCATCACGATGCACAACAAGAAGCTCGGTCTCGATCCTTCATCGCATTGTCACTGCAAGCAACACTTTTAACCACCAACTTCTAAAGAACCCAAGGCCTTATCTTGGATGCCCTGGTAAATGTCCATCGAGGAAAAGTAAGCAGACACCTCCTGTCTCCAAGACAACTACGGACTGCTCTGACTTCCATTCGAGCGAACCTTCCACCAAGTTTAAGACTACCGCTCAGTGAAGATGACATACTCCACTTTTACAATCTCATCACACTCGAAGGCAGAATGACGGACAAGCACTTCATCTTCAAGCTTCGGGTACCGCTAATCTCGATCGACGACTTCGATCTCTTCCGGGTAGTGCCAGTTCTGGTCATAATGAACAACAGTTTTGTGACTATCAGACCGTCTTTTCCCTATTTGATGATAAACTTACATCGGGATCAATACTATCTACTAACAGACTCTCAACTCCGAATTTGCACAACGATGAATGGGAAACACTTATGTAGCCAACGTCACCCCCTGTATAAGATAGGAGCGCCCTTTGCTGCTTGCGAAATAAACCTCCTAAATCAACGTAGTCCAGACGCCGATTGCCAATTAATGAGAGTCGAGTCGCACTCCAGTTGGACTCAATTACATACGCCAAACCAATGGATCTTCTCCTTACAAACAAAGACTACCGTCAGCATTGTCTGCGGGGAAGAAATGTCCCAGTTAACTCTACAAGACACAGGCATCTTGACCATTAATAGTGATTGCATCATCAAGCAACCCCTCATCACGATTCGCGGACATAAGAGCTACTCAACGGTGAGGCACGCTTCCTACATTCCGGCCTTTAACTTAACTGATGTCAAGGACACTCTAATCATCATCATGCCTTCTCATATGGAGCCCTATGTGTTGTAATCGTAACCATCATTGGGGTAATCTGGATGGCAACACGGACTTATCGCGCATACCGGACATCACAACCACCATCAGGCACAACTGCTGAGGATGTTCCAGACAGCCAAGACGCTAAAGCACCCACCGAGCCCTTCACCGTAAACGTTCATTGAATGGTTCTCATTCAACGCCGGGAAGGATGTTCACAAATCGCTTCACCTCAACCATATTTATGAATATTTTAATTAGTTCCTTACCTAAGTGTACCTTACATTAATGTAAATATTTATATGCCTCACATAACTGTACCTCAGCTTAATGTGAACAAATATTTCACTTACCTTGACCGATCGGATCGTCTTACCTGGGATGCCATTGCCTTTACCTTATCATCAAAAAACGAATCGCGTTACCTGAAACGCCATTAACTCTGTCCATTGCCCCATCAGCAAATTATTCACCCATTCTTGAAAACAATTGACTTAAACTAAATTACCTTTGACCAAAATTAGTTGTTAAGCGGATTTTTAATTAGTGTAAGCACTTTTTTAGTATTTATATGAGACAAATTTCAAAAAATAAATCAGTCATTAATTAGAACTCGGCTCTTTTACTTCGTTTCCTCATCAATTGTGTATCGGTCCAATACCTTTGCACAGCCAAAATCAGTCATTGTGTAACACCTAGATTTGCCCTTCAACCTTTTCCCCTGAAAAGGAGTCTACGAAAACTGAGTTGTGGTGATACACCTCAACTAGTCAAAAATAGCACAGACTAAGGAGTCTGCGCTCAACAAATGGTATGTGAACTAATATGTCGTTTTGTTTCAATTGACCGGGAAAAGGTAACAAGAGTACCAGACCGTATTGTAATTTACATATAGTTTGAGTATCTTTGTTTCAGGTCAGTGCCATGGCGCTGTTTGCTTTGAATTGTAATTTCCTTCTTGAAGAGTGCACAGCAGGGAAAAGACGGTTTCCACCAACAAGTAGAAAAACAAACAAATCTTAATATATAGCTGCTATTGAAAAAGCCTCAATAGTATTGCCTGCTATTGAAAAAGCCTTGTCAACGAAGTGCACTCGTTAGGCGATATGGGTCGTGGCGCTACATTGGCAACTTTTTTGACTAATGTCATGCATATCAAAGGTATGCTATTAGCAGTGGAAATATATTATATTAAACATTTTTCTGACACTAGCTGAAATTCAAATTGTCGGGATGAGTGCAACCATTGGAAACTTAGCAGAAATATCTCACTTTCTAGTGGCTTCCGTTTGGTAGAGCTGAGAGAGTATCTAAAGTGTGGAAAAGTTATTTTAGAAATCAATTCAAATGGGCCGCATACATATAGTATTTCTACACATATCATGTGTGTCATGTTTTTGCTTTATTCTTTTTATAACTTTAGTACAGAACGGAAATGACCAGGGCTGATCCAGACTAGCTGGACTTGTGTCGGAAGTTATTTCTAATGACTCGTGTCTGCGAAATTTGTACACCGAGCATAAAAGAAAGTATAAAAATACATTGGTGAAAGCTCTCGCAGATGTGTGTGGGAGTTTGAGTCCAGTTTTGGAAAAAATCATGGCATGACGGATCATCACTCTGATGACAGATGAACGAAAACTTTTGGAAATAGTCTATGAAATAGCTTGCAGGCTGGGAACGTTACATGTAATATTTTGTACATCATTCTTAGCAGCTGGTGTTAATTTGTCAAAGCAAGTTATTATACGAGCCCCAAATGCTGGTCGGAACTTAATGTCATTGTGCAAATACAAGCAATTGGTCGGTGGTATTTTGATCTGTCCGGCAAAAGACAATTTATTTGTTACCTGAAGACGGAAGCAATTGGAATCCATACGTTTATGTTTCAAAAATAATTGGGTGAGGAGTGTTCTCAGCTCAGCTGTCATGAGTAACTATTTACAATAGAAACTATTTACAGTCCGAGTCCAGACATCATGTTTAATATAATTTTTATTTCAGTTTTATCCTATTTTAGGTGCTATTCGGATTAGAAATGAACATTAAACACTTCATTTTACACCTAAGAGCACAGCTTAATACCTATATCCAGCCACTTGCGATGTCAACACAGTTTACCAGACCGGCGAGTAGTAGTGACTAGCTTAGGGACTGTTAACCCACTGGGAAACAATGTTCAAGATTGATGGGAAAATCTGGTTAACAGCTAGTGTGCCATACAAAAATTGATTAAAGAGACTGCCAGAGCCTTCGCTCAAAGATTGCTGCCCAAGTTAATAGAAATGTGCTCACTTTAGGTGAAAAATGTTGCAAAAGTGAAACGAAATGCATGTCTCCTGCTATTACGTAATCTCTTGTGGCTGCCAGCAAAGCTCTTAGCTATGAAGGAACAAACTAAAGAAAGATTAGGGGTTTGTGTCGCAATGGGAATGGTAGACTCAGTAGACATATATACCTTATATCAGGCTTTTAAAAGTAGTTATAAAAAATTAAGTCCATTTTTTGTTCTCAAAGTGCTACTGAACATGGCATGTGGTAGATAAGTATACAGGAGTATACAGGATGTGCTACAGGAACCCATGGAATTCGAAGTGCCTACAGATTTATCAAGTACAATGATGCGGATGTGATGACTTGTGGTAGTGGAGAAAGGCGTATAGATCTATTGTCTGTTGCTGAATTTTGTAGGCTGCGAGAATTGAGTACATCGTTCAACGAAAGTCCAGAAAAATCATTAAGACCGTTTGATACAAAAAAGGATGGTTTTGTTCCTGGTGAAAGTTCGGCTATTCTTGTTCTGGAAGAGTTGAAATACGCAAAACGTCGTGGAGCAAATATATTAGCAAAAATATTGGGTCATGGCCTTTCTGCAGAAATACCACCAGGGCATGTATCATACGTCTCTGTCTCCATCAATAAATATAGAAAAGGTCGACGAGGGAATGAATATGAATTTTGTAACAAGTAAGGCAGAATGGAGTGCAGGAGTGGGTCCTATAGCACTGAAAAATGCTTTCGTTACCAACCTTGTGCATTTTACCTCTCGAAGCAATCTTTACTGACATGAGTAAAGCTTTCGACAGCATTCCTCATAACTTGATTGTATTAAAACTCAGGTTGGCTGGCTGCCCGGACTGCTTCCTCAGATGGATCATTTCCTACCTTCGTAATAGGACCTACCGTGTCCTTTTTAGGTCCTCCCTTTCTAATAGTATCACTGCGTCATCCGGTGTGTCTCAAGGTAGCCACATTGGCCCACTACTTTTTATAGCTGCTACAAATGACATCTATAGGGTCGTCTGGTGCTCCGAAATTCTTACATTTGCAGATGACACCAGGGTATTCAAGAATATTATCCGTCCAGCCGATAATCTTGAGCTTCAAGAGGACATTAATATTGTGTCACTATGGTGCTCTCAAGGCCATTTTAGACTAAATATCGCAATGTGTGAACACGTCTGCTTCCATCGGAAGCGGAACTATGTTCCTCACACTTTCTTTATAAATGGCTCCACAGTTGGGTTAGTGAACTGCGTCCTAGATCTGGGAGTTCACCTTGATTTGAGGCTCTCATTTCATGAGCACATAAATTTCGTAATAAGAAAAGCTGGTGTTATGTTGGGCTTCGTATCAAGATGGTCTACGAATTCGCTGATCCTTACACACGTAAAACCCTCTTTACCGCCTTCGTTCGCCCGATACTTGAATATGCTTCCCAAGTCTGGTCGCCATATCACTAAGTCATATCAGGAGAGTTGAGGCTGTTCAGAAGCGCTTCCCGCGATTTGCTCTTAATCTACTCCCTTGGTCCGATCCCACTCACCTTCCCCCATATCCCGACCGGTTTAAACTTATTAACCTGCAATCCCTCTCTGGACGCCGTGTTATGGCTGATTTACCTTTCATGCACGGTATCGTCCAGGGACATATTTTCGCTCCATATATACACGATCAAGTTGTCCTGCGCTTTAGCGACAGAAACCTCAGGTCCGACGGCTCGGACTTTGGTAGGATGTAGCCCGTTACCCGCATGATAAGGCTTTATAATCGGGCTGCCCCTCTCCTGCGGGTCATGCATGGCAATGGCAACGTTTCGGTCGGTTTTCCGGATGTGCGCTGATGAAATCTCCTCCCAATAATTACATTTAATACATTTAATGCACTTTTGTGCCATTTCACTTTCTCACACTAATAAGTTGTTTTAATTTAGTTAAGTTGAGTAAGTTTTCTGTATTCTTCATTGCGTATATCACACTTTATTTTATTTTATTTTATATTTTTTTTGTTTATTTTCTTATTTTTTTTCTTCTTTTCTTTCTTTATTTTCTTTTCTATTCTTGTATTGTTTGCTTCCGTTTGTCTTAACTAGCATTAACTTGTATTAACTTGTATTAAGTTATATATATATAAATAAATAGTTTCGTATAGCCAAATATATCTGCGAAGGCAAAATTAAAATTAATAACATTTTCCTTTTCTACCATATCATTTTCGTCGTTTCTATCTTCTATATCATATCTTATTAAAAATTTATGTATGATCTTATATATACTATCTTCTCAATCCAAAACTAAACTTGGATTGAAATAAATTTAAAAATCAAATGCTGTTTAATATAATCTGCTTTAGTACAAAATATTCCCATTAGAGGAGTTGATTCAAAGGAGTTGTGCACCAGTTGATTTGTTTATAACCTAAATGAAGCCGTCGTACGTCAACGTCGTCGTAATTCGGCCATCCTACATTTAAATTGACCTCAATTTACATATATTATTATTATTTTTCAATCATCATACAATCTTTCAATTTCGAGCCCAGTAAGTGTTTTCCCAGCAGCCTCAGGAGTGACATCAGTCAGGGGATCATAATCATATAATCTCTCAATTTCGAGCCCAATAAGTGTTTCCCTTGGAGCCTCAGGAGTGTCATCGGTCGGAGGAACAATCCATTTTCTTTATTTATTAGCTTCCAAAACCCAATCATAAGGTATTTGGGTTATTTGTCTTTAATTACATATCGATCATTTGGCAATTTTTTGTGTATTACATAAGGGCCCTTAAATAGCGGCATCAATTTTTTATTAGAACCTACAGTATGATCAACATTTCTTATAACAACAAAATCACCTTCATCGGATTCCGGGGCAGGAGAATGTGAATAAAGGAACTGATTTAAATTATTCTCCTGTGACTTTACAATATTATATGAAGCTTCTTGGCGTAGTATATTAAGGTCATAAGCATTCCTGTTCTCGTCAACTTCCATTCCACGTGGTGGAAAGACTAAATTTAGTAGAGGGGTGAATTGTACTATTCAAGGCATATTCAACATTAGCTAAGTAAGAACTCCAATCTTAATGGTCAATAAGGTCAGATATTTTACTTAATATGTGTCGTAATACTCGGTTGATCCTTTCCACTTGACCATTGGCCTGCGGAGAAGCGGTTGCATTAAGTATATGTTGTATGTTTCTTTCTTCTAAAAAGTTATTAAATTCAGCAGAAGTGAAACAAGTGCCTCTGTCACTTACTATTCGCCTCGGTCGGCTATAATAGGAGAAATATTGACTCAAAGTACGACAAGCTTCCTTTGAACTTGTTGAAGCTGCAGGGTATAATTTTACAAATTCAGTGAAACCATCGACAATGACTCAAAGGTATTTTTTCTTATACTGAAGAGATGGAAGTGAGCCTTAGTGGTCAATATGTATGGTGTCAAACGGAATAGCAGCTTTTGGTATGTTATATAGATTACGTTGTTTAGTACGTGCAGGGGCAGAATAAACAATATATTTCAAGCAGTTCTGTAGAAAATTTTGAACTTTATTTTTCATTTGTGTGAACCAATAATTTTTCTTGATTTGACTGCAGGTTCTGTCGACACTTAAGTGATCAATCTTTCATGAGTTATAAGAATAATATTTTCTATCATTTCCTGAGGGACGTAGTGTTTATTGTTACCAAATGGGGATTTACGGAACACTAGACCGTCCTTCAATTCAAATCCATCAAGAGGTTTATTTTCTAAATCAGATTTAAGTTTTTCTATTTCGGGATCACGACATTGTGTTACTTGTAATAAGAAGTCTAAGTCTGATTCATCATAAGTAGCAGCTACCTCAGTTCGGCTTAGAGCATCAACATGGTTCATGGCAGTACCACTGCGGTGTTGTATCGTATAATTATAATTTTCTAGAAAAAGGGACCAACGAGCTATTTTTGCGGAATGAGTCCGATTCTTCACGTTTTCAGCAAGCGAATTACAATCAGTTATTATTTTAAAGGGTATACCTTCGACATAAGTATGGAATCGTTTGAGAGCGTAAATGATAGTCAGCGCCTCCAATTCATAACTATGAAGTTGAGCTTCATTGGCAGAAGTGGTTTTTGAAAAATAAGCGACAGGATGGAACTTTTTATCATCTTGTTTTTGCAGAAGTACTGAACCAGATTCAAGTGTACTGGCATTACAATGTAACTCGATTTCACGTTCGGGATTATATATAGAAAGAATTGGGGATTCAAGCAGTTTTTGTTGTAGAATTTTAAAAGATTGAACACAATCAGTATTAAAGTCATAAGGGGTATTCTGCCGTAGCAATCAAGTCATAGGTTTAGCAATCGCTGAGAATGAATTCACGAACCGTCGGAAATACGAGAATAGTCCCAGGCATCGTTCTAATTGTTTTCGGTCAACAGGCAGAGGGTAATTTTTGATAGCACTTAAATGTGCATCAGTTGGTCTGATTCCAGACGAATTGGCACAATATCCTAGATAATCGAGTTCAGTATATGCAAATTTGCATTTTTTGAATTGAAGTTCAAGACCATGTATTTTCAGAAGGCGTAGTGCATTAGCTATTGGTTCGATATGAGTGTCAAAGTTTTCTGAAGCAATTAGAATATCATCTTAGTAAACTACAAGTTGTCTTCTACGAATAAGTTCATTAAGTACATTATTGATAAAACGCCGAAATACTGAAGGAGCATTTTTAAGACCAAATGGCATACGTAAGTATTCATATTGGTCATCAAGTGTAACAAAGGATGTATATTTTATGTGGTCTTGATCCATTTCAATTTGATGAAACCCACTCTTAAGATCAAGGAGGGTGAAGAAATGTTTTCAAGGCAATCATCAATAAGAGGTAGGGGGTAATTATCTCGAACCGTTATTTTATTTAGGGGACGTAATCAACGCATTTACGAATTTCTCCTGAAAAAGTACAAGGGCAGAAGCGTAGGGCGAATTGCTAGGACGTATGATTTTCCTTTCTAACAGATCGTCAAAAATTTTCTGAACTTCAGTTCTTTCATAATAGCCGCGTTCTTTTGGTCATCGCTATCGAGTACAAAACTAGAGTAGCAAAAGAACGCATCGGACTTGTTCTCGATAGATTACATATTTTTATCAACTTCACTTACCATTTATATGAACTTACTTCGATTTTTTTCCATTTTGTGAGCCCTTGGTTGCATAAATACCTCACATATTACGTGAATTTAAATTTTCAGATGAAATCAAATTTTCAGATCCATGTCGCCATCTGGACATTTCCAGGTATTATCGAGAACTAAACTTGTTCTGTTAAATGTATGGAATTTGACAGTTCTGTTCTGTTACTGTGACCAAAAGAACACGGCTGATGTGATAATCGACGAGGTCGGCAGAAGAAAGGAGTATTGTGCTGAAGACTTATGGACATTCGGAAATAATCACCGATGATCTCGCTAACAGGAGATTCATCATAAATTTTATTAACAGTATTCAACAAAATTTCATTTTGCATATGATTAAGTAAAGGGTTAATATTAATAGAAACTTCGATTTTTTTCCATTTTGTGAGCCCTTGCTTGCATAAATACCTCACATATTACTTGAATTTAAATTTTCAGATGAAATCAAATTTTCAGATCCATGTCGCCATCTGGACATTTCCAGGTATTATCGAGAACTAAACTTGTTCTGTTAAATGTATGGAATTTGACAGTTCTGTTCTGTTAGTGTGACCAAAAGAACACGGCTGATGTGATAATCGACGAGGTCGGCAGAAGAAAGGAGTATTGTGCTGAAGACTTATGGACATTCGGAAATAATCACCGATGATCTCGCTAACAGGAGATTAATCATAAATTTTATTAAGAGTATTCAACAAAATTTCATTTTGCATATGATTAAGTAAAGGGTTAATATTAATAGAAACTTCAGATGGACAATCGATATTGCATAATTCCTCAAAGGCGATATTGACCAAAGGATCGATTTCACTAAGTTGCACGTTACTTTCCTCGGAAGGATTATTTTGTAATAAAATTGAAGATTGCTCCTTTCCAAAAATGTCACTCCCAAGGGATATTTTGGCTAAATTCAAATGTTCTATTTCAGCAGTCACATGTGGTTTTAAACAATTAGTAAATTTTCTCAATTGTAACAATTTATTCTCGTTATATTTGATGAATGAATAACATAAGTGAACGTTTAATCTAGGCATCAAGTCTCTTCCTATAATCATAGGATAAGAGGAGGAACTTTCGTGAATAACAATAAATTCTTGCTTAATACTTATGTCTTTAAATTTAATCAAACTGCGAATTCTCCCATTCGACATGATGTTTTGGTTTCCCAAACCGCGATATCCGGAAGGTCTATTTAACTAGCCGAAGACGGAAGACTCTTGTTTCTCGGAGATGGAACTTCTAGGACTACCCGAGTCAAATAAAGAAACCACATGTGAGTACTTTTTATAAACTGGGCTAAAGGCAACACTTACCAATTGTCGGGCTCGAATTTGTTGACATAAGTTATCATTATCATCGTTCTCATCTCCATCTTCTTTAGGCTGAGGGCGGCGTTCCACAAAGGCGGCGATTTTTGAAGGTCGATGTGGGCAGTTTTTGTAAATGTGGGTTAACGAACCACATCAGAAGCATGACCCTTCAGGGTGTTTGGGCTTATTACAGCGGTACTGGTAATGGCCAAACCGCGAGCAATTATAACACCCTACCAGGGCATCATCTGCATCATGGAAAGAAGTTGATGAAGACGGTTCCATAACGGATGTTGACCTGGAAGTTCCAGGTTGAGCAGAAGACTTAGGTCTTAACGTAGCATCAGTTGATCTTCCTAAGGATGGTGTATACACAGAGGCAGCGGGGATAGGCATTCTGGCTTCGGAGTGTGACATAGAGGAAAGATTGACAAGTTTCCTCTTATACCGTTTTATTAATACCTTCAGTTCTCGTATCGTTGTAGCACCATATAGGATAGAAGCATTTGCAGACCTCCCTCCTATCCCTTCAATAATTGTATCTACCAGTTCCATCACAGGTATATTGCCACGAGTGGCGATCTCTTGCATTTCTATAATATATCGATGAACGCTCTCACCGACTCTCAAACGTCTGGACCTAAGTTGTTAATATACTTCATTCGTTGTGTGTAAATACCCAAATCCTTCAATCAGATTAGCTTCAAGTTCCTTATATATATGTACAGCAATCGTTCTAGCGTAAACTTTGGCGGTTCCTGTAAGAAGGCGTCGGGTACCAACGAATTGAGCCCTCTCATCACACTGCAAGATGCCAAAAGCGTCTTCCAAGTCATCGAACCATTTATAGATGTCGTAAGTATTATCACCGAATGGTAGAATGGTTGAACCATCGATTCAATAATACTTATGTCCAAGAGTATGGGCGTAGCGGCAGGCGAATATGATGTTTTTCTCAAAGCATCAATTTCTTTCTGTAACAAAATGGTTTCTTTTTCAATTTTTAACTTACTTAACATTTTGTCAATTTCTTCATCAGCGGCTTCAGGAGGAATCGGCAATACCGCTCCACTAGGGTTATCAGGATCTCTTAAAACGGCAGGACTTGTAGTATTATCTACCTTGGTATTTATGTTGATTATTGCGTTTCAATTTGTCTCACATGGTTGTCATAGCCTTAATTTGTGAGATCGAGGCGGCAGGGGGAACTGGCACTTCAACAGCATCTAATATTCCTAGCATATCCGCTCTACTCATGATGAGTTTTCGTATAAAATTGTCAAAGAGTAAAAAAAATTTGTAAAAATTTGACTTAAGGCACTTAATATCATCAAAACACTCCTTGTTTTATTTATCTGATTTTCAAACATTCAGGTTTATAAGCTTGAAGACACTGTTTTTCTTTTCCAATAAAAGTTTTCAATAATTTTTCAAAACCGCATGCCAAAATTTCAAAGTTCACAAAAATTAAGGTTTTCTTTTAATTCACTGTTTTCAGGCCGCACAAGTTGTTATACCACTTCTGATATTGTAGACTATCATTAATAAAACAGCCAGTTCAAGTTATAATAGTTCATTTAATAATAATGGCACAGTTTACATTCATAAGTTACTTCTTAAGCACATAAAAAAAAAAACGTAAGTATCATACGCACATCAACTACAAGACAAAGAACAGACGCGGTTCTTATCAGTGCGCCAATCTCCGGGCGACGCTACATATACTTACTAGTATAGCGTACTTACATACTAACACTAACTTAAAACTTAAGACTAATTGCAGCAGAGGGCCGCAGTACATTTGGGTGAGTTTAGTATCAGCTGAGGCTAGCATGTAAGACTACACCCCAGTTAATCGAAGACCTGGATAATCGAGGTTCTAATGTACTTATGTTTATTTTAGACGATGTTAATACGTACGATAAACACCCTAATAATAATTTATTTACGTCGTTTTTGAAATTTGCAACATTTCAATAAAACAGATGTCACAATTTGAACTTTTTACGCCGTCGTACGTTGCGTGTGAATGCTCTAACATTATCGGACGAGTGGTTCGATCCAAATCGTCGACGCAACGTGCAACAAGTTATATGATGTATTTTTCTTTGATCATCTGTAGGCACCTTAGCGAGGGTTCACATCTGTGGATGGAATCGCGGAATCCAGGAAAGTGAGGGTAAGGTGAGTGCAAGAGAGGAGTGGCCAGTCGACCAGAAATCCCTATCCCGATGTGGATTCCGAGATTTCGTTTTCTTAGTGTGTGTGTGTCCGAATTATTCGGAGTGTCACATTCATCATTCTGGTCGTGGATGTTGAACGAGTAACATCTCTTGTTTTTTGAGTTTTAACAATTTTTATGAGTTTAAATCTAGCAGGCAACATTAATTATCTGCTAGAGAATGCAACTATATCATAAATTTGGATATAAATGCACTAAATTTTAAAATTTACGAAAATCATAGAACACGTATTTACAACTTCACCTCACGAGACCCAAACAAAAATGATATCTTATGATTGTGTTTGTGAATTGTACCGAATTTTGGCTGGCTGTATTCCACAATTCCATTCATAGATGTGAACCCTAGCTTTGATACTCACCTGCTTTCGGCAACTTGTACTGCGTTTGCACCGACCGAAATCAAGTAGATTTAATGAGATGATTTAATAAATCTCCTCGCCCGTTTACACCGCCAGTGAGGAGATTTAGTTTGACACTTCGACATATTTCTTGTGAAATTGTGTTTTGTTTCGAATCTATTACAAAACATTCTTGCACTAGAGTCCATGCTTTCCTTTGCCTCTTTTGATTTATTATTAAAATCAATAGCCGCGCCACATAATGAAATCAAACAACACGCACAACAAATTGAGCACACTTCGGAAACGTCGAAAGAGTACTAAATTGTGCTAAGACTGAAAATGGCTCAAATGATCACCACTAGATGGTGCCACTGAGGCTATTTAGTGCGGATTTGGAATTAATCATGTAAGAGATGATTCTAATTCAAACTCAATTTATATAAAAAGTTTGGTTTCACACCATCACACTTATAATGATGTTTCATCCGGGATGCAGGAACCAAATATTCCTTTGGATGGTGATCCAATTTGACTTCCTAGAACACAAAAGTTTAAAATGCCTATGAGACAAGTCCCCAACATAAAGGAAAAATACTAGTTTGTTTGTTAGTTAGATTACTGGCAATTCCTTGGTCCAAACATTAGACACACTTTGTGTCAGCCATCGGCCAATAATGTAGGAGGCAGATGCACTACCAGGGGAAGGTTATGGAGCCTCACCACGAGCATTCCGAATCCATTTTATCAACCAAACCGGGTGGAATTCCACCAAAGCTCGTGTGAGGTCATGGGACACTCGCTTACACCGTCACCAGGCTATCTCTCACATTAGGTGGACTCCCACCTGGTAGCACTTACGGGATGGCTATCACTTTATCACTTATACACGTCCTGGGCGGAATCCCACACCAGGAATCTCAACAGCGAGATTTGAGGGATAAAGGAATATATGTGTCAGTAACTTAACAGAATAGTAAATTGGGAATTCTACGTTATTCCTATTTTATTCTAAATAACTAAAACCTATGTATATTTATATATTAATGAAGACAAGTCTCAGTGGCTACGCACTTGAAGTTCCTCTTTCCTCAAGTTATCACTACATCATACTCAATAACACACTCACTCTATTTGATTCAAACACTGACATTCAAATCTAGTTCCGTTCCAGACGAAAGTATTCTCACTACTGAGCATATGCATAAGTTTGATAACTGATGCAATTTCGTTGTGTAGAAATAATAATTCCATATTGAGATTGAACTTACCATATACTCTTCTTACAATCAACTCGCAAGATTTTGGAAATGTATGGTAAATCGTGTAAGGTTAAGCAGGATTTAGGGCTAAATCTTCTCAAATCTTCAAAGGCCTCCTCCAATTTCTTCCACTCTTCCCCATATAGGACTTTTCTAACCCATAGTTTTCCAGCTGTTGCCTTTATTTCATCCTCCCACCTTCGAATTTGTCTACCTCTTTTCCTTTTTCTGTTTCTCGGATACCAGAACATTATGTTTTTGTTCCACTTATCGATGCCACTTAAGGTATGGCCTGTCCATTGCCACTTGAGTTTTCTTATTCTGACTGAGACGTTTTCTATCTTCGTACGGTTCCTGATGGTTTTGTTGCTTATTTTGTCAGACCTCCTTATGCCCAGCATGCTTCTCTCCATTGCTGACTGACAAGTTTCCAATTTTTTACTTTGCGCTTTGGTGAGAGCCCAGGTTTGGCATCCATAAGTTAGAACTGGTAGCACGCAGGTGTTATACAGCTTTGATTTGATGGAAACCTTGATTTCTTTGTTTTTCATTATTTCTTTTATTACATTTCCAAGCGCTCCCAATTCTGGTATCTATTTCCCTCTTCCCTCTCTCACGTAGTCGATTTGCTCGCCATTTATGATGTTGGAATCTTCAGATGCATTCGTTAACGCTTTGGTTTTGGCGATGTTCATTGTTAGACCTACATTGCCGCTTTCTCTTTCTTGGTCTATGAGCATGTTTTGTAGATGTTCTCTTGTTTCGGCGAATAATATAATGTCGTCAGCGAACCATAAGTGAGATAGTTTTTCCCCGTTTATATTCAGTCCAAACTGATCCCAATTTAGTTTTCGGAAGATTTCTTCTAGGACGGCTGTGAATAGTTTAGGCGATAACGGGTCTCCTTGTCTTACACCCCTGTTTATTTTTATTTCGTTTCCTTCTTTTTCTAACTTTATTTTAGCCGTGCTGTCAGTTCATACGTTTTTCATAATTCTGATGTACTTTTGTTTGACTCCTTGGTTCTTTAGACAGTGCCAGATACTTTCGTGCTCAACTGAGTCAAATGCCTTATTGTAGTCGATGAAACAGCAGTAGAATGGTACGTTGAACTCCTTGTTCTTCTCGAAAATTTGTCTCACAGTGTGTATATGGTCTAGTGTTGAGTAGCCTGCTCTAAAGCCGGCCTGCTCCTTAGGCTGATTTTCATCGAAAGTTCCTGTTATTCGGCCTAGGACTATTTTGGCAAGATTTTGTAGATGGTTGACATTAGACTGATGGGTCTATAGTTGTTTATTTCTGCCTTGTCGCCTTTTTTGTGAAGCGGGATGATCGTTGATGTTGTCCACTGTGTCGGAACTATTTCGGTGTTTAATATGTCGTTAAAAATATGCTTTAATAGTGGTGCAATGTGGTTCCAGCAGCTTTGAAGTAATTTGTTGCTGATCTCGTCGGGACCAGGAGCTTTATCGTTTTTCTGTGTTTTTATTGCCTTGTGTATTTCATCTTCTAGTATAGGTGGCACACTGTCGTTGTTGTTTAGGTCGGTACTTTCTATTTGATTCTTGCTGGAATATAGGTTTTTATAGAAGTTTGTTGCTATTGATGATATGTCTGACCTTTTTGTCCTTGTCCTGCATTGTCGGTCTTTCATATTAGGTATCCAGCTGGTTTTGTCTGATAAAGCTTTGAGGGCCTTTTTTATGCCACCGGTCTTGTTGATGTATTTTTCAAAAGTATTGATTCTCAGCTGTTCTCTATCTTTTCTTATTTCCATCTTAATTTTTTTGCTCAGTTTTCCTATTTGTTCTCTGATAGTTTTCGTTTTATTTGATATGCTGATTAATTTTGATCTTTCATCTAGGAGATCGTTAGTTTTTTCTGATATGAGTCTCTTATTCTTTGATTTGCCTTCAGTGCTGGTTTCAGCTCTTGCTGTCAGTATTTCATGTAATACGTTGTATTTCTGTTTGGTACTTAGATGTTCGACACATGATTCTGTCACAGAGTTGAGATTCTCTTTAATGGTGCCTACACTTGCATTGATGTGTGATGGTGTTGCTCTCTCTTTGAAAGGTCGGCTTGATTTCGTAGCAAATGATGAGTTCAGACATGCTCTTAGCATTCTATGGTTGCTATTGAAGTTGAGGTTTGCGATGGTACCACAGTCGTCAAATGATCTGGGTCTGTTCGTTAGAAAATAGTCTATTTCGTTTCTATACCGGCCGTCTGGCGATATCCATGTCCATCTACTAGAAGCTCTCTTCTTGAATTGACAGTTTAGTATTTTCATGTTGTTTTCGAACGCCATTTCGATTAGTTTCTGTCCGTTTCTTGTTCTTATTTATTTTATTTATTTATTTATCTTTAATAGTAAGCTTAATTAATAACCTTACTATTCTCTTACTTATACGATCTACGTTAAACTAAAAAAAGGGGCCCGCAGGGCCACCAGGTGTAGTTTACTTCTAAGGAAGTAAGTACACTTGGCTAAAACTTAAACTATAGATAAACTAAAAGTGCCGAGCTGGCTGGTGCCTTGGTCGGCTGTGGGTTATGCCCCTAAGTTTTGTTGTCTCCTTTTAGTTTGTATATCTATTTCCTGTTATTTCAATTATTTGCTTGGTTTTGTCTCATGAAAAAATTAACTATGTTTTGTCTCTACATTGTGTTTAGCTACTGGCCCAAAGTGTGACTCCATTGCGAAGTCTCTAAAAGCTTTCATGCATTTATTAAATTTATAAAAGATGATGTAGTGGATATGAGGAGAAAAGAGAAACAATTTTTTTTTTTTAATTAAATGGAATTTAGGAGATTGAGGTGTTCCAGCAGATTAAATAAACGGGAGTTAACGTTTTGGTAAGGGTCAAGAAGTTCTGTGAGGGGAGGAGGTTCCCCTTCGAAGTATTCCCTTGTTTTTCTGCAGGAACTTAGGATGTGAAGGATGGACAAAGGAACCCCACAGGTATCACACGTTGGGTTTTCTGCTCTTTCAAGCAGGTGACCGTGTGTGATTTTTGTGCATCCCAGTCTAAGTCTGGTAAGAATTCTTACCTGCTTTTTGTTAAGTGTGGGGTTAATGGATGGGTGGGTTAGGGACTGCCAATGACGTTTCAAGAAGAAATCTGCGGAGCACCATGCCTGCCATCTTAATGTGTACTGCCCTCGAAGCGCCTTGTCTCTGCAAAAAACTTCGCTCGGCGGTATTACTTTTTGGTCTTCGTATGTTTCAGCTCTGGCTAATCTGTCAGCCCTTTCGTTTCCTTCTATGCCCACGTGTCCCGGGATCCAACCCACTTTGATTCGTCCCTTGTTTTCAGCAAGGATGCGTCTTGTGGTTTTGGGCATGAAGCGACGATTCTTACGGTTGAAAATAGCATTTATTGATCCTTGTGAGTCTGACAGGATAACATTGTGGTATGTTGAGCCATCCAAATATTTCACTAATTCAAAAATCGAGAACATTTCGGCAATTGACGCTGTAACATCCTTTTCGAGTTCTAGGTTAAAGGTTTCTTTATATATTTGTCCTTGCAAGGAGACTGCAGCTACCGACGTTCTAGACTCTGTTGTGGATGCATCAGTGAAATGTAACTTGATGTTATCCTGTCTAGCTTGCCACTCACGGAATCTAGTATTCCAGACTTCTCTCGGTGTTGAATCTTTCTTGTGCTCCCCAAAGATGTTCACCCTGTGAGACTGGAGTGTTTCAAGGGATATGGGTCTTGTGCTAGGTGGCGGTGTTGACATTGGTATCGGTCCTCCCCGATCTTTGTACGTTTCCCACGCTAGGAATAGTGCAGAGGGTTTCTTTGGACGGTTTATATTTTGGGAGAGTTCGGTTAGTCGTTGGTGATGCGGGTTAAAAACGTTCACTATGTTCTTTGCTATGAGAACAATTCTTCTCTCTGCAATAAAGTTGTCCAGATCAAAACCTGCCTCCAAGTGAATAGCTTCGTTCCTTGTCATCGTGAGAGCTCCTAGAGAGGACCTAAGAACTCTTCGTATCGTCTTTTCTAGAGGTGCTAGCGTAGTTTTTGGTGCACTACCGTATAGATTGGATGCATATCCATATCATATCTTAGTGCTCCTGCAGGCACGTGGGCATTTCTGGACGACAAGATTTTTATGAGATTAAGCGTCTTATCTATTTTCCCACATACTTCCTTGACATGGCGATTCCATCTCAAAGCCTTGCTGAAGTACACTCCAAGAATCTTCATGTGCGGTGTTGGGCTCAGACCCATGATTGTTTTTGCATCCCGCTCCATGGTACATTTCTTTTTCCTGCAAATATGAAGGATTTCGCCACTGCCTTCCGGAATGACTGCACTCACTTCATTACACCATGTTTTAGCTATATGCCAAGCGTTCATGAGGTTAGGTATCGTGTCTTCTCCAAAAGATGTAATGAAGATGTTGTCTGCGTAAACGAAGATTCGCGTGTTCGGCGTGGTTCTGAGCCTTTCCACTAGATGTACCATGTAGATGTTAAAAAGTATCGGAGAAAGCGGACTTCCTTGTGGTGTTCCATTCTCCATTCTCTTTGAGCTAGATTGGTGTCCATTAACAGTCGTAGTGATGGTCCTCTCTTAATAAAATTTATGATTAATCTCCTGTTAGCGAGATCATCGGTGATTATTTCCGAATGTCCATAAGTCTTCAGCACAATACTCCTTTCTTCTGCCGACCTCGTCGGAGATTCTACATCTTTTGGAGAAGACACGATTGCTAAACCTATGACTTGATTGCTACGGCAGAATACCCCTTATGACTTTAATACTGATTGTGTTCAATCTTTTAAAATTCTACAACAAAAACTGCTTGAATCCCCAATTCTTTCTATATATAATCCCGAACGTGAAATCGAGTTACATTGTAATGCCAGTACACTTGAATCTGGTTCAGTACTTCTGCAAAAACAAGATGATAAAAAGTTCCATCCTGTCGCTTATTTTTCAAAAACCACTTCTGCCAATGAAGCTCAACTTCATAGTTATGAATTGGAGGCGCTGACTATCATTTACGCTCTCAAACGATTCCATACTTATGTCGAAGGTATACCCTTTAAAATAATAACTGATTGTAATTCGCTTGCTGAAAACGTGAAGAATCGGACTCATTCCGCAAAAATAGCTCGTTGGTCCCTTTTTCTAGAAAATTATAATTATACGATACAACACCGCAGTGGTACTGCCATGAACCATGTTGATGCTCTAAGCCGAACTGAGGTAGCTGCTACTTATGATGAATCAGACTTAGACTTCTTATTACAAGTAACACAATGTCGTGATCCCGAAATAGAAAAACTTAAATCTGATTTAGAAAATAAACCTCTTGATGGATTTGAATTGAAGGACTAGTGTTCCGTAAATCCCCATTTGGTAACAATAAACACTACGTCCCTCAGGAAATGATAGAAAATATTATTCGTATAACTCATGAAAGATTGATCACTTAAGTGTCGACAGAACCTGCAGTCAAATCAAGAAAAATTATTGGTTCACACAAATGAAAAATAAAGTTCAAAATTTTCTTCAGAACTGCTTGAAATATATTGTTTATTCTGCCCCTGCACGTACTAAACAACGTAATCTATATAACATACCAAAAGTTGCTATTCAGCTGCTGCTGCTGTTGACCACTAAGGCTCACTTCCATCTCTTCAGTATAAGAAAAAATACCTTTGAGTCATTGTCGATGGTTTCACTGAATTTGTAAAATTATACCCTGCAGCTTCAACAAGTTCAAAGGAAGCTTGTCGTACTTTGAGTCAATATTTCTCCTATTATAGCCGACCGAGGCGAATAGTAAGTGACAGAGGCACTTGTTTCACTTCTGCTGAATTTAATAACTTTTTAGAAGAAAGAAACATACAACATATACTTAATGCAACCGCTTCTCCGCAGGCCAATGGTCAAGTGGAAAGGATCAACCGAGTATTACGACACATATTAAGTAAAATATCTGACCTTATTGACCATTAAGATTGGAGTTCTTACTTAGCTAATGTTGAATATGCCTTGAATAGTACAATTCACCCCTCTACTAAATTTAGTCTTTCCACCACGTGGAATGGAAGTTGACGAGAACAGGAATGCTTATGACCTTAATATACTACGCCAAGAAGCTTCATATAATATTGTAAAGTCACAGGAGAATAATTTAAATCAGTTCCTTTATTCACATTCTCCTGCCATGGAATCCGATGAAGGTGATTTTGTTGTTATAAGAAATGTTGATCATACTGTAGGTTCTAATAAAAAATTGATGCCGCTATTTAAGGGCCCTTGTGTAATACACAAAAAATTGCCAAATGATCGATATGTAATTAAAGACAAATAACCCAAATACTATATGATTGGGTTTTGGAAGCTAATAAATAAAGAAAATGGATTGTTCCTCCGACCGATGACACTCCTGAGGCTCCAAGGGAAACACTTATTGGGCTCGAAATTGAGAGATTATATGATTATGATCCCCTGACTGATGTCACTCCTGAGGCTGCTGGGAAAACACTTACCGGGCTCGAAATTGAAAAATTGTATGATGATTGAAAAATAATAATAATATATGTAAATTGAGGTCAATTTAAATATAGGATGGCCGAATTACGACGACGTTGACGTACGACGGCTTCATTTGGGTTATAAACAAATCAACTGGTGCACAACTCCTTTGAATCAACTCCTCTAATGGGAATATTGTGTACTAAAGCAGATTATATTAAACAGCATTTGATTTTTAAATTTATTTCAATCCAAGTCTAGTTCTGGATTGAGAAGATAGTATATATAAGATCATACATAAATTTTTAATAAGATATGATATAGAAGATAGAAAAGACGAAAATGATATGGAAGAAAAGGAAAATGTTATTAATATGCTGAAGTACACTCCAAGAATCTTCATGTGCGGTGTTGGGCTCAGACCCATGATTGTTTTTGCATCCCGCTCCATGGTACATTTCTTTTTCCTGCAAATATGAAGGATTTCGCCACTGCCTTCCGGAATGACTGCACTCACTTCATTACACCATGTTTTAGCTATATGCCAAGCGTTCATGAGGTTAGGTATCGTGTCTTCTCCAAAAGATGTAATGAAGATGTTGTCTGCGTAAACGAAGATTCGCGTGTTCGGCGTGGTTCTGAGCCTTTCCACTAGATGTACCATGTAGATGTTAAAAAGTATCGGAGAAAGCGGACTTCCTTGTGGTGTTCCATTCTCCATTCTCTTTGAGCTAGATTGGTGTCCATTAACAGTCGTAGTGATGGTCCTGTTGGAAAGAAAACTGACTATTATTTTAACGGAAGCGTTATTGAAACCCCAGTTCTTCAATTGTCTGACTACAGTTGGTAATGCTAATCTCTCATAAGCTTTCTGGAGGTCAAGCGACAGGACCATACCGTGGTTTCTTGAAGATAGCCAACTGGCCATTTCGTCTTCTAGCTCCAGGAGGAGAGTTTCTGTTCCTCTTCCCGTTCTGAAGCCTTGAATTTCTCTTGGTAGGAGATCTTCTAATATTGCTCCTAACCTGTCTGCCAATATACCTTCTAGTATCTTAGATATACAAGGCAGAAATGAGATCGGTCTATAATCTCTAGTCGTCCTGCATTCACCTGCGTTCCTTTTGGGTATCGGGGTTACAATTGCATGTTTCCATTCATGCGGGTAAATACCTTCTTGAAGAATCTTGTTGTACAGTTGCTTGACCCTTAAGGTGAAGTCTTCCCCTGCCTCCTTGAACATCCGGTACGAGATTTGGTCTCTGCCTGGGGTTTTTCCTTTTAGCCCTGAAATCTTGGATTTCAGTTCTGTAAGGGATACTGGATAAGTGATGTTGAATGTCGTTTCCTGACTGATTACGTTGGCTCCTTCTATCAAAGCCAATTTCTCCTGTAAAGTCGTGATGGTGTAGTTCATATCGTCTGAATAGTCGGCGTAACTGGTGTTGAATGTATTCGCTATTTCCAGCGAATCAGTCAATATGACTGCCTGCTCATCGACTAGCATTGGGATATATGGGTCTGACCTTTTTCCCTTGCAGGCTCTGATCTTAGCCCAGGTCTGCCTTGGTTCCGATCTAAAATTGAAATTCTGTGTGAATTCCGACCATGATTTTTCTTTAGCCTTAATAATAAGCGATTTCACTCTTGCGTTGGCTGTTTTTAGTTCCTGATGAAGGTTACGGCTCGGTCGTCTTCTGAAGAGTTTGAGGATACTATTTCTGTCGTTCATGGCTCTCTGTATATCCTCTGATAACCAACAAGGTTTTATTCTAGATGTTCTTGTTTTTTGGGGAATGGATGACTCCGCTGCACTTCGGATTATTCTTTTTAGGTTAGCCGCCTCGGCGTTAATATTCGTTTTTTTCTTTCTCCATTCCGCCAGGAAGGTCACCGTAGATCGGAACTTATCCCAATCTGCTTTTGATTCGATGAACGTTCTAGGAGCTTTAGGTTTAGCGATCTCCATATCCGTGGTTACAAATATCGGGAAGTGGTCACTGCCCTCTGTGGATGGGTGTACATACCACTCCAGGTTTTGGGATAGGGATGTTGACGCGAAAGTGATGTCGATTGCCGAGAAAGTTCCCCTCGTGGATAGCAATGTTGGTGACCCGTCATTGAGTATGACTAGATCCCTCCTCTCCAATGAGTCAGTGATGCATCGACCTCTTCTATCAGTCCTTGAGTTACCCCAGACCGTAGAATGAGCATTGAAGTCTCCTCCAATGATCTTTCTTCCTGGTAATTGTTGAACCAAGTGGTCCAGGTCTCTCTCTTGATAGTAGTAATCATGCTCTACGTAAACGTTACAGACCGAGGTTTCTGTTCTCCCTAGTAGTTTGATTGCGTTAGCAGTTATGTCTGTGGAGATGTTGATTTTCTTGTGTGGTAGGTTGTTTTTAACCAGCGTCATGACACCACCTCTACATGAGGAGTTGTCTCTGCTATTGTGGTATATCGTGTAAATCCCATGTGTTTTTGGAAGGATACCTCTCAATTTCGTTTCTTGGAGGAGTATTACGTCAGGGTTATATGTAAAAATCAGATACCTTAGCGCCCCTCTGTTGTTATAATAACCCCTGATGTTCCATTGGAGAATCTTTAGTGTTCCTTCTGATTGTGGCATTAACGTTAGAATTGGTAGGTTTGGGGTGGGACTGGATATGTGAGGATTTGTTGGGGTCTTAATGGGGTTGGGGTAGAAAACAATTTACTTACTCATACATCATTTCCTCAACGGATTCCTTTTCCGATGAGGTGTTTCCCAAACTTACATTGCTGGGTTTGTCCGACAAGTTGTCGTAGATCGCTTTGATGTCGGGCAAGCCTAGATTTGTGCTAACTTCGATGAAGTCACATTTTGGGGTATTTTGAGCTACTTTAATGATGTCTTCGTTACAGACCTTGAAAATTTCTTTAATTTCTTTCACTATTTTAGAGTCTTTTTTTGTTTGGGTATTAATTTTACTAATATCAAGTGTTGGGATCGTGTCTTCCGTACTGGAGTTTTTGAGGAAGAATGATAAGCCTTCTTCTCTGTCTTCCCATCGTGTAAGGTAAAGTTTACCACTGTTAGTTGGGAGGGTTTTTTTCATGTTGGTTGATTTGTCTTCTGCCATGTGCTTACGGGTGTTTGTTGTTCTTGCGTCTTTGGTTTTCTTGGTATTTATTTCTTGCTCTGTTGTGGAGATGTCTTTCGACGTTGACGAATTCCCAGGGTTATTTTGGTGCGGGGTGGTTGTTGGGGTTGTTGTTGATTTGTTAGGTTCTGTGGCTGGATTTGGTACATTGTTTGTGGATTGTTGTGGTTGTTTGTGCTTTATTCTTTCTGCCAAGGTGAATTCTTTTGTTTGTAGGAAGCCGGTGATGTTACCATAACGCTCGAAGAAGAGTTTTTTTGCCTCGAATTTCGTTTTTTTTTCCTGCGCAATTATGGCCTCGATTTCTTTTGCCATTAACCAGCTGGGGCATTTGGAGTCTGTAGAGCTATGCTGGTTAGAGTTGCAGTTGACACATGCGACTCCAATACACCTATGGCCTTCTGTTTTTGGTTGTCCGCATTGTCCGCAGATTTCTGTCCCTGTAGGGCAAAACTTGGTCACATGTCCCAATCTCTGGCACGTTCTACATCTTTTGGGATTTGGAATGTAGGTCCTCACTTCCACTTTCCTGAAACCTACTGTGACCTTTTTTGGTGGTTCTAGCTGGTCAAAGGTAATAATAACCAGTCCGAATGGTCTTGGTTCCTGGTTTGGTATGGTTTGACCATTGGCAGGGTTTCTTGGTACTCTCTTTGGTGTGTAAACTTCTTTGACTGGGTGGAAGAGGGCTAGTCCTTGTTTCAATTCCTCGTCGGACATGTAAATCAGGTCTGGACAAAAGATGACACCCTTGCTACTGTTGAGGGATTCATGTCTTTTTGCTTCTACTTTGTAGTCACCGATTTGTTTGGCTTGGATGATTTTTTCCGCGGAGATAGCGTCTTTGACCCTCAGGACTAAGTCGCCTTCCCTATTGAAAGACGCCCGTGACCAATTTTTGGTTATTTTTCCTAGGAAGTACTCAAGTTTGAACCTGTTAAGATTCACCATTTTCTTTCCTTCAATCTTCGAGGTGATGTGGAGGTACATTTCCGAACAAAGGGAGGGGCCCGGTTTCATTCCCGGAAATGCTGACTCGTCGTTGATGTTGAATGTAAGGCCTTTAGGAACCTTTCTCTTCGGACTAGGACCGCCCCCCTGGGGGAGGTCCCCTGGGGATAGACTCCCCATCGCCTTTGCCTACCAGTTGGCGTTTATTTATTTTGAGTTTGAAAGAGATCACACCGTGTATAGATGGAGAGATTGGTTAGGAGTTGTAGTGAGGTCAAAGGTCACACTGTGTTCTTATCTCTTGCGTTAGTTCCTCGTGGTAAAAAATACTTGTTCCAATATTGTTGGCTTATATTCACGGAAAGATTGAAAAAATTAATATTCCCCAAAGAACGAGGTGGAGACTCTTGTAATTTTTTTGTTGAGACTTTTTGAGTAAGATTAGCACTACTAAAAACTTTTGAAATTGAATTTGTGATTAAAGATAACTTGTGAAACGCCTACTCTCTGATCAGATGTCAAAGGGAGACTGTTTCTTGTTCTTTTTCCGCTACTGTAGGGACCCAGTACGATGTCTTCTCCATTTCTCGGTGTTCCAACTTGTGCATTAAAGTCCCCCATTTCAATGCAATTTGGCATTACAAAGCATTAAGAGACGCGTAGAATGACTCAATTTCTAAGGTAGTAGATTGCTCGGTTGGCGAGTAGATTTGCACTACAGACCATATTTCTTTACCAGGGGATAGCTTAATGTTCAATATAGCAATTCTTTCTGACATGCCGATTATTTCTGAAATGAAGGGTTTGAGTGTTTGAGTGTATGTATTTAGTGATTTGCTGTTTCGTCGTTCTAAAGGCATTCTTTTGAGATAGAGGGGTAGTATTTGGAGGGTAGTGGTCATCTTTCCCCGCGGTGACCAGTCGTCTTGGGGTGAGTGTGCTGGTCTCATTGGATAAATAAGTTTTAATGGTTGGTTTCGGTTTCTTGTTGTCGGAGTCTATTCATCGTTTTTGGAAGTTGAGGGTAATGACGGTGATGCAGGTCTGCCCCGTGCCATGTAGTTTATCATACTTGTTTTGCTGATCTTTTTTGGGGCCGACGTGGGTCGATTGTTGGGTGATTTGTTTGGAGAGTTACTGTAGTCTCTTTTCCGCTTGTCTCCTTTGTCTTCTTTCGACTCCTTTATTACAATTTTATCTCTCACAAAATAACAAATTTTGCCCCTTGCCCTTTCTTCCTGTAACTGAGGTAGAAGTTCCTTCCTTTTCTCCAGAGTTTCCTTGCTGAAATCCTCCTTGATACAGACTTCTTCAACTAGTTTCTTTTTGTTGTTTAGTATTTCGTTTCTTCTCCAGTTTGTTGTAAAGGTTACCAGGATGGCGCATGGTGTGTTATCTTTCTTTACTCCTAGTCGATAGGCGTTATTTATTTCTTGTGGGCTGATATGAATATTCACGTTTTTTTTCAAGGAGTTTTGTGATGGATTCGATGGGGGGGTCGTTGTCTGATCCTTCTTTTATGCCAAAGAAAACGATACTATTTTTTCTTTCCTGATCGTCCAATACCTTGACTTTGTCTTGTAAGGTCTTGACTTAAGTTTTCAAGTTTTTGTTTTCCTCCACAAGCGCAGTTAATCTTTCGTTTATACTCTCCGATAACTTTTTAGTGACGGCTTCAGTTATATCTCGTGTTGCGCTGACATTTCCACCTTCATTTTTTGTCAAAAAACATCCATTTGTTTATCCATGTTTAGGTGATTTTGTATGGTATACTAAATCAGTTTTTGCAATGCTGATTTGTTGTTGGCGACCATATGTTATTTTGACAGTTCTGTTATCCAGTTAGCAGCACTTGCTTGAGGATGGTAGTACGACACGACAACTACTTCAAGTGTATCCGATGTAAACTATGGTCGTGTTGTACTCTGTGTGTTGGTGCCTCTGTTTCGTAGTGTAGATGAAGAAGTAAATGGTTTTCTCTCGCACTCCGTTGCCTACTGCATGGTTCACTGCGTATATTCTCCACTACTCACTTCGTCGATGGTAGCTTTCATTGTTTGTTGGTATTGACAATGAGTTATAGTTATTTAGTGAGGAGTAGGATTTACTGTTACTGTTCCTTCGTTGCCTCGTGCATATGCGTTTTTGTTTGAACAATAACATACAGTTTCGTTTCGAATGTTTCTTGTGCAACTATTTATTTCAAATGTGAGTTGAATGGTAAGTTCATTTGTTATTGTTGGTCAGCGTTTCACGATAAATTATAAATAACTTTTCACTTGTTGCAATGCAGCAGATTTTGATTGATCACGACCATTCTATTTCAGAATAATTGAGAATGAATAATTGTTATCCTCTGCAAGACTAGAGGTTCCTTTTAGCACAAAGAAAGCTTAGTGCAACTTATTTTGCAGTTGACAACTGAATGCTCAAACAAGTCTTAGTCCTTTATACACTATAGATACCACTTCAACTTTATGTAAATAGTCCGTTGTGTAATTTGTTGGATTTTATATCATAAATCGGCCACTCGTTAGTATATACACGCTACTGCTCGTTAAGCATACACTATTACGCGCGCAGAAATCAAGTACAGCAACCAACGGTTTCACAACCGGCACAGTTGAGTTGTTCTATATTCAAATTAAGCCTTTCGACACTTGTGCACACGTCTGTCTCCGTTGACGGACAAACTCCAACTCCAACTAGATGTATAGCAAGGGGTTAAAATAGATAGTATTTAGTCAATAGCCCTAGTATTCACTCTTATTATGCACATGAGCGAGAGCCGGATAGATTTTTTGTTCCAGCAACAACGCGTGATCTCGATAGCTATCTCGTGGGAATACGTGCACGAACCTATCAGGCCTTAGCTCAACTGTTATCCGACTCTCGGTCAAGTGCATAATAAAACGCGGCTTATTTAGGTGTTAATTCGTATTAATGAGTTGATTGATAGTGTTTGGGAGTTAAAATTGATTCTATTGTATTTAGGTATGTTCAAAGTTTTTTCAGTATTTATAAAGGTTTTGTGTTTTGCGACAATTTCACATTCCAAAGCGTATCACAAGCCGCGCACCTAAGAACTCTCCTTACGTATGTTCTCTTGCATTCACGATGAAAGCCTGCGTGGCACGTATCACATTGAACACCCTTGAAAGACAGTATTTTGCAAATTCTTTAATGTATATTTAAAATGCCTTATACCCAGAAAATTGCCTTTTTGCATAAATAGCATTCTTGAATAATATGAGCGAAACTTATTTTCAAGTAGGTAGAAAAGTCAGCGATAGTTTTGGCACCAAAATATATGTTTTCGTCCAATTTAACGAGATAGCCCAAATCAATCCACTCATCAATAAGCCGTTCTGCTCGATTTTTGGACAAATGTTTGGTGCGCAATTCTTGCGTTATGTTAAGCGCAGTCATTGAGTTGATGTAGTACTCTTCCGCCAATACAATTTCTTTGAGCACAATTCGAAAATAATTGCGTTCGATTTCATTGTATGCTACTTGAAATCTATGAAACATAAGCACATTCCAAAACTTTATTTGGACCAATATTTAACCTTACTTGTTAACACCTGACTCTGATATATGTGAATATACCATCCAACAGTTTTGGAGCATATCATGGCGAACCAATTTTATTTGCTGATCAAAAACTGATATATTCGTATTTATCTCCTCGATAATGCTTGTCAAGTCCTCTTTGGTGTAGTCATTTTCACGATGATCTTAAAATGTTTAGGTTAGAGTCCTTTTTGTATAAATTTTTGCAATTACCAACTCCTTTAATTGAATTCAGTATGTTCAAAGCTTGAATTTCCGATAAAATTCCGTATGCAGCGCTAGACTGAAGAAATGCCTTGTGTGTTTCAGTGGACATTATTTGTATACAGACACCATTTGCATTTGTAGCAGAGAAAACCAGACAAAATTTTAAAATAAGCATAAAAAACTAGGGGAAGTTTTGAACAAAGAATTATTTTTATTGCTATGCCCTTTATGCCTTAGATAGCATTAAAGCCTAGAGATGGAAGTGCTTTCCGAACCTCAACGTTGTTTCTAAAAAGGTACATAAGTGTAAAATCGCTGTGAAATGAAACCTACGTTATAAAATCACCCTGAGTTCAATATTAGTTCACGACTCCACTGAAACATGTGCTTGTCGTTGTTTATATTTACCTTCGTCTCATTTCGTTTTCGCCTCTCTACACTTGTTCATTAGTAACTAAAGAGTACTTCATGAGGTTCTCTCGCATATATTTCTTCCGTCGTTCCTTATCGCATATATTTCGTTCGTATGTTTCATTATTGCTACTCAAATCAAGGTTTATCTTAAGAACAACGTTGGGCCTAGGAACAACGTTGCTCCTAGGTCAACATTGCTCCTAATAAATAACTCTCTTCCAAAAATCACTAGTAGCAGAATCGATGTTTCTAGTTAAGATTCACTGCGACTGAATAATGACGGTTTTACGTGGTCGAAACTCACTTGAAAAACCGCGGTTTTCAAAACGATATGGTTTTTCAGAGTAACAATAGACCCTTCCCTTATTTTTTCGGAAAAATAAAATTTTCTCCCTTCGGCACGCCTTTAAATTTATATATATTATACCAATTTTAAATCTATATATAAATTTCTATAAATCAATATGCTTCCATAAATTCATTAAAACGAATTGAATATGTAAAATTTTCCTGAAAAACAAAACTATTCACTAAAGAAATGATCAACAATAAGTAAGGACGTTCCAAAAAGAACAACGTTGTCAAATTAATACCGCTACAAAACAAACAAAGTACTAAGAAGAACAGGGTTCCAAAATAACAGTGATCACAGTGAAGACTCCGACGGTGATTTGAAAATCGGTCTTTGTCCCATCTCTATTAAGGCCTTTTCATACCAAATAATTTATTGTTGTTTCGAGTTATTTTATATTATTTTATAATTTATTGTTACTGTGTGCTAATCGACGGCACTTTCATACAAATAACCTTTTGATTGGCATTATCACGCACTATAGCAAAGTTCAATTCCGAAAGGTTAGTGTCTCAGAAAATGCCAACTTATTGTCCGGTTCAGTGATTGTTTCAAAACAAGGCGAAAACGTCACATGAATGCAGGAAAATACGTAAGTATTTCATTCTATTTTTGAAGTAATATAATTAAATAATTTTTTTTGCTGTTTTAATAACAAATGAAGGTATTAAATGTCAAAAAATTCCGAACTTCAATTCAAACGGTCGTCCGAAAAGTTATGCCGTCTATTATCACACAGTCTTATGTAGTTATCGATTGGTGATTCCAGATTGATTTATTTTGTGATATTTCTATGCCTGCTCGAACATGGCAACGTACAACTGTAAAAACTTCTTTGTGTGCGTGAAGTGTCACTATTACGCGCTATTGGCTGGAACAAAACAGGAAAAGAAATCAAAAATGCCTAACAATTTAATAATAATTTTATATTAATTTCACCTATTTTATTATAATGCTATTTAATTTTAGTGATATTTGTATTATTTTTTTTGCCAACAAAAACAAACAATTCGCGATTTCAATAGCAACAGATAAATTGGTAACCGCAAAACTGTTTTTGGTAACACAAATTTGACATGTGTCAAATAACAGATTCGTTTATGTATTGGTTAGATCTGAAAATAAATCGAGATCGCGAAAAATTGATCTGGATCAAAAAATAAATCAATTTTTCTGCCCAAACGAACATCACTTTTTGATGTAGGTAAAAAAAAAAGAATTATAAATTGATTTTTGTGCCCAATCGAAAACCACATTAGTCGTAGGTTTTGAAAATAACTAATAATTGGTACCAGACGGAAGTACAGAAGGAAAAGTGATAAACGGTTACAATGTTCACAACCACCGACCAACTGCGTGGAGATGGATAATCGGGGCAAATCTGTGCACACTTAACAGATTCCGTTAATTTGACAGCCCATGTAATTTGTTGTTGGATTTCGAAAAGTTTAGTTACGGTCGAAATTGGTATTCTGAGTGCCAAAACTTAACAGATATTTGTTAAAAATCCTTTTAACGTAGTAGAGTGAGTGATCGTTTAACGCGGATATGCGTTCCAAAACAATGTTCGCTATCCGAATTGATCTTTAACTGATCTTCGATATAAAGGTGCCCACAGACGATCATATAAAAATGCATCATATTACATATATGACATAGTTGTATCATGTCTGTATCATAGTTGTATCTATGACATATTATATGATGATACAGTTCAGTACACACGTTTTTGAAAATTAATGAAAATATGATGTAAGTTTTCTATGATGAAAAAATATGACAAAGCGGTGTTTGCTGTACACACGACACAATTTATTATGACATATATTTCTAATGTTGTGTGTTGTTCGAAATTCTAATACGCAGATTGTAGTTCACGAAAAAATAAGTTAGCGAATTGGAAATAGAATGAGTGATGAATGTAAAATTGTGTTTGGAAATTATACATAATATATAAAATTATAATACAATATATCCACCTAATAACCGCACTCCTTTTTAACGCATTAAGACCCATATACAAACCAGCTAAATTTTTTTGGAAAACTCTTTATTTTTATAACCCTGGTGGACTAATCAGACATAACATACAAAAAAAAAAAAAAATTCTTTTTATCCTTCTATATCCTTCTTATCCAGAAAATGACACTATTTCTATTTTCAATTACAAGGTCACACTTTTGAGCACGAATAATTTGCTTTGAAACAGAACATATTTATAATAATAAAAACTATTTTGGTCTTTAAATCACTGTCCTCAAATGGGGACACCTGGTCTAAAAGGGTTAATTACACAGAAACTACCTGCTGCATGAATATAATATAGTTACGTCACAAAAAGATATATCGAAGTCCAATACTGTTTCCAAAAGAAACAGTTAAAATTCAAAACTGGCGCTTCCTTTCATCATATATTTTCGCCAAGTTATATGTCATATATATGATGTTATATTTATATGTCATATATATGATGAATCGTCCACACGTTCATATTTTATGACATATTTCTATGGCATATATAGAAACATCATAGAAATATGTCATATTTGTTCGTCATATTCCGTGTGTACAGCTTCATCATATATTTTCGTCATATATATGATGAAACAACATAGAAATATGATCGTCTGTAGGCACCTTAATTCTTTCTGGAGACCATAAAAATTAAATTATAAAAAAGGATATCTATATATAAATAGGCGACATGTTTTTTTGTTATCCCTTTTATGAGAAACCAGATCGACTTACCAGGATAAAAATTATATCAGTCGAAAGTTTCTATCTTCCTCTACCTGCAGCAATTATTTTTTTTTCTTAAATTTAATTATAAATACGTTTAATTTTAAATTGAAATTAAAAAATTCAATGGGATAGTATGTGTGAATTGAGCACACGTATAGCGTAGATGATGCTTTTAGGAGGAATGTGTGCGTGTGAATGTTTTACTTTTTGCCTGGAAATATGCAACCATATGTGAATTTTTGGTTTGTGTCCCCGATACATGACAAGTACTAAATTAGTCGAATATCAAACCAAATGGATCAATCTTCTACTGGTGGCACAAACCAAAAGAATTAACATATAATTGCATTCCTCTACGAAAAAATTAAAATATAGAACATACTTATTTAACATTATCATTTGCATAGATCATACGTTCGACTGAATAAACAACCATTTATGCCAAAAACGTGCATTCTTTGCACTCAAACCTAATATCTATGCCAATGATAATGTGAGGGGCAAATGCAGCCATGTTACAGACAATATTCACATGTTCATTCTTTTGTTTTTTGCCTGGAAGAAGGCAACCGTTGGCTAATAAAATTGCAATTTAAAACATAATTTAGAGAAATATGATATATGGCCAAAAGTTGGGAAATGAAAAAATAATAGGGGTTGGTCATACCCCCTAGAATGCTTTATTTAGCCGCTACGAGCAAAAAACTGTTTAAAATTGAAAATCTGAAATTTTATCATATATCCAAACTTTTGTCTGCTCGCCCTTAAAACCTCAATTTAGAGAAAAAAGAAAATGTAGGAAATGAAGGTTGGTACGTTTGTACGAAAATTCCAGATATATTTTATTTACAATATACAATGTATTTCCCACAACTTCATAATTTAGTTAAAAACCACATGATCCACGGTTCATGTGGTTTATTGAATCGTATCCCCGTCTGTATCAGAGATGGTAAATGCAGCAAAAGCTTTTCTAAGGACTTTTACAATACAACTCAGGGCAATGTTAGATGGGCCGTGTTAATGGTATAACAGTTGACTTTCGTGGCCACTCTGTTGACAACCGTTATGCTGTTCCTTAAAATCCATATCTTTTAGCGAAATTTGATTGCTACTTAAATGTGGAAGTTCTTGGCATAGTTAAGAGCCTAAAATATATGCACAAACATGTTAACAAGGGATACGACTGTGCCTCATTACAGTTTGGAAGAGTTTGAGGTGGAGTTGAGGGCAAAGTTTATATAGATGAAATCAATAGCTTTTTGTCCGGTCACTATGTTGGATCTACGGAAGATAGTTGGCGCATAAATGAGTATCCAATGCATTACCAGTCACGTAATATATTATAGTTCGACTTGAATGTCACTTGCCTCATCGGCCAAATGCAGTCTTTAGGGAAGGAAATGTTCAGCAAGCTCTTAAAAATCACAGAAGAACAAAATTGACTGCATTCTATGAAATAGATAAAGAAAAGAAATCGAAAAACCTCGAAGAGGAAGTAGTAAAGATTTTGCTCGATTATTTTATGTTTTATGTTGAGTTATTCCATTTGAGACTATTTTAGCTTCATCTTCGAGGTCCCATCAGGATTTGGGTACTGTTGGGAACATTATTTACTGCACATTTTCAGCACATGCACGAAGTATCGCATGAAATGATGGAGAGTGGCGTGAATATTTATTAGAAGTAAAAGAGTGTAAGTCCTCTCAGCAGTTAGGAGAGTTAGTTGCCATATCCTATTTGTGGTATGAACTTTCCTACAAATGCTTCAGATTTCTGGAATGAATTCAAAATTTTCATGTGTGAAGACGTTTTAAGAAATTTTTCAGAAAATGATTTATATAACCGTGCTTTATTAGCTATTTAGGAAATTTTGTTCAGTAAACGATTCATTCGGTACTCCAACTAAACTTTTCGGATATACGACTATTTTACTCTGTGGAGATTTTTGACGAATATTGCCAGCTATATCTCACGGTACACGTGTACCACTTATTGAGATACCACTTTAGCAGGAGTTTTCCGAAACACACGTATTTTGACACGTGTGACTTATTTTTGCCTTTTTCCTTTGAAGAAACTCAACTTCCCGTCATTCTGGCTTTTGCGATGACAATTAATAAAGCCCAGGGGCAAACGTTTCAAAAATCAGGAATTGTATGTTGTAGCCAGTAGAGTTAGATCGTTTAACCGATTGCGTGTTTATATGTATTTCTGAAACGCAAAGCCAAGGTCATTTGGCAGAAGATGAAAGAATTTTTACAAAAAGTATTTTGTATGAGAAAATTTTAAGATCTTTTAAGATCCGCAACCGCACCCGCAAGGTTTTTGATAATTATAGATAGGGCCTCATTCAATATAGATGTACTTTGACGTGCAAAATGAGCTGAAATGATTGCTACTACAGTCTGAACTAAATAACCTTTTTACTTACAATGCTACTGTATATATAGCTCCATGCGCGAGCTATTAGAGTGAGCGGAGCGAACGGCGGGGGTTGGCGAGCGTAGCGAGCAGGAGGCGCCCCCCTAGTACACATAATTTCGTTTCAGTTCGTTATCCGAATACGTGTTCGTTGTCCGATAACAAATATTTTCCGTGAACGTGTTCGTTACCCGATCACGCACTGTAATAGAAAATATCATATGCAAGGGTTCACATCTGTCGATGAAATCCAGAAATCCAGCCAGCCAAAATTCGGTACAATTCACAAACACAATCATAAGATATCATTTTTGGTTGGCACTCGTGAGGTGAAATTGTAAATACGTGTTTTATGATTTTCGTAAATGTGAAAATTTAGTGCATTAATATCCAAATTTATGATATAGTTGCATTCTCTAGCAGATAATTCATGTTGCCTGCTAGATTTAAACTCATTAAAATGGTTAAAACTCAAAAAACATGAGATGTTACTCATTCAACATCCACGACCAGAATGATAAATGTGACACTCCGAATAATTCGGACACACGCACACTAAAAAAACGAAATCTCGGAATCCACATCGGGATAGGGATTTCTGGTCGACTGGCCACTCCGCTCTTCCACTCACCTTACCTTCACTTTCCTGGATTTCGCGATTTCACCGACAGATGTGAACTCTCGCATATGTTACACAAATAACGTAGAGACAAAATATATCATATGTTACTCAAGTAACGTAGTGACAGAAAATAACATACGATACTCAAGTAACGTAGTGACTGAAAATAACATATATTACTCAAACTACGTAGTGACAAGTAACGTAGAAATATCAAAAATTATTATACACAAATAAGGTTTAAAATATTGACTATTGTCCTCTATCTACAAAAATGTTATGAAAAAACTTTCAAACATATAATTAATATACTTGTTGTGATATTTTCACTTAGAATTTTCTTCCACTACATAGGATTGATTGAGGAGTGCTTATGGACAAGATCACTCGACCCCTTTTGGATTTAATAAAAGTCAAAGTTATTTGTAAGATCGCATAACTGGATTTTTATTTTAATTTAGATTTTCGTTTCTTACTAGTTCACATACATTTTTTTTTTCGAATAACAATAATAATTAGATTTCATGTTATCGACTTCTTATGGGTTCATGATTTCAATTTAAACCTTTAGGTTCTCATAGTTATGAATTTTAACTTCCTTAAATTTACTCAATTTCAACTACAATTTTAATTCAAACTCCTTTGCGTTTTCACATAATTCAAGTTTGTATCATTTCATAATTTTCAATTTTTATCTTGCCTTAAATTCATTTAAATTTAACTACAATTTTAATTCAACTCATAATTCAAATTTTAAGTTCACGATTTTTAATTTTTTACTTCCCTTAAATTTACTTTAAATTTAATTTCATTTTTAGTTCAACTCCTATTAAGGTTCACATAATTCAAGTTTGTATCATTTCATAATTTTTTACTTTTTATCTGGCTTTAAATTCACTTAAATTTAACTACAATTTTAATCCAACTCATAATTCAAATTTTAAGTTCACGATTTGTAATTTTTAACTTCCCTTAAATTTACTTTAAGTTTAATCTCATTTTTAGTTCAACTCCTTTTAAGGTTCACATAATTCAAGTTTGTATCATTTCATAATTTTTAATTTTTATCTTGCTTTAAATTCACTTAAATTTAACTACAATTTTAATCCAACTCATAATTCAAATTTTAAGTTCACGATTTTTAATTTTTGACTTCCCTTAAATTTATTTTAAATTTAATTTCATTTTTAGTTCAACTCCTTTTAAGGTTCACATAATTCAAGTTTGTATCATTTCATAATTTTTAATTTTTATCTTGCTATAAATTCACTTAAATTCAACTACAATTTTAATCCAACTCATAATTCAAATTTTAAGTTCACGATTTTTAATTTTTTAACTTCCCTTAAATTTACGGACAGCACGACGTTCTTTCCCCAAAAACTGACTGTGTTCCGAACCAAAATCCTGCAGTTTATATCTGCATTGGGACAATGGCCGGACAGCGGAACTCCAATCCATGAAAGACCAATTCTTTTCCTTTCGATTCTATTGCTCTTTCATGGACTGGGAGATGTCCATTGTCCAACTCAACTGATTCCCACGAAATCAATTGAGCCCGGCTACAATGCACAAAAGATCAATTCGATTTTAAAGTTCAATAGTTGAATTGATCGTTTGTGCATTTTGGGGGCGGATATCCCTGGAATCAATAGGAAATGCAAAACGGGATATGCAATAGTAAAAATTCCTTTGCATGCATTTTTTCATGATCCCGTTCTGCCACGCGCCGATGTTACAGGGTGGTTATGGTGCTTTGTAGTTTAGTTTTAGTTTCGTCAGTATTTTGGGTGCATGAAAATTTATTTTCATAACACACCATCCCCCTAGGGGAAACAAACTTTTTATTTTTTGGAAAAAAAAGAAAAATTTTGTTTGGGACAAATCGTTTACAATATATTTTACAATATTTATTTGTTCTTATATCTATCTAGGTTTATGCACACGTCCGAGTTGATAGGTGGGATCCTTTTTTTTTCATACAATGATTCTCTATTTGTGTAAAATATAGGTTTATTAATTGGTTTTTTTGGTGTATTTTTTTTTTTTTTTTTTGGGGTATAAGGTTATTTGGTTTTGGACCGGGGGGGGGGGGGGTACTTATCGTGAACTGGCAAGCGCGCGAGTGCTACGGTTGTACTCGGATCTGAACAAAATACGATAACAATAGTAGTACCCATTCACAATAGATCGGGGGTTTGAAAATCTACGGGGAAGCGGATTCAGATACCATAAAGTAAAATACTAAAAATTGCACCGCGAATTAAATATCAATTAACGTGGAGCGTGATACATGTACTCCAGGTATTAAAAGATCAGAATGTAGATCAACAATAATTCATAGATTTCGTGAGTCAAGAATTTCCTCATTAACTAATAATACAACAAAACTTTCCGAAACATTCTTAGAGAGAGAAAAAAAAGGAAGATGTACAACGCGAGAGCCTTATAGAGCAAATAAATGCAGAAATAGCTGCGAATGACTTAAAACGGACAGTAGAATATCTATTCAAGGGAAGGCAAATGAGCTTAGAAAGTACAAATCCCAACAGGAAGGTCACTCCTCCAGCAGTAGAAAAAGAAATTAAAGGGTAAACCTTTGCACGAAATATACCATTCGGGTGAAGATTAAAACTCTTAACAATTTTAAAATCAAAGAACAAAAAAAAAAGAAGGGGGCTGCTGAGTACAGTGTAAAAGGAACTTGAGTCTGTGAAAAATTACAACAGATTGAGGCTAGGTTGTTATATTTTCAAATCCGAGTGATATTCGACAGAGATAGTCTAACTCTATAAAAGATAGGAATTCAATTATATGCAATTGTATTTACTAGAGGGCGCCCCCTGCTCGCTACGCTCGCCAACCCCCGCCGTTCGCTCCGCTCACTCTAATAGCTCGCGCATGGAGCTATATATACAGTAGCATTGTAAGTAAAAAGGTTATTTAGTTCAGACTGTAGTAGCAATCATTTCAGCTCATTTTGCACGTCAAAGTACATCTATATTGAATGAGGCCCTATCTATAATTATCGAAAACCTGGCGGGTGCGGTTGCGGATCTCAAAAGATCTTAAAATTTTCTCATACAAAATACTTTTTGTAAAAATTCTTTCATCTTCTGCCAAATGGCCTTAGCCTTGTGTTTCAGAAATACATATAAACACGCAATCGGTTAAACGATCTAACTCTACTGGCTACAACATACAATTAACAGTGAGAAAATATAGGTTGTTTGAGTAAGATTCCTGATTTTTGAAACGTTTGCCCCTGGGATTTATTAATTGTCATCGCAAAAGCCAGGATGACGGGAAGTTGAGTTTCTTGAAAAGAAAAAGGCACAAATACGTCACACGTGTCGAAATACGTGTGTTTCGGAAAACTCCTGCTAAAATCTCACAATCCAAAAAATTTTCTTTTGCATTTGAACTAAACGCATATGTGTACCATTGACCAAGCAAGTCATGTCCTGTACACAAATTACGAATAAGTAAAAGTATGCAATTTGGTTTTTAAAATAAATTTGTGGGATCGGGAGCCAACTTACATCAACTGAGTTTAAAAATTCTACTGGAAAATTATTTTGCTCTCTATAATCATCACTCAAGATTTTATCGGAACTCAAATATATTCGTTTCTCTCCGGCCAGGCTGTTAAAGATTTCTGCATCAATGAAAGTACAGGCTTCATATTTGGGTGGTAATATAACCGAATTGAGAATATCGTTAGACTTTATGGTTTCAGATACATTGCCATAAGTATCTGGAATCACGAAGTTGCAGCTAACTAAATGGGAAGGAATTTCAATAACATCTTGGCTGTAATCTGGAAATGTGGGTAAAGTTCCATTACAAAGAGATTTAAGAAATTCAACGAATTCAATCTCATGAGGTGAAGTTCTCATATTTTGGGTAAAAGTTATTTTGTGGATTTTGAAAATTCGGACCATGAACTAAGGCAATTCTCAATAAGTGGTACACATGTACCGTGAGATATAGCTGGCAATATTCGTAAAAAATCTCCACAGAGTAAAAAAGTCTTACCTCCGAAAAGTTTAGTTGAAGTACCGAAGGAATCGTTTACTGAACAAAATTTCCTCAATAGCTAATAAAGCATGGTTCTATGAATCATTTCCTGAAGAGTTTCTTAAAAATTCTTCACACATGAAAATTTTGAATTCATTCCAGAAATCTGAAGCATTTGTTGGAAAGTTCATACCACAAATAGGATATGGCAACTAACTCTCCTAACTGCTGAGAGGACTTACACTCTTTTACTTCTAATAAATATTCACGCCACTCTCCATCATTTCATGCGATACTTCGTGCATGTGCTGAAAATGTGCAGTAAATAATGTTCCCAACAGTACCCAAATCCTGATGGGACCTCGAAGATGAAGCTAAAATAGTCTCAAATGGAATAACTCAACATAAAACATAAAATAATCGAGCAAAATCTTTACTACTTCCTCTTCGAGGTTTTTCGATTTCTTTTCTTTATCTACCTAAATATAATGCATCGGCGTCTCTGTATATAGAAACTCGGACGAACTAATTCGATTGATTTCATAGAATGCAGTCAATTTTGTTCTTCTGTGATTTTTAAGAGCTTGCTGAACATTTCCTTCCCTAAAAACTGCATTTGGCCGATGAGGCAAGTGACATTCAAGTCGAACTATAATATATTACGTGACTGGTAATGCATTGGATACTCATTTATGCGCCAACTATCTTCCGTAGATCCAACATAGTGACCGGAAAAAAAGCTATTGATTTCATCTATATAAACTTTGCCTTCAACTCCACCTCAAACTCTTCCAAACTGTAATGAGGCACAGTCGTATCCCTTGTTAACATGTTTGTGCATATATTTTAGGCTCTTAACTATGCCAAGAACTTCCACATTTAAGTAGCAATCAAATTTCGCTAAAAGATATGGATTTTAAGGAACAGCATAACGGTTGTCAACAGAGTGGCCACGAAAGTCAACTGTTATACCATTAACACGGCGCATCTAACATTGCCCTGAGTTGTATTGTAAAAGTCCTTAGAAAAGCTTTTGCTGCATTTACCATCTCTGATACAGACGGGGATACGATTCAATAAACCACATGAACCGTGGATCATGTGGTTTTTAACTAAATTATGAAGTTGTGGGAAATACATTGTATATTGTAAATAAAATATATCTGGAGTTTCCGTACAAACGTACCAACCTTCATTGCCTACATTTTCTTTTTTCTCTAAAGTGAGGTTTTAGGGGCGAGCAGACAAAAGTTTGGAAATATGATAAAATTTCAGATTTTCACTTTTAAACAGTTTTTTGCTCGTAGCGGCTAAATAAAGCATTCTAGGGGGTATGACCAACCCCTATTATTTTTTCATTTCCCAACTTTTGGCCATATATCATATTTCTCTAAATTATATTTTAAATGTGGGTCCATACAAAAGTTGGGAAACATGATAAAATTCAGACTTTCGTTCGCTCTCCATAAATATTCGTGAAAGATAACTTCGCGTTTTCTAGAAATAACTGTAAAATTGTGATTTTCCATATTTTTTGAAACAAAATTTGCATATATTTTTATCAAATTAGCAAAAAACAATGGTATAAGTAAACGATGGCTTTAAATTTGTCTGTGGTAATGCATCCATATTATTGTCTGTGGCCATATGTTCATTGTTTTGGCTTTTGTCTGGAAGAATGCAATTTTATTAGCCAACGGTTGCCTTCTTCCAGGCAAAAAACAAAAGAATGAACATGTGAATATTGTCTGTGATATGGCTGCATTTGCCCCTCACATTATCGTTGGCATAGATATTAGGTTTGAGTGAAAAGAATGCCCGTATTTGGCATAAATGGTTGTTTATTCAGTCGAACGTATGATCTATGCAAATGATAATGTTAAATAAGTATGTTCTTATTTGAATTTTTTCGTAGAGGAATGCATTTATATGTTAATACTTTTAGTTTGTGTCACCAGTAGAAGATTGATCCATTTGGTTTGATTTTCGACTAATTTAGTACTTGTTATGTATCGGGGACACAAACCAAAAATTCACATATGGTTGCATATTTCCAGGCAAAAAGTAAAACATTCACACGCACACATTCTTCCCAAAAGCATCATCTACGCTATACGTGTGCTCAATTCACACATACTATCCCATTGAATTTTTAAATTTCAATTTAAAATTAAACATATTTATAATTAAATTTAAGAAAAAAAAATAATTGCTGCAGGTTGAGGAAGATAGAAACTTTCGACTGATATAAATTTTATCCTGGTAAGTCGATTTGGTTTCTCATAAAAGGGATAACAAAAAAACATGTCGCCTATTTATATATAGATAACCCAAAAAAAAAATTCTTAAACCTTGACTTATGGTAAATCATAATGAATTCGAATCCGAAATCTGAACCTAATCAAAGTCCTCGAAGTGAGCGATGATATTTCTTTCTCTACTTGTACAATATTGGATCAGAGGAACGTTGAAGAGGGAGTCAAAGAGAGACAGTCCAGGAGAGAAAAAAAAATGTTAGGATAGGAGTTATTTATTTTCGAAATATGGTTTTAGGTCATTATTATGGGCTTTCTTCGTCTTCTTGTTAATCTTGATGGTTGTGTTTTCTTTTGAGTTGACTTGTACGACCGTATATGGGCCTTGCCATATGGGTGACAGCTTGCTTTCCTTTGTTCTGGCCTTTAATAAAACTCTATCTCCGGCGTTGAAGCTTTCCTCTTTTGTACCTTTGTCATAATATTTTTTGATTTTTCCTTGGATGTCAAGATGGTTTCTCTGGCTATTTTGTGGCTAAGTTGTAGGCGTGACCTTAATTCATTGACGTAGCTGTCGTAGTTATAACAGACGGAAGGAGAGTTTTTTAAATTATTGGGTACTTCGGCCGGAAATCCGTATAATAGTTCGTGAGGGGAGAAATTGGTACTGGAATGTGGAGTTGTATTATAGACGAACATAGCGTACGGTATCCAGGAGTCCCAAGTTTGACGGTCTCTATCAGTATAGGAGCGTAGATATTCGATTAGCGTCCGGTGGCTTCATTCCAGGGCGCCATTGGTTTGAGGGTGATAGGGCGTAGTAGTTATTCTTCTTATTTTTAACAATTTCGAGACTTCGGCGAACATTCCTGCTATAAGGTTGGCTCCTTGATCTGTGAGTACACTCTCAGGTATCCCGTGCCTACAGACAATGTGCGTCACGAAGGCTTCTGCTAAGGTAGAGGATTCGGTATTTTGCACGGGTATTGCATCGGAAAACTTAGTGAGATCATCTTGGAAGGTGAGGATGTATTTGCTACCGGAATAAGAGATGGGGAGAGGCCCAACTACATCGAGATACACCTTTTCGAAGGGTTTGGAGCTGACTCCAGGGATTTTCATGGGGATCTTGGGGTTTCTAGAGGCCTTGTTAGCTTGGCAAACCGTGCAAGATCTGATGAAGTTGGTTGTGTCCTTGGACATTCCCTTCCAGTGGAATTGTCTCCTTATCCGTTGTATGGTCCTCCACACTCCTTGGTGGCCTCCCGAGGGTAGCTCATGAGAGTCTCGGAGTACTTGCTTGATCTCTGAGGGGGTGTTGAGGGTTTTGATATCATCTCTGTAAAGATTGATCTTGATTTGATTTGACTTCAGGATTTTTCGTATGACAGTTTTATAATCATTAGGGTTTTAGGGGTACTTTCGGTATAGACAAATATGTTTCTGGTAACCTTAGATTTTCCGATAGTTTGGGGATGGAAGAAATAGCTTTCTCTAATTGTTCCTGATCTTGGGTGGTTTGAATATCTAAATTTAGCTTATATATATTATAATCCTTCTTGTCACAGGAGAGGGAGTTGAGTTCTATAAGAGGTATGTTACTATTTAGGTTTACTAGTTTGTCGGCCAATCGTTGTTCTAAGTCGCTATTCGGAATTGGTAATAAAAAAAATTTAGGGGATAAGTTATTATATATGAGGGGCTCGTTGCTTTCTCTTAAGACTGTTTCTTCGTTAGTAGGATTATTGGCAAGTATTTGTTGAGGTTTAGGATCAGCATCGATCTCTGCTTTCTGTAGTTCCTTAGCTTAGGCTCTAGTCACCACATTGATGCTTTTCTGCTTTTCTCCGTTCTCTTCGGAGGGGTAGGGGGGTTCATCTGAGATGGCCCGACTGAGAGCATCGGCATTTACGTTAAGCCTCCCAGTTTTATGTTTGATGTCGAAGTCATATTCTTCTAGTCAAATTCTCCACCTCATTAATCTTGAAGATGGATTTTTTAAGTTCATCATCCAAACTAAGGGTTTATGGTCAGTTATCACGGTGAATTTCCGGCCGTATACGTACGGACGAAATTGTTCGATGGCAAACTCGATCGCTAGTAACTCCTTCTCAATAGTGGAGTACCTGGTTTCAGCAGCGTTTAGCACTCTACTGGCGTAAGCTATTAGTCTGTCTCCTAACTCGATGTTCTGGGATAAGACGGCTCCAATGGGTAAATTGCTGGCATCGGACGTGACGAAAAATTCCTTGGAGAATTCCCTGGATTAAACATTCCTTGAGGATAGTGAATGCTTCGTCGCACTCTGCCCTAAATTTAAAGGGAACATCCTTTTTGAGTAGAGTGGTGAGCGGTTTGGCTATTTTGGAAATGTTTTGTATGAACCGCCTATAGTAGCCGACGAATCCTAGAAAGGCTCTGATGTCTTTGGCCTTCTTGGGTCGGGGGTATGTCTTCACACTTTGTATTCTAGCCTGGTTAGGCTTTACACCGTCGTCCGTTATAAGATGTCCTAAATACATAATCTCCTTTCTCAAGAAATGGCACTTTTAAAAATACACTTTTTGATATTTTTTAAGACTTCCTTATTATTGAACATTGAAATTTAAACGAATTGTTTTTAACAGTTTATATTTATAAACATTTGCTTATAAATATCTTCTTGTTTTCATATTTTGAAACATTATAATTAATTTCTAATGAGCAATTTTCATAGTGCTACGATTTGTTTGATCTACAAAACCTCACAATAAGTTATAATTATCATATTTTTTCACTATTTCAGTTTTACAAGCATTCACAAATTTGATGAATATTTGCGTTTGTTTTGCACCGAAACAAGCGAACGTCAAAATTAATGCCGCCGAAAAACTTTTATAGACTTTTCGCGGATTTTCCGATAGAAAATTTGTATTATATCAATTAACAATACTTTAATAATCACACTTACACTAAATTGTGTATAAAATAATAACTTTTTACATGTAATTAACATTAAATTCGCGGAAAAGATATAAATTTATCGTACTTCGCCATACGGAATGGTGCGAAATGAAGGCCTACCATCCACACATTGACAAGGCCTACTTCATGGCTTGTCAATACATACAGAGGGTTTTGGGCTGTGTAATAGGAGAATAGTGGTGCGACTGTGATAATAACTGAAGATAAGGGAAGAAACGAAATTTGAATAAAAACGAAGGGGAAATGACAAACTAACGTGTGTTTCAGTCCACGAGTAACATTCACTGTGACGAAGGGTCAAGTCACTAACATGTTGAGATGTTACGCTTTTCTCTTTTAACGTTTCGTAACAAGGGAACGAGGAATGCTTATGGGCAAGATCACTCGTCCCCTTTGAATCAAATACACATAATAAAAAAGGTGCAAGTTAAGTTATTGGTTATCTGGTTTAGTATGAGTTTAAGTTTTCAGGTTTTTTTTTTTTAATTTCGCTCACTTTTCAAGATTATTTCAAGTCTTCCAAAATTTTATATCTATGTTAAAGTTCTTTTTAAATTTCTAAGTTCAAAAAAATTTACTTATATTCCTCTTATATTAGAACACTATGCCAAGTTATCTGAATTTTACATATTGGTTAAATTTATCTCTTAATATCTAACTTTAAAATTTTACTCATACGAGTATCTCACTTAGAATGTGTGCTAATCGACGGCATAACCTTTCGAACTACATTTTGAATTGAAGTTCGAACTTTTTTGACATTTGATACCTTCGCTTGTTACTAAAACTGAAAAAAAACTAATAACTTACATAACTTCAAGAATATATTAAAATACTTACGTTTTTTCCTGCATTCTTGTGACGTTTCCGTTTTGTTTTGAAACTATCCCTGAACGGAACAATAAAGTGCCAATATCAAGTTGGCATTTTTGGAGACAAGAACCTTTCGAAAATGTGTCTCTGATATAATGCCAATCAAAATGTCAGTTGTATGAAAGTGCCGTCGATTAGCACACAGTCTTATATTAGAACACTATTCCAAGTTATCAGAATTTTACATATTGGTTAAATTTATCTCTTAATTTTTAAGTTCAAACATTTAATTATATTTGACTTATAATAGAACATTGCTCTACGTATCGAAATTTCACATTGGTTAAAATTCTCTTTTATTTTCTAAAATCAAAGATTTACTTATACTTCGCTTTTCATAGAACGCTATTCCAAGTGCTCACAATTCTACGTATTGGGTAAATTTATCTTTTAATTGTTACGTTCAAAAATTTACTTATATTTCGCTTAATTTAGAACGCTATTCCAATTTATCAGAATTACACATGTTTCATAATTTGCTCTGTTGATTTCTAAGTTCCAAAAATCTACATATATTTCACTTATTTAGAATGAAAAGATTTCCTTAAAGGAGACACCACTCGGCAGGCACAACTTCCTCTTTGTTAATTAACTAAGGTGGGCAGCACGACCTCCTGATCTTCACTGACTCCACGACTGACTTCCTTTATCCGGAGCGTCCGTATTTATTCCCTGAATTCTATGGGGTATTCAGTAACAGAACCCGAATTCACGAAGAGACCAAAATATTTGGTTGTAGGCTTTTACAAGGTCAATTTTGCTTAAAATCTTTTTATTTGATAAATTTTGTGAGAAATCATAGATTTGGCGAATTGGGTAACGGTCGGGAATAGCTCTAGCGTTTAAAGCTCTTTAGTCACCACATGGTCTCCATTCGTTGTTTTTTTGTAAGCTTAGTGCAAAGGAGATGCCCAACTTGAAGAAGAAGTTCTTGCAACGCCAATTTGAAGCATGGACTCCAATTCCTTTTTGGCTATGGAAAGTTTCTCGGGAGCTAATCGTCTAGGTTTCGAATAAACAGGAGGTCCTGTCGTTATTAAAATGTGATGTCTGATATTAAGTTTAATATCTTTCAAACGATCATCAGGGAAAGTTAAAGATGGGTAGTTATGCAGAAGGCTTTTGTAAGGGGAACTATTCGGTAAAGTTATGATTTTGACAGTCGGTGTATTTGTTGATAAAGTTTTTCCATTGGTAGATAAATCAGTTTTTGTGTCAATCAATCGACCGTGTTGAAGGTCAATTAGTAGGCCGAAATGTGAGATGAAATCTGCCCCAATGATAGGTTTTTACATGTCGACGATGACAAAATTCTAAGCCAAATCTCGGCGTAAGCCCAGGTTTAGAGTCAATGCAGTTGAACCGTAGGTAGGAATTAAAGTACCATTTGCTGCTCAGCTCCCGAGCCTATAAGAAATTGTAATTTAGAGTCTTTGTCTGTAATGTATAGTAGTGTTATCGACAGTCGCCGCTGAAGACAACTTCCTTAGTTTCCCGAAGGTTGCTTGAAAGAGCATGGTTGAGTGCATTTGGTAGCCATGCTGCCAAATCGCCAATGGTACCAGCACATACCTGAGATTGGAGGCTGGTACTTGTTTCTCTTAGGCTGGTACTTGTTTCTCTGTTGAGAACTGGTACGAGATCTTGAAGAAGCACGGGATGTTGATCGAGCTCGTTCAAGAGATCTTCTAGGGTAACTAGATTCTCTAAGCCTTACTGATTCAAGTTCATTTTGGAGTGCAGCTATATGCGCTTGTTGTTGTGAGATCCTTTGCGAAAGCAGATATTCAGATGATGGGTTGTTTGAGACCTGAGAGACATGAAATTGGTTATCCTTAGTCGTTTCGATTATTGAATCTGCCACGTTAGCCAAATTATCCAATGACAAATTTTGGTGAAAGTGGTATAGGGATTGTGCGCTGGAGGGCAAAGGATTAAATCTTTCACATCTTTTGCCATTTCCAAATGAGCAGCAGCATACGAGAACTTTGTTTGCTCTGACGTAATGCCAGAAGCATCGAGACTGCGATCTGCAATGGTAAACCAAAATTCTGTATCGAATGGTTCAAATGATGGCAGCTGAACACCTAACCGATTGACCTGAATGTTGTTATGTGGTTCTCCAGGGGGTAGATCTTGCTGTTGTTGCTCATTATGTTGAATACATTCACAGTCAGGATCAGACATGTTTATTCAAATTTAGAGATGTGATGAAGTAAAATAAAATTCGACTAACGACAATTTCTTAACAAAAAAATTTTAAGAAATTTTAAGAATTTAAGAAATTCAAGAGAGTTGATTTGAATTATAAAATAAATATTATAATTATTATACAGTGAAAGCCCTCTTGAGCGGACATCGACGGTCGCCGCGATTTTGTCCGTATAAAAGGAATGTCCGCAGAAGAAGGCTTTTTCCTTGGGACAACTAAGAATAGTTCCATAAGAAAATGTTAATAATTGAAAAACATTCTATCGTCAAAGTATGTATTTGATGCACTTCCGTCCGTCATGACACTTATAAGCTTCAAATGCAAAGAGCTTGTCACTTCTGTAAGGTTTTGAATTTTTAAGTTTCGCAGAACGATTAGTCGCTTAACCAATTTCGAGATCAACTGGTGGTAAAATGATGTCCCATTCAGCCCCAAGACCTCCCATGCAATTAAACGGTATGGATATGTAATTGATTTTTAATGACCATAACGTTTATCAGATCACCCTATTCTTGATCATGGAATAACCTTGTTAGCGTAAAAATCGTTGCCAGGAGTGCCCTTTTCGAGTTTAGTTCTGACACTTACGAACACTACGGAAAGGAATATTTTCAGTCTACCTAATAGTAATTTGTTTTTTTTTTTCATACAAAAACTTCGTTTCGTGTCCGTACATGAGGGCATTTTAATAAAATACAGAAGCAAGGTTCTGTCCGCGTCCGGTTAAGAGGGCGTCCGCCTAAGAGGGCCTACATCCTTAACAAAATAGTACGAAATGTTTGGTACCCAAAAATATGTCCGTTGAATAGAGATGTTCGTTTCTAAGAGATGTCCGTTAAGAGGGCTTTCACTGTAATTGGTATGTACTCAAAATATTATAATTCACATTCCAAGTGTTGTGTTCATGTGTCAAATGGAAAAAAAACATAGAAACAAAATCAATGATTTGAAGAACTTTGACAAATTTTAAGTTTAAATATTAAAAAAAATATTTAAAAAGTTTAAGGTCTTATCATAATGATGAGTTTCGCTTGATGAAATTTGTTGTTGATGTTGATGGTTGTTGTTGATTGTTGATTTTGATTGTTGCTGTTGATGTGAAGTTACTCCATAGTCTTTAGATGTTTCTTTGAAATTAATTTCAAATTCTTAATTCATGATGGTTTTTTTTTTATATGACAGCTGACAAGCATTGTTAGTTAATTCACTGTTTTGTATATCATACATTATATGAATTTTAATAAATCCGCCTCATTTATTCATTAAATCATATATATATATATATATATTTTCATGAACCCACTAATTTATTCATAAAGTCATTGAGCTCTTCTATAATTTTCCGGTTATTTTTGGTAATTGAATTCATAGAAAATAACACTTATTATGGAAATGTCGAAAAAAACATGCCAAAGAAATTTGTTTTGCTAGTTTCGTTTTCGTTCTTATTCCAAAAATTTCCAGAAAAATGGACAAAAAAATAGGAAATATAAATATATTAGTTTATTTTTAAAATAAAATCATTATTCACAATTCACTATTTCATTTTCTCGGGGTCACAAATTTGTGGGTAAGATTTTGAACCACATTGTAGCGATTATAGCACAATAATAAAAATTCTTGGAGTTCCAAACCTGCAAATCCACCCATTGTAGAAGTTCCTTGCAACTGTATCTGCATCTTGATCTTGAAGTGGGAAAACCTCTGGCCAACGTGAAAATCTGTCGATGCAAGAGAGACTGTATCTGAAATTTTCACAAGGTGGTAAAACAATAATGTCAATATGAACGTGCTGGAATCTTGAAGTTGGTGGAATAAACGTTCCTAATTTAGCTCAAACATGTCTCGTTACTTTTGATCTTTGGCATTCTAAACATTCTTGAGCCCATTTCCTTGCATCAGCCTTTATCGAAGGCCAAACATAACGTTCAGTTATGAGTTTGACAGAATTTCGAATACCTGGATGAGCTAACTGATGGAGTGAATTTACGATCATTTTTCGAAAAAGTTTAGGAATAAAAGGTCTGGCTCTTGAAGTTGAGATATCAGAGTAAATATGTTCAAATGTTCCAGGTATCAACAATTTCTTTATTTGGAGCGATGAATCTGATGAATTATGATTGACAAAATCTTGAAGTTCTTCATTACTTAACTGAGCATTTGCCAGTGCTGAATAATTTATTGGTTCATTGATAGCTTCAATCCTTGACATAGTACCAGCAACTAAATTATCCTTTTCAGAAATATGTCTGATGTCTGTTGGAAATTGGCCAATATAGTCTAACTGTCTTGCTTGCCTAGGTGATGCTTTATCCAATTTCTGCTGGAAAGTGAATGTAATTGGCTTATGGTCAGTAAATATGATAAAGTCTCTTTCTTCAAGCATATATCTAAAATGCTTTGTTGATTTGAAGATAGCTAAAAGTTCTCTATCAAATTTACTATATTTCATTTCTTGCTCACTGAGCTTCTTTGAGAAGAAACCTAATGGTTCCCAAATACCTTTCCCATATTGTTGGAGAACTGCTCCAATTGCAAAATCTGATGCATCACAGATAAAAGTTCTAGGTGCTCCGTTTGAAGGATGAGCAAGCATTGTTGCTTCAGCTAAACTTCTTTTAATTTTTTCAAAATTAGCGTCTGTTGTATCATTCCAATTAATTTTCGCCTTCCCTTTCAGATTACCAGTTAATAAATTGTTCAAGCCCATTGGTTTGATTTCTTCTCTTGAAACTAGGTAACCAAGAAAAGATAATTCTTCAACTTCAAATAAACATTTAGCCACATTGATTACTAAACCATATTGGTTAAATCTGTTGAAGATTGTTCGTAAATGTTCAATGAGATCATCTTCATTCAATGATGCAACAAGAATATCGTCTTGGTAAGCGAAACAAAAGTATTTCATCAATAAAATTTGGGGCTGCATTACGAAGTCCGAAACTCATGACCGGAAATTCGAATAAGCCGAAAGGAGTTGTGACTGCCGTTTTACAGATGTCTTCTTCAGCAACAGGAATTTGATTATAAGCCTTAACTAAATCAATTTTTGAAAACATAATTTTGTTCCTGAGATTGTGGACGAAATCATGAATATGCCTCACAGGATATCTATCAGAAATTGTTCTTGCACTTAAGGCTCTATAGTCCCCACAGGGCCTCCATTCATAATTTTTCTTAGGAACAATATATAATGGAGAAGCCCAACAAGAAGAAGGAGGTCTCGCGGTTCCTAGTTGTAACATTGCCCCAAATTCCTTTTTGGCAATTATCCATTTTTCTGGAGCTAAACGTCTTGGTTGACAGGTTATTGGTTGTCCAGATGTTGTGCGGATGTAATGTTTGATTTTATGTTTTACCATTTGATTCCGACCATCAGGACGAGTAATATCTGGATATTGTTTTAAAAGTTCCAGAAAAGGAGATAGGAAATAATCATTTGAAATAATTTTGATATATGATAAGTTAGTGACCATAACCTTTCCTCTAGTTGTCAAACAAGTTTCTGAATCTATTAATCTTTTATGCTTAAGATCAATAAGCAAACCAAAATGAGCAACGAAATCTGCTCCAATTATTGGCTTTGCTACATATGCTACCACGAATCTCCAAGGAAAATTTCTCCTTAAACCAAAATGTAAAGTTATTGCCGCTGGACCATAAGTTCCTATAATACCACCATTCACAGCAGTTAAATTAAACGAAGTATGTTTGAGTGGTCCTCTCATTAACTTTCGAGGAAAAACACTCACATCTGCACATGAATCTATTAAATATTGCTTTTTTGAATTAAAATCTATGACAAACAAGCGGCGTATTGTTGAAATGTTGTCGGTTGCCACCATGGTCGACAACTTCTTTAGTTTTCCGTGTTAGATGAGAACGCACATGGTTGTTTGCATTTAGTAGATTCAGTTCCAAATTTCCAATTGTACCAGCAAATTCCAGACTTCGGTGTATCATTTTGTCTCCTTCTGGAAAAAGATCTTGAACGAGAACTAGATCTTCCTCGGTAACTAGGCGATATTCTTGAAGGTCTTTCAGAAAAATATTCTTGTTTTCTAAAATTTTCTTGTTCTGCCTTAATTGAATTAATTTCTTTTTGAAAGTCAGCCATTTAAAAACTTTATTGAGAAAATTTTAGGTTTAACATAACTTCGATGTCAAAAGGTTGTTTCAATTCATCAATCGAATTAGTTAGTTCTTGTTTGGTTGTTTCCAAAATGGAATCAGCTAATTCTGCCAATTTATCTAAACAAAGATCTTTGTGAGCTGCTTAAATTGCCTGAGCAAGAGATGTAAGTCTTGTCATCCAAATAGTTGCAACAACTTATTTGCTAACTACAGTTTCTCCTAAGTTCTTTAATCTTCTAAAGAACTGAGATGGCTTAAGATCCCCCATAATTTCAACTTCTAATAATTTTCTGGTTTAAGATGTTTGAGAAGTTCCAATCCTTTTTATAATTTCTTCTTTCAATTTAGAATAGGGATTTTCGGTAGGTGGATTCATTACTAAATCCCTTATCTCTGCTGCATTTTGAATGCCTAAATGAGCAATGGAATAAGCAAATTTTGTTTGCTCAGTTGCAATATTTGCAGCTTCAAATGCCCTATCCGCAAAAGCAAACCAGAGTTCAGGATCATAAGGGACGAAAGTTGGGAGATGTAATCCAACTCTATCAATTCCTCTCCTATTGTTTGTTCCATTATCTCCAATTTCTTGGTTACCAGGCATGATTAAATAAATAAAAGGACAAGAGACAAAGGATAGATACGAAATATTTTGACAAAAGAAGAAAGTCAGTTACTGCCCTGAAAATTTAATTATTTTTTGATCTTCTCAATTACTATTTATTATTATCAAACAAAAAATTAAATTATTTTTGTCGTCAAGATTACTAATTATTTATTTTAAGATCATTAATTCACTAGTTATTATTCTATAATTTTCGGGGTTTTATTTTAGAAATCACTTTTTATCATTAAATTTTATATTATATTAATATAATTAAATCAAAATATTATTATATTATATATGGTTATATAATTTATTAAATCAATAGTGGAACTTAAAATGTACTCCCTACGATAAGGTCAATCTTGAATCTTCTTTCTTCTTTTCTTCTCTTTTCTTACTTGAATCTTGAATATTGTCTTATCTCCTTACTTGATTTTTCTTCTGTTCTTGAAAACAGGGTCACCAATTTTGTAGAGATTTAGTCACAATAATAAAAATTCTTATTCAGGCCACTACAAACCTCAAAGATCAACAATAAGTGACAATGACTTCCGTAACTTGTTTACTTTATTATTTAGTCTAATTATTCACAAATTAACAAATAGTAGAGTTTAATACATCAATTATTAATTTCAATTAATTATTTCTTATTTACAAGGCATTACTCAATGATAATTAATTAAACTCATATTCCAAATAATATTTTTTAACTATCACAGTTCAACTGGATGTGACTTCTAAAATGTCCCTGTCTCAACTGATTTTAAAAAAATACAATTTTTCAAATAACATTTTTTAGGCTAACTAGATATTAATTTTGAAATAAATAGACCTACTATATAAAATTTAATATTATTATATACAGTAAAGTCGTTTTTCAAAGTTGTTTTTTTTTTAAATTAAATTAAAGGAGAGTGTGGTTCTTTCACCACACACATAAATAAGCTTTTTGCAATAAAAATTATTAATATTTTATTTATTTATTGTTGTTTGAATATTAAATTAACAGTAATTATTTTTAACGTGATTTAATTGAGTTCACAATATTTTTTAATTCATTTGTTATTGATTAAAAATTAAATTATTTTAACACTCATGAATTGAATTCACAATATTTTTATTTATTAGTAAAAGAACAAAACCTAGGAAATTATTAAATTCCTCATGGAGCAAACTTTTTCCCTTTTTTTTGTGGGGACTATGTTGAGGATCTAACTTAGATTAAATTTACGCTATAAGGTAAACCCTCAACGCCTCTATGATAAAAAAAAAAATAACCATCAGATTGCTTGTGTTTCTTAAGGGTACGGTATTTTTTTTAAGGCATCGTGTTTTTAAAGTGTCGCCACATAACTAATTCCGTTTTATTTTTACAACGTTTTTATTAGGTCGCTTTCTTGTCTGTCTGTCTGTCTGTTCGGGTGGAATCTTGCAATTGGTTTTTAACTAACTTCCCGATGAGCTACAGACTTGAAACTTTAAACATACCCCAGAACTGGAAGACAATGCAATATTATATATAAAAAAAAAAATCAATTTAAAAAAAAAAAAGAAAAAAGCAAACGCCCGCTTAGGGGAGATATCCTATAAACGGACAATATTTTTGGGGCCAAACATTTCCAATTTTGTTAAGTAACGGATCTCTCTTGATAGGATGCCGCCGTAATCCGTCGCGGGCAGAATCTCGTTTCATTATTTTGTTGAAATGCCCGTATGAACTGACATAAAACGAAGTTTGTGTATGAAAATATACCGTTCGGTTCCTTAGAAAAGTCCTTTAAAATCAAAGAATTTGGCGTTATTCGGAATAGACCACACAATTTCTTTGCGTTTTAAGCATATCAGGCGAAAAATTAGTGAAATTGAATCAAATCTTTAACTTTGAAGGAAAAGATTGAATTTATAGTAATTGGGGAAATGAATACACGAAAAAACATTCGGAGATGGGGCCATCTCCCATGAAAAACACGGTTATTTTAAAACTGAGGAACTTAATATAGTCAAAACAGGTTATGACCGATACTCAAATTTTCTATTTTGCATGTCAACATATACAAAATGTATACTTGTAGATACTTGTACCCGTTTTGAATATTTTGTAGATGAAAAGAACTATCCTTAGTTCCGCCACGAAAATGCCTTCTTATGGGGCATTCGCTTTAAACGGACAAAATTGAGGGAATCATGCTTGAGAAGTTTTGCCATCTAAGTTCTCTCCATTAATATCCTCGATATCTTCCATCCTCCAAAGTGGCCACTAGCAAAAGTAGTTGATCTTCATACAGAACCTGATGGATTGACAAGCGTCGTTACGGTGAAAATAGCTGTATCTACATTTAAGGGGCCTATATTAAAATTGTATCCATTACCTGTAAAAGCAGACCCACTTTGAAGATGTTCGGTGTGAACGAACGGTGGCAGAATGGTCATATTCTTTCCAATAATAGCGTGCTCAGCACCAGCAATGCTTGGCAAGGCAGATGCGTGGTTCATTTATCTTCAAGGAAAAAGGTATCGTAGAAGGCGCTTGAAGTAGGACTGCTATGATTTTTTTAAATTGTTCATTCTGCTTTCAGTTTGGTTTTGGAAATTACGACTTTGTTGTCTAATTTGACTTTCTTTGAATAAATTTGTGTAATTTACCATTGCTGTTTTTTTTGCTAATATTTAATTGATTAATTGGTGGTAGATAGGTGTTAGGTCATAACAAAAGGATTACGCTGCTAGCAATCCACATGAGTATTGGTAAGTTCCTCAGTGCTTTGGCACAAATGACTAATTCGGTCAACAACAAATGGAGGCAAGATCTATTAAGGCTCTGACATGGGCCGTCTGCTTGAGTGATTCATTTAGGTAACCCAGGCTGGAACTAGAATCCTCATTCCGGGTTGGACCTTGAAGAGTTCAAAGAGTGTTTTGATTTTGAAGTGTCCAAAGTGTTTATGTGTTTGAGCCTTAAAGTATTGAGACAATTAAACGGTTTAAGTATGCATGGCTGGGTACTGCCAGTTTTTTCCATAATTTATGCCTAGGCCGCGTAGAGCACAGACATATTCAAAAGATTCTTTGAGTTTGAATCATGAACAGTCGGGGTCTTTAGCGTGCAACGCAGTTAATGAACTGTCACTGTTGTTAGATAAATGGTTTAACAACGTTGCTTTCTACAACCAGAATATATTAAAGTTCAAAAGTTTAGGTTCCTAACCCCATACAGATTGTGACAATTTCTACGATGGTCAAGGAGACAGCCACCCAACGTAAGCGACGCCTAGAGAAGAAGAAGCAAAAACGACAAGAGCAGCTTCAACAGGAATCAGAAGCATGTAAGTCTGCAAGATTAGCCAAACGGCGTAGTGAAGCTGAAGAAGTTCCCGCAAAACAGCGCTGTGTCGATCGTGCAAATGCCAAGGAGCGAATGGCTCAAACGAGATAGATCGAAACGATGGACACATATTCTTCTCGACTTGCCAGTGACGCGAAACGACATGCGGAGGCAAGAGCCATTGAAACAGGCGATGCGCATACCTCTCGCCTTGCTAGTGACGCACTTCGTCATGCTCAAGCAAAAGCAAGTAAAACGGCCGATGAGCATATCTTTCGTGTTGCTACTGACGCACTTCGTCATGCTAAAGCAAGAGCGATTGAGACTAAGGAAGCGCATGTCTCTAGAATGGAATCAGATCGATTGAGAAAATCTGAGCTAAGAGCTAGAGAGACAAGTCAGGAACGTGACGCGGGACTACAACGTCAACGTCAGGCATACGCTCAAAGGGTAACTGAGGCAGATTTTTACTCAACCATAAATACTTTTTGCGATAAGTGCTGTGATATCTGCCAGAAAAAATGCTACCCTAATCAGGTAGTGAAATATCATTTAATTTCATTTAATTTGCCCCACGTTTTTCGTTTTAAATCTTACAAGTATTTTCATAGTTATTAAAAATTCACCATCACAAATTTCCAGGACAATCTGTATGGAGTAAGGGATCTGTATGGTGTTGCAAATCTCTATTGGGATAGGATAAATTATTTTATACTTTTTAGTCCGTTTTAAAAACGTTGTATATTAAAAAAATTTTTTTATTTAAATAATTATTTTAGATACGTTTCCCAATTGACTCTAATGTTACTGAGAAAGGTCTTACACCCTGTAATGATGCAGACCTGCCCGTGGCAGTGAGTATATCCGGTTACATGTCCTATATGTTCATTTGTCTATATGTTGTAAAGATGTCAGGAAAATGAATAAATGGAGTTTTGATAATGCTCATCACATTAAGTGATTCGAAGCCATTCAAAGCTGTTTTGCACAAAAATAATACATTAAACACATAAAAGCTGAGGAATTTTGAAGTAGAATGTGTTGTTTTGTTTGTAAAATGTTGTAGGACTGGAAGTTCAGTGTATTATCTGTAAACTGTCCTCGGGGTATTATGATTACTTTGTTTGAGATTTTATAGGAATTGTGTAGTTTAAATGTACACATTGCAGCGAAAATTATTGGAAGAAAAGATGACCTCTGATTGTCTACGGAAGAAAGTAGCTAGAAGTGCAAAATTATTAAAAATCTGAAACAAAAAAACCGACGCAGTTGTCAGAAAATTAAGAGCATTGACCAATTGTATAAGACACTGAGGGAGAAGAATCTAATAAGTCGAAATGTGCAAGGCGTGCTGGGAAAAGTGGGTGGCCCAAGGAAAGACTTAATACAACGGCAGATATTAAAGGTCGAATCAAGATTACTGCCCGAGGGCTTCAGTTCTCAAATTAAGGCATTTTCTCTTAATTGAAACTTCTTATCTCCGCGAGCGTATGAATACGTAAGAACCACTTTCACGAAATGTTTGCTCAACAGTAGAACTCTAAGAAAGTGGTATCAAAAAATGGAATGCGGTCCTGGTGTCTCAAAAGAGTCGGTCTCCGCAATAAGGAAAGTTGTCGAGAATACTCACGGAAAAATTATAATTAATCTTGTTTTTGATGAAATGAATATTAGGCAACATATTGATTGGGATGGGGAAAGTTCATATGGGTTTGTTGATGTGGGCGACGGTGGGAAAAGTAACACAATTGCCACGCAAAACCTTGTTTATTTAGCCGTGTGTGTAAACCAATCTTGGAATATTCCCTTGGGCTATTTCCCCATTGCATCAATGAATGCTGAGCGAAAGACTAATATCACGAAGACCTTTTTAAAAACTTTGTTTGATTGTGGCGTAGAGGTGGTTGGAGTGACTTTTGACGGGGCAGCAACGAATTTGACTGTTTCAAAAGAGAGAGTCTGGACAAACCTATTATTCACCCGGACCCATGTCACATGATAAAGCTGGTAAGAATTGCTTAAGATGAACTAAAAGTATTTATTGACAGAGATGATAGGCCAATTAGATGGCAATATTTGACCATTTTGCAAGAATTGCAAGAGACAGAGGGGCAAGAGTGCAGTTAGTTAGGTACATTAGGTACAGTTAGGTACAGGTACAGGTACAGGCACAGGTACATTAGGTACAGTCATTAGGTACAGTTAGTTAATCAACATGAAACATGTACAAATATAATCTATATTTAAAAATAAAAATTAAATACTTACAGGGAAAATCCTCGAATTCGCCTCGTTTTCGATATTTTTATGATTTTACGTGAACGTGGTTTTAGGGGTTTTCATAAAATTCACGCATCCTACCGCAACAAACTATTGAAATAACAAATCAATACTCAAGAATAAAGAATTAATATTATATGCAAAAACCCACAATTCAATCTAATGTTCGATATTCTCGTATTTTAAATATAATTCGAATTAACCTCAAAATTTACTTAAATGGGGTGGTTGCGTCATGTTGGTGTCACAAACAATGTTGGCCATTCATGTGTGAAAACATAAACTTGAGTGTTCGAGACGTCATTCCATATATTCGGCTACGTTCGTTTTTAAATTTTATATGTTAATCGGGTCAATTCTGTGTGCACTTAACAGATTCCGTTAATTTGACAGCCCATGTAATTTGTTGGTGGATTTCGAAAAGTTTAGTTACGGTCGAAATTGGTATTCTGGGTGCCAAAAGTTAACAGATTTTTGTTAAAAATCCTTTACCGTAACATGCCCGAAATTGTTCAACTTAATCGTAACAGGTTTTTTGTTAAGAAAGTTAAGGGATTTGGAACAGAACTGGTTTCGTAACATATTTGAGAATAAATTTTGGCCAGAATACCAACTTAAAGAATTCTATTAGAAACCAAATCTTTTAACTTTCATAACAGAAATCTGTTAACTCAACGAAAGTGGCCAGAATCGCCCCGAATGTGTATAATAAAATAAATGTGTATATTATTACATGAAAATATTTCTAAATTTATACCCTCAACTATAAGAAAATAAATAAATATATATTATGAGAACATTATTCAATTTGTATGATTTTTGGAAATATTTATACGAAGAAAACCCTTCAATTGTTTGCGTTTTATGATTTTTGAATTGATAATTTTTCTGTTAATACATTTTAGTAGAAATTTTTGCATTCACTGCTATTTTCCAAATTATAAGAGAGTCGTATAGAGGCGGCTACAGACGATCATAGAAAAATATATCATATCTATGACATATTATCTGCTGAACTGTACACACACGTTTTTGAAACAGGACGAAAAAAAAGATGGAAATTTTTTATGATGCAAAAATTATATTGTCGTCAAAGCAATTTTTGCTGTACACACGACACAATTTAACATATCATATATATTCGCCATATTCCGTGTCTGTCCATTGAAATATGATCTTCTGTACGCACTATTGTCCAAGATAGTTTTGTAATAGATTTGGAGCAAAACAGAACCAAAAAAGACTACAATTTCATATGAAAAATGTCGAAGTGTCAAACTAAATCACCTCACGGGCGGTGTAAACGGGCGAGGAGATTTATAAAATCATCTCACGAAATCTACTAGATTTTGGTCGGTGTAAACGCGGTATTAATCACTTTGATGGAATGAACTGAAAGGCAGGGACGTCTTTGCGGCTTGTCGGAAAGTTAAGAAAAACTGATTGAAGATCTTGAGGACATTAAAAGTTTTTACGGTAAAATGAAGGTTAATCTGGTGAAAAACTTATGTCAATAAATTGTTCATTTTGGATTGTCAACAAAATGGTGTTAGCTGCTACCAGCTATTGAAAATAGAGAAAACTTAGTTTATGCACTAATAACAAGTGGTGGTAAAACGCTAGTAACGGAAATAATTGTGTTCAAAAACGCTTCACCTCAACCATATTTATGAATATTTTAATTAGTTCCTTACCTAAGTGTACCTTACATTAATGTAAATATTTAAATGCCTCACATAACTGTACCTCAGCTTAATGTGAACGAATATTTCACTTATCTTGACCGATCGGATCGTCTTACCTGGGATGACATTGCCTTTGCCTTATCATCAAAAAACGATTCGCGTTACCTGAAACGCCATTAACTCTGTCCCATTCACCCATTCTTGAGAACAATTGACTTAAACTAAATTACCTTTGACCAAAATTACTTGTTAAGCGGATTTTTAATTATTGTAAGCACTTTTTTAGTATTTAAATGAGATTTGCCCTTCAACCTTTTCCCCTGAAAAGGAGTCCACGCAAGTGGGTTGTGGTGATACAACTCTACTAATCAAAAATAGCACAGACAAAGGAGTCTGCGCTCAACATTGGTGACCACGACGTGATTCACGTCACGCGAACTCCAAGCCATTTAAGTTTACGCGAATCTCAAATCGTTTATCGTCGCAGCAATTCATTAAAACCTGAACACTCATCAGTCATCTATCAGGCTTCTCATAGCTCCTGCATCCCTTGCCAACCCACTGCGAAGATCTTTATCCATACGACGGTTTGCTGTAGCTAACTGGAACTTCTTCTGCGAGAGCTTCCCCACTCCAAACTGTTCACTGATTTCAACGCACTTGCTTCGCCAGGCCTATCTCTAGAAGAATGACTACCTTAGAAGAACTCGCAAAACAACAGAATGAGACAGGAGAAGAAATCGAGAGGCATATAAGGAACTACAAGAAGGATTCTCCGACACGCAAAGACAACGAATATCTCGTCAACAAGTCGAAAGCCATAAAGGCACTCTGGGAAACGTTCCAATCTGCGGATTACGGTATTCGGGCTAAATATGACCTCGAAACCAGTCATCCATATTTCCAGAAACAATACTTTGCCAACATAGAGGAGCTGTACAAGTGGTTTATCGAGGACGTCAAACGGCGCATAAGCATTCAAGCAAGCACTCAATCCATGGAACATGCATCAAGCAGTCACAAGCCTGAAGATGCCAAGCCATCTATCACCGGAAGTTCTCCACTTCAGGTCACGCTACAGAGATTGAACGCTGCAATCGTCTCGTTAAGGCGCGCCTTGGACTCAGTCCAAAACCTTCCCCCTCAACAAAACGCTGTCTTGTACGACGTAAAGTGCCGTTCCATTGAACGTCTTTAGGCAAACCTGGAGACCCTGCATGATGCCATCTGGGGAATGACAGACGACCCCATTGCTGCTGGATTTGATCAAGAAGCGTATCAAGAAGCAGTTCCGCGACCTGTTCTTGCAAGTGGTTCACGAACAAAATCTGGGCAATGCGCAGAAAATGTGATACCTCAAGACGAGTTTAATTGGTGAAGCAGAGCGATGTATTAGCCACCTAACAATCTCCGACGCGAACTATCTGTCTGCTAGGAACCTCCTCAAGGACAGATATGACAATGACAGATTGTTGGTAGCAGCCCTCATTAACAAATTATTGAACCAATCTGTCATTCACACCGAATCAGCCACAGTCATCAAGTCACTCCATGACACAACTCGAGAGTGCCTGCTAAGTTTAACGAATCTCAAAATTGACATCAAAACCTGGGACCCTCTGTTGCTCCACATCCTCATCAAAAAACTAGACGGAGTTTCACACACGCTTTACGAGCAAGGCGTGGAACATCCTAGGAAATTGCAATCTATGGAGCACTTCCTCACGTTCCTGGAAAGGCGATTCCAGTCACTAGAATCCCTTCCTAACAAAAACTCAAGAAACGCCGCTAACGACATTAACTTCGGCAAAGGGCGACCCCCAAGGGCATTGGCTGTCGTATCCTCAAGGACGCCGTGCTTCGTGTCTAAAGGAGATCATCCAATCTTTTCCTGCTCCAGTTTCCTCAATCATAGTCCTGAGAAGCGCCTTAAGCTCATACAACGCGCTGGTCGCTGCGTTAATTGCCTCAAGAAAGGACATCGCTCCAATCAATGTCCCTCTGGTAATTGCCACAAGTGCTGCAAGAAACATAATACATTACTTCATTTGGAGGACAACAGCCCAAGCTCTCAAGCTTCGAGTAACCAGTCAACTCCCGCTGTCAACAACCAACAAATACGAGCACACCCAGATTCAAGCACTAAGGAAGCTGCGTCACTCAGTTCCAGCACTCTCTCAACTGTCGGCGCTTACACGCTGTTAAGCACGGTCCTCATCAAGGTCACGGATAGCTGTGCAAACCAAATCCAGGCAAGAGCCTTGTTAGACTCCGGTTCTCAGGTAAACTTCATTTCAGAAAGACTCTTAAAAAGATTGGATCGGTTCGATAGCACAGAACACACGCTCAAGAGCCAACATCGAAATACATTCTAACATAACTGACTTCAGCACAAGCATAGACGTTCATGTCTCACCAAGGATAATAGCACCGCAACCCTCGCAACATATCGAGAAGACATCCTGGCCTATTCCTGACAACATAAGGTTGGCCGATCCACAATTTCATCGTCCTGGTCCCATTGACATTCTTATCGGAGCCGAGCTGTTCTATTCAGTTCTCTCTATTGGCCAAATAAAATTGGGAGAGCAACTTCCTACACTCCAGAACCCGTTTTTCGGTTGGACCCTGTCAGGCCGAATCGTCACGTCCAGGTCAGTAACTTACCGCGCACACTGCGGAATATGCAGCGAAGATGAAACTTTGGACTCCCACATCCAAAAATTCTGGTAGCTTGAGGAAACTGAACATGGCTCAAATAATTATACCGCTGCTGAAAACATGTGTGAGGAATTCTTCATCCAGACTACGAAAAGGGACAACCACGGCCGGTTCGTCGTCCGACTTCCGTTCCGGTGCGATCCACATGGATTGGGTGAGTCCAGTGACACGGCACTACGACGCTAGCTAAGGAGCAAACCTTAAGGCAGCACTACAACGCGTTCAGGAGGGAAAACATAGAGTTGGGTCATATGAAGGAAGTCTGCTTCACTATGGTAGAGGAGCCCTACTATTTCCTTCCACATCATTGCGTCCTCAGACCTGAAAGCTCAACGACTAAATTACGAGTGGTCTTCGATGGATCAGCGAAAACAACCAGCAATCTGTCACTGAATAATGTCTTGGCAGTCGGGCCAGCCATTCAGCGCGACGTCTTCACAATCTTACTACACTTCCGCCCTGCTCGATACGTCTTCACCACGGACACCGACAAAATGTACCGGCAAACCCAAGTTGACCCAACTGACCAAAAATACCAGTTGATGTGGTGGAGGGACGATGTTAATAAACCGTTGAAGTGCTATCAGCTTTGCACCGTCACTTATGGTACTGCTCCAGCTTCTTATCTCGCCACGCACACCTTACATATGTTGGCCGACAATTTGAGGGATCAGTACCCCCTTGCCGCTCAATCGCTCAAAAACGACTTTTATGTGGATGACGTTTTGTCTGGTTCGGACCACTTGCCCACCTGCCTGCTAAAGAAAACTGAATTATTATCATCTCTGCGAACCGCGGGCATAAATCTTCGCAAGTGGTGCGCAAACCATCCTCACTTACTCAAAGAAATACCGGCTGAGGATCAAGCAATTGAACTAGGCTTTAGTGACCAATTGAACTAGGCTTTAGTGATGGCTTGAGCTCATTAAATCACATAACGTTCCCCAGACATGTATTGGCTCACAAAATAAGCTCCCAAATACAACTACATATTTTCGCTGACGCGTACATCAGGTCCATAGGGCAAGGCAACGTTATCATTGTACGATTATTATGTGCCAAGTTTAAGGTTGCACCTATTAAGCAAATCACACTACCTCGCCTCGAGTTATACGCCGCCAAATTGGCTACACAGCTCAAACAGCGCATTAAAAATGATCTGCACTTAAACACCTGTGGCGAGACACCTGCACAAACATCCAGATGGCATGACGGAATTTTGCGTCACGCCCAAAAACGACCGAGTCGATTGGACGAGTTCCTGAAAACGATTACGGACAATTATGGAATCCCGGATTTACCAGAAATAGGAAATAAAACGACGGTGAAGAAACATACACCAGACAGTCGAACACCGACCACCATTGTACCAACATTCAAACTTTCTTCAACAGGTACATTAACAGACGAAGCAACACCAGTAGTAAAAACTATTTCCGGAGCAACCGAATTCCACATCCTACCACAAAGTATGCCGACATCACACGGCCAGAAGGAATTGCAACAGTACGACACAACACAATGCATCACATTAAGACAACTCCAGGAGCACCTGTAACACACAGACCACGTTGACTGGATCCTGAAAAATTAAAAGCAGAAAGGAAGAAGTTTGATACCCTGCTCAAACTTGGTATCGCAAGACCATCAAGCAGCAGTTGGGCATCACCTCTACATTTGGTCCAGAAACCGGACAAGGACTGGAGGTCGTGCGGTGACTACCGTGGACTCAACGCGAGAACGGAACCTGATAGTTATCCTGAGCGCCACATCCAAGATTTCACGCAGACTCTCGCTGGGAAGAAGATTTTTTCTACCATCGATCTAGTGAAGGCGTTTCATCAAATTCCGGTTGCCGAAGAGGATATTCCTAAAACTGCAATTACAACACCGTTCGGGCTATTTGAGTTCTTGTTCATGATGTTCGGACTTCGTAACGCAGCACAAACCTTCCAAAGTGGTGAAACCCGACGTTATAAAGAAGAAAAATGGCAGACAAGTTCCAGCTTCCAGCTTTCATTCCGCAAGATCCGGAACTATGGTTCGCGATGGCAGACCGCAGAGTCAACCAAATATGGACTGGTAACAGCGCTTCTGGATGCACGTGTCACTCAAGAAGTTCGGGACTTAATTATTATGGAGCCAGCAAATGCGCCATATACAACACTTAAGAACGAGGTCATAAAACGGTTGGGTGTCTCTCAAGAGCATAAGACAAAATGGCTCATAGAAGGCGAGAAGATAGGAGACCGTAAGCCATCACAGTTCCTGCGAAATTTACGAGAATTAGGCGGCACCGCAGTTACTGATGCAATTCTGCGACCAATGTGGCTTTCCAGATTACCTCCTTTAACACAGGCAATCGTAGTAGAACGCAAAGGAATTCCATTGGACGAGCTTGCAGAATTGGCAGACGATCTTCACAACACCATGTACAACCCAAAACCAATGGTAGCAACCACTTCAGTACATGATAACGTCCTCTACGCACAATTGGCCAAGCTGACAGAGGAAATAGCCGAAATTAAGCTGAAGATGAATGACCGGCCAAGCCACCGCAATTATCAACCAGGAAGGTCCAGATCTCGGGCAAGGAGACGGCAACGATCCCAAAGTCGAAGCAATGGAGTATGCTGGTATCATACAAGATTTGGAATCAACGCAATTAAGTGCACCACACGATGCGCCTTCGTGGCGGAAATCGGGGCAGTCGTTGAGTGCGGCAAACGACAGTCTATCCTTATCCCGCCGCATTTTCGTTAGGGACGCAGGAAGTCATCTCGATTTTTTCATCGACACAAGTGCTGACCTCTGTGTCTTTCCCCGACAACACAACAAAGAGGATCGAGTGAAATCAGCATATGAACTTGTAGCGGCGAACGGCACAACTATCGCAACATACGGGACAGTTCATCTTACATTGAATTTTGGGCTTCGTCTAGAGTTTCCGTGGTGATTTGTTATAGCCGATATTACAAAACCAATAATAGGAGTTGATTTTTTGGCATACTACGACATCCTCGTGGATGTCAAGAATCATAGATTAATTGACAATAAAATAAAACTATCTACAAGCAGGATTAAACTAGTTCGTGACCTCATCACTGGCGGGGGGTACTGTGGCGAGACACCTGCACAAACATCCAGATGGCATGACGGAATTTTACGTCACGCCCAAAAACGACCGAGTCGATGTGACGGGTTCCTGAAAATCGATTACGGACAATTAAGGAATCGCGGATTTACCAGAAATAGGAAATAAAGGGATGGTGAAGAAACATACTATACACCAGACAGTCGAACACCGACCACCATTGTACCAACATTCAAACTTCTGAAATAAAATTGTTGTACAAATCAAATAATTTTTGTTTAATCTAAACCTTAGTGGAAACAGTCCAAACACCAGTCAAATCTTTTTTTGGTCCGATTCATCAATAGTCCTCGGTTGGATTAAGGCTGAGTCATAGAACTCGCCAACCGCATTTCGGCCATACAGAGGGCCAGCATCCCCGAACAATGGCGACACGTACCATCATTGGATAATCCAGCCGACCTACTATCAAGAGGCGTTCCTCCTGGAAAATTAGTCAACAATACTTTATGGTTTTTCGGAACAATTTTCCTTCATGGTAGAGAAGACGCATGGCCTAATCTTAATCCAAGCCCAGACGAATGCACTCTGGAGCGACGAACTAAGATTCAATCCACAGGTCCCGGATCCACAAGGGACAAAGACTTCCTACTCAACATTAATCATCAAAATTCCTTCAGACGTATTCAGTGATTAATCGCCTATATTCTACGCTTCACCAAGGCCACGATACGGCGCTCCAAAAAGAACAATTCACCCGTTCCATCAGTAACAGAGCTAGACGACGCACAAACTCTGATAATCAAACATGTCCAGCAACAAGGATTCAAGGACGATCTCCAGCACATAATCAAATATGGCGAAGTTTCAAAGGGTAGCTCAATCAGCTCCTTGACCCCTCTTTTGGACCAAGATGGAATCCTTCGTGTAGGCGGACGCCTCGAGTCATCAAATCTCGTATATCGAGCCAAACATCCTGCTCTTCTTCCGAATTGTCATCCAATCACCAAGATGCTATTCAATGCACTACACACAGAAAATATGCATGTGGGTCCTCAGGCTCTACTCGGCCATCGCACGACAACAGTTCTGGCCACTCGGCGGCAAGAACTTAGCCCGCGCCGTCGTACAACACTGCGTTCGTTGTGCCAAGGCCAAGCCCAAACTATTCACACAACTGATGGGGAATTTGCCACCTGCCCGCGTTCAGCCTGCACGACCATTCATCAATTCCGGAGTCGACTTTTCCGGCTCGATATACGTTCATTTCAAGATCCGGGGTAAACAGCCAAAAAAGGCTTACATCGCGGTTTTTTGCTGCTTCGCTACGAAGGCTGTTCATTTGGAATTAGAGAGCGATTTATCAACGGATGGCTTTCTTGGTGCCTTGCGTCGATTCATATCACGGCGAGGACACTGCCGGAAAATTTATTGCGACAACACCACCAACTTCGTTGGTGCTCGAAATCAATTACAGGAGCTCAATGATGTCTTAAGCAAGAATGCTTCCAAGGAGATGCTACTCAAGGAATGCAGTTCTCGAGGTATTGACTTCCACTTTATCCCCCCTCGAGCTCCTCATTTCGGTGGGCTGTGGGAAGCCGCCGTCAAATCTGCAAAGAATCTAATGCAGCATAGTCTTGCTTGGGCTACATTGACGTATGAAGAAATGGGGACAGTCATCGTGGGAGTAGAAGCTATTTTGAATTCTCGCCCTATTACGCCAATGTCTGATGACGCCAATGATCTCGCCGCCGACACGTCAGCACACTTTTTGATTGGTGAGCCACTAACAGCGCTCGTCGACCCTCAGGCCCATTCAAACAAAGTCAGTTTACTAACTCGGTGGAAAGGTCACGTACGTCAATAACGAGTTTCGGAAACGATGGTCGACTGAATATCTAAATCAACTCCAACATCGCGTCAAATGGAAACATACGGCCCAAAACGTTTCACCCGGCACAATGGTCTTCATGAAGGAAGAGAACCTTCCACCGTTGATGTGGCCATTGGGGCGCGTATCCAACGTCGTTAAGGGAGAGGACGGGCTCGTTCGAGTTGTCGACGTAAGAACAGCAAACAACATCTTGCGCCGACCGATACACCTATTGGCACCACTCCCCATCGAAAATGAAGACGTGAACGACATGGAACCAACCGAGCAACCAAAAAAGAGAACGATGCCTCAATCATCATTTAACCAAGGCCCCACACCAGTCCAACACACTCGCTCAGCTTTTTTTACTGTATTAATGGTATGTCTCCTGCTATCTCCAGCCAAGGCATCTCCAGCAACGACAATCCCCTTCACGACAAACCCAGGGGTCTACTTCGAAAACTTGGGCAGAGCAAATGTCGTTAGCAGTGAATGGAGCATCATAACTTATTATGATATGTCATCCTTTTGGAAGGAATTCACATTTCTGCAAACGTTGAGCAGATCTCTACTCAACTTTTCGTCCACTATGCCCAATCCAGACAAAATAGCCATCCAAGTCAACCGTGTCGTAGAAGAACTGGACCAGACCAATGAACTTTTAAGAATTCATCCATCTAGTCGAGTAAAACGAGGATTGCTGAAGTTGTTAGTAACGCAGCCAATCGTATGTTTGGTGTTCTAGACTCCAAATATGCTGAAGAAATGTCCACGATCATCGATTCCATAAAGAAAAACGAAGGGCATTTAACAAATCTTCTGCGTAATCAAACCTCTTTTCTGGACGCCACCATCAATATGATGAAAAGAGACCACCAAGCCATCGACATGGAATTTCAGAAGGTTGAAACTCATCTCAATGATCTCGCCTCACAAATAAATTCGATTCATCACGATGCACAACAAGAAGCTCGGTCTCGATCCTTCATCGCATTGTCACTGCAAGCAACACTTTTAACCACCAACTTCTAAAGAACCCAAGGCCTTATCTTGGATGCCCTGGTAAATGTCCATCGAGGAAAAGTAAGCAGACACCTCCTGTCTCCAAGACAACTACGGACTGCTCTGACTTCCATTCGAGCGAACCTTCCACCAAGTTTAAGACTACCGCTCAGTGAAGATGACATACTCCACTTTTACAATCTCATCACACTCGAAGGCAGAATGACGGACAAGCACTTCATCTTCAAGCTTCGGGTACCGCTAATCTCGATCGACGAGTTCGATCTCTTCCGGGTAGTGCCAGTTCTGGTCATAATGAACAACAGTTTTGTGACTATCAGACCGTCTTTTCCCTATTTGATGATAAACTTACATCGGGATCAATACTATCTACTAACAGACTCTCAACTCCGAATTTGGACAACGATGAATGGGAAACACTTATGTAGCCAACGTCACCCCCTGTATAAGATAGGAGCGCCTGTTGCTGCTTGCGAAATAAACCTCCTAAATCAACGTAGTCCAGACGCCGATTGCCAATTAATGAGAGTCGAGTCGCACTCCAGTTGGACTCAATTACATTCGCCAAACCAATGGATCTTCTCCTTACAAACAAAGACTACCGTCAGCATCGTCTGCGGGGAAGAAATGTCCCAGTTAACTCTACAAGACACAGGCATCTTGACCATTAATAGTGATTGCATCATCAAGCAACCCCTCATCACGATTCGCGGACATAAGAGCTACTCAACGGTGAGGCACGCTTCCTACATTCCGGCCTTTAACTTAACTGATGTTATTGACCCGCTCAACATGACATCGGTGCTGCGTTACCAACACTACTTCGCCCCACACATCCAAGAATTGAAATCATTCAAGCGAAGGCTGTCAGAAATGAACAACCTAATCCCGGCCTTGATACAAGGACACTCTAATCATCATCATGCCTTCTCATATGGAGCCCTATGTGTTGTAATCGTAACCATCATTGGGGTAATCTGGATGGCAACATGGACTTATCGCGCATACCGGACATCACAACCACCATCAGGCACAACTGCTGAGGATGTTCCAGACAGCCAAGACGCTAAAGCACCCACCGAGCCCTTCACCGTAAACGTTCATTGAATGTTTCTCATTCAGCGCCGGGAAGGATGTTCACAAATCGCTTCACCTCAACCATATTTATGAATATTTTAATTAGTTCCTTACCTAAGTGTACCTTACATTAATGTAAATATTTAAATGCCTCACATAACTGTACCTCAGCTTAATGTGAACGAATATTTCACTTATCTTGACCGATCGGATCGTCTTACCTGGGATGACATTGCCTTTACCTTATCATCAAAAAACGAATCGCGTTACCTGAAACGCCATTAACTCTGTCCATTGCCCCATCAGCTAATTATTTACCCATTCTCGAAAACAATTGACTTAAACTAAATTACCTTTGACCAAAATTAGTTGTTAAGCGGATTTTTAATTATTGTAAGCACTTTTTTAGTATTTAAATGAGACAAATTTCAAAAAATAAATCAGTCATTAATTAGAACTCGGCTCTTTTACTTCGTTTCCTCATCAATTGTGTATCGGTCCAATACCTTTGCACAGCCAAAATCAGTCATTGTGTAACACCTAGATTTGCCCTTCAACCTTTTCCCCTGAAAAGGAGTCTCCGAAAACTGAGTTGTGGTGATACACCTCAACTAGTCAAAAATAGCACAGACAAAGGAGTCTGCGCTCAACAAATGGTATATGAACTAATATGTCGTTTTGTTTCAATTGACCGGGAAAAGGTAACAAGAGTACCAGACCGTATTGTAATTTACATATAGTTTGAGTATCTTTGTTTCAGGTTAGTGCCATGGCGCTTTTTGCTTTGAATTGTAATTTCCTTCTTGAAGAGTGCACAGCAGGGAAAAGACGGTTTCCACCAACAAGTAGAAAAACAAACAAATCTTAATATATAGCTGCTATTGAAAAAGCCTCAATAGTATTGCCTGCTATTGAAAAAGCCTTGTCAACGAAGTGCACTCGTTAGGCGATATGGGTCGTGGCGCTACATTGGCAACTTTTTTGACTAATGTCATGCATATCAAAGGTATTTGTTATTAGCAGTTGAAATATATTATATTAAACATTTTTCTGACACTAGCTGAAATTCAAATTGTCGGGATGAGTGCAACCATTGGAAACTTAGCAGAAATATCTCACTTTCTAGTGGCTTCCGTTTGGTAGAGCTGAGAGAGTATCTAAAGTGTGGAAAAGTTACTTTAGAAATCAATTCAAATGGGCCGCATACATATAGTATTTCTACACATATCATGTGTGTCATGTTTTTGCTTTATTCTTTTTATAACTTTAGTACAGTACGGAAATGACCAGGGCTGATCCAGATCGGCTGATCCAGACTAGCTGGACTTGTGTCGGAAGTTATTTCTAATGACTCGTGTCTGCGAAATTTGTACACCGAGCATAAAAGAAAGTATAAAAATACATTGGTGAAAGCTCTCGAAGATGTGTGTTGGAGTTTGAGTCCAGTTTTGGAAAAAATCATGGCATGACGGATCATCACTCTGATGACAGATGAACGAAAACTTTTGGAAATAGTCTACGAAATAGCTTGCTGGCTGGGAACGTTACATGTGATATTTTGTACATCATTCTTAGCAGCTGGTGTTAATTTGTCAAAGCCAGTTATTATACGAGCTCCAAATGCTGGTCGGAACTTAATGTCATTGTGCAAATACAAGCAATTGGTCTGTGGTATTTTGATCTGTCCGGCAAAAGACAATTTATTTGTTACCTGAAGACGGAAGCAATTGGAATCCATACGTTTATGTTTCAAAAATAATTGGGTGAGGAGTGTTCTCAGCTCAGCTGTCATGAGTAACTATTTACAATAGAAACTTTTTACAGTCCGAGTCCAGACATCATGTTTAATATAATTTTTATTTCAGTTTTATCCTATTTTAGGTGCTATTCGGATTAGAAATGAACATTAAACACTACATTTTACACCTAAGACCACAGCTTAATACCTATATCCAGCCACTTGCGATGTCTAGCTCAGGGTCTGTTAACCCATTAGGAAACAATGTTCAAGATTCATGGGAAAATCTGGTTAACAGCTAGTGTGCCATACAAAAATTTACTAAAGAGACTGCCAGAGCCTTCGCTCAAAGATTGCTGCCCAAGTTAATAGAAATGTGCTCACTTTAGGTGAAAAATGTTGCAAAAGTGAAACGAAATGCATGTCTCCTGCTATTACGTAATCTCTTGTGGCTGCCAGCAAAGCTCTTAGCTATGAAGGAACAAACTAAAGAAAGATTAGGGGTTTGTGTCGCAATGGGAATGGTAGACTCAGTAGACATATATACCTTATATCAGGCTTTTAAAAGTAGTTATAAAAAGTTAAGTCCATTTTTTGTTCTCAAAGTGCTACTGAACATGGCATGTGGTAGATAAGTATACAGGAGTATACAGGATGTGCTACAGGAACCCATGGAATTCGAAGTGCCTACAGATTTATCAAGTACAATGATGCGGATGTGATGACTTGTGGTAGTGGAGAAAGCCGTATAGATCCATTGTCTGTTGCTGAATTTTGTAGGCTGCGATAATTGAGTACATCGTTCAACGAAAGTCCAGAAAAATCATTAAGACCGTTTGATACAAAAAAGGATGGTTTTGTTCCTGGTGAAAGTTCGGCTATTCTTGTTCTGGAAGAGTTGAAATACGCAAAACGTCGTGGAGCAAATGTATTAGCAAAAATATTGTGTCATGGCCTTTCTGGTGATGCTGCTCATTTAACAGCACCTAGCGAGGATGGTCGAGGTGCATTTTTCGCTTTGCAACGTGCTATAAATTCTGCAGAAATACCACCAGGGCATGTATTATACGTCTCTGTCTCCATCAATAAATATAGAAAAGGTCGACGAGGGAATGAATATGAATTTTGTAACAAGTAAGGCAGAATGGAGTGCAGGAGTGGGTCCTATAGCACTGAAAAATGCTTTCGTTACCAACCTTGTGCATTTTACCTCTTACACCACTAATGCTCTTGAACGTGGTGAAGCTGTCGAAGCAATCTTTACTGACATGAGTAAAGCTTTCGACAGCATTCCTCATAACTTGATTGTATTAAAGCTCAGGTTGGCTGGTTGCCCGGACTCCTTCCTCAGATGGATCATTTCCTACCTTCGTAATAGGACCTACCGTGTCCTTTGTAGGTCCTCCCTTTCTAATAGTATCACTGCGTCATCCGGTATGTCTCAAGGTAGCCACATTGGCCCACTACTTTTTATAGCTGCTACAAATGACATCTATAGGGTCGTCTGGTACTCCGAAATTCTTACATTTGCAGATGACACCAAGGTATTCAAGAATATTATCCGTCCAGCCGATAATCTTGAGCTTCAAGAGGACATTAATATTGTGTCACTATGGTGCTCTCAAGGCCATTTTAGACTAAATATCGCAAAGTGTGAACACGTCTGCTTCCATCGGAAGCGGAACTATGTTCCTCACACTTTCTTTATAAATGGCTCCACAGTTGGGTTAGTGAACTGCGTCCTAGATCTGGGAGTTCACCTTGATTCGAGGCTCTCATTTCATGAGCACATAAATTTCGTAATAAGAAAAGCTGGTGTTATGTTGGGCTTCGTATCAAGATGGTCTACGGAATTCGCTGATCCTTACACACGTAAAACCCTCTTTACCGCCCTCGTTCGCCCGATACTGGAATATGCTTCCCAAGTCTGGTCGCCATATCACTAAGTCATATCAGGAGAGTTGAGGCTGTTCAGAAGCGCTTCCCGCGATTTGCTCTTAATCTACTCCCTTGGTCCGATCCCACTCACCTTCCCCCATATCCCGACCGGTTTAAACTTATTAACCTGCAATCCCTCTCTGGACGCCGTGTTATGGCTGATTTACCTTTCATGCACGGTATCGTCCAGGGACATATTTTCGCTCCATATATACACGATCAGGTTGTCCTGCGCTTTAGCGACAGAAACCTCAGGTCCGACGGCTCGGACTTTGGTAGGATGTAGCCCGTTACCCGCATGATAAGGCTTTATAATCGGGCTGCCCCTCTCCTGCGGGTCATGCATGGCAATGGCAACGTTTCGGTCGGTTTTCCGGATGTGCGCTGATGAAATCTCCTCCCAATAATTACATTTAATACATTTAATGCACTTTTGTGCCATTTCACTTTCTCACACTAATAAGTTGTTTTAATTTAGTTAAGTTGAGTAAGTTTTCTGTATTCTTCATTGCGTATATCACACTTTATTTTATTTTATTTTATATTTTTTTTGTTTATTTTCTTATTTTTTTTCTTCTTTTCTTTCTTTATTTTCTTTTCTATTCTTGTATTGTTTGCTTCCGTTTGTCTTAACTAGCATTAACTTGTATTAACTTGTATTAAGTTATATATATATAAATAAATAGTTTCGTATAGCCAAATATATCTGCGAAGGCAAAATTAAAATTAATAACATTTTCCTTTTCTACCATATCATTTTCGTCGTTTCTATCTTCTATATCATATCTTATTAAAAATTTATGTATGATCTTATATATACTATCTTCTCAATCCAAAACTAAACTTGGATTGAAATAAATTTAAAAATCAAATGCTGTTTAATATAATCTGCTTTAGTACAAAATATTCCCATTAGAGGAGTTGATTCAAAGGAGTTGTGCACCAGTTGATTTGTTTATAACCTAAATGAAGCCGTCGTACGTCAACGTCGTCGTAATTCGGCCATCCTACATTTAAATTGACCTCAATTTACATATATTATTATTATTTTTCAATCATCATACAATCTTTCAATTTCGAGCCCAGTAAGTGTTTTCCCAGCAGCCTCAGGAGTGACATCAGTCAGGGGATCATAATCATATAATCTCTCAATTTCGAGCCCAATAAGTGTTTCCCTTGGAGCCTCAGGAGTGTCATCGGTCGGAGGAACAATCCATTTTCTTTATTTATTAGCTTCCAAAACCCAATCATAAGGTATTTGGGTTATTTGTCTTTAATTACATATCGATCATTTGGCAATTTTTTGTGTATTACATAAGGGCCCTTAAATAGCGGCATCAATTTTTTATTAGAACCTACAGTATGATCAACATTTCTTATAACAACAAAATCACCTTCATCGGATTCCGGGGCAGGAGAATGTGAATAAAGGAACTGATTTAAATTATTCTCCTGTGACTTTACAATATTATATGAAGCTTCTTGGCGTAGTATATTAAGGTCATAAGCATTCCTGTTCTCGTCAACTTCCATTCCACGTGGTGGAAAGACTAAATTTAGTAGAGGGGTGAATTGTACTATTCAAGGCATATTCAACATTAGCTAAGTAAGAACTCCAATCTTAATGGTCAATAAGGTCAGATATTTTACTTAATATGTGTCGTAATACTCGGTTGATCCTTTCCACTTGACCATTGGCCTGCGGAGAAGCGGTTGCATTAAGTATATGTTGTATGTTTCTTTCTTCTAAAAAGTTATTAAATTCAGCAGAAGTGAAACAAGTGCCTCTGTCACTTACTATTCGCCTCGGTCGGCTATAATAGGAGAAATATTGACTCAAAGTACGACAAGCTTCCTTTGAACTTGTTGAAGCTGCAGGGTATAATTTTACAAATTCAGTGAAACCATCGACAATGACTCAAAGGTATTTTTTCTTATACTGAAGAGATGGAAGTGAGCCTTAGTGGTCAATATGTATGGTGTCAAACGGAATAGCAGCTTTTGGTATGTTATATAGATTACGTTGTTTAGTACGTGCAGGGGCAGAATAAACAATATATTTCAAGCAGTTCTGTAGAAAATTTTGAACTTTATTTTTCATTTGTGTGAACCAATAATTTTTCTTGATTTGACTGCAGGTTCTGTCGACACTTAAGTGATCAATCTTTCATGAGTTATAAGAATAATATTTTCTATCATTTCCTGAGGGACGTAGTGTTTATTGTTACCAAATGGGGATTTACGGAACACTAGACCGTCCTTCAATTCAAATCCATCAAGAGGTTTATTTTCTAAATCAGATTTAAGTTTTTCTATTTCGGGATCACGACATTGTGTTACTTGTAATAAGAAGTCTAAGTCTGATTCATCATAAGTAGCAGCTACCTCAGTTCGGCTTAGAGCATCAACATGGTTCATGGCAGTACCACTGCGGTGTTGTATCGTATAATTATAATTTTCTAGAAAAAGGGACCAACGAAATATTTTTGCGGAATGATACCGATTCTTCACGTTTTCAGCAAGCGAATTACAATCAGTTATTATTTTAAAGGGTATACCTTCGACATAAGTATGGAATCGTTTTAGAGCGTAAATGATAGTCAGCGCCTCCAATTCATAACTATGAAGTTTAGCTTCATTGGCAGAAGTGGTTTTTGAAAAATAAGCGACAGGATGGAACTTTTTATCATCTTGTTTTTGCAGAAGTACTGAACCAGATTCAAGTGTACTGGCATTACAATGTAACTCGGTTTCACGTTCGGGATTATGTATGGAAAGAATTGGGGATTCAAGCAGTTTTTGTTGTAGAATTTTAAAAGATTGAACACAATCAGTATTAAAATCATAAGGGGTATTCTGCCGTAGCAATCAAGTCATAGGTTTAGCAATCGCTGAGAATGAATTCACGAATCGTCGGAAATACGAGAATAGTCCCAGGCATCGTTCTAATTGTTTTCGGTCAACAGGCAGAGGGTAATTTTTGATAGCACTTAAATGTGTATCAGTTGGTCTGATTCCAGACGAATTGGCACAATATCCTAGGTAATCGAGTTCAGTATATGCAAGTTTGCATTTTTTGAATTGAAGACCATGTATTTTCAGAAGGCGTAGTGCATTAGCTATTGGTTCGATATGAGCGCCAAAGTTTTCTGAAGCAATTAGAATATCATCTTAGTAAACTACAAGTTGTCTTCTACGAATAAGTTCATTAAGTACATTATTGATAAAACGCCGAAATACTGAAGGAGCATTTTTAAGACCAAATGGCATACGTAAGTATTCATATTGGTCATCAGGTGTAACAAAGGATGTATATTTTATGGGGTCTTGATCCATTTCAATTTGATGAAACCCACTCTTAAGATCAAGGAGGGTGAAGAAATGTTTTCAAGGCAATCATCAATAAGAGGTAGGGGGTAATTATCTCGAACCGTTATTTTATTTAGGGGACGTAATCAACGCATTTACGAATTTCTCCTGAAAAAGTACAAGGGCAGAAGCGTAGGGCGAATTGCTAGGACGTATGATTTTCCTTTCTAACAGATCGTCAAAAATTTTCTGAACTTCAGTTCTTTCATAATAGCCGCGTTCTTTTGGTCATCGCTATCGAGTACAAAACTAGAGTAGCAAAAGAACGCATCGGACTTGTTCTCGATAGATTACAAACTTTTATCAACTTCACTTACCATTTATATGAACTTACTTCGATTTTTTTCCATTTTGTGAGCCCTTGGTTGCATAAATACCTCACATATTACTTGAATTTAAATTTTCAGATGAAATCAAACGAAAATTTTGAAAAAATTGTAATTTTGTGGAATTTAAGGAAAAATTTAGGTTCGCGTCAAGGAAAATGGTCCATGTCGCCATCTGGACATTTCTAGCTCAACTATTCTGTTCAGAACAGCAAATGAGGTCCAGGTATTATCGAGAACTAAACTTGTTCTGTTAAATGTATGGAATTTGACAGTTCTGTTCTGTTAGAGTGACCAAAAGAACACGGCTAATGTGATAATGACGAGGTCGGCAGAAGATAGGAGTATTGTGCTGAAGACTTATGGACATTCGGAAATAATCACCGATGATCTCGCTAACAGGAGATTCATCATAAATTTTATTAACAGTATTCAACAAAATTTCATTTTGCATATGATTAAGTAAAGGGTTAATATTAATAGAAACTTCAGATGGACAATCGATATTGCATAATTCCTCAAAGGCGATATTGACCAAAGGATCGATTTCACTAAGTTGCACGTTACTTTCCTCGGAAATATTATTTTGTAATAAAATTGAAGATTGCTCCTTTCCAAAAATGTCACTCCCAAGGGATATTTTGGCTAAATTCAAATGTTCTATTTCAGCAGTCACATGTGGTTTTAAACAATTAGTAAATTTTCTCAATTGTAACAATTTATTCTCGTTATATTTAATGAATGAATAACATAAGTGAACGTTTAATCTAGGCATCAAGTCTCTTCCTATAATCATAGGATAAGAGGAGGAACTTTCGGGAATAACAATAAATTCTTGCTTAATACTTATGTCTTTAAATTTAATCAAACTGCGAATTCTCCCATTCGACATGATGTTTTGGTTTCCCAAACCGCGATATCCGGAAGGTCTATTTAACTTGCCGAAGACGGAAGACTCTTGTTTCTCGGAGATGGAACTTCTAGGAATACCCGAGTCAAATAAAGAAACCACATGTGAGTACTTTTTATAAACTGGGCTAAAGGCAACACTTACCAATTGTCGGGCTCGAATTTGTTGACATAAGTTATCATTATCATCGTTCTCATCTCCATCTTCTTTAGGCTGAGGGCGGCGTTCCACAAAGGCGGCGATTTTTGAAGGTCGATGTGGGCAGTTTTTGTAAATGTGGGTTAACGAACCACATCAGAAGCATGACCCTTCAGGGTGTTTGGGCTTATTACAGCGGTACTGGTAATGGCCAAACCGCGAGCAATTATAACACCCTACCAGGGCATCATCTGCATCATGGAAAGAAGTTGATGAAGACGGTTCCATAACGGATGTTGACCTGGAAGTTCCAGGTTGAGCAGAAGACTTAGGTCTTAACGTAGCATCAGTTGATCTTCCTAAGGGTGGTGTATACACAGAGGCAGCGGGGATAGGCATTCTGGCTTCGGAGTGTGACATAAAGGAAAGATTGACAAGTTTCCTCTTATACCGTTTTATTAATACCTTCAGTTCTCGTATCGTTGTAGCACCATATAGGATAGAAGCATTTGCAGACCTCCCTCCTATCCCTTCAATAATTGTATCTACCAGTTCCATCACAGGTATATTGCCACGAGTGGCGATCTCTTGCATTTCTATAATATATCGATGAACGCTCTCACCGACTCTCAAACGTCTGGACCTAAGTTGTTAATATACTTCATTCGTTGTGTGTAAATACCCAAATCCTTCAATCAGATTAGCTTCAAGTTCCTTATATATATGTACAGCAATCGTTCTAGCGTAAACTTTGGCGGTTCCTGTAAGAAGGCGTCGGGTACCAACGAATTGAGCCCTCTCATCACACTGCAAGATGCCAAAAGCGTCTTCCAAGTCATCGAACCATTTATAGATGTCGTAAGTATTATCACCGAATGGTAGAATGGTTGAACCATCGATTCAATAATACTTATGTCCAAGAGTATGGGCGTAGCGGCAGGCGAATGTGATGTTTTTCTCAAAGCATCAATTTCTTTCTGTAACAAAAAGGTTTCTTTTTCTATTTTTAACTTACTTAACATTTTGTCAATTTCTTCATCAGCGGCTTCAGGAGGAATCGGCAATACCGCTCCACTAGGGTTATCAGGAGCTCTTAAATCGGCAGGACTTGTAGCATTATCTACCTTGGTATTTATGTTGATTATTGCGTTTCAATTTGTCTCACATGGTTGTCATAGCCTTAATTTGTGAGATCGAGGCGGCAGGGGGCACTGGCACTCCAACAGCATCTAATATTCCTAGCATATCCGCTCTACTCATGATGAGTTTTCGTATAAAATTGTCACAGAGTAAAAAAAATTTGTAAAAATTTGACTTAAGGCACTTAATATCATCAAAACACTCCTTGTTTTATTTATCTGATTTTCAAACATTCAGGTTTATAAGCTTGAAGACACTGTTTTTCTTTTCCAATAAAAGTTTTCAATAATTTTTCAAAACCGCATGCCAAAATTTCAAAGTTCACAAAAATTAAGGTTTTCTTTTAATTCACTGTTTTCAGGCCGCACAAGTTGTTATACCACTTCTGATATTGTAGACTATCATTAATAAAACAGCCAGTTCAAGTTATAATAGTTCATTTAATAATAATGGCACAGTTTACATTCATAAGTCACTTCTTAAGCACATAAAAAAAAACGTAAGTATCATACGCACATCAACTACAAGACAAAGAACAGACGCGGTTCTTATCAGTGCGCCAATCTCCGGGGGACGCTACATATACTTACTAGTATAGCATACTTACATACTAACACTAACTTAAAACTTAAGACTAATTGCAGCAGAGGGCTGCAGTACATTTGGGTGAGTTTAGTATCAGCTGAGGCTAGCATGTAAGACTACACCCCAGTTAATCGAAGACCTGGATAATCGAGGTTCTAATGTACTTATGTTTATTTTAGACGATGTTAATACGTACGATAAACACCCTAATAATAATTTATTTACGTCGTTTTTGAAATTTGCAACATTTCAATAAAACAGGTGTCACAATTTGAACTTTTTACGCCGTCGTACGTTGCGTGTGAATACTCTAACATTATCGGACGAGTGGTTCGATCCAAATCGTCGACGCAACGTGCAACAAGTTATATGATGTATTTTTCTTTGATCATCTGTAGGCACCTTAGCGAGGGTTCACATCTGTGGATGGAATCGCGGAATCCAGGAAAGTGAGGGTAAGGTGAGTGGAAGAGAGGAGTGGCCAGTCGACCAGAAATCCCTATCCCGATGTGGATTCCGAGATTTCGTTTTCTTAGTGTGCGTGTGTCCGAATTATTCGGAGTGTCACATTCATCATTCTGGTCGTGGATGTTGAACGAGTAACATCTCTTGTTTTTTGAGTTTTAACAATTTTTATGAGTTTAAATCTAGCAGGCAACATTAATTATCTGCTAGAGAATGCAACTATATCATAAATTTGGCTATAAATGCACTAAATTTTCAAATTTACGAAAATCATAGAACTGAAATCATGTAGAAATCATGTAAATACGTACAACTTCACCTCACGAGACCCAAAAAAAATGATATCTTATGATTGTGTTTGTGAATTGTACCGAATTTTGGCTGGCTGTATTCCACAATTCCATTCATAGATGTGAACCCTAGCTTTGATACTCACCTGCTTTCGGCAACTTATACTGCGTTTGCACCTACCGAAATCAAGTAGATTTAATGAGATGATTTAATAAATCTCCTCGCCCGTTTACACCGCCAGTGAGGAGATTTAGTTTGACACTTCGACATATTTCTTGTGAAATTATTGTGTTTTGTTTCGAATCTATTACAAAACATTCTTGCACTAGAGTCCATGCTTTCCTTTGCCTCTTTTGATTTATTATTAAAATTAATAACCGCGCCACATAATGAAATCAAACAACGCACACCACAAATTGAGCACACTTCGGAAACGTCGAAAGAGTACTAAATTGTGCTAAGACTGAAAATGGCTCAAATGATCACCACTAGATGGTGCCACTGAGGCTATTTAGTGCGGATTTGGAATTAATCATGTAAGAGATGATTCTAATTCAAACTCAATATATATAAAAAGTTTGGTTTCACACCATCACACTTATAATGATGTTTCATCCGGGATGCAGGAACCAAATATTCCTTTGGATGGTGATCCAATTTGACTTCCTAGAACACAAAAGTTTAAAATGCCTATGAGACAAGTCCCCAACATAAAGGAAAAATACTAGTTTGTATGTTAGTTAGATTACTGGCAGTTCCTTGGTCCAAACATTAGACACACTTTGTGTCAGCCATCGGCCAATAATGTAGGAGGCAGATGCACTACCAGGGGAAGGTTATGGAGCCTCACCACGAGCATTCCGAATCCATTTTATCAACCAAACCGGGTGGAATTCCACCAAAGCTCGTGTGAGGTCATGGGACACTCGCTTACACCGTCACCAGGCTATCTCTCACATTAGGTGGACTCCCACCTGGTAGCACTTACGGGATGGCTATCACTTTATCACTTATACACGTCCTGGACGGAATCCCACACCAGGAATCTCAACAGCGAGATTTGAGGGATATAGGAATATATGTGTCAGTAAGTAACTTAACAGAATAGTAAATTGGGAATTCTACGTTATTCCTATTTTATTCTAAATAACTAAAACCTATGTATATTTATATATTAATGAAGACAAGTCTCAGTGGCTACGCACTTGAAGTTCCTCTTTCCTCAAGTTATCACTACATCATACTCAATAACACACTCACTCTATTTGATTCAAACACTGACATTCAAATCTAGTTCCGTTCCAGACGAAAGTATTCTCACTACTGAGCATACGCATAAGTTTGATAAGTGATGCAATTTCGTTGTGTAGAAATAATAATTCCATATTGAGATTGAACTTACCATATACGCTTCTTACAATCAACTCGCAAGATTTTGGAAATGTATGGTAAATCGTGTAAGGTTAAGCAGGATTTAGGGCTAAATCTTCTCAAATCTTCAAAGGCCTCCTCCAATTTCTTCCACTCTTCCCCATTTAGGACTTTTCTAACCCATAGTTTTCCAGCTGTTGCCTTTATTTCATCCTCCCACCTTCGAATTTGTCTACCTCTTTTCCTTTTTCTGTTTCTCGGATACCAGAACATTATGTTTTTGTTCCACTTATCGATGCCACTTAAGGTATGGCCTGTCCATTGCCACTTGAGTTTTCTTATTCTGACTGAGACGTTTTCTATCTTCGTACGGTTCCTGATGGTTTTTTTGCTTATTTTGTCAGACCTCCTTATGCCCAGCATGCTTCTCTCCATTGCTGACTGACAAGTTTCCAATTTTTTACTTTGCGCTTTGGTGAGAGCCCAGGTTTGGCATCCATAAGTTAGAACTGGTAGCACGCAGGTGTTATACAGCTTTGATTTGATGGAAACCTTGATTTCTTTGTTTTTCATTATTTCTTTTATTACATTTCCAAGCGCTCCCAATTCTGGTATCTATTTCCCTCTTCTCTCTCTCACGTAGTCGATTTGCTCGCCATTTATGATGATGGAATCTTCAGATGCATTCGTTAACGCTTTGGTTTTGGCGATGTTCATTGTTAGACCTACATTGCCGCTTTCTCTTTCTTGGTCTATGAGCATGTTTTGTAGATGTTCTCTTGTTTCGGCGAATAATATAATGTCGTCAGCGAACCATAAGTGAGATAGTTTTTCCCCGTTTATATTCAGTCCAAACTGATCCCAATTTAGTTTTCGGAAGATTTCTTCTAGGACGGCTGTGAATAGTTTAGGCGATAACGGGTCTCCTTGTCTTACACCCCTGTTTATTTTTATTTCCTTTCCTTCTTTTTCTAACTTTATTTTAGCCGTGCTGTCAGCTTATACGTTTTTTATAATTCTGATGTACTTTTGTTTGACTCCTTGGTTCTTTAGACAGTGCCAGATACTTTCGTGCTCAACTGAGTCAAATGCCTTATTGTAGTCGATGAAACAGCAGTAGAATGGTACGTTGAACTCCTTGTTCTTCTCGAAAATTTGTCTCACAGTGTGTATATGGTCTAGTGTTGAGTAGCCTGCTCTAAAGCCGGCCTGCACCTTAGGCTGATTTTCATCGGGAGTTCCTGTTATTCGGCCTAGGACTATTTTGGCAAGATTTTGTAGATGGTTGACATTAGACTGATGGGTCTATAGTTGTTTATTTCTGCCTTGTCACCTTTTTTGTGAAGCGGGATGATCGTTGATGTTGTCCACTGTGTCGGAACTATTTCGGTGTTTAATATGTCGTTAAAAATATGCTTTAATAGTGGTGCAATGTGGTTCCTGCAGCTTTGAAGTAATTTGTTGCTGATCTCGTCGGGACCAGGAGCTTTATCGTTTTTCTGTGTTTTTATTGCCTTGTGTATTTCATCTTCTAGTATAGGTGGCACACTGTCGTTGTTTTTTAGATCGGTACTTTCTATTTGATTCTTGCTGGAATATAGGTTTTTATAGAAGTTTGTTGCTATTGATGATATGTCTGACCTTTTTGTCCTTGTCCTGCATTGTCGGTCTTTCATATTTGGTATCCAGCTGGTTTTGTCTGATAAAGCTTTGAGGGCTTTTTTTATGCCACCGGTCTTGTTGATGTATTTTTCAAAAGTATTGATTCTCAGCTGTTCTCTATCTTTTCTTATTTCCATCTTAATTTTTTTGCTCAGTTTTCCTATTTGTTCTCTGATAGTTTTCGTTTTATTTGATATGCTGATTAATTTTGATCTTTCATCTAGGAGATCGTTAGTTTTTTCTGATATGAGTCTCTTATTCTTTGATTTGCCTTCAGTGCTGGTTTCAGCTCTTGCTGTCAGTATTTCATGTAATACGTTGTATTTCTGTTTGGTACTTAGATGTTCGAGACATGATTCTGTCACAGAGTTGAGATTCTCTTTAATGGTACCTACACTTGCATTGATGTGTGATGTCGTTGCTCTCTCTTTGAAAGGTCGGCTTGATTTCGTAGCAAATGATGTGTTCAGACATGCTCTTAGCATTCTATGGTTGCTATTGAAGTTGAGGTTTGCGATGGTACCACAGTCGTTAAATGATCTGGGTCTGTTCGTTAGAAAATAGTCTATTTCGTTTCTATACCGGCCGTCTGGCGATATCCATGTCCATCTACTAGAAGCTCTCTTCTTGAATTGACAGTTTAGTATTTTCATGTTGTTTTCGAACGCCATTTCGATTAGTTTCTGTCCGTTTCTTGTTCTTTTTCCGCTACTGTAGGGACCCAGTACGATGTCTTCTCCATTTCTCGGTGTTCCAACTTGTGCATTAAAGTCCCCCATTACAATGCAATTTGGCATTACAAAGCATTAAGAGACGCGTAGAATGACTCAATTTCTAAGGTAGTAGATTTGCACTACAGACCATATTTCTTTACCAGGGGGTAGCTTAATGTTCAATATAGCAATTCTTTCTGACATGCCGATTATTTCTGAAATGAAGGGTTTGAGTGTTTGAGTGTATGTATTTAGTGATTTGCTGTTTCGTCGTTCTAAAGGCATTCTTTTGAGATAGAGGGGTAGTATTTGGAGGGTAGTGGTCATCTTTCCCCGCGGTGACCAGTCGTCTTGGGGTGAGTGTGTTGGTCTCATTGGATAAATAAGTTTTAATGGTTGGTTTCGGTTTCTTGTTGTCGGTGTCTATTCGTCGTTTTTTGAAGTTGAGGGTAATGACGGTGATGCAGGTCTGCCCCGTGCCATGTAGTTTATCATACTTGTTTTGCTGATCTTTTTTGGGGCCGACGTGGGTCGATTGTTGGGTGATTTGTTTGGAGAGTTACTGTAGTCTCTTTTCCGCTTGTCTCCTTTGTCTTCTTTCGACTCCTTTATTACAATTTTATCTTTAACAAAATAACAAATTTTGCCCCTTGCCCTTTCTTCCTGTAACTGAGGTAGAAGTTCCTTCCTTTTCTCCAGAGTTTCCTTGCTGAAATCCTCCTTGATACAGATTTCTTCAACTAGTTTCTTTTTGTTGTTTAGTATTTCGTTTCTTCTCCAGTTTGTTGTAATGGTTACCAGGATGGGGCGTGGTGTGTTATCTTTCTTTACTCCTAGTCGATAGGCGTTATTTATTTCTTGTGGGCTGATATGAATATTCACGTTTTTTTTCAAGGAGTTTTGTGATGGATTCGATGGGGGGGTCGTTGTCTGATCCTTCTTTTATGCCAAAGAAAACGATACTATTTTTTCTTTCCTGATCGTCCAATACCTTGATTTTGTCTTGTAAGGTCTTGACTTAAGTTTTCAAGTTTTTGTTTTCCTCCACAAGCGCAGTTAATCTTTCGTTTATACTCTCCGATACCTTTTTAGTGACGGCTTCAGTTATATCTCGTGTTTGCGCTGACATTTCCACCTTCATTTTTTGTCAAAAAACATCCATTTGTTTTTCCATGTTGATGATTTGTTGTTGGCGACCATATGTTATTTTGACAGTTCTGTCATCCAGTTAGCAGCACTTGCTTGAGGATGGTAGTACGACAACTACTTCAAGTGTATCCGATGTAAACTATGGTCGTGTTGTACTCTGTGTGTTGGTGCCTGTTTCGTAGTGTAGATGAAGAAGTAAATGGTTATCCCTCGCACTCCGTTTCCTACTGTATGGTTCACTGCGTATATTCTCCACTGCTCACTGCGTCGATGGTGGCTTTCATTGTTTGTTGGTATTGACAATGAGTTATAGTTATTTAGTGAGGAGTAGGATTTACTGTTACTGTTCCTTCTTTGCCTCGTGCATATGCGTTTTTGTTTGAACAATAACATACAGTTTCGTTTCGAATGTTTCTTGTGCAACTATTTATTTCAAATGTGAGTTGAATGGTAAGTTCATTTGTTATTGTTGGTCAGCGTTTTACGATAAATTATAAATAACTTTTCACTTGTTGCAATGCAGCAGATTTTGATTGATCACGACCATTCTATTTCAGAATAATTGAGAATGCATAATAGTTATCCTCTACAAGACTAGAGGTTCCTTTTAGCACAAAGAAAGCTTAGTGCAACTTATTTTGCAGTTGACAACTGAATGCTCAAACAAGTCTTAGTCCTTTATACACTATAGATACCACTTCAACTTTATGTAAATAGTCCGTTGTGTAATTTGTTGGATTTTATATCATAAATCGGCCACTCGTTAGTATATACACGCTACTGCTCGTTAAGCATACACTATTACGCGCGCAGAAATCAAGTACAGCAACCAAAGGTTTCACAACCGGCACAGTTGAGTTGTTCTATATTAGAGATGGGAGTGATTTCATATCGCAGTGATTAAATCACAGTGATTTCAGCTTACGGAACGTCGCTGTTATTTTTAAATCGGAACATAGGTGATAAAATCACTGTGAACTGGAACCTACGTTATAAAATCACCCTGAGTTGAATATTTCTTTTTGTATGTATGTTCGGCTACTGAGCTGATTACGCTCACCCTCACGACTGTAGTCTGTACTGAAAAATGTGGTTATTTATTGTTACCTTCGCTTTCGCATCTCTTTTTCCTCTCTGCACGTATTCATTCGTGAAGTTCTCTCGGATATATTTCTTCCGTCGTTGCTCTTAAGAACAACGTTGCTCCTAAAGATAACTCCGTTCCTAAAAATATCTCTGTTCCTAAAAATATCTCTGTTCCAAAAAATAACTCTGTTCCAAAAAATATCTCTGTTCCAAAAATCACTAGCAATAAAATCGCAGCGACCGGTTACGACTTAACAATGATGGTTTTACCTGATGGACACTCACTTGGCAAAACCGCAGTTTTCAAAACAATATCTGGAAACCCAGACAGAATATGAGCTTTTCCTTATTTTTTCGGTATAAATAAATTTTTCTTCCTTCGGTACGCCTTTAAGAAGATTTTTATTATACCAATTTTTGAATAAATGATAAATTGTCCGAAGAATTCGATAGTTATTTTATTACTGTTTAATTAGTGCGCTTAATGAGTACGGGACAAACAGTTTTGGTACGTAGATGTGATTGAATATTATTTTTGAACCGGGGCGTTAACGAATTTCTTGAATGAAGAAATCATAATGAATTTTGATGGTACGTTCGTCATCCCAAGATTTGTCACTAATAACCAACGGAAATCTGGCAGGAACCCGGATATAAATGAGCGGGTGAACTACTAACTCATTAATTTATTAAAACATATTCCATACATAAAATTTTCCAGAAAACCACAAAATCATTTAATATATGATTGACGAACACCCAATATGTAAGGACGTTCCAAAAAGAACAGAGTTCCAAAAAGAACAGTGTTCCAAAATCGCAGTGATTTATCACTGCGATTTTTTTATCACAGTGACAACTCCGACGGTGATTTGAAAATCACTCTTTGTCCCATCTCTATTCTATATTCAAATTAAGCCTTTCAACACTCGTGCACACGTCTGTCTCCGTTGACGGACAAACTCCAACTCCAACTAGATGTATAGCAAGGGGTTAAAATAGATAGTATTTAGTCAATAGCCCTAGTATTCACTCTTATTTTGCACATGAGCGAGAGCCGGATAGATTTTGTGTTCCAGCAACAACGCGTGATCTCGATAGCTATCTCGTGGGAATACGTGCACGAACCTATCAGGCCTTAGCTCAACTGTTATCCGACTCTCCGTCAAGTGCATAATAAAACGCAGCTTATTTAGGAGTTAATTCGTATTAATGAGTTGATTGATGGTGTTTGGGAGTTAAAATTGATTCTATTGTATTTAGGTATGTTCAAAGTTTTTTCAGTATTTATAAAGGTTTTGTGTTTTGCGACAATTTCACATTCCAAAGCGTATCGCAAGCCGCGCACCTAAGAACTCTCCTTACGTATGTTCTTTTGCATTCACGATGAAAGCCTGCGTGGCACGTATCACATTGAACACCCTTGAAAGACAGTATTTTGCAAATTCTTTAATGTATATTTAAAATGCCTTATACCCAGAAAATTGCCTTTTTGCATAAATAGCATTCTTGAATAATATGAGCGAAACTTATTTTCAAGTAGGTAGAAAAGTCAGCGATAGTTTTGGCACCAAAATATATGTTTTCGTCCAATTTAACGAGATAGCCCAAATCAATCCACTCATCAATAAGCCGTTCTGCTCGATTTTTGGACAAATGTTTGGTGCGCAATTCTTGCGTTATGTTAAGCGCAGTCATTGAGTTGATGTAGTACTCTTCCGCCAATACAATTTCTTTGAGCACAATTCGAAAATAATTGCGTTCGATTTCATTGTATGCTACTTGAAATCTATGAAACATAAGCACATTCCAAAACTTTATTTGGACCAATATTTAACCTTACTTGTTAACACCTGACTCTGATATATGTGAATATACCATCCAACAGTTTTGGAGCATATCATGGCGAACCAATTTTATTTGCTGATCAAAAACTGATATATTCGTATTTATCTCCTCGATAATGCTTGTCAAGTCCTCTTTGGTGTAGTCATTTTCACGATGATCTTAAAATGTTTAGGTTAGAGTCCTTTTTGTATAAATTTTTGCAATTACCAACTCCTTTAATTGAATTCAGTATGTTCAAAGCTTGAATTTCCGATAAAATTCCGTATGCAGCGCTAGACTGAAGAAATGCCTTGTGTGTTTCAGTGGACATTATTTGTATACAGACACCATTTGCATTTGTAGCAGAGAAAACCAGACAAAATTTTAAAATAAGCATAAAAAACTAGGGGAAGTTTTGAACAAAGAATTATTTTTATTGCTATTCCCTTTATGCCTAAGATAGCATTAAAGCCTAGAGATGGAAGTGCTTTCCGAACCTCAACGTTGTTTCTAAAAAGGTACATAAGTGTAAAATCGCTGTGAACTGAAACCTACGTTATAAAATCACCCTGAGTTCAATATTAGTTCACGACTGCACTGAAACATGTGCTTGTCGTTGTTTATATTTACCTTCGTCTCATTTCGTTTTCGCCTCTCTACACTTGTTCATTAGTAACTAACGAGTACTTCATGAGGTTCTCTCGCATATATTTCTTCCGTCGTTCCTTATCGCATATATTTCGTTCGTATGTTTCATTATTGCTACTCAAATCAAGGTTTATCTTAAGAACAACGTTGGGCCTAGGAACAACGTTGCTCCTAGGTCAACATTGCTCCTAATAAATAACTCTCTTCCAAAAATCACTAGTAGCAGAATCGATGTTTCTAGTTAAGATTCACTGCGACTGAATAATGACGGTTTTACGTGGTCGAAACTCACTTGAAAAACCGCGGTTTTCAAAACGATATGGTTTTTCAGAGTAATAGACCCTTCCCTTATTTTTTCGGAAAAATAAAATTTTCTCCCTTCGGCACGCCTTTAAATTTATATATATTATACCAATTTTAAATCTATATATAAATTTCTATAAATCAATATGTTTCCATAAATTCATTAAAACGAATTGAATATGTAAAATTTTCCTGAAAAACAAAACTATTCACTAAAGAAATGATCAACAATAAGTAAGGACGTTCCAAAAAGAACAACGTTGTCAAATTAATACCGCTACAAAACAAACAAAGTACTAAGAAGAACAGGGTTCCGAAATAACAGTGATCACAGTGACGACTCCGACGGTGATTTGAAAATCGGTCTTTGTCCCATCTCTATTAAGGCCTTTTCATACCAAATAATTTATTGTTGTTTCGAGTTATTTTATATTATTTTATAATTTATCGTTACTGTGTGCTAATCGACGGCACTTTCATACAAATAACCTTTTGATTGGCATTATCACGCACTATAGCAAAGTTCAATTCCGAAAGGTTAGTGTCTCAGAAAATGCCAACTTATTGTCCGGTTCAGTGATTGTTTCAAAACAAGGCGAAAACGTCACATGAATGCAGGAAAATACGTAAGTATTTTATTCTATTTTTGAAGTAATATAATTAAATAATTTTTTTTTGCTGTTTTAATAACAAACGAAGGTATTAAATGTCAAAAAATTCCGAACTTCAATTCAAACGGTCGTCCGAAAAGTTATGCCGTCTATTATCACACAGTCTTATGTAGTTATCGATTGGTGATTCCAGATTGATTTATTTTGTGATATTTCTATGCCTGCTCGAACATGGCAACGTACAACTGTAAAAACTTCTTTGTGTGCGTGAAGTGTCACTATTACGCGCTATTGGCTGGAACAAAACAGGAAAAGAAATCAAAAATGCCTAACAATTTAATAATAATTTTATATTAATTTCACCTATTTTATTATAATGCTATTTAATTTTAGTGATATTTGTATTATTTTTTTTGCCAACAAAAACAAACAATTCGCGATTTCAATTGCAACAGATAAATTGGTAACCGCAAAACTGTTTTTGGTAACACAAATTTGACATGTGTCAAATAACAGATTCGTTTATGTATTGGTTAGATCTGAAAATAAATCGAGATCGCGAAAAATTGATCTAGATCAAAAAATAAATCAATTTTTCGGCCCGCGTTTTGAAATTAATGCAATCGAACATCACTTTTTGATGTAGGTAAAAAAAAAAGAATTATAAATTGATTTTTGTGCCCAATCGAAAACCACATTAGTCATAGGTTTTGAAAATAACTAATAATTGGTACCAGACGGAAGTACAGAAGGAAAAGTGATAAACGGTTACAATGTTCACAACCACCGACCAACTGCGTGGAGATGGATAATCGGGGCAAATCTGTGCACACTTAACAGATTCCGTTAATTTGACAGCCCATGTAATTTGTTGTTGGATTTCGAAAAGTTTAGTTACGGTCGAAATTGGTATTCTGAGTGCCAAAACTTAACAGATATTTGTTAAAAATCCTTTTAACGTAGTAGAGTGAGTGATCGTTTAACGCGGATATGCGTTCCAAAACAATGTTCGCTATCCGAATTGATCTTTAACTGATCTTCGATATAAAGGTGCCCACAGACGATCATAGAAAAATGCATCATATTACATATATGACATAGTTGTATCATGTCTGTATCATAGTTGTATCTATGACATATTATATGATGATACAGTTCAGTACACACGTTTTTGAAAATTAATGAAAATATGATGTAAGTTTTCTATGATGAAAAAATATGACAAAGCGGTGTTTGCTGTACACACGACACAATTTATTATGACATATATTTCTAATGTTGTGTGTTGTTCGAAGTTCTAATACACAGATTGTAGTTCACGAAAAAATAAGTTAGCGAATTGGAAATAGAATGAGTGATGAATATAAAATTGTGTTTGGAAATTATACATAATATATAAAAATTATAATATATCCACCTAATCACCACACTCCTTTTTAACGCATTAAGACCCATATACAAACCAGCTAAATTTTTTTGGAAAACTCTTTATTTTTATAACCCTGGTGGACTAATCAGACATAACATACAAAAAAAAAATTCTTTTTATCCTTCTATATCCTTCTTATCCAGAAAATGACAATATTTCTATTTTCAATTACAAAAATTTTCCGTGAAAGTGTTCGTTACCCGATCACGCACTGTAATAGAAAATATCATATGCGAGGGTTCACATCTGTCGATGAAATCCAGAAATCCAGCCAGCCAAAATTCGGTACAATCCACAAACACAATCAAAAGATATCATTTTTGGTTGGCACTCGTGAGGTGAAATTGTAAATACGTGTTTTATGATTTTCGTAAATGTGAAAATTTAGTGCATTAATATCCAAATTTATTATGTAGTTGAATTCTCTAGCAGATAATTCATGTTGCCTGCTAGATTTAAACTCATTAAAATGGTTAAAACTCAAAAAACATGAGATGTTACTCATTCAACATCCACGACCAGAATGATAAATGTGACACTCCGAATAATTCGGACACACGCACACTAAAAAAACGAAATCTCGGAATCCACATCGGGATAGGGATTTCTGGTCGACTGGCCACTCCGCTCTTCCACTCCCCTTACCTTCACTTTCCTGGATTTCGCGATTTCACCGACAGATGTGAACTCTCGCATATGTTACACAAATAACGTAGAGACAAAATATATCATATGTTACTCAAGTAACGTAGTGACAGAAAATAACATACGATACTCAAGTAACGTAGTGACTGAAAATAACATATATTACTCAAACTACGTAGTGACAAGTAACGTAGAAATATCAAAAATTATTATACACAAATAAGGTTTAAAATATTGACTATTGTCCTCTATCTACAAAAATGTTATGAAAAAACTTTCAAACATATAATTAATATACTTGTTGTGATATTTTCACTTAGAATTTTCTTCCACTACATAGGATTGATTGAGGAGTGCTTATGGACAAGATCACTCGACCCCTTTTGGATTTAATAAAAGTCAAAGTTATTTGTAAGATCGCATAACTGGATTTTTATTTTAATTTAGATTTTCGTTTCTTACTAGTTCACATACATTTTTTTTTTCGAATAACAATAATAATTAGATTTCATGTTATCGACTTCTTATGGGTTCATGATTTCAATTTAAACCTTTAGGTTCTCATAGTTATGAATTTTAACTTCCTTAAATTTACTCAATTTCAACTACAATTTTAATTCAAACTCCTTTGCGTTTTCACATAATTCAAGTTTGTATCATTTCATAATTTTCAATTTTTATCTTGCCTTAAATTCATTTAAATTTAACTACAATTTTAATTCAACTCATAATTCAAATTTTAAGTTCACGATTTTTAATTTTTTACTTCCCTTAAATTTACTTTAAATTTAATTTCATTTTTAGTTCAACTCCTATTAAGGTTCACATAATTCAAGTTTGTATCATTTCATAATTTTTTACTTTTTATCTGGCTTTAAATTCACTTAAATTTAACTACAATTTTAATCCAACTCATAATTCAAATTTTAAGTTCACGATTTGTAATTTTTAACTTCCCTTAAATTTACTTTTTGTATGAACCGCCTATAGTAGCCGACGAATCCTAGAAAGGCTCTGATGTCTTTGGCCTTCTTGGGTCGGGGGTATGTCTTCACACTTTGTATTCTAGCCTGGTTAGGCTTTACACCGTCGTCCGTTATAAGATGTCCTAAATACATAATCTCCTTTCTCAAGAAATGGCACTTTTAAAAATACACTTTTTGATATTTTTTAAGACTTCCTTATTATTGAACATTGAAATTTAAACGAATTGTTTTTAACAGTTTATATTTATAAACATTTGCTTATAAATATCTTCTTGTTTTCATATTTTGAAACATTATAATTAATTTCTAATGAGCAATTTTCATAGTGCTACGATTTGTTTGATCTACAAAACCTCACAATAAGTTATAATTATCATATTTTTTCACTATTTCAGTTTTACAAGCATTCACAAATTTGATGAATATTTGCGTTTGTTTTGCACCGAAACAAGCGAACGTCAAAATTAATACCGCCGAAAAACTTTTATAGACTTTTCGCGGATTTTCCGATAGAAAATTTGTATTATATCAATTAACAATACTTTAATAATCACACTTACACTAAATTGTGTATAAAATAATAACTTTTTACATGTAATTAACATTAAATTCGCGGAAAAGATATAAATTTATCGTACTTCGCCATACGGAATGGTGCGAAATGAAGGCCTACCATCCACACATTGACAAGGCCTACTTCATGGCTTGTCAATACATACAGAGGGTTTTGGGCTGTGTAATAGGAGAATAGTGGTGCGACTGTGATAATAACTGAAGATAAGGGAAGAAACGAAATTTGAATAAAAACGAAGGGGAAATGACAAACTAACGTGTGTTTCAGTCCACGAGTAACATTCACTGTGACGAAGGGTCAAGTCACTAACATGTTGAGATGTTACGCTTTTCTCTTTTAACGTTTCGTAACAAGGGAACGAGGAATGCTTATGGGCAAGATCACTCGTCCCCTTTGAATCAAATACACATAATAAAAAAGGTGCAAGTTAAGTTATTGGTTATCTGGTTTAGTATGAGTTTAAGTTTTCAGGTTTTTTTTTTTGAATTTCGCTCACTTTTCAAGATTATTTCAAGTCTTCCAAAATTTTATATCTATGTTAAAGTTCTTTTTAAATTTCTAAGTTCAAAAAAATTTACTTATATTCCTCTTATATTAGAACACTATGCCAAGTTATCTGAATTTTACATATTGGTTAAATTTATCTCTTAATATCTAACTTTAAAATTTTACTCATACGAGTATCTCACTTAGAATGTGTGCTAATCGACGGCATAACCTTTCGAACTACATTTTGAATTGAAGTTCGAACTTTTTTGACATTTGATACCTTCGCTTGTTACTAAAACTGAAAAAAAACTAATAACTTACATAACTTCAAGAATATATTAAAATACTTACGTTTTTTCCTGCATTCTTGTGACGTTTCCGTTTTGTTTTGAAACTATCCCTGAACGGAACAATAAAGTGCCAATATCAAGTTGGCATTTTTGGAGACAAGAACCTTTCGAAAATGTGTCTCTGATATAATGCCAATCAAAATGTCAGTTGTATGAAAGTGCCGTCGATTAGCACACAGTCTTATATTAGAACACTATTCCAAGTTATCAGAATTTTACATATTGGTTAAATTTATCTCTTAATTTTTAAGTTCAAACATTTAATTATATTTGACTTATAATAGAACATTGCTCTACGTATCGAAATTTCACATTGGTTAAAATTCTCTTTTATTTTCTAAAATCAAAGATTTACTTATACTTCGCTTTTCATAGAACGCTATTCCAAGTGCTCACAATTCTACGTATTGGGTAAATTTATCTTTTAATTGTTACGTTCAAAAATTTACTTATATTTCGCTTAATTTAGAACGCTATTCCAATTTATCAGAATTACACATGTTTCTTAATTTGCTCTGTTGATTTCTAAGTTCCAAAAATCTACATATATTTCACTTATTTAGAATGAAAAGATTTCCTTAAAGGAGACACCACTCGGCAGGCACAACTTCCTCTTTGTTAATTAACTAAGGTGGGCAGCACGACCTCCTGATCTTCACTGACTCCACGACTGACTTCCTTTATCCGGAGCGTCCGTATTTATTCCCTGAATTCTATGGGGTATTCAGTAACAGAACCCGAATTCACGAAGAGACCAAAATATTTAGTTGTAGGCTTTTACAAGGTCAATTTTGCTTAAAATCTTTTTATTTGATAAATTTTGTGAGAAATCATAGATTTGGCGAATTGGGTAACGGTCGGGAATAGCTCTAGCGTTTAAAGCTCTTTAGTCACCACATGGTCTCCATTCGTTGTTTTTTTGTAAGCTTAGTGCAAAGGAGATGCCCAACTTGAAGAAGAAGTTCTTGCAACGCCAATTTGAAGCATGGACTCCAATTCCTTTTTGGCTATGGAAAGTTTCTCGGGAGCTAATCGTCTAGGTTTCGAATAAACAGGAGGTCCTGTCGTTATTAAAATGTGATGTCTGATATTAAGTTTAATATCTTTCAAACGATCATCAGGGAAAGTTAAAGATGGGTAGTTATGCAGAAGGCTTTTGTAAGGGGAACTATTCGGTAAAGTTATGATTTTGACAGTCGGTGTATTTGTTGATAAAGTTTTTCCATTGGTAGATAAATCAGTTTTTGTGTCAATCAATCGACCGTGTTGAAGGTCAATTAGTAGGCCGAAATGTGAGATGAAATCTGCCCCAATGATAGGTTTTTACATGTCGACGATGACAAAATTCTAAGCCAAATCTCGGCGTAAGCCCAGGTTTAGAGTCAATGCAGTTGAACCGTAGGTAGGAATTAAAGTACCATTTGCTGCTCAGCTCCCGAGCCTATAAGAAATTGTAATTTAGAGTCTTTGTCTGTAATGTATAGTAGTGTTATCGACAGTCGCCGCTGAAGACAACTTCCTTAGTTTCCCGAAGGTTGCTTGAAAGAGCATGGTTGAGTGCATATGGTAGCCATGCTGCCAAATCGCCAATGGTACCAGCACATACCTGAGATTGGAGGCTGGTACTTGTTTCTCTTAGGCTGGTACTTGTTTCTCTGTTGAGAACTGGTACGAGATCTTGAAGAAGCACGGGATGTTGATCGAGCTCGTTCAAGAGATCTTCTAGGGTAACTAGATTCTCTAAGCCTTACTGATTCAAGTTCATTTTGGAGTGCAGCTATATGCGCTTGTTGTTGTGAGATCCTTTGCGAAAGCAGATATTCAGATGATGGGTTGTTTGAGACCTGAGAGACATGAAATTGGTTATCCTTAGTCGTTTCGATTATTGAATCTGCCACGTTAGCCAAATTATCCAATGACAAATTTTGGTGAAAGTGGTATAGGGATTGTGCGCTGGAGGGCAAAGGATTAAATCTTTCACATCTGATCCATTTGCCATTTCCAAATGAGCAGCCGCATACGAGAACTTTGTTTGCTCTGACGTAATGCCAGAAGCATCGAAACTGCGATCTGCAATGGTAAACCAAAATTCTGTTTCGAATGGTTCAAATGATGGCAGGTGAACACCTGACCGATTGACCTGAATGTTGTTATGTGGTTCTCCAGTGGGTAGATCTTGCTGTTGTTGCTCATTATGTTGAATACATTCACAGTCTGGATCAGACATGTTTATTCAAATTTAGAGATGTGATGAAGTAAAATAAAATTCGACTAACGACAATTTCTTAACAAAAAAATTTTAAGAAATTTTAAGAATTTAAGAAATTCAAGAAAGTTGATTTGAATTATAAAATAAATATTATAATTATTATACAGTGAAAGCCCTCTTGAGCGGACACCGACGGTCGCCGCGATTTTGTCTGTATAAAAGGAATGTCCGCCGAAGAAGGCTTTTTTCTTGGGACAACTAAGAATAGTTCCATAAGAAAATGTTAATAATTGAAAAATATTCTATCTTCAAAGTATGTATTTAATGCACTTCCGTCCATAACACTTGTAAGCTTCAAATGCAAAGAGCTTGTCACTTCTGTAAGGTTTTGAATTTTTAAGTTTCGCGGAACGATTAGTCGCTTAACCAATTTCGAGATCAACTGGTGGTAGAATGATGTCCCACTCGGCCCTAAGACCTCCCATGCAATTAAACGGTATGGATATGTAATTGATTTTTAATGACCATGACGTTTATCAGATCATATATATTTTCATGAACCCACTTATATATTCATAAAGTCATTGAGCTCTTCTATAATTTTTCTCTTCGTTCTTATTCCAAAAATTTCCAGAAAAATGGACAAAAAAATAGGAAATATAAATATTTTAGTTTATTTGTAAAATAGAATCATTATTCACAATTCACTATTTCATTTTCTCTGGGTCACAAATTTGTGGGTAAGATTTTGAACCACATTGTAGCGATTATAGCACAATAATAAAAATTCTTGGAGTTCCAAACCTGCAAATCCATCCATTGTAGAAGTTCCTTGCAACTGTATCTGCATCTTGATCTTGAAGTGGGAAAACCTCTGGCCAACGTGAAAATCTGTCAATGCAAGAGAGACTGTATCTGAAATTTTCACAAGGTGGTAAAACAATAATGTCAATATGAACGTGCTGGAATCTTGAAGTTGGTGGAATAAACGTTCCTAATTTAGCTGAAACATGTCTCGTTACTTTTGACCTTTGGCATTCTAAACATTCTTGAGCCCATTTCCTTGCATCAGTCTTTATCGAAGGCCAAACATAACGTTCAGTTATGAGTTTGACAGAATTTCGAATACCTGGATGAGCTAACTGATGGACTGAATTTACGATCATTTTTTGAAAAGGTTTAGGAATAAAAGGTCTGGCTCTTGAAGTTGAGATATCAGAGTAAATATGTTCAAATGTTCCAGGTATCAACAATTCCTTTATTTGGAGCGATGAATCTGATGAATTATGATTGACAAAATCTTGAAGTTCTTCATTACTTAACTGAGCATTTGCCAATGCTGAATAATTCATTGGTTCATTGATAGCTTCAATCCTTGACATAGTTCCAGCAACTAAATTATCCTTTTCAGAAATATGTCTGATGTCTGTTGGAAATTGGCCAATATAGTCTAACTGTCTTGCTTGCCTAGGTGATGCTTTATCCAATTTCTGCTGGAAAGTGAATGTAATTGGCTTATGGTCAGTAAATATGATAAAGTCTCTTTCTTCAAGCATATATCTAAAATGCTTTGTTGATTTGAAGATAGCTAAAAGTTCTCTATCAAATTTACTATATTTCATTTCTTGCTCACTGAGCTTCTTTGAGAAGAAACCTAATGGTTCCCAAATACCTTTCACATATTGTTGGAGAACTGCTCCAATTGCAAAATCTGATGCATCACAGATAAAAGTTCTAGGTGCTCCGTTTGAAGGATGAGCAAGCATTGTTGCTTCAGCTAAACTTCTTTTAATTTTTTCAAAATTAGCGTCTGTTGTATCATTCCAATTAATTTTCGCCTTCCCTTTCAGATTACCAGTTAATAAATTGTTCAAGCCCATTGGTTTGATTTCTTCTCTTGAAACTAGGTAACCAAGAAAAGATAATTCTTCAACTTCAAATAAACATTTAGCCACATTGATTACTAAACCATATTGGTTAAATCTGTTGAAGATTGTTCGTAAATGTTCAATGAGATCATCTTCATTTAATGATGCAACAAGAATATCGTCTTGGTAAGCGAAACAAAAATCAAAACCACGAAGTATTTCATCAATAAAATGTTGAAAATTTGGGGCTGCATTACGAAGTCCGAAACTCATGTCCGGAAATTCGAATAAGCCGAAAGGAGTTGTGATTGCCGTTTTACAGATGTCCTCTTCAGCAACAGGAATTTGATTATAAGCCTTAACTAAATCAATTTTTGAAAACATAATTTTGTTCCTGAGATTGTGGACGAAATCATGAATATGCCTCACAGGATATCTATCAGGAATTGTTCTTGCACTTAAGGCTCTATAGTCCCCACAGGGCCTCCATTCATAATTTTTCTTAGGAACAATATATAATGGAGAAGCCCAACAAGAAGAAGGAGGTCTCGCGGTTCCTAGTTGTAACATTGCCCCAAATTCCTTTTTGGCAATTATCCATTTTTCTTGAGCTAAACGTCTTGGTTGACAGGTTATTGGTTGTCCAGATGTTGTGCGGATGTAATGTTTGATTTTATGTTTTACCATTTGATTCCGACCATCAGGACGAGTAATATCTGGATATTGTTTTAAAAGTTCCAGAAAAGGAGATAGGAAATAATCATTTGAAATAATTTTGATATTTGATAAGTTAGTGACCATAACCTTTCCTCTAGTTGTCAAACAAGTTTCTGAATCTATTAATCTTTTATGCTTAAGATCAATAAGCAAACCAAAATGAGCAACGAAATCTGCTCCAATTATTGGCTTTGCTACATCTGCTACCACGAATCTCCAAGGAAAATTTCTCCTTAAACCAAAATTTAAAGTTATTGCCGCTGGACCATAAGTTCCTATAATACCACCATTCACAGCAGTTAAATTAAACGAAGTACGTTTGAGTGGTCCTCTCATTAACTTTCGAGGAAAAACACTCACATCTGCACATGAATCTATTAAATATTGCTTTTTTGAATTAATATCTATGACAAACAAGCGGCGTATTGTTGAAATGTTGTCGGTTGCCGCCATGGTCGACAACTTCTTTAGTTTTCCGTGTTAGATGAGAACGCACATGGTTGTTTGCATTTAGTAGATTCAGTTCCAAATTTCTAATTGTACCAGCAAATTCCAGGCTTCGGTGTATCATTTTGTCTCCTTCTGGAAAAAGATCTTGAACGAGAACGAGATCTTCCTCGGTAACTAGGCGATATTCTTGAAGGTCTTTCAGAAAAATATTCTTGTTTTCTAAAATTTTCTTGTTCTGCCTTAATTGAATAAATTTCTTTTTGAAAGTCAGCCATTTAAAAACTTTATTGAGAAAATTTGAGGTTTAACATAACTTCGATGTCAAAAGGTTGTTTCAATTCATCAATCGAATTAGTTTGTTCTTGTTTGGTTGTTTCCAAAATGGAATCAGCTAATTCTGCCAATTTATCTAAACAAAGATCTTTGTGAGCTGCTTAAATTGCCTGAGCAAGAGATGTAAGTCTTGTCATCCAAATAGTTCCAACAACTTCTTTGCTAACTACAGTTTCTCCTAAGTTCTTTAATCTTCTAAAGAACTGAGATGGCTTAAGATCCCCCATAATTTCAACTTCTAATAATTTTCTGGTTTAAGATGTTTGAGAAGTTCGAATCCTCTTTATAATTTCTTCTTTCAATTTAGAATAGGGATTTTCGGTAGGTGGACTCATTACTAAATCCCTTATCTCTGTTGCATTTTCAATGCCTAAATGAGCAATGGAATGAGCAAATTTTGTTTGCTCAGTTGCAATATTTGCAGCTTCAAATGCCCTATCCGCAAAAGCAAACCAGAGTTCAGGATCATAAGGGACGAAAGTTGGGAGATGTAATCCAACTCTATAAATTTCTCTCCTATTGTTTGTTCCATTATCTCCAATTTCTTCGTTACCAGGCATGATTAAATAAATAAAAGGACAAGAGACAAAGGATAGATACGAAATATTTTGACAAAAGAAGAAAGTCAGTCACTGCCTTGAAAATTTAATTATTTTTTGATCTTTTTAATTACTATTTATTATTATCAAACATTTTGTCGTCAAGATTATTAATTATTTATTTTAAGATCATTAATTCACTAGTTATCATTCTATAATTTTCGGGGTTTTATTTTAGAAATCACTTTTTATCATTAAATTTTATATTATATTAATATAATTAAATCAAAATATTATTATATTATATATGGTTATATAATTTATTAAATCAATAGTGGAACTTAAAATGTACTCCCTACGATAAGGTGAATCTTGAATCTTCTTTCTTCTTTTCTTCTCTTTTCTTACGTGAATCTTGAATCTTCTTGAATATTGTTTTATCTCCTTACTTGATTTTTCTTCTGTTCTTGAAAACAGGGTCACCAATTTTGTAGAGATTTAGTCACAATAATAAAAATTCTTATTCAGGCCACTACAAACCTCAAAGATCAACAATAAGTGACAATGACTTCCGTAACTTGTTTACTTTATTATTTAGTCTAATTATTCACAAATTAACAAATAGTAGAGTTTAATACATCAATTATTAATTTCAATTAATTATTTCTTATTTACAAGGTATTACTCAATGATAATTAATTAAACTCATATTCCAAATAATATTTTTTAACTATCACAGTTCAACTGGATGTGAGTTCTAAAATGTCCCTGTCTCAACTGATTTTCAAAAAATACAATTTTTCAAATAACATTTTTTAGGCTAACTAGATATTAATTTTGAAATAAATAGACCTACTATATAAAATTTAATATTATTATATACAGTAAAGTCGTTTTTCAAAGTTGTTTTTTTTTTAAATTAAATTAAAGGAGAGTGTGGTTCTTTCACCACATACATAAATAAGCTTTTTGCAATAAAAATTATTAATATTTTATTTATTTATTGTTGTTTGAATATTAAATTAACAGTAATTATTTTTAACGTAATTTAATTGAGTTCACAATATTTTTTTATTCATTTGTTATTGATTAAAAATTAAATTATTTTAACACTCATGAATTGAATTCACAATATTTTTATTTATTAGTAAAAGAACAAAACCTATGAAATTATTTAATTCCTCATGGAGCCAACTTTTTCCCTTTTTTTGTGGGGACTATGTTGAGGATCTAACTTAGATTAAATTTACGCTATAAGGTAAACGCTCAACGCCTCTATGATAAAAAAAAGTAAGCATCAGATTGTTTTTGTTTCTTAAGGGTACGGTATTTTTTTTAAGGCATCGTGTTTTTTTTAAACTGTTTTTAAAGTGTCGCCACATAACTAATTCAGTTTTTTTTTCCTAGTTACGTTTCCCAATTGACTCTAATGTTACTGAGAAAAGTCTTACACCCTGTAATGATGCAGACCTGCCCGTGGCAGTGAGTATATCCGGTTACATGTCCTATATGTTCATTTGTCTATATGTTGTAATGATGTTAAGAAAATGAATAAATGGAGTTTTGATAGTGCTCATCACATTAAGTGATTCGAAGCCATTCAAAGCTGTTTTGCACAAAAATTATACATTAAACACATAAAAGCTGAGGAATTTTGAAGTAGAATGTGTTGTTTTGTTTGTAATTGGATTGGAAGTTCAGTGTATTATCTGTAAACTGTCCTGGGGGTATTATGATTACTTTGTTGAGATTTTATAGGAATTGTGTAGTTTAAATGTAGACATTGCAGCGAAAATTATTGGAAAAAAAGATGACCTCTGATTGTCTACGGAAGAAAGTAGCTAGAAGTGCAAAATTATTAAAAATCTGAAACAAAAAAACCGACGCAGTTGTCAGAAAATTAAGAGCATTGACCAATTGTATAAGACACTGAGGGAGAAGAATTTAATAAGTCGAAATGTGCAAGTGGGTGGCCCAAGGAAAGACTTAATACAACGGCAGATATTAAAATTCGAATCAAGTGTTAGAAATAAAAGGTATATCCGTCTTTACTTAATTTTTGTCTAGTTTTGTATGAGAATGTGGCTTGGTGCGTCCCTGATTTGTAGGTCACTGTGAATGTTGAGAGAAGAGTATCTTGGGGGTTTTGGGTAACTAGGTCAGTTGTAGTGAAGTGATCGAAGTGGAAGGATGGAGTTTAGCAGTGAGTTGATCAGGTGAGGGTAGCTGTGTGCTTGTGTGTGAATGTAAGTAATCACGTCGTCTGTGCGGCCTTGAGGAGGATCTGTGTGATCCAGCAGAGTGGTGGTTCTGTGTGAACCAGCTTCGAGGAGGGTGGTAGTTCTGTGTGAACCCACTTGGTGATGGATCTGTGTGATCCTCGGATGTTTGGATTTCTGAGAGTGTGTGTCAACTGTCCTCACTGAGTTTTGTGCTCATGGAAGTTTTTTATCTACTTTCAGACGGGAGACTAACGGGACCTTCCACAGTCAGGCTGGAGTGAATCCAGGGTAGAAATAACATATTAACTATGTGACAGTTCAATATAAAAATAAATACATATTAACTTCAGAAGTGGGATAAGACTTCGACCGACTGTGGTGGGTCCGTGACTATGATGACTTTGTTGTTTTCGTCTGGTGATTATGATTTTGCTTCCTTTCTTTGTTCCTTCTTTGTTGTCACTCAAGGTTATTTAATGGACGGAATAAGTATTTGCAAACGTTATCAGTACTTATGGGTTGAGATGTAGGTTGGTTAGGGATCATTAGAATTGATCACAGTTCGCTATTGGCAATTGAACGTGACACATCAAATCAACATACATTTTATTCGAAAGCAAAATTTGAAATTCTCTGAGATACATTTGAAACTGAACTTTAAAATTAAAATTCTTTGAAATCATGTCTACTAATAACGATTGGAGTGTAGAGTTAGTTCAACCAATGTCTAAAAGGCTAAAAAGAAAGTCACCAACACCGGAAAATGATTCTGATATAACGGAGAACTCTGCAAGTACCAATTCAACGCTTAGCAGATTGGCAGAATTAATGAACGATTTAGCTGGGAAAGTGAATAATATAAGTAGTGAACGCGAATCAGGAAAAGTGAGTGCCCATGTTATTCCTCAGTTCTACCCAAATGACAGGAACGCAGATATGCGTAGATGGATTGGGAAAATCGAAGAACTAAAGCAAATGTATCATTGGGACGACTCTACGACAGCATATTTTACTACAAGCCGACTGAGGGGTTACGCTCTAAATTGGTACAACAGCTTACCTAGTGTTCGGTTCACGTGGAATGAATTGAAGAAGAAGCTACTTGAAGCGTTTCCAACGGAACTTGATTATGCTGAACTTAATCAAGAAATGATGAATCGCAAGAAAAAGGATAGTGAAAGTTATTTAGAATACTATTATGATAAATTATCACTATTGAATGCCTGTGAGATTTATAAAAGGAAATCAGTGTCGTGTATTATTGCTGGCATCCCCGATTCGGGTGTTCGAGCTGCGGCAAAAGTAGGTGACTACGACAACCCAAGCAAACTACTGCGATTTTTGAAAACTTTGAATGACAAGCGAGACCAACAACGCAAAGACAGAACGTACGAGAAGTTAGTGAAACCTTTTAGGCAGTACGAACGAAATGTTGTCATCAAACGACCAGAGACATCAACAAGTGCATCCAATCAAAGGAGATGTTATAACTGTGGGGAGCGCGGACACTTATCTTTCAACTGTTCAAAAGGAAACAGCAGCAATCAGCTCACTAAACGTGGGAACACTTCTACAATGCCATCGAGAAATGAACGAGATAGACAAGTAAGACGAATTGAGGGTAGCAAACCAACAGGTACGAAATATTTCATGAATGTTTTATTGAATGAAGTTTCAACTCGTGCTTTTGTCGATTTGGGGTCTGATTGTAATTTGATAACAAGAGATATGTCCTTAAAAATAAAAAGTCACATTGATAAAAGGCATAAAGTAATTAGAGGTTTTGGTGGTGGTGTATTAAGAACATTGGGCGTCTTAGAAAACATCAAGGTTCAAATTGACCAGGCGTCGGCATACTGCGATTTTGAAATTGTAGGGAATGAGGTCCAACAAATTCCAATTATAATAGGGCAACCTTTTACAGAACAATCGCACATACGCATATTTAAGGATGATAAAACATTACGTGTCTTCGAGCAATTTGATTCGGTTTTACCTCAAACTGTAGTAGATCTTCCGCCCGTTTCGATACCAGTATGGGTAGATGAAGCTGTGATTATTCCCGCAGAACATTCTGCTAAAGTAGTATGTCGAACAGAGTATCATGGGGATATACTGGTTGAGTCTAGTTTGCGTTTAAAGGAAAATTCGGAGCATTTTATTCCAAGATGTGTAATCAGGGCCGATGAGACCAATAAGTGTGAACTTCCCGTAATTAATACTTCAAAATTTGATCTCATACTAAAGCCAAAGTTTCCAATTGTTCGGGGTAGAAAATGCAAGAAACTAGAAGAAACAAAAGATGTAGTAAAAGTTATGAAGATTGATCATATTACAGATTCGCGCCTTGCAGATAATATAAAATTTAATATTAACCCTTTACTGACAGAAGAGAGAAGAAATACCCTTATGAAATTTTTGAATGAATATAGGAATTGTTTTTCGACTACTATAGAAGAAATTGGTTGTACAAACGTAGGAGAACTTAAAATTACTCTCTTAGATGAAACTCCTGTCACTTACCGCCCGTATCGAATGAGTATCGAACAAAGGAATAAAGTTAGGTCCATTGTCGATAATTTATTAGAGAATAAAATTGTCAGAGAGTCTACTTCACCATTTGCATCTCCAGTACTACTTGTGAAGAAAAAGAATGGTGAGGAACGATTATGCATCGATTATAGAAGATTGAATTCGAAAATCAAACAGGATCGATTTCCTCTGCCTAGAATGGACGATCAATTAGATCAATTAAAGGGGTATACGCATTTTACAACCTTAGATATGGCATCGGGGTATTATCAAGTTCCAGTGGAAGAAGAATCAAAAGCCAAGACGTCCTTCATAACACCTGAGGGACAATATGAGTTTAATCGGATGCCTTTTGGAATTAGTACTGCTCCTGGAGTTTTCCAGAGAATAATTAATAGAATCTTGGGACCACTAAGGAACACCGTCGCCTTGGTATATTTAGATGATATTTTGATCCCTTCAGTAAATTTCGGCGATGGTATGGAAAGGTTAGGGAAAATTTTTGAAGTGATCAAAGATGCAAATCTTACATTAAATCCAAGCAAGTGTTACTTCTTCGAGTCGGAAATCACCTATCTAGGGTTTGAAATATCAAAAGATGGAATTAAACCAGGATTGGCTAAAACTAAAAGTGTAAAAGACTTTCCAACTCCGACTAATGTTCATCAAGTACGGCAGTTTATTGGTTTAACTGGATTCTTCCGGCAATTTATTAAAGACTATGCAACGCTGACCAAACCACTTACAAATTTAACTAGGAAAGATTCTAAGTGGTGTTGGCATGAGGAGCAGACGCAAGCATTCGAGATCCTGAAACAAAAATTGACAGAAAGACCTGTGCTTGCTATTTTCGACCCAACCGCGCCAACTGAAGTGCACACGGATGCTAGTCAGAAGGGTTTAGCAGGAATCCTTCTACAAAAACAAGACGACCGGCGTTTAAAGCCGATCGCTTATTATAGTCGACAAACTTGCCAGGCTGAACAAAAGTACCATTCGTACGAATTAGAGTGTTTAGCTGTAGTTGAAAGATTTAATTCAACAATTCTATCTGGTCTTGCAACTTCAGCAGAAGATGATCAACATTGGGATAAGAAGATATCAGAAATTCAGTTTGCTATTAATAATTCAGTGCATAGTGTTACGAAGCGGACTCCAAGTGAACTCCTCTTTGGCTATAGACCAAGGGCACCGGCAGATGCACAATTGTCTATCGAAGTACAGGATAAGCGGCCACATCATCAAAATATAGAACAGGTGAGAGACGAGGTAGCAAAAAGGATCGTAGATAACCAAGTTGAACAGAAGTTACGGTATGACAAACGGAGAGTAGCTGCGCAGCAGTATAAGGTTGGCGATTTGGTTCTGACTAGAAGAGCAGTAGTTTCTGATGGCCACAGCAGGAAGTTAGCACCGCCTTATAAAGGGCCATTTGAAATAAGGAAAATTTTACCTAATGATCGCTACGTCGTAGCGGAGTTAACTGGTGCGTTGAGAAGTAAGAGAGGAGCGTTTGAGAATGTGGAAGCAGCGGATCATCTTAAACCTTACCATAAATCAAATGAAAGTAGTTCAGAGACAGACGAAGAGGATGAAGAACATAGCGTGGTGTACGAGAGCAATGATGATGGCAGACAATACTGAATCGAGGACGATTCGTACGTCAGGAAGGCCGAGTTGTTAGAAATAAAAGGTATATCCGTCTTTACTTAATTTTTGTCTAGTTTTGTATGAGAATGTGGCTTGGTGCGTCCCTGATTTGTAGGTCACTGTGAATGTTGAGAGAAGAGTATCTTGGGGGTTTTGGGTAACTAGGTCAGTTGTAGTGAAGTGATCGAAGTGGAAGGATGGAGTTTAGCAGTGAGTTGATCAGGTGAGGGTAGCTGTGTGCTTGTGTGTGAATGTAAGTAATCACGTCGTCTGTGCGGCCTTGAGGAGGATCTGTGTGATCCAGCAGAGTGGTGGTTCTGTGTGAACCAGCTTCGAGGAGGGTGGTAGTTCTGTGTGAACCCACTTGGTGATGGATCTGTGTGATCCTCGGATGTTTGGATTTCTGAGAGTGTGTGTCAACTGTCCTCACTGAGTTTTGTGCTCATGGAAGTTTTTTATCTACTTTCAGACGGGAGACTAACGGGACCTTCCACAGTCGGGCTGGAGTGAATCCAGGGTAGAAATAACATATTAACTATGTGACAGTTCAATATAAAAATAAATACATATTACAAGATTACTGCCCGAGGGCTTCAGTTCTCAAATTAAGGCATTTTCTCTTAATTGAAACTTCTTATCTCCGCGAGCGTATGAATACGTAAGAACCACTTTCACGAAATGTTTGCTCAAAAGTAGGACTCTAAGAAAGTGGTATCACAAAATGGAATACGGTCCTGGTGTCACAAAAGAGTCGGTCTCCGTAATAAGGAAAGTTGTCGAGAATACTCAGGGAAAAATTATAATTAATCTTGTTTTTGATAAAATGAATATTAGGCAACATATTGATTGGGATGGGGAAACTTCATATGGGTTTGTTGATGTGGGCGACGGTGGGAAAAGTAACACAATTGCCACGCAAAACCTTGTTTATTTAACCGTGTGTGTAAACCAATCTTGAAATATTCCCTTGGGCTATTTCCCCATTGCATCAATGAATGCTGAGCAAAAGACTAATATCACGAAGACCTTTTTAAAAACTTTGTTTGATTGTGGCGTAGAGGTGGTTGGAGTGACTTTTGACGGAGCAGCAACGAATTCGACTGTTTCAAAAGAGAGAGTCTGGACAAACTTATTATTCACCCGGACCCATGTCACATGATAAAGCTGGTAAGAAATGCTTAAGATGAACTAAAAGTATTTATTGACAGAGATGATAGGCCAATTAGATGGCAATATTTGACCATTTTGCAAGAATTGCAAGAGACAGAGGGGCGAGAGTGCAGTTAGTTAGGTACATTAGGTACAGTTAGGTACAGGTACAGGTACAGGCACAGGTACATTAGGTACAGTCATTAGGTACAGTTAGTTAATCAACATGAAATATGTACAAATATAATCTATATTTAAAAATAAAAATTAAATACTTACAGGGAAAATCCTCGAATTCACAACACGTGATCTTGGTAGCTATCCGGATCACGTGTTGTTGTTCGAATACATTTAAAAGATCTATTACGTTCGTGATCCATATGGATCCTATGCATAATAAAACACGGCTATTCATCAGATGAAACATCATTGAAATATGATCGTCTGTACCACAGACAAATCCAGATGTCTCGTTCCCATACGAGTCGGCACCAAAAATTCCAAACTAGCAGACAAAGAGCTTTTGGTGAGTGCATATTTTATGCGCTCTGAGAGCGAAATTTGTCTGCTAGTTGATGTCAACTAGTTTGAATTTAACACCGGGAAGGGGTCGTAGAAATAAGGAGAAAGGGGGGGGGGGGTAAACTAAAATTTCGGTGATGGGACACAATTTTCATTTTCTGAAATTTTCGTTTTCCTCACACACACAAAAATTGTTTGAGTGTTTATATTCGTGAGAACAATTTACTCACGTACACGTAAATCCATTCAAAAGTTTCCATTTTTTTGTGTTGAAAATGGAAATTTTTGTATGTGTTGGTAAATTTGATTAATTGTGGGAATAAAATATGCAAATTAAATTAAAAAAAAAATAAAAAAATCACTTCTTCGAATATTTCCGGAAAACGGGAGATATTTGAAATCTGTGAATTAACTTTTGATAGTTATTAATGGTATTTACTTTTTGCTTAATTATTTGAATAAACTTATATTGTATTGTTATTATTATTCATAATTTCAGGTATATTATTTCTCTGAAAATGGTTACAATGATTGAAGGAAATGGAAAATTGTTCATATTTTCAAATTTCTTATTATTGAGATAGATAGCATTTAATGGGCATTATATATTGTTTGATTTTTAAATTTTTTTCAAAAATATTTATTAATTCATTTGTAATTTGTGATTGTAAGTTTAAATTTCATTTGATAAACTTAAAATATGTTTATCATAGTTGTATTTATCGATATGATAGAACCATATGCAACTCTATCTAACTTAAAAAATAACTACTTTTAACTAAAAGCCCGCTTTTCTTATACGTTAACAAATAGTATCTCGATTATTTATATTGATTATTAAAAATTCAAATAAAAACAAAATAGAAAATGGTGCATACTTTTAAATTCCTTATCAATAACATCTATTTAATAAGCAGTTAATGAGCCAATGATAACTTTTCGATGTTATTTATATATTTTCGAAAAATATTTAGTTATTGAAGAGACTAAGGTACTACTGGAAATAATAATACATGTATATACATATATATTATTACATTAGTAGATATATTATTTTGTAATGTTATTATTGTTAATTTTTCCGTAACACCTGATTAAAAATGATTAATTTGCAATATAAAAATTAAGGAAATTGTGCATATGGGAAACAAATCTGTTATTCATAGATTTTTATGGAAAAAGCTAAACTTTGAAATGACTTGATCCCTATTTCTTTAATTAACATTTGCTAATTAATAATAACTTTTTGTTATCATGGGATTTTGTGTTGTTTATACTATTTGCAACATTAAATTTTTATTTATGATGATAACGAGTATATATCTTGAAGTCATAAGACCATTTTGAGTAACTCATTCAAATAATTCATCATTAATACGAAATTTTATTAATTTGTATGAAAATTATCGAAAATCTGAATTTTGTTATATTTCCTAACTTTTGTATTAATACCTTTCATAATAGAGAAAGGTGGTGTATGGAAAAATGTTAGGAAATAACTAAATAATGGTGGTTGGTCATATATATGAACCCTCCGGGACGCTTAATTTATCCGCTAATAGCAAAAGACTGCTAAAAATTCAAAATTTGAATTTTATCATATATCCCAATTTTTGTCTGCACACCTTCAAAAACTCAATTTAGAGAAAATTTGTTTGGAAAGAAAAGATAGAAAAAAGAAAAGTAATGGGGGTCGGTCATAGATATGAACCCCTTAGGATCGTTAGTTTAGCCGCTACGAGCCAAATCTGAATTTTATTATGTTTCCGAATTTTGGTCTCCACACCTTTAAAAACTCAATTTACAGAGAAATTGTGTAAGAGGAAAACTTAGCAAATAGAAAAATAAAGGGGTCTGTCATACATATTAATCCTCTAGGAAGATTGGTTTAGACGCTACGGGCAAAAAACCGCTGAAAATTAAATTTTTTTCGTTAAAGACCCCTAAAAACCGGAAGAAAATTGATTAATTTATGGTTCCCGGAAACTATAACGTTCTCTAATCTGTAATTCGTAAATAAACTTACCATTTTACATAATCCCTAAGAATTCACCTGCTACCTGCTAAAAATTCACCACCGACCAAAGGGATTGTTGTTGTTGTTGGGACACAAAATTCAATTCGAATTTTTGAAAAATTCGCTACCAGAATTTGTGTACCAACACACTGCCAACAATCCCTCTGGTAGTGTGTGCAGCTACGTAAATATATAACCGGTTTTGCGATCTATGAAATAAATTCAAAACCGGTTTTCACCCTGAAAACAAATGAAACTTTGTAGAGAGCAAGCTCTTCAAAGCTTCACATTCCCAACAACGATTTGGCAAAAGTTCCTGAAAAGAGCTTTCAAAATCGGGGGCCAACTCGTTGTATGGGAATAAGACATCTGGATTGTCTGTGTCTGTACGCACTATTGTCCAAGATAGTTTTGTAATAGATTTGGAGCAAAACAGAACCAAAAAAGACTACAATTTCATATGAAAAATGTCGAAGTGTCAAACTAAATCACCTCACGGGCGGTGTAAACGGGCGAGGAGATTTATAAAATCATCTCACGAAATCTACTAGATTTTGGTCGGTGTAAACGCGGTATTAATCACTTTGATGGAATGAACTGAAAGGAAAGAACGTTTTTACGGCTTGTCGGAAAGTTAAGAAAATGTGATTGAAGATCTTAAGGACAATAAAAGATTGTACGGTAAGAAGAAGTTTTATCTGGTGAAAAACTTATGTCAATAAATTGTTCATTTTAGATTGGCAACAATATGGTGTTAGCTGCTACCAGCTATTTAAAATTGAGAAAACTAAGTTTATGCACTAATAACAAGTGGTGGTAAAACGCTAGTGGCGGAATTACTAATGCTATGTGAACTAATATGTCGTTTTGTTTCAACTGTCCAGGAAAAGGTAACAGGTATTGCAATTTACATATAGTTTGAGTATCTTTGTTTCAGGTCAGTGCAATGGCGGTTTTTTGCTTTGAATTGTAGTTTCCTTGCTGAAGAGTGCACAGCAGGGAAAAGACAGTGTCCACCAACAAGTAGAAGAACAAACATATCTTAATATATAGCTGCTATTGAAAAAGCTTCAATAGTATGTGATAGCGTAATAGAGGCAAAAAGAGCTCTAAAAAGAAATTGGTTTAGTAGTTGTTAACGAAGTGCACTCGTTAGGCGATAGGGGTCGTGGCGCCACATTGGCAACTTTTTTGACTAATGTCATGCATATCGAAGGTATTTCTTATGAGCAGCTAAAATATGTTATAATAATTATTTTTCTTACACTAGCTGGAATTCAAATTGTCGGGATGAGTGCAATCATTGGAAACTTACCAGAAATATCTAACTTTCTAGTGGCTTCCGTTTGGTAGAGCTGAGTATCTACAGTGTGAAAAAGTTATTTTAGAAATAAATTAAAATGGGCAGGATATATATAGTATTTCTACACATATTTTGTGTGTCATGTTTTTGATTTAAGGTGCCTACAGACGATCATAGTTTTATGATGTTTTATCATATATATGACGAAAATATATGATGAAGCTGTACACACGGAATATGACGAAAAAATATGACATATTTCTATGATGTTTCATCATATATATGACATAGAAATATGTCGTATTATATGATCGTGTGAACAGTTCATCATATATATGACATATAAATATATCATATTTTTCTCTTCCATTTTCGATGGAAAATAATCTATGATGAAAATACATGATGAAAAGTGGCGCCAGTTTTAAATTTTAACTGTTTGTTTTGGAAATACCTACATAGTTTTGAGGTTCAATTTTTCGGTCTGTGACGAAACTACATAATATATATGCAGCAGCTAATTTCCTCGTAAATAAAAAGGAGTGCGGTAAATAGGAAAATAAATTATATATTTTATATTTTATTTATGATTTTCAAACACTATTTTATTTTCATCACTCATTTTATTTCCAATTTGCTAACTTATATATTTCGTGAAAATCTTATGGGAAAATCTTGTTAACAGCTAGTGTGCCATACAAAAATTTACTAAAGTACTAAAGAAAGCTACCAGAGCCTTCCCTTAAAGATTGCTGTCCAAGTCAATAGAAATGTGCTCAATTTAGCTGAAAAATGTTTAAAATGAGAAACGAAATGCATGTCTCTTGTGGCTTGTGGCTGCCAGCAAAGCTTTTAGCTATGAAGAGTCAAACTAAAGAAAGATTAGTGGTTTTAGACGTAGTAGACATCTATACCTTATATCAGGCTGTTAAAAGTAGTTATAAAAAGTTAAGTCCATTTTTTGTTCCCGAAGTCCTACTGAACATGGCATGAAATAGATTAATATACAGGAGTATACAGGTTGTGTTACAGGAGCCCATGGAATTGGAGGTGCCTACAGATTTATCAAGTACAATGATGCGGATGTGATGACTTGTGGTAGTGGAGAAAGTTGTATAGATCCATTGTCTGTTGTTGGACTTTGTAGGCTGCGAGCATTGAGTACATCGTTCATCGAATGTCCAGAAAATTCATTAAGACCGTTTGATACAAAAAAGGATGGTTTTGTTACTGGTGAAAGTTCGGCTATTCTTGTTCTGGAAGAGTTGGAATACGCTAAACATCGTGGAGCAAATATATTAGCAGAAATATTGGGTCATGGCCTTTCTGAAGATGCTGCTCATTTAACAGAACCTAGCGAGGATGGTGCATTTTCGAGCTGCATTTTTAGCTTTGCAACGTGCTATAAATTCTGCAGGAGTACCACCAGCGCATGTATCATACGTCTCTGTCTACATCAGTAAACATAGAAAAGGTCGACGAGGGAATGAATATGAATTTTGTAACAAGTAAGGCAGAATGAGGTGCAGGAGTACGTACAATAGCACTGAAAAATGCTTTCGGGTTCGGAGGTACCTATGCTTGTCTTTGTGTTGAGGACTATGTGGAATAGTTTCGTATAGCCAAATAAATTTGCGAATGCAAAAAAATCAAATGCTGTTTAATATAATCTTCTTTAGTATAAAATATTCATATTAAAGGAGTTGATTCAAAGAACACATTTACTTTACAAGAGCTAAAATATACTTTGGTATATCCATGACTTGCATATGAGAATCTCTAGATGACGTTCATTGCAAAGAAAAATCATGTTTTAATGTTCAAAACGTTACTGTCACTCCCTTTTTCAGCTACGATTCCAAGATCCTGGGAATCTTCCTAGTTCTGCACCGGTTGATTTGTTTATAACCTAAATGAAACCGTTGTAACATCCAACCTTAGATAATTGAGAATAGGATATGACGTCTTATCGAAAACTCGTATACATATAGAGACACAGCAGCGACATGAACGTGCTTGCGAGCTAATGGTGAGTTTGAAACCCTTTTCTAGACGCAATCCACCAGCTCAGGCGCACATTTTCGTTTATGTCATCAAAAAATTCAATTTATAATTTACAGGTTTTTAAGTTAGATTTTTATTTACAATAGGTGTAATATACCCTGCAATGGTCCCCTGCATAGTTTTTTTTTTGAGTTTCTTTGGATTTAAATTCAGAAAATTTTAAATAAATTTGCTTGTCAAAGCATAAGCACGCACCTTTTTCATTTTGGGTCACACCCGTTTTTCATTTTCAGCTAGCGTGGGAGCCAACTGGTGTACGAAAATTGAACTTGAACTCGTTTTTTATCAAATAAAAATCTGTGGTTGGGTTAGTATTTGTAAATAAATTGAACATCAAATGTCAAAACACAGCAAAATTTAATGAATTTTATAGTATTTCACTGAAAAATATTAGTAATTTGTTGAAAATAAAATAAAGTGAGGTAGACAGGAGTGATAGTAACAGTTTTGTGAAGTGACATTCTCATTTTAATAAAATATATTAGTAATAAAGGAAAAACACGAAGGGAATTGTCGGAAATATTGTTCAAATTATATTCTTCAGACGAAGAAAGCTATTTTATTTAAGGGAATATTCCTTCCAAGGAGCTGCTCCTTAAATTGTGTTGAAAGGATAATTTCTCCATATGAAACCCCAAACAATTGAACGGTTTCCTTCGTATAAATATTTCCAAAAATTATACAAATTGAATAATGTTCTCATAATAAATATTTATTTATTTTCTTATAGTTGAAAGTATAAATTGAGAAATATTTCCATTTAATAATATACACATTTATTTTATTATAGACATTAACATATAAAATTTAAAAACGAACTTAGCCGAACATATGGAATGACGTCTCGAACACTCAAGTTTATGTTTTCACATGTAGATGGCCAACATTGTTCGTGACACCAACATGACGCAACCACCCCATTTAAGTCAATTTTGAGGTTAATTCGAATTATATTTAAAATACGAGAATATCGAAAATTAGATTGAATTGTGAGTTTGTGCATATAATATTAATTCTTTATTCTTCAGTATTGATTTGTTATTTCAATACTTTGTTGCGGTAGGATAAGTAAATTTTATGAAAACCCGAAAAACCACATTCACGTAAAATCATAAAAATATCGAAAACGAGGCAAAATCGAGGATTTTTCCTCTATATATTTAATTTTTATTTTTAAATATAGATTATATTTGTACAGGTTTCATGTCGATTAAGTACGCGCCTTCCAAGATCTAACTAACTGTACTCTTGCCGACAAAGGGACTGCATTTAGCTCACAAATTAAGAAAAGCGCACATTTACTTCCAAAATCAGAAGATAAACGTGAGGCTGGCTGTCCAGACTTTGAGTAGGTCAGTGGCTGATAGATTAGACTATTGCCACGAAGTTCGTGATCCACTAAGAGAAATTAATGGATCTGCTTCCCGGTCAGCTATGGTCGAGTCCTCCCAAGAACTTTTCACGATTTGAAAGCAAACTTTTGAAAGAACATATGTGCATTTTGGCACCATTAGAACTGACAGATTACGTACAACACGTTGTAGGCTATGTTGCAGGTTTTCTCGTATTTAAATTATGCAGTCTTAATCTGTTGCATTTGTGTAGAAGCTGTGCTAGGTAACATTTATGCTGCATCTCTTATAATTTATGAGACTAGAGGCTATCTAAAAGCTCTATCAAAGAGTGTAGTAGCAATCTGTCTACAAGTTGAAAAGGATATAAGAATAGCCAGCCCCCTTTCCAATCAAAACATCTTGCACAACTCAATGTACAATAAAATCCCTACATCGGTCCAAAAACACTTGATCGGGAAAAATTTATTTGCGGAATCTAAGCCATATTCGTATCACTCTACATTACAGCTTTTTGCTAAAATCAATCGTCCAAAAATTCCTGCGCACACGGTTTTATTTTCTAGTCAAAAAACGATCAGAGAAAATTTCACTTCGACCAAAGCTAGCAAAAGCTATACAAAATATGGGAATGTACTTCTAAGAACCAGAGTGGTGAATATACAAGTCATACAGAGAGGTAAATAATTGAAAAGTCCAACCATCTCCGTAATTCTGCCGAAGCCCGGTTAAAACAAGAAGAGGTCGTTGGTGATAAATTTTGGACATATTTAAATGCATATATTTATTTTATTCGTAAAACTAAAATTTTGAATTATTTTGTCTATGAAACTAGATATATTGGCGAAAATTCCGGAGAAAAATGTTTATGAACAAATCAAATTTGAAAAAACCGTGCTCAATTTAAAAGTAATGTCTGTTTGAAATTTCGAGCCCGTGTAAACGAAATTTGCATATTTTCCTTCAACTTTCTATTTATTTCATTCCTAGTTTATTAATTCAATGATGGTCTGACAAAGATATCTCTGACATGAAATCAATCCCATCTTTACATCACTTGTGATTTCTAATTTCTTGTATTCGAAACATTTATAAACCTGCTGCGAAGCCCAAAATATTCCTACCAAGCGGTAAAATTTAGAATATACGATGGGAATAAAGGCAATGGCATCCACTTAAAATTATATTTAGATATCAAGATAAGACTACTTTAAGTGCTAATTGGATACCTATTGAAGATTTACAGGTTACCGTGATTGTGTGCAAACCTTCACAAACATATGCAGGCATTCAAACAATTTAAATGCCTAGTAAAACTTCACTTTTAATTTGTAGTCATTTATTTATTGCGATGGAATGAACTCGCGAAATTTCTTTCCTGCGAAATTCTTTTCTATGGAAACAAAGAAATTTTTCATATAACCACGACGTATTATTATTTAGGCAACCACGGATTCTAAATTGCAGCTATTTCTTTCCTTTTGTGGCTTTTTCGGCCGCTTTTGTAACCTTCCCACCAGATGCATCTTTGAAATTAACGGCTTTGATTACACCAACAGCAACAGTTTGCCTCATATCTCGTACGGCAAAACGTCCGAGTGGTGGAAATTCTTGGAAAGACTCTACACACAATGGTTTACTTGGCACGAGATTGACAATAGCAGCATCACCAGATTTAATGGACTTGGGATTTTCTTCCGTGGTCTTACCACTGCGACGATCAACTTTTTCTTTAATTTCGGCGAATTTACAGGCAATATGAGCTGTATGACAATCCAACACAGGTGTGTAACCATTAGCTATTTGACCTGGATGATTTAACACGATTACTTGAGCTGTAAAATCAGCAGCCCCTTTTGGTGGATTATTTTTTGAGTCCCCGGCTACATACCCACGACGCAGTTCCTTAACTGAGACGTTCTTGACATTGAAACCAACGTTGTCCCCAGGGACAGCTTCGGAGAGAGCCTCGTGATGCATTTCAACTGACTTGACTTCAGTAGTAATATTGGCCGGAGCAAATACGACCACAGTACCTGGTTTCAAAACTCCAGTTTCAACCCGGCCGACCGGTACAGTTCCAATACCACCTATTTTGTAAACATCTTGAAGTGGAAGGCGAAGTGGTTTTTCAGTAGGACGAGATGGTGGCAGAATGGCATCCAAAGCATCAATCAAAGTTTTACCTAAAACACAAACGCTTAGATTTCCATGTGAAATATATAAACTTATTGTTTTACCTTCAGCTTTACCTTCCTTCCGTTCAATAGCCCACCCTTTAAACCATGGCATATTGCTTGAAGTTTCCAACATGTTGTCTCCATGCCAACCTGAAATTGGTACAAAAGCGACAGCAGCTGGATTGTAGCCAATCTTTTTAATATACGACGAAACTTCTTTTTTGATCTCCTCATACCGGGATTCACTATACGGTGGCTCAGAAGAATCCATTTTATTTACGCCGACAACGAGCTGCTTTACACCCAATGTAAAAGCTAGCAATGCATGTTCGCGTGTTTGCCCGTTTTTCGAGATGCCAGCCTCGAATTCGCCTGTACCTGCTGCAACAATCAACACTGCACAATCGGCTTGGGAAGTTCCAGTAATCATATTTTTGATAAAATCTCGATGACCTGGAGCATCAATTATGGTTACATAGTACTTGGCTGTTTCAAACTTCCATAACGCGATATCAATTGTTATACCACGTTCCCTTTCAGCTTTAAGTTTATCGAGTACCCACGCATATTTAAAAGAACCTTTACCCATCTCTTGGGCCTCTTTTTCAAATTTTTCTATTGTTCTCTTATCAATTCCACCGCATTTGTAAATCAAATGTCCAGTGGTGGTAGATTTACCTGAATCTACATGCCCGATTACAACTATATTGATATGAGTTTTTTCCTTGCCCATTTTTATATGACTATAAAAAATAGCGAAATTAATACATAGTCTTGGCAAAAGCTTATATTAAAAATTCAAACTGGTTTAATCAGTGTATAGTTATGAATATCTTCAAAATTTCATCCGAAGCAGAACTGAGCATTAAATCATCATGGCAAATAGACGAGCTATTTGCTATCTTAGTAAAATATACAGCAGACAACCAATATGGCGGTTAATATTCCCAATATATACTAATGAAAATACAAAGACATACTGCGCTACGTGTAACTTCAGAAAATATACTCATTTTTGGAAATAATACATAGAATAATCCAAAATAAGCAGCAAGAAGTTGATGTGTCTATTTACGAGATACCTAGATCTTAATATATAAACATATTCACACCGAATATTATATGAAACACCCCACCATTCAATTAATATACGCCATATGAAATTATATACCAAATCAAACATTTGTTTAGGATCTTTCGTATTTTAAATAAATAATAGTAGAGTATGTTAAAAATCTGATCCGCCGATTGATACTTAATTAAAAGTAAACCATGTCACATATCACTTACTTAGTCTCACAAGAATTTCGCAACCCCTGCAAATGTTAAGTTTTCACAAAAGGTCTTACTCCGGCAACAGACCCGAACAAAGTGGAAGAGTTGGTTCGGAAATATATACAAGATGATTGAGTACATGGCACGAGAACCTCTTTTACCATATGGCAACATCGCATTTCCGGTAGTCACCTCACCTTACTATTGAGAGTACAATTAAATTTTACCTTAGAGTAAGGAGCTACAGGCGAGAAGTCGATTGGAAAAATTTTGGCTGGGAAACGGTCCTGAGTTCACATGGTAGGTTAATATCTCAAACAATAGCCGCGTTTTATTATGCACTGATCTATATGGCTCTGGCTCAGTTATAATAAAACGATACGGATCATTGTTTCCGGAGGTTGGCAGCAATGTGAGTTTTGACATGCCAAACTGAGAACAGCTGTTTTTAAAGTGACATCAAAAGTTAAAAGTTGTTTTGAAAACTTCTGCATTCAAATTTGTTTATTCAATTCTGTTTAGCTTGTTTGAGTGTAAAAAAAAAGTGTATTTAATTAAAATTGGAAGAGTTGTTTATATATTTATTTACTTATATAATATATATAAATGGCAGAAGCTGTCATTTTGGTGAGTGAAGTTTTAATAACAAACTAAATTATTAATGAAAAAACGCATAGTAAAATAACATGATATTTAATAGGAATTTTTGGAAAGTGAGGCCGAACACCACGGGAGTTCTTCTTCTAGCAGTTCCTCTTCTACCAGTTCCTCTGATGATAACCACGAAAGAGTTGGAAATTTCGTGGAAATCATCAAGAGGTACAGTGGCGAGGATTTCAAGAGGAACTTGAGACTCACTCGTACAACGGCGAATGATTTAATAGGTAAAAAATGCGTTGTGTTTTACTATGCAAATTATTAATTTATTTTATATTTTATCTCTAGATCTCTACTCAAAATCGGGACGCTTCGATAGCACTGAGAATAAGGGTTTGGCCAAAATACTACCAGAAAAGGAGATATACGCATTCTTATGGTACATGGCCAATACGAATACTTTCCGAGAAATCGGTAATTTATTCGGCGTTAGCAAATCAACTGCTTGGAACATAGTGAACAGAGTTTGCAAGTGGTTGATTTCTATTGGCCATAAGTATATTGTATGGCCAAATCCAAGCCAAGCACTTCAGAATGCGACAATGATTGAAGAAAAGACAAGAATTCCCGGGATTATCGGATGCATTGATGGAACTCATATTGCCATCAAAGCCCCAAAGGATAACAAAGAAAGTTATTGTAATAGGAAAAAATATTACAGCATTTCTTTGCAGGCAATTGTGGATTATAATAAAAAGTTCATCAATGTATCTTGCGGCGAACCGGGAAGTCTTCACGATAGTCGTGTTTTGCGGAGGTCCGATTTTTACCGGCAAGTACATGAGGATGTTGCGAAATTCTTCCCCAATCAAACATTTATACTTGGAGACAGTGCATATCCTTCCTTTGACTGGTTGGTAACACCCTTCCGGGATAACGGCAGACTGTCGACCAGGGAGAAGAAATTCAACTCGATCCATTCAAGCGGGAGAGTTAATGTGGAGCACGCATTTGGTCTTCTGAAGACCCGATTCAGAAGACTGCTGCATTTTACCGAGCAGACAAACATAAAAAATGTAGTAAACTTGGTAGTATGTGGGTGCGTGTTGCATAATATGTGCCTGGAGAACGATGATATTTACGAAATAGAATATCTCGAAGACAACATTAGCTCTTCCGAAAATAGTGAAGGCAGTAGAACTGCAGCAAGCAGTTCGAGGCGCGAAGAACTCGTCCAGTTGCTAACGGAACGCAATATTTTATAAAAAATGAACAGAATTATAATGTCATTATGAAGAATAATTATAAGAAGCGTATTGATTAAAAATTTTTTACTTCCAGAATATGAAAGAGGAACACTTGCTTGAATGGTTTGATTTGAACACAGGAAACAGCGCATTGTTTGGAGGTACACTTTTAAATAAAATTGATAAATATTTGAACAAAAACTTAATTTTTTGATATACTTTCAGTTGAAACAATTGGACCATAAAACAATCCACAGCAGTATAGAAAATACATCTATATGAAGAAACAAATATTTTATTTAACAATTAAAACTACATTCCTTATATCTATTAACTTATACTAAATAAAAATTATATTAAATTGCTTATAATAACTAAAAATAAAATTTTTAAATACTATATAAACTAAACCTAAACTACCTACACTTCAAAATACTCCTTTAACTTCTGCATCTTAGCCTCAAATCTTTCGGCACGCTCGTCCAAAGATCTCTTCCTGAGGCGTCGTTTTTCTGCCCGATGCGCCACTTTATCCAGCAAACTCCTTTCCTTTTGCTGGATTCTATCCCGGCGGTACTGTTCTCGGGTGTAACAGTTACGCGTCGAGGTGCCGGGCATAGACAGTTCACCTGAAAACATATTTGATAGTAAAATGTAGGCAAAAATGATGTAAATGTTTAATTACATGGGGCAGTAGAGGTGCTAGCTACAGGAGTTTCAGCTGAGGGAGCTGTGGCTAAAGGAGTTTCAGCTGAAGGAGCTGTGGCTAAAGGAGCTTCATCTGAAGGAGCTGTGCCTAAAGGAGTTTCATCTGAGGGAGCTGTGGCTAAAGGAGCTGCTGCTGATCGAGCTTCTAGCGTAGATGGTTCATCTAAATTAACATTTGTTAGTAAAAAATATCTAAAAAATTGTAAATAATTACCTGGGCAAGGCGACATCTCCAAAGCAACACTTGGAGAAGGGCCCATCATCGACAAGCGATGAGTATTCGAAAATTCTGGTCGGTTTCAAAAAATCTGCTCCATAATTTCTTGATATGGAGCAGAACTTGCACCCGCACCAGTTCTCGAACTATTGTCCCTAGTCGCCTTGTATGCTCGCAGCAAATTTTTCAATTTGGTGCTGAGCATCTCAGTCGTTGTAGGTCCACTCTAAAAAATATATAGATATATAACTGTAATCACAAAATTACATATTACTCACGAGTATACCCTGCGCTAGAAGGTCTTCCAGCACGTTGGCCATGGCAAACTTCCTTCTTCTTGCATGGCCAAACTCCTCAGCCCGGTCAGCATATGCGTAAAGAAACGCTTTCGTTTCTTCACGCGTCCATGTCCTTCTCGCACTAACAAAAATGAAACCGCACCGCAGCACACTTAAAAAATGAATATTAAAACAAAACAAGGGACAGCCACGATTTTTAACAAAATACACAAATAATTCCCACAAATAACATACACAAGTAACAAAATATTTAAACAAACATTTTTTACACAAATATTACACAAATCCACTAAATTAACATACACATATAATATTCCCCACGAAACGAATCACTCCCTTGAAAATATAAATCATTACTTTTCCGATTTTTCCATTTTTTGATTTTTCAATTTTAATTATCCAAACAATTATTTTTATGTGTCAAAACAATGATTTTGACGTATAAATTTACAATTCGCCAACCTTCCAAATAAAAATCTGACACACGCCAAAAAGCAAAAACTAAAAAGTGTGTAACTCGCGAACTAAAAAATGGATCAATCGAAATGATCCCGATAGAAAGCAAAATCACGAGTTGTTGTTGGAATACATTTAAAAGATCTAGTACGTTCGTGATCCATATAGATCTCTTTCATAATAAAACGCGGCTAATATAAGCCGTGTTTTATTATGCCCGAGATCCATATGGCTCACGAACGTGCAAGATTTTGTTAGTGTATTCCAGCAACAACACGTGATCTTGGTAGCTATCTGGCTCTATTTGATTGAACGATTTTTTAGTTCCCGAGTTATCCACTCTTTAGTTTGTACTTTCTGGCTTCTGTCGAATTTTTATATTAAAGGTTGGCGACATGTAATTTTCAACGTCAAAATCTTTGTTGTGACATACTTCGTGTAAGTAACCTGCAAAATTTTTAATTAAACATAAAATGGATAAATCGGCAAAGTAATGTTTCATATATTATGTGGAGCGTTTCGTTTCGTGCGGAGTATCATATATTTATAATAATTTAGTGGGTTATGTGTGTTATTTGTGTAAAATATGTTTGTTTACTTATTTATATTTTCCGTGTTCGTCTCGTTGGTGTTAATTTAGTGGAAATTATTTGTGTATTTTGTAAAAATCGTGATTGTCCATTGTTTTGTTTTCATTTTCATATTTTAAGTGCGGTGCGATTTCATTTTCCCAATAGAACGGAGGAGTTCGGCCATGTGAGAAGGAGGAAGTTCGCCATGGCCATCATGCTGAAAGATCTTCTTGCTCAGGGTATACTCGTAAGTAATATTTATTTTGTGATTCCAATTTTATAACTTTTTACATTTTAGAGTGCTCCGACAACGACTCCGATGCTCAACGCAAAGTTGAAAAACTTGCTGCGGGAATACAAGGCCAGCAAGCATAAATATTCGGGAACTGGTGCCGGTCCAAGTTCTGCTCCATATGAAGCAGTTATGGAGGAAATTTTTGGCACCCGACCAGAAATATCGAATTACCACACGCTGTCGTAATTGTAATCATTTCCAATTTTTAGATATGTGTGTGTTCTTCAGTAATATATGTAATAATTAATTTAGTTGGACAATCTTCGTTGGAAACTCCTGCAGCCACAGCTCCTTCAGCCACAGCAACTTTGGCGACAGCACATTCATCAAACACCTCATCACGAAGCTCCTTCAGTCGCCAAACTGCTACGGCTACCTCCCCATGTAATTAGTCATTTACCTACATGTTCTTTGCATACATTTTACTAGCAAATATGTTTAAGGTGAACCGTCTCTGCCCGGAACCTCGAGGGGCTATTACACCAAGGAGCAGTACCACCGCGACAGAATCCAGCAGAAGGAAAAGGGTCGGCTGGATAAAGTCGCAGATCGTACAGAAAAATGACGGCTCCAGAGAAAATCTAAGGAGGCTCGTGAAGCAAGATTAGAGTGAAAAATCCTCATCCTCAAGGATTGTCTCGAGGTGTAGGTATAATGTATATACAGTCGAAGTCCTCTAACCTGAAATTCCTTTAACGTGAAAAGTTTCTTAAGAGACTGGCGCTTTGACTTTGATCCATAAATATTGTCACTTGTAGGAAAGTGTTGTTACGGAAGTATAAATCGACATCTTCGTGCAAGTTGCGGTACAACTCGGACCGCCGCAAGACACGGCTATCGTGCAGACTTCCCGGCTCGCCGCAAGATACATTGATGAACTTCTTCTTGTGGTCCACTATTGCCTGTAATGAAATACTATAGTAATTTTTTCTATTACAGTAGCTTTCCTTGTTTTCTCTTGGCGCATTAATTGCAATATGGTTCCATTAATGCATCCGACAACCCCTGGAATTCTAGTCCGTCCCTCGAAGACTGCCGCATTCTGAAGCGCTTCGCTTGGATTTGGCCATGAAATATACCTATGGCCAATAGAAATACACCACAAGGTAACTCTTTTTACTATGCTCCATGCAGTTGATTTGCAAATACCAAATAAATTTGCTATTTCCCTAAATGTATTTGTATTGGCCATGTACCACAAGAATACGTATATATCCTTTTGTGGAAGGATTTTGGCCAAACCCTTATTTTGATTATCTGTGAAGCGCTCCGATTCCGAATAAAGATCTTAATGGGTTTGTTAATTGTTAACTTAGTTAATTAATAAACTGAACTCACCGAAATTGCAGCCTTTGCCATGTTCAGGTTAGATGAACGGTTAATACACTGGTTATTCTAATACACAAATATATATTTTGTTTACTACTTAATTCAATCTAATACTTAATTTAATCTGTGTTCAATCAAATCAAGTATTAATCTGTTTAATTTAATATTTTAAATCACTTCAATTCACTTGAATTCATTCAAAATCACTTTATTATAACTTTTAATTCAAGTTCACTTCACAAACAGCTGTTTTCAAGTGACTTGTCAACAGGCACATTGCTGCCAACCTCCGGAAACAATGATCCATCGCGTTTTATTATACTGAGCCAGAGCCATATAGATCAGTGCATAATAAAATATGGATTATGTGCATCATAAATCTGAATATTAATGCACTAAATTTTCAAATTTACGAAAATCATAAAACACGTATTGACAACTTCACCTCACGAGATCCAAACAAAATTGATATCTTATGATTATGTTTGTGAATTGTACCGAATTTTGGCTAGCTGTATTCCGCGATTCCATTCACAGATGTGAACCCTAGCTAACATGGATTGCGAACGTTTAATCCACGGTGTTCACACGTTGCGTCCACCAATTGATTCGAACCATTCGTTCGATATGTTAAGAGCATTCACATGCAACTTACGCCGACGTAAAAAGTTCAAATTTTGACATATGTTTTGTTGACATATGATAATTATTATGAGGGTATTTATCTTAAGTATTAACATACAGTAAGAGAAAAATTCAAACCAACCAATTCGTCGACGTAGAGATGGGTGATATTTCACGTCACGGTGACAAAATCACTGTGACTCGTACCGCCGTGACAGTCACTGTGACTCATGGAATGAAACTAACGTTACTTTGTCACTTCCAGTTCGTTCTTATTTCAATTTCATTTCTTACCTTATCTTCAGCGCTGATCGTACTGCAATTTTCCTCTCACACACACGAACATGCATCTTTTCTAATATCCCTCACGAAAACAACGCGCCCTTGAGTAGCATATTTCTGTCCCTACTACTCAAATTACTCGAGTCACGAAATTCGACTTTGTATGATACTTGAAACTTCAACTTTCATGATTTTCTGCGCTCCTGTAACTTTAATCTTAGGGCGGCCGTACACGGACTGCTCGAGCAGTTAATGGCTGAGCGACGTACACGGACCGCTCGAGCGGTCGGCGTCAACTGCTCGAGCAGTCGGTTGTTGGCTGCTCGAGCTGTCGCTACCAACCGCTCGAGCAGTTGACATTCTACCGTAGTCGAATCATGGATTCTGACGAGGAAGCACTGCTTTTGCTACTTCTGCTCAAGCGGAGACGACGGCGGCGAAAAACGAGAAAATTTTGGGTTCATCCAATTAAAAAATTAAGAGAACAACATGGACAATTCCATCATTTGTTTATGGAACATTTGTTCATTTGCCCATGCATTGTTCTTCTTTATTTTGTCGCTGTGTTCCTTAAGTTTATAGTTCCAAATACTTTCATGTGTTTTAATTGCACTAATAAGCGCATCACTATCGCACACGCCCTCCATTTTCAAAGATCAGCCGACAACTGAGACGAGACAGAGAGACAGACAAACGCCGCGCAGTCAACCGCTCGAGCAGTCGGTGTATGCCTTGCGATCGCTCGCGAGCGGTCGACGGCACGATCTTTTCATCATGCAGTCGACGGCTTGAAGCGGTCGCGACTGCACGAGCAGTCGTGTGTACGGTAGCGAAAGAATCATTATATATCACCGCGCGGTCGCAGCTTCAAGCAGTCGGTTTCAACTGCTTGAAGCAGTCCGTGTACGGCTGGCCTTAGGATTTCCGACAGAAATATGTTAACAATAGGTTTAAAAGTCGTTATTTTATTCCACTTCTGATAGGCCTCTCTATTTTTGCAAAGCAAGACTCTATTGAATATATTGAGCATTTCAAACGAAATACCAAAGTGACAAAATAGCATACGTTACTAAAATATCAAGTGACAAAAAATCATTCGTTACTAGAATAACGTATGGTATTTTGTCACTTTGATACTCTAGTAACGTATGATATTTTGTCACTTTGATATTTTAGTAACGTATGATATTTTGTCACTACGATATTTTAGTAACGTCTGATATTCTATCACTACGATATTTTAGTAACGTCTGATATTTTGTCACTTTGATTTTTTAGTAACATCTGATATTTGTAACTTTCATGTTCTTCTGCGCTCCCGTTACTTGAAGAGTGGGATTTTGAAAAGATATATGTATGTTGTTATATGTTATTATTTGTTTGTTTATATTTTTGAAGACAATAATGAAAAATATTTTTAATTTACTTTTTACGTTTATTAACTTCCTGATTTAGGAAGCTATAGTAATCACCCTGATTTTCGAAATCGAAAATTTCTTAATATCTTTACGTTTTCAGGTGTCCTGTCATCCTAGATACTTTTTGGAATGTACTCTGTGTGTGTGTGTGTGTGTGTGTGTGTGCGTGCGTACGTATGTATGTATGTGCGCAAATTTTTCGTGTTTATTTTCTCGCCCCACAATTAAGCTATCGAATTGGTTTTGAGAGCAGTCGATGCGTGCTGTCATAGTTTGGTGCTGATTAGTTTTACGACGAAATCGGTTCAGCGGTTTTTGAGTTTACCAGAAAATTGTGAAAACAATGAAATTTGCGATTTCTAGAAAACTACGATGGATATCAAATTACGTCTACGTCTACGATAGATGAGTCTACGTTTTTGTACAAAACTGTCAAAATTTGGGAAAAATCGATGCATCACTTTTTTTGTTTTTTAAAAAAGAGTTAAAAATTAACAGTAGTGATATTTTGGAAAAATGAATATAGATTTGTATTGTTTCTGATTTTAAATGTTGTATGCTGAAAATATATGTATTTTTATTTTAATTTATACTACCTGCCGAATCGTTTTCCTTTTTACTATCAATTCGGGACGGTCATATCAACACGTTTCACGATGGGACTCAACTTACACTCAATCATCGTCGTAAAAGATTTTGCATTTTCAGTAGTGTGTGTGTGTGTTATATTATTATTTTCCTTAATCAGGAAGTTAATGTTATGGGGCTCGCACCCATTCCTCTAGTTTATTTATTTATTTACAACTTAGACTGTGTGCTAATCGACGGCATAACCTTTCGAACGATATTTTAAATTCAAGTTCGAACTTTTTTGACGTTTGATACCTTGGCTTGTTACTAAAACAGAAAAAAACTATTAACTTATATTACTTCAAGAATATATTAAAATACTTACGCCTTTTCCTGCATTCATGTGACGTTTCCGTTTTGTTTTGACACTATCACTGATCGGCACAATAAAATGCCAATATCAAGTTGGCATTTTCGGAGACAAGAACCTTTCGAAAATGTGACTTTGATATAATGCCAATCAAAATGTCAGTTGTATGAAAGTTCCGTCGATTAGCACACAGTCGCAGTACAAGTTCATATAACCAGATATAACAAGATAAACAGGAGAAAAAAAAAAAAAAACAAAACAAGAAAAGAAAAAAGAAAGAGAAAATAAAGAGAATACAGAGAAGAAAAATGTAAAAATTAGTCATAATTTAATGGCGTGTTTGACTTCTGAAGTTCATAGCTCATCCCTCTTTTCTAATACAGTTCGATATTGCAGTTCCTTCCGGTCGTCCAACGAATATGATTAAATCGGCTTATAAGAATCTATCGTAGTTCCTTCCTGACGTATTGTCGCTGGTACTTGAGTCACGGTGATTTGTTACTGTGACTTGGTTGTCACTGTCACAACTGTCACTGTGACTTGAAAGTCACCTTTTTCCACATCTCTACGTCGACGTGTTTTGCATTCATACGGAAAAAAAGTTTTTCGACCCATTTCGCCAACGCAGTTGTTCGGGGCTTGTTAGGGATGTCGAATATTAAAAAAATATCGATATATATGGTATCGATATTCTTTGGAAATATTGAAATCGATATTTATCGTTTGCAAAAACTATATCGATATATCGATATATCGGATCGGTTTATAGAAAAATGATCGCGTTTTAAGAAATATTATATTTATCCTAACATACGTTAATCATATAGTAACTATTGTTATTTCTTGAAAAGATAAATTTTATTTTTCTCAAAATATTAATAAATATTAATTTTTCTTTATTTATGGTAAAACTAATATATTTGTCGGTCTGAAAAAATATCGTTTTTTCACACCTTTTCGATAGTAAGAATATTATGTCGATATATCGATGTATCGGAAAATTAAATATCGCTTAAAAATATCGATATATCGGAAAATTAAATATCGCTTAAAAATATCGATATATCGAACAAATAATATCGATATTTCGATATATCGATATATTTTCGACATCCCTAGTGCTTGTGTAGGGGGTAATATGCAATGGGAATAAGGGGTTGCTCCTGTCGCAATCAGAAATTTTCATATTATTGTGGTACATGGCCTATAGATGTCGCGAATATGTTTTGAATTTACAATTAAATAGCATGATATATGTGCAATAAAAGAGTCTCTCTTAGGATGCTTTCTATTGGCCGTAGAAACATTGTATGGCCAACTGAAAGTGAAGCGTTATATAACGCAGAGATCTTTGACGGGAAAAATAAGATTCCGGTGGTTGTAGGATGTATTGATAAAGAAGATGGAATAGAAAAAGATACAGTGAAACCTGTAATGTTGGACACCTCTGTAACATGGACCTCTCCCTATTTTGGCGGTGTCTTCGAACGGTGTTGTTTTTATATATGAAAATTCCCTTGTAAGTTGGCCACCCGCCTATCTTGGAATTTGGACAGAAAATTTGCCGAATTGTGGCATTTTACAACAAATTTTCTTATCTAACTTGGACACATGATTATGATTCATACAGTTCTACTCGCTGCTGAAAAATCATGTTCATTCATGCACAATATGAATTGGTTGTGAATTGTTTCATGTTTCATACTTAGAGATATGTACATATTTATTTGCAAAAAATATCCCCATTAGCGGCTCATTACTACAAGCGAAAGCCAAGGAAATTGCGAAGCACCTGAACGTGGAGAACTTTAAAGGAAGCAATGGGTGGTTAGAGTCTTTTCGCAGTAGAAACAATATTCAGTTTAGATCTCTCTGTGGTGAAAGTGCCAATGTTCATTATAAGGCTGCAAAGGGTTGGAACAAAAAGTTACCGGAACTTTTAAAAGATTACCCTCCCGAAAACCAATTCAATGCAGATGAGACAGGACTATTTTACAGGCAGTTGCCTACTAAAAGTTTAGTAATGAAAGGAGAAAAATGTAAGAGTTGTAAGTTAGCCAAGGAAAGGCTAAGTGTTCTATTATGCTGCAGTGCTAATGGAGAAAAATTAAAGCCATTAGTTATTGGAAACGCTGAAACACCTCGAGCTTTACGAAATAATCATATCAATACAAAAAACTTTTTCATTGAATGGGCCTCCAATAAAAAGGCATGGATGACGACATCAATTTTTGAAAATTGGTTGCATTCATTAAATCGTCAAATGCGAATACAAAAAAGAAAAATAATTTTATTAGTAGATAATGCCACTAGTCACAAAACTGAAAAAGAATATTCCAATGTGTTCGTTAAATTTTTACCACCGAATTTAACATCAGAGGTTCAGCCGTTAGGGTATAATTCAGGAAATAAAAATGAACTACAGCACAAGGATGCTTCTGTCACTTTTAAGTAAAGTTGATGATTGTAAATCTGGCACCGACTTTTGCAAATCTATAACTGTCCTCGATGCTGTTAGATGGTTAGATGCTGCTTGGAACGAACTAAAGGCTGAAACTATCAGGAAATGCTTCAACAATGCTGGATTTCCTGTTCCTACTACAGAACTGATGGACCCACCTACAGATAGGGAGAGTTTGTCATTGCAGGATATAGTAACCAATCTTCCACAGAATATTCAAGATCTTCTGTTGTCGGATAATATGCATAAGGTGGACGAAAAAATTATTGTTCACGAAGTCCTTTCCGATAATGTGGACCAGCTAATACATGAAGTGCTAGCAGAAAGTTGTAAGCCCCGAATCCAATTCTGATGAAAGCCTACAAAGTAGCGAGGAAACTCCACAACTCACTATAATAACAGCAAAAAGGCACTCGAGCTCACAAACGATCTTCTGCTATATGCATCAGTACATCACCACGATATTGTTCCAGATGTCCTAAATTTAAAGACAAAAATTGAGAAAACGAATGCTGAAAAAAAACATTACAATGCTACGGCAAACAAAAATCAGCGATTTTGTAAATTTAGAAGCATCATTTAAGCATCGTTACTATTTTCATATTGTTATCAATTTATAGGTCTTCATGGATGAATTAACTGTCTGAATATGTAAATATTATATTTGTTTTTTTGTTATTTCAAATACATTGATCTCCAATTCGTCGTTATTTTTTAGTTAAGATATTAATGTGCGCATATATGAAATAAATGTCTGTTTTCTAAATTTGAAAAGGATTTTTCTTAAGAACATTTGTGCCTTTATACCCAATCCCAAAAATAAATTTATCACTCCCATAAGTTGGCCACCTTCGTAATTTGGACAAACATGTCTCCACCGCCGGTGTCCAATGTAGACAGGTTTCACTGTACTACAATAATTTTTTGCAGGCTGTAATGTTGTAATGAAAATTAATCGAAATCTATTTATACTATTTTTCTTTGTTAGCAACATAAGGACAAGGAGTGCTTTTTGTCCGCTCACTTGAGCTGTTTTTTCTTATGTTTCCATATAATAAATTTCACATTCTCGTTCAGTTCACAAATAGATTGGCAAAAACTTAACATTTGATCAAATTTTTATTTTTGTTTTATTCATATACACGGGCAAATAAACACATATACCTTAATATACAAGAGAAAAAGTACATCTTGGTATTGATAGGTGTTTTGCAGTGTTGCTAACCCAGCTTTGTTTAAGCATATGTATTATTGTAATTATGTTCATTAATTTTTAAAGGAAAGCCAATTCGAAAAAAGTTGGACCTTAGGAATTTGTTTTGAATTTTTTCTATTTGATATTTCAATTTTTCAGGTTCTGGCCACGTGCAGTGGCAACGAAGCAAAGGACAGGGATTATCGTCGGGGAAGAGGCAATTATCGAGGGAACTCTCGAGGGCAATATCGATATCAGCGAGGCTGCTTTCATGGCAGAGGTCGGGGGCAAAACAATTCGAAAAACAGCAGCAGCCGTATTCTACAATAATTATTGGTTGTTCGATAGCGGGTGTACATATCATATAATATATAATGCCTCTTCTTTTTCTGAATTTCGTGAATTAAATAAACACGAACTTAAACGTGAAGATGGTCGTATACCGTTAACAAAGAAAGTTGGTAACGTAAAAGCGAATATTCCTGCTTTTGGAGACTACTCTAGAATGACTATTAAAAACGTTTATTATGTGAAAAGTATGAAAACTAATTTGTTAAGCTTGAGCGAAATAACTGAAAATAATAGAATTGTGTCGCAAGGCAAATTTTGTAAAATTTATAATAAGTTTAATAACTAAGTTGCTGTAGCAGTCAAAAGCAATAATTTTTATATTATGAAAAGTTACGTTGAATCTAAACACATTGAAATCTATATATAAATAGGCGACACGTTTTTTTGTTATCCCTTTTACAGGAAACCAGGTGAACTTACCAGGATAAAAATTATACCATTCGAAAGATTAGTTATTCCTCTATGTGTATCTGTTCAATCACAGGCATAATCACCCTGTGATTGAATGAACAGAGATCACCCTAATCACCCGGTGGTTGACCAGACCACCAAATTTCACCGTTATAATTGCGGTACCTTCCAGCGAGCATCCACCAGAGTCATCATTTTTCAAGTTTTTGAGTTTAGTTCGTTTCCTTCTATGAAACACAGAGATTGAATACTGTTAAGTGTATAAAGCATCTTAAATATAAAAATCATTACAAAATTGAACATTTGGTCCTTCGAGCCGGATTTTGAGTGCGTTTTAAGCAAAATCATCAAACATAAACAATTTATTTAACATTTTCATGAGATTAAAATACTAGTGGGACATTTAGTGTGGAGAGCTAATTTTCTGTCAATCGTGAAATTTCGCGTAATTAACTATTTTGAGTTAAAATACTAGTGGGACATTTAGTGTGGAGAGCTAACTTCCTGACAATCGTGAAATTCCGCGTAATTAACTATTTTGAGAAATGGCTTCTAAATTAGAACACAAAATACAACTACAAATGCAAAGACTAAGTTATTTTGAGAAACTGAAGAGTGATTTAACCACCGAAAAACTATCTACCATGAGTTTACCATCTGTAACGAGTCGATTAGAGCTTGTCGAAAAAAAATGGGATCACGTGGAAGAACTTAACAACTCTCTCTATGATGGCAAGTGTGACATCCTTGAAACGGAATATCATCAGCAAGAGGTATATAACATAATACAAGCTTTATATGGAGATATCAGAACACTACTATTCGAGAAAAAAGAAGCGTTAATGGAAGCCAAGACCCCGAGTGGCCATGAACTACTAAATAGCTCATTCCTTGGACCAACCGTCGCTTCATCAAGTCACAAGCTACCCGAGATAACCTTACCAAAATTCTCAGGAGATCCATTTGAGTGGGTGACATTCAGAGACCTACTTCTTGCAGTGGTCGGTAACGAACCGAGTCTTGATCCTGCTACAAAAATGTATTATCTGAAGACTCAACTAACTGGTGAGGCAAAAGATCTTCTTTCGAGTTTGCCACCCACGAGTAAAACCTTCCAACCAGCGTGGGATCTGCTTGTACGACGTTATGACAACCCGAGAATCTTAGTGAAGAAATACGCCGAGCAAGTTCTATTTGGACAAAGAGTCACAAGAGGTTCTGCAGCCCAACTAAAGGAGTTAATCACCACCAACACCCGAGCAATTGATGCCTTAAAGGCATTGGGTTCTCCAGTACACTACTCAGATGTGTTGTTAATAACTGCAACGCTCAATAAATTGGATGCGGATACTGTTGCCAAGTGGGAGACTAAACTTGGATTGAGTAAAGAATTCCCATCATACGCGAAGCTATTGGAATTTCTCGAGATCACCGCATTAGTGTGGGATGGCACTGAGAGATTTGAATCGAGACCACCATCACCCAGCAAACCATCAACGAGCAAATCATCATCAAGCCAAAACATCTTCCACAAGGTGCCGAAAAAACCTGCAGTGAGTTATGCTACAAAAGCTTTCAAAGAAGCTCCAGCTGAGAAGGCTGATGTGCTCAACGAGTGTGCCATGTGCTCGCAGAAGCACTATATTCTTTGGTGTCCGAAATTCAGAGCTCTTACTGTGAACGAGAAGGTAACTAAAGTAAAGGAGTTACGACTTTGCTTCAACTGTCTTGGACGTCACAAGGTCCAAGATTGCATAAGTTCCAAGAGGTGTCAAAAGTGTGGCGCTGCTCACCACACGGAGATACATTTTGAAGACCGATCCAAAGCCATCGAGCAGAGAAGACCTTCACTAACTGAGAAGCCATCGGAGCCGAGATCGTCATCGTTATCGAGCTGACTTCACAAATCTGAGATACCAATTAGAGCTGAGACAACATCTTCACAAAATGAGAAAGTACTATCTAAGGTGCATCTAAATGGTCAAGCAGCTGATCGAGACAGCCAACTACCATCTAGACATCAAGACTCGAGAATTGAGAGCGAGAAGCCTGCTGTGCTGCTAGCAAGAGGCAAAGTATTAGTAATTCATCATCAGAGAAAACCTGTGGAGGCACGAGCACTATTCGACCCTGGATCTGAGCTAACTTTCATTTCAGAGAAGTTCTTTAAAACATTGAGAATTCCTAAACAAGCTTCTACCATCCCTCTAAAGGGTATTGGAAATGCCTTTGGTGGAGTGACTAAAGGAGTATGTTCGCTGAAACTAAAATCGAGATACTCTGAGCTATCTATTGTCATTCAAGCCTTTATCGTGAGTGAGCTTACCTCGCATCTTCCTTCTGAGAACTGTGAAGCAGCCAGCTGGCCTCATCTAAACGGGTTGGATCTCGCTGATCCAGTTTATTATACCTCACAACCTGTTGATATATTGTTGGGTACGATTCCTGTGAGTGAAAGTATGCTATCTGGAGTTATTCGAGGTAAAAAAGGAACACCTATCGCCCAGTCAACAATCTTCGGTTGGATTATCTATGGTTCTGCGCAACATCATCATGCTATACACGAGTCTTACTGTCATCATACTACGACTGATGAAGAACTTCACTATTTAATCAGTAAATTCTGGACTCAGGAAGACATCACTGAGTCTACAACATCTAAACTGAGTCCTGAAGAACAACAATGTGAAGATCACTTCAAGCGTACACACTCTAGAGATATTAGTGGTCGATACATCGTGAGACTGCCTCTAAAGGCTCCACCTACACTACTTGGTGAGTCTTTTGTTAAGGCCAAAAGATGCTTGTCAAGTATTTTAAGACGTCTAGACAATAACTCAGAGTATGAACGACTATACCCAGAATTTATGAGAGAATACGAGACTCTAGATCACATGAGAAAAGCTCCTACTTCATGCTCTGAGACACCTATCTACTACCTTCCTCATCATGGAGTTTTGAAAGAGCGGAGTACAACCACCAAGCTAAGAGTAGTGTTCAATGGGTCCAGTTGGACCACATCTGGAACCTCGTTAAACGATCTTCTACACATTGGTCCAAAAATTCAACCAGATATATCAGATGTGTTGTTGTGGGTCAGAAGGCATCGAGTCCTCTTTGCAACCGATATAACCAAGATGTTTCGGCAAATAAACGTTCACCCTGATGACTGGGATCTTCAACGTGTGTTTTGGATCGATAATGAGAAGAGAATGATTCCATACCAGCTCACTACCGTAACTTATGGCACGAGAAGCGCTCCATATCTTGCTGTCAGAGTTCTTCACCAACTAGGAGAGGATGAGGGCGGCAACTTCCCACTGGCAGTCGAACCTATTCTAAAGGGCCGTTACGTTGACGATATTTACGGTGGTGGAGAAACAGTTTCTGAAGCTATCTCATCAGCTAAGCAACTAATATCCTTGTGTGCAGCTGGAGGCTTTCCCTTAGCAAAGTGGGCAAGCAATTCACCTGAGATAATTTCTACTCTATCGCTAGAGAGCACAGTTTCTGAGATCAACATTCTAGAGAAAGAGAAGGAGAATGCAGTAAAGGTTCTCGGGCTTTCATGGAACCCTACTTCTGACCAATTCCAGTTTAAGTTTTGAGTCAACATCACATCAAGCTACGAAGAGAACAGTGTTATCTGAGATTGCTCGTCTCTTTGATCCGCTAGGTTTTTTGGTACCTGTGTTAGTGAAGGCTAAGATGCTCATGCAGGAGCTATGGTTAGAGAAAGTTGGTTGGGATGAATCATTATCTACAGAACTGAATCTTAAGTGGAATAAATTTAGAGAAGATCTTAATAGAGTCAACGTTGTTAACATTCCTAGATGGTTACAGCTTACTTCATCATCATCTATTGAGGTTCATGGATTTTCTGACGCATCGCGGCTCGCGATGGCTGCTGTAGTCTTCTTGAAAGTTACTAACGAATCTGGGATTTGTTCATCTACAATTGTCTGTGCTAAGTCGCAAGTAGCTCCTCTAAAACCGACAACCATACCAAGACTTGAGCTAAATGCTGCAGCGTTGTTGGCAAAACTAGTCAGCTATGTGAAGAAAACCCTCGAGATACCAGAAGCACCAACCTATCTATGGACTGATTCATCAGTCACCTTAACTTGGATCAAAAGTCCTCCGTCGAGGTGGAAGGACTATGTTAAAAACAGAGTCCATCGAATACAAGAGCTTCAGCCCAATGCTATCTGGCATTATGTCGCTGGAAAACAAAACCCAGCTGACTGTGCATCGAGAGGACTATCACCTGAGAAATTGAGAGATCATTCCCTATGGTGGTATGGACCATCATGGTTGTTGAAAACATCTGAGGAGTGGCCAACGTTCAAGTTACCATCTATTCGGAGTGTGAATCTTGAGGAGAGACCAGGTCAATGCTTTACTGTTAGAAAATCTGAGGAGAATCCATTCTGCGAGCTGCTAGAGAGGAGATCGAGATTACTGCCAATATTAAAAATCACTGCCATATGCCTTAGAGCAATTCGATGCTTCAAGGGAAAATCACATTCATCATTAACCACCCCATTATCTACGAGTGACCTGGACGCGGCTAAAAGAGTACTTATCAAGACAACTCAAGGGTTATTCTTTCCTGAGGAGTTGAGGTTGCTGAGAAGAGAAGTTTCTCTACCAACCTCCAATTCTCTGCGTAACCTAACACCATTCATTGATCATGAAGGCATCTTGAGGGTTGGAGGTCGACTGGAACATGCTGAGATATCGACTGAAGAGAAGCATCAAGCTATCCTGCCACGCAACTCACCATTGACAACGTTAGTAATTGCTGATGCTCACGAGAAAACTCTACATGGAGGTACGCAGCTTACGCTAAGCTATCTGAGATGAGCCTACTGGATTGTTGGTGGTCGTATTCCAGTTCGCTCATACATTCTACGCTGTATCACGTGTACGAGAAACCGAGGAGTACGAGCTCAACAACTAATGGGTCAGTTACCATCTGCTCGTGTCAACCCATCTCGAGCCTTTCGCCACTGTGGTCTTGACTATGCTGGACCGTTTACAGTGAAAACTTGGAAGGGTAGAGGAGCTAAAACTCACAAGAGTTGGATAGCAGTGTTTGTCTGTTTATTTTCATCAGCAGTGCATCTCGAGGTTGTAACAGACTATTCTACTGAGACATTTATAGCAGCGTATAGACGATTTGTCAGTCTTCGAGGAATCTGCAACAATCTTTACAGTGACTGTGGAATAAATTTCTTGGGTGCAGATAAACTTCTGAGAAACCTTTTCCAAGCTGGAACGTCAGAGAATCAACGTTTGAGAGAGGCATTATTAAAGGATGGGACGAATTGGCATTTTCACCCTCCTAGCGCTCCTCACTTTGGTGGCAAGTGGGAAGCAGCTGTTAAGTCACTGAAGTTTCATCTGAGGAGAGTTATAGGTGACACACTGTTAACCTATGAGGAGTTAACTACACTGCTAACACAGATTGAGTCGGTTTTAAACTCGAGACCACTAAGTCCACTATCTGAGGATCCATCGGACTTAAGGGCCCTGACACCAGGACATTTTCTCATTGGGGAGCCACTAAACGCACTACCTGAGCCTTCACTTCTTGAGTGTTCTGAGTCGAGACTTTCTACATGGCAGTTAATTCAACACAAACTACAGTCCTTCTGAAAGAGATGGTCAGCAGAGTGTATGCAGAGATATCAAGCAATTTCTAAGTGGCACCACCCATCTAACGAGATCAAGGCTGGGTTCATGGTGCTTAATTAATTTTAACTTAATTTTTTTCTTAAATTTAATTATAAATTAGTTTAATTTTAAATTGAAATTAAGAAATTCAATAGGATAGTATGTGAGACTTGAGCACACGTATAGCATAGATGATGCTTTTGGGAAGAGTGTATGCGTGTGATTGTTTTTCTCTTTGCCTGGAAATATGCAACCATATGTGATTTTTTGGTTTGTGTCCCCGATAAACGGCAAGTGCTAAATTAGCCGAAAATCAAACCAAATGGATCAATCTTCTACTGGGGACACAAACCAAAAGAATTAACATATAATTGCATGTGATTGCATTCCTCTACGAAAAAATCCAAATATAGAACATACTTATTTAACATTATTATTTGCATAGATCATACGTTCGACTGTATAACTAACCATTTATGCCAAATACATGCATTCTTTTCACTCAAACCTAATGTTATGTCGTAATTTTCACCGTTGTATGGTGAAACCTTACAACAATACCTCAGATACACTTTTAATCTCAAAAGACTGAATTCAGGCGGTACAATATTTATTTCATCGATTACAATTTTAGTCGCGTTACAATGATTACAAGTTCCTTGCTTACAACTACTACAACTAACGACTACTGGTTACCGGTTACATTTATTTATACAACATTTATTTTTTCCTGTTACAATAACTACAATTTCTATCTTATAACTACGTCGCCTAGTGACTACTAGAAGTCGACTGTGTGCTGTCAGGTTCTGATGTCCGCTTCACCCCTTTGGCTAAACGCTTTTCCTTCCTGTAGCGTATCCGTTCGTTGTGGAGTCTCTGCAACTCCCTACTGAAAAATGCTCTTTGTTGGCTTCCCACAGCCAACATGAGATCCCTCCTGGCCTCTTCTATTTCTCGCCTAAACCTCGCCTCAATCCCCGGTACCTTCTTTTTCGTTGGTGCCTCTCTTCTGTCCGAAAGTTTCACTTCCGTTTTCGTGTGGTGGCCCGTCTGTCTAGCCCGGTATTCCTCTATAGATATCGGTCGTGGTCCTGCATGCGGATTACGTCGTAACGCCTCTTGCAGTTGGCGGTCTCCCAATCTTCAATGTCTGTTTAATAAATTTTATTGCCCATTGGGTTCTTTCGAACCGTATTTGGGACCTCAACGGTGAATGTTAGATTCATCCGCTTTTTTCGGTTATTAATTTTTCCTCACCTAAAGTATTTTTCTGGCGAAGTCCAATAGAGTTTTACTGGTTGTCTGCCACTCGTTTCCGGGTTGTCCAATTCAGCCAAGTCGCTTATTAGAGATGTGTTGCGTCCTACCACGGTCACACCTATGGTAGTCGATTCCTCAGACTGATTTTCTGTGGCCATTTTCTCAATATTTATCGGAAAATTTTCCGTTGAATTTGCAGAAGTTTCCGATCAATGTTCAATCGATGGTCATTGATCGTTTGTTTGCCGTGTTGCCGGTTTGCGTTTCCGCTCTGGTGGCGCCATCTAGCGGTTGCTGGTGGCCGCGAGTAACTTGCGCTTACATGATCGTTTCTGCAGTGTCGATGCCATAATTTGCACTGCAGTATCACTGCCATAACAGTGTCGCCACGTTGTGTTTTGACAGATATCAACAGCTAGGGAGATCGACCTGTCGTAAGTATTTTTGGTTGTTCTTGAATAATGTCTTATCCCTTTTCAGGATTTCAGGACTTCTACGGAAAAGGATCATCACATTCCTCCCTCTTTCGGAGCCTTTTCACCGGAAAAGGGGTAACTGGGTTACTTATGGAAATTCGTTTGCCATCCTAATGACGGTGTATATTTTCCTTTGTTCTCGGGTTTCTAACCTGGTTACTGCTACATATTTCTCTTAAATTATTCTAAATCCTAGTGCTAGTGCATTTTCTGTTTATTTCATTTCTTCAGTGTGAATTTATTCTTAATTACCTTCTTACAACAATTTAATAGATGACAAAAATTTATTACTTTTCAATGGATCGTTACTTAAGGACTACTATCGTCTGACAACGGTTTTAATATAATAATTGTTTTAATATAATAATGTTAACAAGATTTATAGTTTTTTAAATATTTACTTAGATCAATTGGTCGATTTCTCTTGGTGTTGAGGATACCGTGTTTCCCCGTGGATGACGTATTATTGATGTCATACGTGGTGCCGAGGTTGATTCTTGGTTCTAAATCGACTGGGGTCCTCCTCTTTGAGTTTTCGTGATACTTATAGGTTAGCCTACCAAGTAAGTTTGTCTTTCTGCGGTCTGGTACGGTGAGTGGTTCTCCAGTTAAAGTTGTTTTCTTTAATTTTTTCCTCATTTTAGCAATTTCCTCAGTTAATTTCTGGCGTTCTTCGATCTGACGGTACAGCTGGTCGGCCTCTTCCAGTGCTGCTTCCCAACTGGCTTGGGTCAACTCCATGTCATCGACGGTCTCACTGGTGTTTCCGCGGTTTTTTGGCCCTGGGGCGTCTAAGTTGCTTTTGATATTTGTAGTTTTTGGGTCAGGATAAATTAATACGTTTTTAGATTTGCATTGAATATGAATGTCCACATCGTTCAGATCGCCTTTAATGGTGATGGTTATCTGTGGGCTATTTCCGGACATCGTGTTGAATTCTGGTAATTAGTAAATAGGAAGGTTTAGAATTCTGGTAATTAGTATTAAGGAAGGTTTAGAATGTTTAGTTTAAGATTTTTTTTTTTTCTTTTAATGTTTCTCTTTTTATTTCTATTTTTCTCGCCTTTTTTTTTCTTACTCCTTTGTTTACTTATTTTAACGCTATCTTATTAATTTTATTGTTTATTTATACTATTATTTTTATACATATTCCGTTTTTCTCGTTGACGTTATTTTCGCGTATTTTGTATCGTTATTGCTCATTGGAAATCGGTACGGTCGGTGCGGGCCCGGAGTTCTGTGTAGCACTCTCGTTTGCTGTTATTATTTGATCCCTTCTGGGAATCGTCACGGGCATTGACACGATCTCAACCCGTTGGGGGCTTGGTCGTGAGGGTTGTGGAGGGGAGCGGTTTCTTCGGTTTGTGCGGCTTCTGTAATTGCGTATAAACACGATAGTTATTATAACTATTAACAAACATCCAGTTACGCCGGTCGTGGTGTGTATTTGGATCCTTTCGTGGCGGCGTTTTTCAGTTTCTTTAATTTCTGAGTCCAGTTCTTCAATTGTTTCGCTGAGACCTTTATAGTGATCGTTTAGGGACACTGGATGTATGATTTTCATTTGTTTTTTCTGTGCTTTTGGGGGTATTTTATATTGTCCAAAATCGATGTTTGGGGGGGTCAATTTTTCTGGTTGATGTATCGTTATAGTATGTGCGTCTGCTATTTGATAGGGGAGAGTGTATTCTGCTAGGTGGTGGATACATTTCTTTTTCAGTTCCAAGATGCCTAGTCCCAGCAGCTGAGTGGTTTCTTCATGGATGTCGCACTGGCTTATTAATTGGGTCGGTTGTTGTACCCAATACAGCCAGGTGTTCTCGCGGTGCATCGGCGTCACAATTGGGTGTACCGTGGTTAACAATCGGACTTTGCAGTTGCTTGGGACCTCCTCCGTTGACTTAAATAGCGCTGATATACATTCCGTGTGCGTAGGTTTTGTCAGCACTGGGGCATTATGCTCGCAAATACTGTAGGTTTCATTTACGTTAGTGCACTTAATTTGGTAGTGCAACTCGGTTAGGTCGAAGTTTTGTTGTGAGCGGCTTGTATTTAGGAAATAGGTATATCCAATGTCGTAGACATAGTACGTGTTGTGTCCAGTGTCAATCGGAGTGGTGTATATTCGATTTAATGTGTATTGTTGGGACTCAACTAAAGGAATCTTTATCTGTATGAGCATTCCGTTATGGCTTCCCTCGTAGTCTACTTTAGCTACCCGTTGTAGTGTGATGGGGTCCATGGTGGTGGTTCTACCCTGATACCTCTCGGATGCGTTTAGGTATATGTTTAGGATTTCATGAGTTGGTACCAATAATGGGCTCAACTCTCGTCGATTAAGTGTTTCTAGCGCGATGAAGAGATCCGTTAATTCCCAGTATATTTGTTGGAGTTCCGCCATTATGTATATGGTTAACTCGTTTACATCCAATCGCAGTTGTGTTATGCGAAGTTGATCTGTATGGTTCGCTAATGCCTCCATCTTTTCATTAATGTTCTCCACCATTTTCACTAGCTTGGTATGTCTTTCGTGCATATCTGTGTTTGTTTCGCTCATAGCTTTTAATGTTGTTTTCATGATGGTTACTTGTTTTTTAGCCAAATCTAAGTTGGCTTGAGTGTCCTTTTCTAATTCATTTCATTTTTGGTGTATGTTCTTGGAGTCATCACTGTCCATAGTCCCAAATAGCGTTTTCATGACTTTTCCCCCTAAGTTCAGTAATCCCCTTCTTACCCGCTTGTGAGGTGTTATGGTAACGTCTGCTTTGTTTATTAAGTCTCTTATTTGCGCTACCTGTTTCTTAATTTCGGTTTGCCAATGTTTACAGTTTGCAGATGCTAATCCGTTTGTATCGTTGCATAACCGGTGTATTGCGCTTTCGCAGTTTTCCAGATAGCTAAGATGTAGGCTCCATATTGGCTTTGGTAGTTGGGTGATGATAGTCCAGTGATCGTGGTATGTCTGCACTTTCTTCAGTGGTTCGAACATTATGCCCTGGTGTCGTAGTTGGTGTACTTCCACTGGGGTTTGTCGGGTTACCGTTATTCCGAGGCTTATTATCAGTATTAGTTGCATCATTCTGAAAAACAGAGAGAGGTTGTTTAGTTGAACTGCTTTAGCCGATTATTGTGTACACGACGCTTGCGCTTCCCTATTAATATGGTGGTATTAACCGGGCTATTTATGTCTACGACCTTATAAGGACCTAGCCAGTGTTGGACTAGTTTGTTTTTCCGGGCGGCGTTTCGCAGAAGTACTTGATCACCTATATGTATCCTTGTGATGATCCAGAAAAACCCCTCCAACGCTCGCCAAAGATCATCGCACAGAGAGACATCGCCAAGGAGACCAAAAAGGGCCTGGCAGTCACTCCAAAGGAACCAACCAAAAGAAAGAAGAAGCCAGAGAAGGCCAGCAAATGACGTCACTGGGAAGCCACGTTACCAGAGATGGACGCCACACCGAAAAAACCCCCGAAATCCCCGCAAAACCCCCTAAAAAACATCGCCAAATACATTCCCATACAAAAGCGGAATCCCCTATGACGTCACGACGTCAACAAATGCCCGGTTTGTAAACAACCCTGACCTTGGGTAAATTTACAAACAAAAATGAAAATGAAACCTGACTACTCTGGTCAGAAATGCACGCGAACGAGTGACATTTACGCCGAGTCAGCAAAAATTGCTGACCCAGCGGAATCGCGGCGATAACGACCGCCGGTCGGAGAAATGAAACTCGACTCTCTCATGGCCATTCAGGCACCCATCCTCGTCGAGTCAACGAAAACTGCTGACTCAGCGGAAAGGCGGCAATTAGCGGCATCGGGTCGCTGTGACCATGAAGGGAACCTGAAACCAATAACAACAGAATACATGGAATATGGGAATAAGTTGAACGACCATGAAGAGAACATCCAAGCAATTAATTAAATGATTTACACCAACAATTCCCATGGAAATAACGATTGGGAGGAAATTCAGGTGCATCGCTCCAGCACGTGCATCCGTTCACGATGACAATTGCAAGCATGAGACCTGTCGGATCAGCAATATCGATGGGAACCTGTCGATGGGGGGAATCGCCCAATCAGCGTTATTGGTCCTATAAATGGGGCCGAAAAACCAGTAAGCGGGCAGTGAGGAATCCAGCGCACCCAGGAAGAGACCCAGCCGTGACAAGAAGACGTTCCAGCCTCCGAGACGACCAGTGATTCCCGCCTTTAAGACAACAAGTGATTCCAGCCTCCGAGACGACCAGTGATTCCCGCCTTTAAGACAACAAGTGATTCCAGTCTCTGAGACGACCAGTGATTCCAGTCTCCAGGACGACAAGCGATTCCAGCTTTCAAGACAGACGAAGACCAGCTCCAGCGTCAAAGTAAGTAACCACCATCCTCCAAGCCAAAGTCTGAACACGGTTCTAGTAACCTATCGGACCTCGGTTGGACCCATCTGAAAACGGTTCTAGTAACCTATCGGATTGGGCCAGCACGCGCGATTTTGATAACATTTACGTTGGTAGATGTCGGTAACGTCCGCGACTACTCTGCGAGAGGCCTTGAGGGATCCGACCGTGGGACCTAGACCAATAAGTCTAGAGGAATACAGGGCGAGGTAAAAGGGGAGACCTCAGGTGAAGACTCCCTCAGCAATAGAAGCACCGACTCCAAAGTATCGGACTGGGGTCGAGGCCAGGTACAGGAGAGCAGTAGAGGAGGTCAGGCGTCTACTCCTAATTGCGGTGGGCCAGAGAGAGCGTTTGCGGTTGAGTCACGAGTTGCAGCGGCTTCATAACGAGCGGCAGAAGTATAGGAGAGAGAAAAGATCCCGAACTGGCAGCGACAGGGCCAACAATAACAACTCCTGATGTACGACGAATATAGATTAAGTTATAGTCTGTAAGGGACTCTGTATGTAATTAGGCATAGTTTGTAACAAATTCTGTAGGTAATAGGAAATAAACAATCCCACTTGAATGGGCAAACTGTATTTTGGTCTGAACTCTTGTGAACCAATAGTGTGATCCTGTAGTGTACCATCGGCAATCAACAGCATGCATGATTTAACACCACAAAAGAAAAAGTGTTAAACACGTGCATAACAACTGGCGCAGCCGCATTTAAGAACCTACGTTTGAGGCAAAATATAAAAGCATGGTCAAATAGAAAGGCCGTTTGGAAGATTTCAGAAATAGTCTGTTTTAGGTGAATAAACGAAAATCTTTGCCTGCACAAAGATCGGGAAATATAAAAACAATTGTTGATGGTACACAAGGGGAACCTCGAGAAGAGGCAAGAATAAATAATAAGAACCTAAGAAATTTATGTTATAACTTTATGTGTTAATAACCTAAGAGCTTTATTTTGAGAAAAAAGCATGCAAAAAATTGCATAACGATATTGTATAAATGTTATAGTGTAATTGAAACTAGATTGGAATTGTAAATCCCATTTTATAGAGAAACTAATGTAATTGGGTTATAAGGCAGAACTGACATTGTATAACGTTAATTAAGGTACAAATTTATCTGAATTGTAAAATATAAAGTATAGATAGAACCGCATATGTAATTTGGTTGTGAATGTAGCCGGCTGGAAAGAAAAAATATTTAATAAGACAAAAAAGAAAAAAAAAAAAGAAAAAGAACACAGTTAAAAGAAAAAATTAAGTGAAAAAAAAAAAAAAAAAAAAGAAGAGAAAAAAAAGAAAAAATAAAAGGAAAAGAAAAAAGAGAGAAAAAAAAAAAGGAAAAAAAAAATTGTATGGCACAATCCACACCAAAAATACCACTCACTGAATCTGTAAGTAGGTTTATGAGAAGACTTGACGCGTTCTACATTAACAACCCAGACCCTAACTTCCCCGGTATTAGCAACGGGGAGGAAACCACTAACCAAGAAGATCAGCCAAATCAAGACGAAGAGGAATCGAACAACGAACTAGCCGCTAGCCAGGAGGACCAAGTAGGTCAAGACGAGGAGACGTCGCACCACGAACCGGAGTCACCAAAAACGCCGGAGCCAGAACAGGGTGACGAACCCGAAAGCCGCGATTATAGCGAAGCAGTTACTCCAGAGGAGGAATTTCAACCTGACGGAGTAGGACACCAGCACAAGCAAACAAAGGATCAAGGAGAAATAACAAACGAAGCCCATCTAAGACCCGAGATAGTAGAGCTCAGGGGTGGGAGATACTACCTCAGGACATTTTCCGACCCGGGAAGCTATAACTGTGAACGGAACGGCCCAAAACCAACAGAACAACAAAAAGTACAACCAACAACGAGTAAGGAAACCACGAAAGATAAAGACAAAAAAATGGCTAACGTGGAACTAGTGAATAACATTCTGTACAATAATGTACCAATCCTGATTGGAGAGGATAGCCCGCGTAAACAAAGCGAGATAAATGAGTTTATTAACTGCGCTAGACTAGGCTACGAGACTCTCACGGAAGTACAGGACAAGGTGTTGTTCACCAGGTTGTTGCCGACACGCCTGAGAGGACGAGCTTTAGAGGCAGTACAGGCAGGAGTATGTGACACGCTGGAAAATATTTTCTCCACGTTAAGAACCAGTTTACTCCAAGGCACCTCCTACATTACTCTAAACACCCAATTGCGGAATGTCCAGCAACTACCCACAGAAACACTACTGGGGTACTATAACCGAGTAAAAGGGTTAATAGATGCCTGCAAGACCGCGGCAGAAGTTCAGTATGCTAACGGCGGAGATGGTCTGAGGACCGAAATAGAAGAAGTTGGGGTGCACTGTTTTAAAATGGGTGTACTAGATTCCAACTACAAGTTCTACTTGTTACAAGATGTGGAAAACACACTAGAGGCCCTAGGATCGAAAGTCAGAAGGTTGGAGCAAACCGAGCAATGCATGCGACAGCCACCGCACATCGCGGCCAGCACAATGGTGCAAAACTTTCAGGTGCCTGGACCCAACCTGTACATGGGGCATAGCAACACGCAACTCTACTCTCAACAAATTGAGGGGAACACACGGCCACCACAAAGAGATGACCACGGCACTTACAATAGAAATGGGGGTCAACAATATCAACCACCGCGCAGAGGTAACCAGCAAAACTCCTATAACAACTATAGGAACAGAAACCAGAACACATCACGGAATAGACCAGAGCGGCGTCAAATAAGATGCCATTTTTGTAATAAGATGGGACACGTGATGGCAGAGTGCCGTACAAAGCAGATGACACCTTTCTGCACGGCATGTAGAACGTATGGGCATAGTACGCAGAATTGCAACAATAACCGCCAACGGAATCAAACGAGTCAATCCAACGAGTACAGGCAACGCCAAGTAAACCACACCACTGTGACACCTGCACCGGACCAGTGCAATTTTTGCCTGCAGAACGGACACATAGAAAGTATGTGTTTCCTTAAGGGAAGGTGGGAACGCCTGCAACTAGAAGAGCAGGCGCGAACAAATACTTCGGAAAACTGCGAAGGGACGACCGAACACACCGCGCGTCGTCACTAGAAGAAGATGAAAAAAGGTGTGACCAGTACCCTAACATCCCAATAGTGAGCTTACCTCTGGATTTCACTAGAAATAGAAAAAATAAATTCATAATAGACACGGGGGCAGAAATAAGCCTGATAAAGGAAGAGGAAATCAGGAAGGACAAAGAAGAATTAATAAATAAGAAAGAAATTATCACGATAAACACCATTTCTGGGGAGGTATCATCAGAAGGTACCATAATGGGACAAGTTGAACTAGATCAACCCTATCCATGTAAGTTTCACCTGATAAACTCACTAAATCACACCAACATAACTGGTATACTGACAAAAAGACTGACATTTACGTCCAAAACTGGCAAGGAAAGAACAACTATAAAGTTTGAAGAGAATTGTAACCATGGTGAAACAGGGACATGCTTTGTCGACGTGATAGCAACGGACGGGAGAAAAACTAAAAGAGACACCCGAGAAACTCACAGTAAGGAACCAGTATCTGTGGGGTGGGGTGACAACCTCGATCTCCTGGAGAACTGTCGCGAGGAGGCACACACCAGCCCACAATGGCGAACCGAAACGACAACCATCAACGACTGTGGGAATAACCCTGATCTACGTATTGACGAGGGGGTAGAATCACCAACGGAGGAGGTAATGGAAGATCTAGCACAACTCTTTGAAGCAGGCACTCAGGACGGAAGTCCGGAAACCGTGCGTGCCGGGAAGAGTAAGGATAAGTCCGATCCTGCCCAAGACCATTCTCGAAATTATGAAGACCCTGGGGACAGAAGCCCCGACGAAGAAATAACGACCACGGAGCCCATCGATGTCACAGTACCTGCCAGATGCGTTAAATTCATTAAAGCAATAACCTATGCCCGGGGACAGCAGTTGACCGAAGGAGAAGAAGTACTACCAGGAGTATACGTGAGCAACGCACTGGTCCAACCTAAAGATAGAGAAATAGTGATAAGCATAATGAACATTAATAACGAAAAACTGGAAATTAAGAATTTAAAATTAAAACTGAGGAGGTACAGTAAGGATATAGACCATGTGAGCGAGGCAGAAAATATAACACAACCACAGGTATATTGCAGTGTAGTAAGTAACGAGGAGCCGGGGAAAAGGGAGATGCAGATTAAAAAGCTAGTCAACATGGACGCCAATCTGAACGCGGAGGAAAAAAGGGAAATGAATAAAATAATCACAGAGTTTCAGGACGTATTCCACCTGCCAGGAGAAAAACTGGGACACACAGCTACGGTGCAGCACGAGATAAGGATAAAACAAGACCAACAGCCAATCAAGTGCAAAATGTACCGACTGCCTGAAACGCACAGGAACGTCATAACAGAAGAGATAAACAGACTATTGGACGAAGACATAGTCGAGCCAAGCTGGAGCCAGTGGAATGCAGCCCTGCTAGTAGTTCGTATACCTGGACGACATCGTAATATATGGTAGAAATTTAACCGATCATCAGACAAAGCTACGAGTAATATTAGAACGACTAAGGGAACACCAGTTGAGACTAAACGCAGAAAAATGTAACTTCCTGAAAAGGGAAATCATATATTTAGGGCATAAGTGCACCACAGAAGGAGTGGCACCAGTGTTGTGATATATTTTTAAGTTCTACACTTCTTTACCACAACAGGGAACAAGGAGTGCTGTTTCGAGTTCACTTGTACCCTTTAAATAAAACACGGGGTCGTTCACTAATGAATTCTACTTTATTAACTGTCTCTTAATAATAGCGTTAAGTTACAATTGCTTCTTACAATAGACCCTATAGTTTTGATAATTCACACTTTTGTATATTATTTAGGATTTCGACGATTTAAAATATTTCTTTAAGATTCTGTTGTTTCACTAAAGTTATCTATGATTTCGGCGATTCACAATATTGATTTTATATTTTGTTGTTACACTAAAGTTATTTACGATTTCGGCGATTCACAATATTTATTTTATATTTTGTTGTTACACTAAAGTTATCTATGATTTCGGCGATTCACAATATTGATTTTATATTTTGTTGTTACACTAAAGTTATTTACGATTTCGGCGATTTACAATATTTATTTTGTATTTTGTTGTTACACTAAAGTTATTTACGATTTCGGCGATTCACAATATTTATTTTATATTTTGTTGTTACACTAAAGTTATTTATGATTTCGGCGATTTACAATATTTATTTTGTATTTTGTTGTTACACTAGAGTTATCTATGATTTCTGAGATTTACGATATTTATTCAAGTATGATTTATGGTTAAGACGATGTCGTTCTGTGCGAGGAGGAACGGAAATTTCGGATGATCAATACCAACAAGTTTCGCGACTGACTCGAGAGTGTCGTAGACCGGAGTTGACTCTCGTGTAGTAGACTGTAGTGGACTCTCGTGTATTAGACTGTAGTGGATTCTCGTGTATTAGACTGTAGTGGACTCTCGTGTATTAGACTGTAGTGGACTCTCGTGTATTAGACTGCAGTGGACTCTCGTGTATTAGACTGCCTTGACAGGATTCTTGCCCCGGTTTTTATCCGTTTTCCGATCGCGATCTGCATTACCGATAGGCATTCGATTGCCCAATCGGCTTGCGATGCGACGATCGGAAATGGCAGGCGTCACCACGCTAATCAAAGGGGCGTTGCTGTTTGTTTAGGTGCCAAACAGGCGTGTGTGTCGTAAATCTTTGTCGAGAAGAAGCAAGGTTTCCAATTACGATAATTTTCCAGAATATTACTCTGTAGGGTCATAAAGAGAAATAAAGAGAAATGCACTTGTCGTGCTATCATAAATTTGCCGAGAAGCGGCGAGGCTCTAATTACCCCTAATTCCAAACGGTCGTAAAAAGAAAAAGGGACTTGCACTTGAGACGTTGTAGCAGCAAAAAAAAAGGTAAGAATGAAGAGAAATTCGAAAGGGACAAGTGGTTCGGGTACTTTATGGCTCTGTGGTCGACGGTTTGTCGCTAGCATAGGGTGAGGGTGTTAGGGTAAAAAGGACCTACCTGAAGGCGTGAGGGTGTTAGGGTAAAAAGGACCTACCTGAAGGCGAAGATAAGACAGGGGTGGTGACCATATGTTGGTTAAGGAATATTCTTAGTTGGATTTATTTAGTCGCGTGAGAATATTCCTAATTGGATTTGTATTTATTCGCGGTTTATTGCATTCATATTTATTCGCGTTTTTGTCATAACATTTCCCTTCCCCCTGGGAAAAAATTTTCTTCCGGAAAATTTTTCCAGTGTCCGTTTTTTGATACTCTTGAAATATGTATGGATTTCTTTACTCCTCTTCGCATCAGTAACGATAGTTTTACATCTAGTTCTTAAGCTCTATTCTTAATGTTACAGCATTGTTTTCCTTAAATTAGAACAGACCAATGGTTTGTTTACAGTTTATGATTTATCAATGATTTTGTTTAAAAGTTCAATTGATTTCTTACATATTTCAATGATTTATAAAATTTTACTATTACTAGTTTGTACAGGTAATTTCCCTAAATTTGTATTGCGTGAGGGTTTTCATATATATATATATTTATATTATTTTTTTTTTCTTTCTCTTTCTCCTTTTTTTTTTTTTGACTTGTTTAACTTTGTATTAGCTGGAGGGGAACTGGTTGGTTAGGATGGGAGGGAAGTATAGTTTTAGATTGTTATTATGTACGCGCCTGTACTTGTTTCGGATTTTGACGGTGCTGTTTTCTTTAGAGTTTATATCGGTGATGGTATATGGGCCGTTCCATAAGGGGGAGAATTTATTTACTTTCACTGGATTTCTTAGGAGGACTTGGTCTCCTACTTTAAAATGTTTTTCTTTAGTGCCTTTATCGTAATATGCTTTGGATATCCGTTTTTGCTTTTGGGCTAGTTCTTTAGCCATTTGGTATCCTATTTGCAGACGGGCTTTTAACTCATTGGAATAGTCATCGTAGTTATAGCAAGTGGAAGGGGTACTTTGAAGTTGACTGGGGATGACGGCTGGGAATCCGTATAGTAACTCGAAAGGGGTATAGTTGGTGCTTGTATGGGGTGTCGTATTATAGACAAACATAGCATAAGGTGTCCAAGCATCCCAGGATTGTGCGTCTTTGTCCACATATGCTCTTAAATACTCAGTTAGGGTTCTGTGACTTCTTTCGAGGGCACCGTTGGTTTGGGGGTGGTAGGGGGTTGTAGCTAATCTCTTAATCTTTAATAGTTTGGAAACTTCGTTGAACATTCCTGCGATAAGATTTGCACCTTGATCGGTAAGAAGACTTTCAGGTATTCCGTGCTTGCATATAATTCGGGTAACAAATGCTTCCGCTAGTGTGCTTGACTCTACGTTGTGGATAGGGATTGCATCTGAAAATTTTGTGAGGTCGTCTTGAAAGGTTAATAGGTATCGGTTGCCATTATACGAGGTAGGTAAGGGTCCTACTATATCTAGATACACCTTTTCGAAGGGTTTGTTGGAAGTATGGGGAATCCTCATTGGGATTTTGGGGTTTTTTGATACCTTATTTTTTTGACATATTTCGCAGGTTTTTATGAACGTGGTGATATCGTTGATCATTCCTTTCCATCTAAATTGCTTTTGGATTCGTTTGATGGTGCGTGATACACCTTGGTGTCCACCAGTGGGGAGTATATGGAAATCGTTGAGTATTTGTTGAACTTCTTGTTTGGTTTTTGGGGTTTCTGTTTGTCCTAAGTAAAGATTTATAGTCACTTTTCTGGATTTTGTGATATTTTGGATAGCGTTTCTTATAGTTAACTTGTCCTTTATGCTGTTGATTGGGGTTGATAAGTGGATTTCTTTTAGATTCAGGTGCTCGACTTGCTCCAGAATTTTTGTTAGAGTTTCCTCCAGATTAGCTAGGTCTGATGTGGAGCGTACGGGGAGCCTTATTTTGTAAACGTGATATGTGCTTCCGCCTTTGCAGGGAAACTTTTCGAATGCGCTGAAATTGCTATTCTGGTTGCCTAATTTGGTTTTCAGCTTGTTTTCCAGGGTGCTTCCCTGTATGGGGATTATGAAAAATTTGTGGTCGAGATTTTTATCAATAAGGGAATCATTTTTTTCTAAAATATCAATATCTTTTTTGGTAGAGTCGCCCATTCTAGTAGGTACGATTTCATTGATTTCGGGAGTTTGATTTAGGAGTTTGGTTTGGCTTCTCGTTACCACGTTTATATTTGCATCTTGGTCTATGGTTATGGATCCTGGCTTTGATTTTGTTTTTGGATTAGAGTTTGTTTCTAGTTCACCCGGGTTTTCCGGATTTGATCTTGGATTCTGTGAATTTTCGCTTATATTTTCTGATTTAGATTTCGGATTTTGTAGATTTTCGTTTATATTTGATTTAGAGTTTTCTGGATTTGATCTTGGATTCTGTGAATTTTCGCTTATATTTTCCGATTTAGATTTCGGATTTTGTAGATTTTCGTTTATATTTGATTTAGAGTTTTCTGGATTTGATCTTGGATTCTGTGAATTTTCGTTTATATTTTCTGATTTAGATTTCGGATTTTGTAGATTTTCGTTTATATTAGATTTAGAGTTTTCTGGATTTGATTTTGGATTCTGTGAATTCTCGTTTGTATTTCTATCATCTATTTCTTCATGGACCGAAGTCCCGTTGACCGAAGTCTGAGTGACCGAAGTCTGATTTGTCGTGTGCAAATCCATAGGTGGAAGTTTTCTTTCCATATCATTTTCTTCAGGTTCGGTTCCCTCCGCAGGTATGGCACGGCTAAGTGCATCAGCGTTTGAGTTTAATCGACCTGGTTTATGCACGACCTTATAGTCGTATTCCTCTAGTCTGATTCTCCATCTCATTAACCTAGAAGACGGGTTCTTAAGGTTCATTACCCATACTAGGGGTTTGTGATCGGTGACTACCGTAAATCTTCTTCCATACACATATGGTCGGAACTGTTCCACTCCGTAGACGATCGCTAGAAGCTCCTTTTCGATTGTGGAATATCTAGTTTCCGCTCCATTTAATGCTCGGCTGGCATAGGCGATAGGTCTGTCGCACAGTTCACTGTTTTGCGAGAGTACCGCTCCAATGGCGAGATTACTTGCGTCCGTGGTCACAAAAAATTCTTGGTTGAAATCCGGGTATGCTAAAATTGGGGCTTGGATTAGCCTGTTTCTTAATTCACAAAAAGCCTCTTCACATACGGCGTCGAATTTGAAGGGTATATTTTTCTTCAATAATTCTGTCAAAGGTTTGGCTACTTTTGAGAAATCCGGAATAAATCTTCTATAGTATCCCACAAATCCAAGGAATGACCTTATGTCTTTTACCTCTTTAGGACGCGGATATGTTCTCACACTTTGTATTTTGGCTGGGTCAGGCTTAACTCCATTGTCGGTTATGAGGTGGCCCAGATACATTATTTCTTTTCTCAAGAAGTGACATTTTTCCGGTTGCAATTTTAGATTATATTGTCTCAGTTTTTCAAATATGACTATCAGCCTGTCATTGTGTTGTCTCAAATCATATCCATGAATGACAATGTCATCCATGTAGATAAAACAATGGATTCCTTGGAGACCTGTCAGGATGTTGTTCATTGTTCTTTGAAAGGTTGCAGGAGCACCTTTTAAACCAAATGGCATACGAGTATACTCGTAGTGGCCATAAGGAGTGCTAAATGCGGTCTTTTCCCCGTCTTTAGTGTCCATTCTGATTTGATGGAATCCACTAGCGAGGTCGAGTGTGGTGAAATATTTAGATTTACCCAACTGATCTAGTATATCCGTAATATTAGGTAGTGGGTATGCATCGCCGATTGAGACTTCATTCAGTTTTCGGAAGTCCACTACTAATCTCCATCTCTTGTTACCATTTTCATCCGCCTTTTTAGGAACCAACAATAGTGGTGAATTCCACGGACTATTAGAAGGTTTGATAATGTCATTTTGTAACAGATCTTGGACTTGTCGATCGATTTCCTTTCGATTCGACTCCGGCAATCTGTATGGCTTAGTATAAATTGGGGGTTGGTCCTGAGCTACCAGAATCTTGTGGGTGGCGGCATTTGTAAATGTTAGATGGTCTCCTTCGATGAAGAATAGGTCGTTAAATTTTCGACAGATTTCTCTTAGGCTTTCTGCCTCTTCGGGGTTGCAGTGATCCATCTTGATTAATTCATTCAGTTGCTTGATTCTGTGTTTTGTTGGATCCCGTTCGTAATCCGGAATTACCACATCGAATTCTTCAAGATTTTGATAATCTAGATTAATGGTGTCCTTATTAATGACGACTTCCTCCTCATTATTGTTGAGGAGCAGGACTTGAACTGTTCCTTCGCTGGGTGTAGCGATAGAGTTACCAATCATAACACCGGTTCGGATTTCCTTACTTTTGGATACTATCTCGCCTTTGGATGGAGCGGGTATGGAAACCACGACTTCCGAACGAGCAGGGAGGGTGAGATAGTTACTGGTTTTTCCTTTATCTTTACTAGGTGTCTCGACTATTATCGGCGGAGTTATTTCTGTTGGTTGTGTGTTTGGTTTTTGTGTACCGATTTTATTTTGTGTTTCGATGTCGGAATTTGTTTCTAACGTGACAAGCTGGCGTTTGTAATCAATGCATGCGTTAGTTTTCAATAAGAAATCGTGTCCTAGTAGGCCACCGTATTTTAGTGTAGTTTCTTTTTCTATTATCTGGAAGGAGTGTTTAATTTCCACGTTGTCTTTTAACGTAAGTATTCCTTGAATCGATCCTTTAGTGGAAGTAGAATTGGAGAATAGGGTGTTGACTTGAAATGTGTTATTTTTATTATATTTTGAGTTGGTTCTAAGTATATCCTCTTTAAGTAAACTGATTTCAGCTCCCGTATCGACAATGAACTCAACTAGGGATTCTTTACTTATATCCAGTGGGAGGGCTAAGGTGAGGATATTTGGGGTGACTCCAATTGGTATACTTAGTGGTGTACGTCGGCTTGGACAGTTTGTAGCGAAGGTTGGCCGACATTCGTCCTTCGCACTTGAGAGTTTCCCGGCTGGAAATTTCTCGTATTCTCTGTTTCTTGGGGTGTGTTGGGATTGTCAAAAGTTTGGGGCTGGTTGGCCCGAGAGTTGTTATATATTCTTCTACGGCATTCTTCAATGACATGCCCCGATTTCTTGCAGTACCGACATATTGGCCGGGATGTATCATTATTAGTGTGTGCTAGAAAATTGTTGGCTGGTCTCCGTGGAGGATTCTGAAATTGGACAGGGCGATTTCCTTGGGTACATTGGGGTGATAAATGTCCGATCTTTCCACATTTATAGCAAGTGGGCCGGGTATGGGGTGGTTGCTGCGCTCCCGGTTGTGGAATGTTTTTACCCACTTCTTCTCTGGGGGGCATAAAAGAGGATCGTGTCTCTATTCGAGTGGCATGATCCATGATATAGTTGGTCAATGGACCCAACTTCTTTTCCTGGAATACTTTTGCCAGCATTTGCAATTGGCTATTAGAGATTCCGTCCTCAAAGGCTCTTACTGCCTGACGTTCGTTGTCGCTGAGGAGGGAGGACAACAAGATTTCGTCGTCAGTATAGGATTTGGTTGCTTCGTTGAGTAATGATAAGGTGGAGGTGATTCTTTGTACATATTCCTTTGTACTCTCATTGGGTTTTTGTCGTGCTTGGCTAAGCTGTGTTTGGAGGTTAGAACGAGAAATTCTGTTTTCAAATTTGCTACAAAGAGCTGCCTTTAATTCAGGCCAAGATTGGATGGTATTATATTTTAGTACGTCGTACGCACTACCAGATAATTTGCTTCTGATGACACCCATAAATATTTTATGTTCGCTTTCGCTGCGAATTGTTTCGTAGATGTCGTTTGAGCAAGATAAGAATTTATGTAAGTCTCTGGAATTTCCCTGGAATTCGGGTATCAAATGTCGTGCAATATTTAGCGCAAATTTCCGATCATTTACTGAGGGAAGTGAGGGGGACTCTTTCCGTGCCTCTTCATCTGTATATTGAATTAGCAATTCTGTGGCCCTGTAATATTCAGTTTCCGTTGTTTCGAATAGGTTTAGGTATTCCAGATTGTGGTCGAAGTTTTGGATGATGTTCAAATGGGTTTGTTTGAAGGATTCCCAATATTCGTTTAGTATTTTTATTTTCTGTGCCGCTACGGATTTGTTTACCCCGACTAAATTAGGGGATTCTATTTCTTTAGTTACGCGGGTGAGGAGTCTGCTTTGCTCCCTTTGGAGCCTAATAAGTCTTTCCATATTATTAGGAAGTGTGCTAAGTATTGCGTCATTCATATTTACTGATGACGTCTCGTTCTGGGGTTCGATTGGTACTTCCTCGGTGTCAGGCATATTTATTTGTGATAAGGAATCCAGGATTGCCGTCCTGAGTTTAGTGATTCGCGTAATGGTGCTTCCGTAACACCTTGATCTGAAGTACTCGTGAGCAGGGTCGAATTTAGGATGAGTTTTAATTTTTATATGGTTGTCTTGGAAATGCTTTTGGAGTTTTGCTATGGATTTTAGAGCTATATTTAGCGATTTCTTAGTAGGATTGTCTCTTACTTCTTTAGAGATTCTTTTTATGTCTAAACAGATCTTGTTTTGGGTATTATTTAGAGAGGTATAACCCCTTTCAGTCATGATAGAGTTTGAGGGAGTGTCAATCACGAGTTGCTTTTATTCGTGGTATAATGAGATCAGATAAAATAGGCCTATTGGCATGCCGTATGCGAGTTTGAGTATAGAATATATGATGGCTAAGACAATTAAGATCAGGAGAGGGTTATATCCACAGCATAAGAGGAACGTGATTAGGAATAGTCGTCTCATAACAAGAGGTGTGATTATTACTTAATTTATTATTGTTATAAAGGAAAATTTCAATATAAGTTCAGCATTCTGCCGAATGTGGGGTTTTCTTCATGTGTGGGTTCTACGTTAGTTCTTCGAGAGGGTATAACCAACCAGTAAGCAAGGAGGGAGAAATATACTAAGGCTAGGATTATTAAGATAACTACGGTGAGGGTGAATTCGAGGGTAAGGTTTTCCATTTGTAGGGGTTGTGAAGGGAGATGGCGTTTATTTATTTATTAACTGTTTCTGGTTCAGTTTCAGGTAGACACAACAATAAGTAGTAGGCTAGGGTACAACGCTTGCTATATGAATTGAAAAATTCAGGACGAATTATGCAATCAATGTTGCATTCGATCTTGAGTGATCTAACACAGGTCCAAAGGGCGTCCGCGAAGTTTTCTTGTTCTTCAACGGGGAGAGATTCGACTAAAGCCCCTACTCTTTGAGCTAAAACGAATTTATCGTCGTTATTGAGGGAGAAGTTGTCCATTAATTTGAGGGATTCCGCGGTTCTGCTAATAATAGCAGTTGGTAATAGGCTAACGTGCTTTGTCCTCCGTAGGACGTAAAAAATTCTGGGGGAAGTTCGACTTTTGGGGGAAGTTGAATGTTCAGAGTTTCTAGACACTGTTGAAGGGCGGTCGTGGTTTCGACTTGTTCGTGTTGAGGTAGATTAGCTACTTGTCTACCTACGCGTCTCGCGATACTTAATCGTTCCTCGTTAGTGAGGAATGTGTTTTCCATGGACGGAAATTAAAACGATGAGAGGAGATTTGACCCAAAAAGGAAAAGGAAAAAGGAAATATTCCTCAAAAACAAAAGAATTCAAAGGAAAAGAAAAAGATTAGGGGATTTCGTAATCGCTCAAAGATTAAGAGAATTTCGCTATTAAAGATTTGCGATTGTTTTAGATAATAAATTAAGGAAGTTCCTATCCCACGCAATACAATTACAAATTTATGACAATTTATATATATATAAAATTTTCCGCTAGTTCTTATTCTAGAAATGGGTATCTTGTGTGCAAAAAAAAAATGTCCTGACCTTATCCGGAACTCCAGCGTTGGGGTTTGATTTCTCGTACCTTGAAGAAACCCTCGTTGGAGCAATTCTGGCTCATTGATGTTCTGCTTGGTTTTATTATTTGGTTTTATATTACGTCTCCTCAGCCCTGCACGACAGGGAGACTAGCGCATTCTTCTAATAATGCAGCTAATCGGCAATGCTAGCCGTTTTTAGATTATTATTTGTATTAATTTCACTTGTAAAGAGATTTTTTTTTTTTTTTGTAGTTTATTTCACTGTATTGTCACCTTTCTATTGAATAGTTTATTTCACTGTATTGTTACCTTTCTATTAAATAGTTTATTTCACCAGTCTGATAGAATTTAGTTTCACTTCCGTATATATATATTTATATTTTATAACTATTACTTATATTTGTTTTTTTTTTTTCACTTGGGACTGATTTATCTTATCCCACCGCTGCCACCATTTATTTTTGTTGTGATATATTTTTAAGTTCTACACTTCTTTACCACAACAGGGAACAAGGAGTGCTGTTTCGAGTTCACTTGTACCCTTTAAATAAAACACGGGGTCGTTCACTAATGAATTCTACTTTATTAACTGTCTCTTAATAATAGCGTTAAGTTACAATTGCTTCTTACAATAGACCCTATAGTTTTGATAATTCACACTTTTGTATATTATTTAGGATTTCGACGATTTAAAATATTTCTTTAAGATTCTGTTGTTTCACTAAAGTTATCTATGATTTCGGCGATTCACAATATTGATTTTATATTTTGTTGTTACACTAAAGTTATTTACGATTTCGGCGATTCACAATATTTATTTTATATTTTGTTGTTACACTAAAGTTATCTATGATTTCGGCGATTCACAATATTGATTTTATATTTTGTTGTTACACTAAAGTTATTTACGATTTCGGCGATTTACAATATTTATTTTGTATTTTGTTGTTACACTAAAGTTATTTACGATTTCGGCGATTCACAATATTTATTTTATATTTTGTTGTTACACTAAAGTTATTTATGATTTCGGCGATTTACAATATTTATTTTGTATTTTGTTGTTACACTAGAGTTATCTATGATTTCTGAGATTTACGATATTTATTCAAGTATGATTTATGGTTAAGACGATGTCGTTCTGTGCGAGGAGGAACGGAAATTTCGGATGATCAATACCAACAAGTTTCGCGACTGACTCGAGAGTGTCGTAGACCGGAGTTGACTCTCGTGTAGTAGACTGTAGTGGACTCTCGTGTATTAGACTGTAGTGGACTCTCGTGTATTAGACTGTAGTGGACTCTCGTGTATTAGACTGTAGTGGACTCTCGTGTATTAGACTGCAGTGGACTCTCGTGTATTAGACTGCCTTGACAGGATTCTTGCCCCGGTTTTTATCCGTTTTCCGATCGCGATCTGCATTACCGATAGGCATTCGATTGCCCAATCGGCTTGCGATGCGACGATCGGAAATGGCAGGCGTCACCACGCTAATCAAAGGGGCGTTGCTGTTTGTTTAGGTGCCAAACAGGCGTGTGTGTCGTAAATCTTTGTCGAGAAGAAGCAAGGTTTCCAATTACGATAATTTTCCAGAATATTACTCTGTAGAGTCATAAAGAGAAATAAAGAGAAATGCACTTGTCGTGCTATCATAAATTTGCCGAGAAGCGGCGAGGCTCTAATTACCCCTAATTCCAAACGGTCGTAAAAAGAAAAAGGGACTTGCACTTGAGACGTTGTAGCAGCAAAAAAAAAGATAAGAATGAAGAGAAATTCGAAAGGGACAAGTGGTTCGGGTACTTTATGGCTCTGTGGTCGACGGTTTGTCGCTAGCATAGGGTGAGGGTGTTAGGGTAAAAAGGACCTACCTGAAGGCGTGAGGGTGTTAGGGTAAAAAGGACCTACCTGAAGGCGAAGATAAGACAGGGGTGGTGACCATATGTTGGTTAAGGAATATTCTTTGTTGGATTTATTTAGTCGCGTGAGAATATTCCTAATTGGATTTGTATTTATTCGCGGTTTATTGCATTCATATTTATTCGCGTTTTTGTCATAACACCAGACCCGAGCTTAGTAGAAAGCGTTAGAGAATACCCAACACCCAAGACCATCCGACAAGTGCAGTCTTTCTTGGGACTAGCGAATTATTACAGGAAATTCATATCAGACTTCTCCAAAATAGCGTCCCCCATTAACAACCTTTTGAAAAAAGACGTGAAGTTTAAGTGGGACGAGAATTGTGCAAAGGCATTCAGCACTCTCAAAGAGAAACTAATAAACCCACCGGTACTAAGGTACCCAAACTTCAAGGAACCCTTCAAATTATATACCGATGCAAGTGGAGAAGCTCTAGGGGCAGTGCTAGCACAGGGACAACCCCCAGAAGAGAAGCCCATCGCCTACGCTAGTCGTACATTGAATGCTGCAGAAAAAAACTACTCAACAATCGAGCGGGAGCTCCTGGCCATAGTCTGGGCAGTGAAGAACTTCAGGTGTTATTTATACGGAAGACCTTTTAAAGTATTCACGGATCACAAGCCACTAAGAGGTGCTATAAGGATCAAAGACCCCACAAGCAGAATACTCCGCCTATGGCACAAACTCTCCGACTATACGTTCGAGATAGAGTACAAAGAGGGGAGGAAAAACAACAATGCCGACGCCCTAAGTAGAATCCCCTACGAAGTTATGGTGACCACCCGCAAGCAAGCAAGGGAGCAACAAGAAAAAACCGAAGAAACGCAACCAAAAACCCCCTCGGAGGATAAAAACGACGAACGTGAGGTACAGGGTAATACCCCTGAGCTAGAGAATCCACAGATAAGAGTCCTAACAGACCCCCAGGAGATCGAAATCATCCTACGTGATTGTCACGACGCCCCTCTGGGAGGCCACCAGGGTGTATTCAAAACATTCCAACGATTGAAAAGAGAATTCACCTGGAAAGGGATGATAGGAGATATACGGAAATATATTAAGAGGTGCAAGAAATGCCAATTGAATAAACTAAGCAGGGAACATAAAGAACCCATGATGATAACGGACACCGCAATACTTCCATTCGACAAGGTATATATGGACCTTGTGGGACCATTACCCGAGACTATACGAAGAAACAAATACATCCTGAGTTTTGAGGATGATCTCACACGATTCATGGACGTAGTACCCCTACCCAACATGGAGGCTAAGACGGTAGCCCAAGCGTTCGTAGACGAAATTATAAGTCGCTACAGGATACCCAAGAAGTTGATAACAGACCAAGGAGCGAATTTCACTTCAGAAATGTTTAGAGAAGTCTGTAAATTATTTAAAATTCAGAAACTCGAGACTACGCCGTACCACCCCCAATCCAACGGAGCGTTGGAGAGGTCGCACAAACCGCTGATCGATTATTTAAGAAACTTTGTCGACGACAACCAATCAAATTGGGACGAACACCTGCGAGCGGCGATGTTCGTCAGAAACAATACCATGCACTCAACCACGAAATTAACCCCAATGGACTGTTTATATGGGTTCTCCGCTCCCCTGCCCAACAACTTAAAAAAGGCCCCACAACCAGTCTACGATCATGAAAATTATTACCTCCAGTTGCGGAATAAACTACAACGGGCATATCAGACTGCTCGAACTAATTTGGAAGAGGGAAAACTCATATCGAAAGAATACTACGACCGAAAAATAAACCCCGTAAAAATCCATGTAGGTGACCAGGTACTCCTCCGAAATGCGGCACGGAAAAACAAACTTATTCAGCATTGGCTAGGACCTTATAAAGTGGTAGCCGTGAATAGCCCGGTTAACAGTACCATTTTGATAAGAAACCGGAAACGGCGCGTCCACAACAATCGGTTGAAATTATTCAACTAAAACCCATACCCTTGTCTTTCCAGAATGGTACCTACATCTATAATAGTCCTAATGGTGGTAGCCCTAACCCAGCAAACACCGGTGGAAATACATCCAATAAAGAATCATGGAGTGCTGTTCGAGCCCCTAAGGAAGGTGCAGACATACCACGACCACTGGATTATCATTACACGCCTACCTAGACCAACGTGGGAGCCACATTTAAATTACATCAATGACTGTGAGGCAGCCATAAATCAACTCTGCACCGACACCAGTAGCCTGGCAGGAGAAGGAAATTGTCACCATTGGCAGGGAGAAATAAAAAGACAGGTGGCGCAGATAAAGGACCTAATAAGTAAAACCAGCTCCTCGTTACCGTCGCGAAGTCGCGCAAAAAGGGGACTACTGAACCTGGGAGGCAAGATTATGAAAACCGTATTCGGAACAATGGACAGTGAAGATTCGAAAGATATCCATCAAAAACTGAGGGAATTAGAAGAGGATACTCAAACTAATTTGGACCTGGCCAAGAAACAGGTCACGATAATGAAGACTACGTTGAAGGCCATGAGCGACACCAACAATGAAATGGCCGGACGACACAACAAGCTGGTGCAACGAGTAGAGGACCTTAGAGTAAAAATGAGCGAAATAGCCAACCACTCGGACCAACTCCGGAAAATCCATATAAGATTGGATCTCAACGAACTAACGATATTTATGCTAGGAGAGTTACAACAGATCTATTTAGAAATCACGGACCTGTTCATAGCACTAGAAGCCCTAAACAGAAGGGAATTAAGTCCCTTACTGGTACCAACAAAGCAGATCCTAGAGGTTTACACTAACGCCTCTGAGAAATATAACGGAAGAAAAACCACCATGGACCCCATTACCTTACAAAGGATAGCAACAGTAGACTACGAAGGTGGCCAAAAAGGAACGTTGATTCAAATACAAATACCCCTATTAGAAGAACAACCATACACCCTAAACAGGATCTACACCACTCCGATTGAAACGGGTCACGACTCCTACTATGTCTACGACATAGAGAGTACATATTTTTTAAACACCAGTCGATCGCAACACAATTTCGGTTTAACAGAGCTGAATTACCGAATTCAATGCACCCATGTTAACGGTACGTACAGCATCTGCCAACACGGGGACCCATTGCTAACAAAACCTACACGCACGGACTGCATATCGGCACTGTTCAAAGCAACAGACCAGGCTCCGGTCAGCTGCCGAATACGAATATTGGCGAACGTGAGACCAATAATAACGCCCATGCACCAGGACAACGCTTGGTTATATTGGGTCCTAAAACCAACCCCACTAATAAGCCAATGCGAAAATACTGAACTAACCTACCAATTGACTGGTCTAGGGATAATAGAGTTAAAAGGGAAGTGCATATACCATCTAGCCGAGTACACCCTTCCTTATAAAGTGAATGAGAGACAGCCCTTACACATACATCAGGCAGAAAATATACCGCCACCTAAAATCGACTTCGCAAAATATAAAATACCGTTAGAAATTACGGAAAGACAAAAAGAAAACCTAGAGATACTGCACCCGATCGCCCTCAGTGAGCACTACAAGGAGTATAGCGAGACGATAGAAGCCCTGGACACCCAGATCAAGGAAACCGAAAAAGCACGTCGTAGTAGAATCCAGCTACACACCACGACAGGTCTATCAGCAGGATTAGTGATAACAATGGTCATCGCGATTACAGTATGGATCTGTAAAACAAGAATCTCACAGCCAGCGCAACCCTCACGACTAAAGCCGCAACGAGAACCACGAGTTCAGTTCGTGTCAATGCCAATCACAATCCCGAGGAGGGATCAGATAATCAACACCCGAGAAACCCCCGCTACGGTCAAAGAAACCCCTACTACGGCTCGAGAAACCCACCTAGACCTAGGCACCTTCAGAAGCCTAAAAACTAGCAAATAAGTGAAAAAAAAAAAAAAAAAAAACAAAAAAAAAAAAGAATATACTAAGTAATAGACAATAATAATAATACTAATAACAATAACAATAAATAAAAATACCCAGAGAGAAGAATAACAATACCAAACCATTACAATTACCAGATACAAAGATGTCCGCCCCAGCACGAAAGGTGGACGATTCGGAAGCCAGAGTAACTACCCAGAAGTCGACATTCTTGAGGAATCCCCCTGCAAAATAAAAATCAACATGGGTCCGCTTCAAGTTATCATCGAAATCCACAACCTACACGCTGCACGCAGACCAGCAGATGACGGAACGGCACGCAGACCAGCAGTGACCCCAACCGCCAGGATACGGCGGACCACCAGCATGTGGGAGGACACCCTTGCATGCTATGCTGGAGACGTGGACAATTTGCGAATGACCAAGAGTATGTGGGAGGACATCCTCGAATCAGCCGACAAGCTGTATCACCATCTCAAACTGGGTGAACCGGAAGAGGACCGACAAGGTCATCCCGAGGAAAGGGAGAAATTCTTCAAGAGAGACGAGCAAATCTCGAAAATGATAAAGGAAATGCACAAGGAAAACAAAAGAGAAAAAAAGAATACCAAACCCACCCCCACACACTCTCATGCAGGTCAGCACAAGCGGACAAGAAACTCACCCACAGCCAAGTGCCCACTACCAGAAGGGGAAAAAGACAACCACGCGAAACACCGGACATCCACTAAACACACGATGAACACCAAACGAGATAGGGTCGTCGACATAAGTAAATGGCTAAAGAACAACAAAAACTACGAATAGTAAGGAAGAGTTAAGTAAAAATATGAATTGTAACACCGTCCTGGGTAAGACGTTAAACTGCAACCACTAGGATTAAGAAATGTTATGAGAATATTTTGTAATAAATGTTAAGAAAAAAAAGGAATTTAAAGGGAAACTAAAGAAATGTAAACAAAAAATGTAAAATAAAGAAGTGTTATAAAAATGGTAATTATAAACTGTAAGAGGAATGTAACAAGAAATGTAGAAGAAACTGTCAGACATCTAATAAGAAATGTAAAAGAAAATACTAAAAATATGAAGGAACTTATAGAGAAAAGATAACAAGCAATGTTTGGAACTAATAAAAAAGTAGTAATAGAACAGGAAAATTGTTAAGCAGTTATTAGCCGGTAGCAATAGTTAGCCAGTAGAAGTAGGTATTACAAAAAAAAAAAAAAAAAAAAAAAAAAAAAACAAAGAGGGGGAGCTTCTCTAAAGGAGGGAGGAGTGTGATGATCCAGAAAAACCCCTCCAACGCTCGCCAAAGATCATCGCACAGAGAGACATCGCCAAGGAGACCAAAAAGGGCCTGGCAATCACTCCAAAGGAACCAACCAAAAGAAAGAAGAAGCCAGAGAAGGCCAGCAAATGACGTCACTGGGAAGCCACGTTACCAGAGATGGACGCCACACCGAAAAAACCCCCGAAATCCCCGCAAAACCCCCTAAAAAACATCGCCAAATACATTCCCATACAAAAGCGGAATCCCCTATGACGTCACGACGTCAACAAATGCCCGGTTTGTAAACAACCCTGACCTTGGGTAAATTTACAAACAAAAATGAAAATGAAACCTGACCCCTCTGGTCAGAAATGCACGCGAACGAGTGACATTCACGCCGAGTCAGCAAAAATTGCTGACCCAGCGGAATCGCGGCGATAACGACCGCCGGTCGGAGAAATGAAACTCGACTCTCTCATGGCCATTCAGGCACCCATCCTCGTCGAGTCAACGAAAACTGCTGACTCAGCGGAAAGGCGGCAATTAGCGGCATCGGGTCGCTGTGACCATGAAGGGAACCTGAAACCAATAACAACAGAATACATGGAATATGGGAATAAGTTGAACGACCATGAAGAGAACATCCAAGCAATTAATTAAATGATTTACACCAACAATTCCCATGGAAATAACGATTGGGAGGAAATTCAGGTGCATCGCTCCAGCACGTGCATCCGTTCACGATGACAATTGCAAGCATGGGACCTGTCGGATCAGCAATATCGATGGGAACCTGTCGATGGGGGGAATCGCCCAATCAGCGTTATTGGTCCTATAAATGGGGCCGAAAAACCAGTAAGCGGGCAGTGAGGAATCCAGCGCACCCAGGAAGAGACCCAGCCGTGACAAGAAGACGTTCCAGCCTCCGAGACGACCAGTGATTCCCGCCTTTAAGACAACAAGTGATTCCAGCCTCCGAGACGACCAGTGATTCCCGCCTTTAAGACAACAAGTGATTCCAGTCTCCGAGACGACCAGTGATTCCAGTCTCCAGGACGACAAGCGATTCCAGCTTTCAAGACAGACGAAGACCAGCTCCAGCGTCAAAGTAAGTAACCACCATCCTCCAAGCCAAAGTCTGAACACGGTTCTAGTAACCTATCGGACCTCGGTGGACCCATCTGAAAACGGTTCTAGTAACCTATCGGATTGGGCCAGCACGCGCGATTTTGATAACATTTACGTTGGTAGATGTCGGTAACGTCCGCGACTACTCTGCGAGAGGCCTTGAGGGATCCGACCGTGGGACCTAGACCAATAAGTCTAGAGGAATACAGGGCGAGGCAAAAGGGGAGACCTCAGGTGAAGACTCCCTCAGCAATAGAAGCACCGACTCCAAAGTATCGGACTGGGGTCGAGGCCAGGTACAGGAGAGCAGTAGAGGAGGTCAGGCGTCTACTCCTAATTGCGGTGGGCCAGAGAGAGCGTTTGCGGTTGAGTCACGAGTTGCAGCGGCTTCATAACGAGCGGCAGAAGTATAGGAGAGAGAAAAGATCCCGAACTGGCAGCGACAGGGCCAACAATAACAACTCCTGATGTACGACGAATATAGATTAAGTTATAGTCTGTAAGGGACTCTGTATGTAATTAGGCATAGTTTGTAACAAATTCTGTAGGTAATAGGAAATAAACAATCCCACTTGAATGGGCAAACTGTATTTTGGTCTGAACTCTTGTGAACCAATAGTGTGATCCTGTAGTGTACCATCGGCAATCAACAGCATGCATGATTTAACACCACAAAAGAAAAAGTGTTAAACACGTGCATAACATCCTCACCGGATTTATCTTTCGATCGTAATACTCCTTAGAGTGGATTTTACTCTCTTCTAAGTTTCTTCGAGCTGTTTGGTAAGCTCTTTGAAGCTTGTTCCTTAGGTGCAAGTAATAGTTTTCATGGTCGTAGACGGGTTCGGGCTCTTTTTTCAAGTTGTTAGGCAGGGGAGCAGAGAAACCGAATAAGCAGTCCATCGGTGTTAGCTTCGTGGTTGAATGCATACTGTTGTTCCTTACGAACATAGCTGCTCGCAAGTGCTCATCCCAGTTCGCCTGATTGTCATCAACAAAATTTCTTAAATATTCCACTAAAGGCCTGTGGGATCGCTCTAGTGCCCCGTTGGACTGGGGATGGTACGGCGTCGTTTCTAATTTCCTGATCTTGAATAGTTTACATACTTCTCGAAACATCTCCGAAGTAAAGTTAGACCCTTGGTCTGTGATTAATTTTTTCGGAATTCGATACCGACTTATAATTTCTTCCACGAAAGCTTGCGCCACAGTTTTTGCTTCCATGTTCTGTAACGGCACTACATCCATAAATCGAGTTAAGTCATCCTCGAAACTCAGGATGTATTTACTCCCATGTCTGGTTTCGGGAAGGGGGCCTACTATATCCATATACACCTTGTCAAACGGAAGTTTTGCAGTATCAGTTATGATCATTGGTTCTCTGTGTTCCTGGCTTAATTTATTTAGTTGACATTTTTTGCAACTTTTGATGTATTTAGCGATGTCTTTCCTCATACCCTTCCAATAGAACTCCCGTTTCAATCGTTGGTAGGTCTTTTGTATTCCTTGATGTCCTCCGAACGGTGCGTCGTAACAATCAGCTAGTATAGTTGTTATGTCTTGAAGATCCGTTAAGACTCTTATTTCCTTCCTTGGTGTTGGTTCTTCCTCGTCTCCCTGTTGGTTGTTTTCTGTGGCACATTCTTCTCCTGCCAGGGTGTCATTTGTGCTAGTCGTGTCTGCTGTCTGTTCTTTGGCTTGTCGGCGAGTCATAACTAACACTTCATATGGGATTCTGCTTAGAGCGTCCGCATTGTTGTTCTTTTTACCCTCTTTGTACTTTATCTCAAATGTGTAATCTGATAACTTGTGCCAAAGTCTCAGTATTCTACTCGTTGGATCTTTTATTGGTATCGTTGGTTTGTGATCCGTGTATACGGTGAATGGTCGTCCGTACAGATAGCTTCGGTAATTTCTTACGGCCCAAACTATAGCCAGCAACTCTCGCTCGATGGTAGAATAGTTTTTCTTTGCGGTGTTTAATGTTCGACTCGCATAAGCGATGGGTTTTTCCTCGTTTTCAGGCCCTTGCGCAAGCACGGCTCCAAGGGCCTCTCCACTTGCATCCGTATACAACTTGAAAGGCTGTTTGAAATTAGGGTACCGAAGGACAGGGGGTGTTGTTAGTTTCTCTTTTAGCGTCCTGAACGCTTTCTCAGATTCGTCATCCCACTTAAATTTTACATCTTTTCGTAAAAGTTGGTTTATGGGTGCCGCTATTTTCGAGAACCCTTCTATAAACTTTCGGTAGTAGTTTGCCAGGCCTAGAAAGGATTGTACTTGTCTTATAGTTTTTGGTACGGGGTAGTCTTTCACCTTTTGTGTTAGACTGGGATCTGGTGCTACCCCGTTGGTACCGCACTTGTGTCCGAGATAGACGATTTCCCGCTTGAGAAAGTTGCACTTCTCTGTGTTTAATTTCAAGTTGTGTTCTCTCAATCTTTCTAAAATAGATCGCAGTTTTGCCTGATGGTCTGCTCAGTTCCTCCCGTAGGTGACAATGTCGTCTAGGTATACGAAACAATGTAACCCCTGGAGCCCCGTTAGTACATGATTCATCAGCCTTTGAAATGTAGCTGGTGCCCCTTTCAGTCCGAAAGGCATTCTTTTGAAAGCGTAATGACCATAGGGTGTACTAAACGCTGTCTTATCCCGATCTTCAGCTTCCATTGCTATCTGATGGTAGCCGCTGGCGGGGTCGAGTACAGAGAAGTAACGAGCATTTCCTAACTGATCTAGGATATCTTCGATCCTAGGTAGTGGATATGCATCGCCTTCTGTTACTTCGTTTAACTTTCTGTAATCTACCACAATTCGCCATTTTTTCTGGCCATCAGGTCCTGGTTTCTTTGGGACTACTAGCAGAGGGGCGTTCCACTGGCTCCAGCTGGGTTCAACAATGTCATCTTTTAGCAATCTGTCTATTTCCTCAGTAATTATTCCTTTCTGCGTTTCCGGCAGTCTGTACATCTTACATTTTACTGGCACCTGATTTTCTTTGGTTCTTATTTCGTGCCGAACCGTTGTAGTGTGGCTTAGTTTTTCGCCTGGTATATGGAAGGTATCGTGAAATTCATTTATAATCCCTTCGATTGACTTTTTCTCTTCACTGTTTAGATTTTCCTCTATGCGCACTAGTCGCAGTAGGTCTTTTATTCGTGCGTTCTTCCCTTTACTGGTTTCGAACACATCTGTCTGTATCCCGTAGTGTTCTTTTACTTCGGGAGAGTCCTTAGTGGTTAACTCATTGTTACACGTGTTGTATTTTTCTAAATTAATTGTTAAGTCGTTTATTTCGACCTCGTGATCGTTTACGTTTAATATGCTCATTTTAATTTTGCCATTGGTTGACTCGACCAGTGCGTTACAGAGGTAAATTCCTTGCTTGATTTCTTCTCCTATAGCGACATATTCTCCTGGAGTTGGTACTGGTATTTCGAGGAACTTCACCGTTCTTTGGGGTATCTGTATTTTTCTGCGTTCTCTTATGGTGACTTGCTCTGTATTTTTGAGGTAATCAGTCTGTCCACCTTCGTGGGTTTTTGGCGTTGTGACATTTTCACCTTCCGAGGCGTGCGAGCCTCGGTGGTCTAGGTGATCGTAGTCTGGAGTTGTGTACCCCTCAGCACTCGGACTCCCCATTCGCATCTGCCCAGGAGGGTTTTCTCGTTCCTTTTTCTCTGGTTCCCAGTCGAATAGGTGTGATAAGTCCTGTGTTGTTTCATTGTCTTCCGTTGATGGTAGCGAAGCTTCCTGTCCGTACTTTATTTTCCCGTTCGGTTTGACTGAACACTCCGCAGTTTGCGAGCTGCGGTTACATAAGTGCTCGATTTCGATAGACGGATTTTTCTGGCCAGTAGCTGCGTCTTTTTTTACTACATCAATGGATCGAGACTCGGTGTTGTACACGTCGCCTTGGTTCGCGAATGGAATGACGATTTCCTCTCCCGTCTTGGTCGCCGGGAAAACAAGTCTTTTAGCTGGTCCTTCTACGTTGCAGTATTTACTTACGAAGTCATTCCCTATAATTCCCGTGATATTTGTAGGACTCAAATTTTTCACAATATGAAATTTGCAGGGATAGACTTGATTCGTCATTACTTGTCCCACAATCGTACCTTCAGATGTTATCTCCCCGGAGATAGTGTTGAGAGTGACTCTTTCATTTTTGTTTACGTCTTTTAGTTTTACTTTGCTTATTTCGGAATGTTTAATCAAACATATCTCTGATCCAGTATCAATTATGAATTTCGAATTTCTTTCCTTAGTAATGTCTAGTTGTAAGTTTATTATTGGCAGTGCCGGCATGGTTGTCCTGTTGTCGCACCTATAATCTTGCTCTATTATGGACGACTCGCGGTGCGCTCGGTCGTCCCTGTAGAGTTTTCCACTTCCCTTAGTTGGGTTTGTAGCTGTAGTTTTTCCCACCGTTCTCGTAGAAAACATGCATCTTCCGTGTGATTTGGTTTCAAACAAAAATTACATTCCTGGTTAACCCTGCTCGCCGTTGTCTGGTTAACTTGGTGGTGTTGATGGTTATTTCTTCCTGGTTGCGTGTTGTTATTCCTCCCGAAATTTCGCTGTGTGTTCTGGTTGCAGTTTCTGGTGTTATGACCGTACGCCCTGCAGGTGGAGCAGAAAGGAGTCATCTGCCGGTTTCGACATTCTGCCATAATATGTCCCATTTTGTGACAGAAATTGCATTTTATCTGTCGTCTATCCGGTCTGTTCCGAGGTGTATTATGGTTGGGTGTATAACCATTTGGCTGAAAATTCCTTGGTTGGCTCTGATTGGGTTGGCCTGTTGGATATCGGTTATAACCTGGATTTCTACCAGGTGTTGGTGGTGGGTTGTAAACGGGATTGTAGTTATGGTTGCTCATTGGAGCGTGGGTAGGGACGCCTAGTCCCATTAGTGGTGTTGGGTCCCCCAGGGAGTTTTGCTGGGTAAGATTTTGCTGCATACATTGTTCCGTCTGCTCTAATCGTGTTATTTTCCTTTCCAATGCGTTCACGTTATTTTCTACATCTTGGAGTGGGTAAAACTTGTAGTTGGGGTTTATTATACCCATTTTAAAACAATGAAGGCCTACTTCCTCTATTTCAGCCTTCAGCCCATCTCCACCATCTGTGTATTGAGCAGCAGCTGCATTTTTGCAGGCGTTAATAAGAGCCTCCACTCTGTGGAAATACCCCAATAAGGTTTCCGTTGGCAGTTGATGAACGTTCCTCAATTGGGTATTGAGGGTTATATATGATGTGCCTTGTAATAGGTTTGTTCTTAATGCAGTAAATATATCTTCCAGTGTGTCATTCGTCCCTGTTTGCACCACTTCCAATGCTCTTCCCCTCAAGCGTGTTGGTAATAGTCTCATGAACAGTATCTTATCCTGTATCTCGGTGAGCGTTTCATACCCCAGTCGTGCACAATTTATAAACTCGTTCACCTCATTAGACTTGCGTGGGCTATCTTCCCCTACCAGAATCGGTACGTTGTTATACAATATATTGTTCACTTAACTTATGTCAGCCATTTTATTTTCTTTGTCTTCTATGTCAGCCTGGTTGTCAGTAGACAATTTATTTATATCTGGTAGCTCACTTTCCACAGTGTAAGTCCCCGGATAGGAGTTTGTTCTCACGTAGCACCTTCCGTGTCGTAGTTTCACTATTTCTGATTGCAGAGTACCAATACCTTCTGTATTTCCTTGATCCTCAGCTTGCATGGGTGGCTGTTCGTTCACAACTACTGGATTTCCGGGTCCTTGGTCAGGTAATGGATGTTCGCTATCTTGATTTGTTTGGTTTTCTTCTTCGCTTCGTGTTTACTTTTGGTGACCCTACTGGTCCTTGATCGGGTAATTGTTGTTCCCCTTCGCGAGGTGTCTGATGTTCTTCTGTAGAGTTTATTTCTAGTGATTCTACTTGTTGTTGATTAGCCAATTGTTGTTCTCCTTCTTGATGTGGAGCGTTGCCTTGATTGGCCGATTGCCCGTTAACGTTATTGTGTTCAAGTTCGGTTTCAAAATTATCAAACGAAAAAGTATCTATTCTTTGCATAAAGTTACTCAAACGTCTGTTTAGTGGTATCTTTGGCGTAGAATGTGTCATATATACATATTATTATTATAATTTTTTTTTTTTTCGTTTATCTTTCTTTTTTTTTTTTTTCTTGTTATTTTTTTCCTGTGTTTTTTTTTTCTTTTCCGTTTTTTTTTTTTTTTTGTTTTGTTTTTTTTTCTCTCTTTTACAATTTCTCTTTTTGCATTGTGTACTTAATGTATTTATACAAGTGTTATTTCTTATTTCTAATACAAGTGCCAATCATTACCATACCATACGAGTTTCATTTATATAATTACAAATTCGATCATACAATTTCCTTATATTCTTAATGGTCAATTTTTCTTCTTTCTTTTCTATAATAGCAATGTCAATCAAACGATTTTCTAATACCCGTAATGGTTACTATTCTTCTTTTATTTGTGTATGCATAGCTAAATTCTATAGCGTCCTAACTTTGAGAACTATTCTAATGACATTTGTTTCTACTTAAAACAATTATACTTCTTTCTTCTTTCTCTCTCCTATTATTGTAGTCTTAACATTAAAAGTGTACCTGGATGTTCAATTCCTATATTTATCATGTTTTTTCCAAGTTTAGACTTACTAAGAATTATGATTTTTCTTCCTATATTTATCATGGATGTTCAATTCCTATATTTATCATGTTTTTTCCAAGTTTAGACTTACTAAGAATTATGATTTTTCAAATTATTTTTAACAAATTCCCGAACGTAGGTTTTTAAATTGCGGCTGCGCCAAATGTTATGTCGTAATTTTCACCGTTGTATGGTGAAACCTTACAACAATACCTCAGATACACTTTTAATCTCAAAAGACTGAATTCAGGCGGTACAATATTTATTTCATCGATTACAATTTTAGTCGCGTTACAATGATTACAAGTTCCTTGCTTACAACTACTACAACTAACGACTACTGGTTACCGGTTACATTTATTTATACAACATTTATTTTTTCCTGTTACAATAACTACAATTTCTATCTTATAACTACGTCGCCTAGTGACTACTAGAAGTCGACTGTGTGCTGTCAGGTTCTGATGTCCGCTTCACCCCTTTGGCTAAACGCTTTTCCTTCCTGTAGCGTATCCGTTCGTTGTGGAGTCTCTGCAACTCCCTACTGAAAAATGCTCTTTGTTGGCTTCCCACAGCCAACATGAGATCCCTCCTGGCCTCTTCTATTTCTCGCCTAAACCTCGCCTCAATCCCCGGTACCTTCTTTTTCGTTGGTGCCTCTCTTCTGTCCGAAAGTTTCACTTCCGTTTTCGTGTGGTGGCCCGTCTGTCTGGCCCGGTATTTCTCTATAGATATCGGTCGTGGTCCTGCATGCGGATTACGTCGTAACGCCTCTTGCAGTTGGCGGTCTCCCATTCTTCAATGTCTGTTTAATAAATTTTATTGCCCATTGGGTTCTTTCGAACCGTATTTGGGACCTCAACGGTGAATGTTAGATTCATCCGCTTTTTTCGGTTATTAATTTTTCCTCACCTAAAGTATTTTTCTGGCGAAGTCCAATAGAGTTTTACTGGTTGTCTGCCACTCGTTTCCGGGTTGTCCAATTCAGCCAAGTCGCTTATTAGAGATGTGTTGCGTCCTACCACGGTCACACCTATGGTAGTCGATTCCTCAGACTGATTTTCTGTGGCCATTTTCTCAATATTTATCGGAAAATTTTCCGTTGAATTTGCAGAAGTTTCCGATCAATGTTCAATCGATGGTCATTGATCGTTTGTTTGCCGTGTTGCCGGTTTGCGTTTCCGCTCTGGTGGCGCCATCTAGCGGTTGCTGGTGGCCGCGAGTAACTTGCGCTTACATGATCGTTTCTGCAGTGTCGATGCCATAATTTGCACTGCAGTATCACTGCCATAACAGTGTCGCCACGTTGTGTTTTGACAGATATCAACAGCTAGGGAGATCGACCTGTCGTAAGTATTTTTGGTTGTTCTTGAATAATGTCTTATCCCTTTTCAGGATTTCAGGACTTCTACGGAAAAGGATCATCACACTAATACCTATGTCAATGATAATGTGAGCGGCAAATGCAGCCATATCACAGACAATATTCATATGTTCATTCTTTTGCTTTTTGCCTGGAAGAAGACAATCTTTGGCTAATAAAATTGCATTCTTCCAGACAAAAGCCATAACAATGAACATTTGGCCACAGACAATAATATGGATGCATTACCACAGACAAATTTATAGCCATCGTTGAAAACTGTATGGAAATTTAATTTTAAAAAATATGGAAAATCACAATTTTACAGTTATTTCTAGAAAACGAAAGGGGAACTCTCACGAATATTTAAGGAAAGCGAGCGAAAGTCTGAATTTTACCATATTTCCTAAATTTTGTATGGGCTCACATTAAAAAACATAATTTAGAGAAACAGGATATATGGCCAAAAGTTGAGAAATGATAAAATAATGGGGGTTGCTAATACATATAAACCCCTAGAATGCTCTCTTTGGCTGCTACGAGGAAAAACTATTTAAAATGCAAAACCTGAATTATACCATGCATCCAAACTTTTGACTGCGCACCTTTAAAACTGCAATTTACATAATTTAGAGAAATTTAGAGTTCCTTAAAATCCAAATCTTTTAGCGAAATTCGATTGCTACTTAAATGTAGAAGTTCTTGGCACAGTTAAGAGCCTAAGATATATGTACAAATATGATTGTAAGGGATACGACTGTGCCTCATTACAGTTTGGAAGAGTTTGAGGTGGAGTTGAGGGCAAAGTTTATATATATGGAATCGATAGCTTTTTGTCCGGTCACTATGTTGGATCTACGGAAGATAGTTGGCGCATAAATGAGTATACAATGCATTACCAGTCACGTAATATATTATAGTTCGACTTGAATGTTACTTGCCTCACCGGCAAAATGTAGTCTTTAGGGAAGGAAATGTTCAGCAAGCTCTTAAAAATAACAGAAGAACAAAATTGACTGCATTCTTAGAAATCAATCGAATTAGTCCGTCCGAGTTTCTATATACAGAGACGCCGATGCATTATATTTAGGTAGATAAAGAAAAGAAATGGAAAAATCCTCAAAGAGGAAGTAGTAGCGCTATTGCTAGATTATTTTATGTTTTATGTTGAGTGTAAGGATCACCCTCTTTAGTAATGGAATAATCAAAGACCCTTTAGTACGATCAAATTTAGCATAGAAACATTATAACATTATACATTATAACACATTAGCATAACACATTATAACAAATTAGTGAAGACACAAAGATTATAAATTATAACAAATTAGTAAAGACACAAAGATCATACATTCGAACAAATTAGTAAAGACAATCACTAGCATAAGTATTAGCACAGAAATATAAATTATGTACTTACCTGATGCACTTACCTAGCATAGTTGCACAACATAGGGGACATATGAAGAAACGATACTAAGAACTAAATGTAATCGTTTCTTCATCAATTTTTGGTTCTCATGGGAACTTAATTCCCATGAGGTGATTAAACTTAAGTTCAATCTCGAAAAACCATTATAAATAGCCTAAGCATGATCGAATAAACCAGTTATTGTCTTAACGTCGAACAGGAGAGTTGTTTAATTAAGATAAGCTCAGAGCACTGATTGGTGCTCTTCGTTATCTTTACCAGTTCACGCATTATTGGTCGGTGCTTCACGCAAGCACTTCGATATGGTGAGCATTTAAGTCTCTACTAAATATATAAACATTACATGGCGATCCTGCCCACTTATCTAGGAGTCTTCAAACGGTTCAACGTCTCTGATAACCAAAGATGGGCGAATTATTGTAAAGATTGACTTAAAAAGAATAAATTATCAAGGAAGGAAGAAACCGACGTTAGAAGAGGAGCTCAAGAACCCACTAAATGGACCCAGGCCACGGTATCCCGTCAAAGATCATAAGATCAAAGGAGAAAAACCAAAAAAGAAGCGAGGGGGAATACAGCGCCAGATTCGACGTCAACTGGTAGAACTTCACAAATTGGCAGCAATCACGTCTGGCCCCTTCAAAACTAAACTATTATTAAAAATTAACAATTTAAAAATTTTAAAGAAGAATCTTAAGAAGCTAGATAAAGGAAAGATTGTACAAATTATTAAAGAGAATAGTGTTAATTAGCTGAAACATTGTAAAACTGACAATTGCATTGATTAATAAATTATAAATTGTAAATTGTATTGCTTATTAGGTTATAATGGGTGCATTCAATAGCAAACGTAAAGATTTGAAAGAAGAATTCATTATCAACAATAATAATGCTGCTTCCTCTAATATTTTCCAAGAAAGGAATCTTAGTGATTTCCAACTAGTGCTTTTAATTCTTTTCTTGATCTTAGGATTTCATGCGCTTTCGTATTACTTAAAAAAATATCTATCAAAAACTGTTTCTAAGCAGGTTATGCAGAATGCATAATAATGGCATCAGACTTGCAAACCCTTTCTCAAGATTTAAAGAAAATTTTAGACAATTTTAAGAAAACTCCTAATAGATCCTATAGTTCACAATATTTATTGGAAAAGCAAATATGCATAAAAAAGATAAGAGAGGAATTTAAAACGGGATATTTAGAATTTTTGAATGCAGATAAAGACTTAGCTATAACCTTAAAAACAAATTTTGATAAAATTTATGCGCAGGTAAATGAAATTATTGATAATAAAGCTTCAATTTATTTGGGAACAAGTAATTCTGATACAGAAATTGTAAAAATGGCGTCATTTGACATAACCACAGCCATTAAGGTAATACCAGAATTTAAAGGTGAAATAAGAGAACTGGGCAATTTCCTGAATATAATAGAATTTCTACATGACACACTCAAAGATGACACTGAGAAAGCCAAGCTCATAAAATTCGTCTTAAAAACAAGACTAGCAGACAATGTCAAAAATAAACTTATAACATATTCTGCTCCAACTAATTTGAGAACTTTACAAGATGTTTTACAAAAAGTATTTAAGTCAAACAAAACTTCACTGTCAATACAGTCAGAATTGGCAAAAATATTTCAAGGAAACAAAACTGTTTCTGATTATGCTCAAAAGATAGAAAATTTAATGTCCCAATTAAATATGCTGCAAATTTCTGAACAAGGTGAATCGCACCGAGACATAATCTCGACATTGAACGAACAAATTGCATTAAATGCATTTAAGAATGGTCTCAATGAACCGATAAAATCAACTGTCTTTGCAGCCAGACCCACCAAATTACAAGATGCAATTCAAGTAGCTTCTGAATTGGATCGTCCCAATAATCAAGCAAGCGTCTTCCATTATAACAAAAATCGTGGACATAATAATTTCCGTAGAAATAATAATATGAACAACTACCAGAATTCTACTAGAAACCCAAATTTTTCCCAACGACGGAATTTTAATTTTAATAGACCCAACAATAATAGACGAACCCAGCAGTCATCTTACAACAATGTAAGATCGAGAAATAACACAAATAATAGAAATACGAATTATAATAAAAGGGTTAATGTGGTTACGTCAGAAGATGTTGAGCGCACTGAATCGGGAAACGCAGAAAACCCCGAATCGGAGACGGGGATAAACAATTTATTTCAAGAACAGTAAGAGTATTCACTCTAGATAGCCATTTGACCAACTTCATATATCTAAAAACGGATGTATCCCAAGTATCACTTTCATTTTTAATAGACACAGGTGCTGATATATCAATTATAAAAGTTAATAAGTTAAATAATTTAAATAATATATCGACTGAAAGTATATGTGAAATATCAGGTGTAACAAATTCAAAATCATACTCCTTAGGTACTATTAATTCGAAACTAAATATATCAGGTCAAAATATTTATCAAAAATTTCATGTGGTTGAGGAAGAATTTACAATCTTAACAGATGGCATATTGGGTAGAGACTTTTTAATTAAGACTTCATGTAAATTAGATTATGAATCTTTCACGATAACATTATTACTAGAAGATGGGGATGTTACACTTCCAATGCATCGAAGAATGCCAAAAATTGAACAAATAGTTGTTCCAGCAAGAATGCAAGTTATTCAGGCAGTAAATGTTAATATTGCGAAAGATGGCATCGTTCTTAACGAACAAATACAGGAAGGTGTTTTCGTAGCCAACAGCTTAGTACCTGCTAAAGGTGTGGCACATGTTAAAATACTTAACACTCTGGATCATGATATAGTACTAAACAATTTTATCCCAAAGATAGAACCTTTGGAAAACTATCACGTCTTAAACTTTAAAACTTCAAGTACTGATGCTCATAGAAGTGAAAGGCTTATGAATGAGCTAAATATTAGTGGTCTTGATAATTCTGCAAGAAAATCCATAGTAAACATTTGCAAGAAATTCGCAGATATATTTTATCTTCAAGGAGATACACTTAGTTATAATAATTTTTATGAACAAAAAATTCCAGTAATAGATAAAAGCCCGGTTTATATAAAAAATTACAGACTACCACATTCTCAGGTGGAAGATATAAATAAAGAAGTCAAAAAATTAATTGATGAGGATATCATAGAACCTTCGGTAAGTCCATATAATTCACCACATTTGATAGTGCCAAAAAAGTCAGATGGTGAGACTAAAAAATGGCGACTAGTTGTAGATTTCAGACAATTAAACAAGAAAATCATGGATGATAAATTTCCTTTGACCAGGTTAGATGACATTCTTGATAGGCTAGGGAGAGCAAAATACTTTTCAACCCTCGATCTCACAAGTTCTTTTCATCAAATTCCATTACACCCTAATTCGAGACCCTTAACAGCTTTTTCAACGAGTAGTGGACATTATCAATTTAAACGTTTGCCATTTGGTTTAAAAATTTCTACTAATAGTTTTCAGAGAATGCTGTCAATAGCATTAGCTGGTTTAGACTCAGAAGCATTTTTATATGTGGATGATATTACCATCTTTGGTTGTAGTTTACAACACCACAATTTGAGTTTAATTAAAACATTTGAGAGGCTTCGGAAATATAATCTCAAACTGAATCCACAAAAATGCAACTTTTTACGTACAGAAGTCACTTATTTAGGACATCTTATAACCCAAGATGGTATCAGAACAAATCCCAAAAAATATGACACAGTACTAAATTATCCACAACCTACAACAGCGGAAGAAGCAAAGAGATTCATAGCTTTCTGTAACTATTACAGAAGTTTCATTCATAACTTCGCTGAAATAGCTAGACCAATCAATAATTTAGCTAAGAAAGATACTCCCTTCGTCTGGTCTGATAAGTGTCAGGAATCATTCCTAAATCTGAAATCAAAATTAATTAATGCTCCCATACTACAATACCCAAACTTTGAAGAGAAATTTGTAGTAACCACAGATGCATCGCAGTTCGCACTTGGTGCTGTTTTATCCCAAGGTGAAATTGGAAAAGATTTACCCATCTCTTAACACGTATACGAGTGGACTTAATGGACTATGATTTTGAAATTCTTTACAAACAAGGAAAAATGAATACTAATGCTGATGCTTTGTCACGAATAAAGCTAGATTCAGATATTTTAAAAGACATGATACCCACAGATATAAAAGTCATGACAAGAGCAATGATAAAAAAGAAGGAAACTCCACCGAAAAGAAATAGTAACTCTTGTAGTGTAGAGCCTGATCAACTCTATGCTTGGGAATGTACTTCTATTTCTGAGACTAGAGGAGTAAAAAAGTTGAGATTTGAAGCGCGCGAAAATATAGGAAGTTTGCCTCGAGATATTATGGAAAACAAAGCAGTAGTTGTCGAAATTAGCAATAATCCATGTTATAACTTAGGTTTAATTTTGGAGACGCTAATATTCGTGGCTAGAAAGAAAAATATTCAAAAGCTAGCGCTAGCGAAAGAAGACATTATATTCAAGGATATAAATATAAATGAATTTAAAGAAATATTTAATGGATTGCAATCAAAAATAAAAGCAGATAGAGGGCAAACAAATTTGAAAATAATTTTGTACAAATCTCCTCATAGAATAATAGATGATGAAATGAAGACTAAAATAATAAAAGAGTTTCATGACTCACCCTATGGGGGCACTGTGGTATCAAAAGAACAATAAATAAAATAAAACAAAGATATATTTGGAAAAATTTAAACAAAATGGTTAAGAATTACGTCAGCAAATGTCAAACCTGTTCAAAAAATAAAATCACCAAACATACGAAAGAAAAGATGGTCATAACAGATACACCTTCCACGAGTTTTAAAATAATTTCTATAGATACAGTAGGTCCTTTGAAAATATCCAAAGAGTTTAGGTACATATTAACAATCCAATGTGAACTGACTAAGTACATAGAAGCAATCCCCATAGAGAACAAAGAAGCACTAACAATAGCCAAGGCATTATTAGAAAAATTCATTTTAAAATTTGGAACTTTCAAGATTTTAAAATCTGATTTAGGATCAGAGTTTGTTAATGAGTTATTCAAAAATTTATGTAGTTTGCTTCAAATACGCCAAATTAATTCAACACCTTATCATCATGAAACTCTGGGATCTATTGAGAGAAATCATAGAGTACTCAATGAATATTTAACTTCTTTTGTACAAAATAGTGAATGGGATGAGTGGATACCATATTATGTATTTTGTTATGATACGACACCTCACTCTGATACAGGATATACACCGTATGAATTAGTATTTGGGCGATTGGTTACTTTTCCTAGTGACATAGTTATGAATGAATCTCCGATATATAACTATGATGATTATGTACAGGAACTAAAATTTCGTTTACAGAAAGCTCATGAAAGAATTAAAGTAATATTAAATGATGCAAAAATAAGAAGAAAATATTATTTTGACAAATCAGCTAAGCCACTAAAAATAAAAATAGGAGACAGAGTACTGTTAAAAAATGAAAATAAAAAAAAATTAGATAAGCAATACAATGGTCCTTTTGAAGTATTGGACATAGATGATGTAAATGTAAAATTAAGGATAGAAGATAAGATTAAATATGTGCACAAAAATAGGTTAAAAGCAATTGGTTAAAAAAAAAAAAAAAAAAAAATAGCGATAAGATAGTAAATAAAAACATACTTAAGTCTCGTATAACAAATGTAATCATCATTATTGTAGTAACATATGATATATTATTATCATTGTCAGAGTACAACCCAGAAAGAAGTCAACTGGGATGAAATCTTTGAAGAAACAGCAAAATTGTTCAGCGAACTAAGGCTGGATGAGCCGGAAGAAGAGCGAATTCGCAGTCAAGAAGAAATAGAAGATGCATTTAGAGCCGGCGACGAAATTCGAATGATGATTTGGCAAAGCGAGAGACTTAAATCAAGTGGCGAAAGAAGGAGGGGTCGATTCTCCACAACAAGAGATGCCAGAACCAGAGGAACCATCGAACAAAATAATGGCAAGCAGCAAAGAAGCAAGAGAAAATCACGGGACAAAAATTAAATGCATAATTAATGATTAATGTCAGTATTTAGAGCAAATCTTTAACAAAAGAAAAAAAAAAAAAATTTTTAAAACCCAAAATAAATTCTAAAAATTTTTTCTTAAACGGTGGGGATGTAAGGATCACCCTTTTTAGTAATGAAATAATCACCCTGTTAAAATTTAGCAAAGACCCTTTAGTACGATCAAATTTAGCATAGAAACATTATAACATTATACATTATAACACATTAGCATAACACATTATAACAAATTAGTGAAGACACAAAGATTATAAATTATAACAAATTAGTAAAGACACAAAGATCATACATTCGAACAAATTAGTAAAGACAATCACTAGCATAAGTATTAGCACAGAAATATAAATTATGTACTTACCTGATGCACTTACCTAGCATAGTTGCACAACATAGGGGACATATGAAGAAACGATACTAAGAACTAAATGTAATCGTTTCTTCATCAATTTTTGGTTCTCATGGGAACTTAATTCCCATGAGGTGATTAAACTTAAGTTCAATCTCGAAAAACCATTATAAATAGCCTAAGCATGATCGAATAAACCAGTTATTGTCTTAACGTCGAACAGGAGAGTTGTTTAATTAAGATAAGCACAGAGCACTGATTGGTGCTCTTCGTTATCTTTACCAGTTCACGCATTATTGGTCGGTGCTTCACGCAAGCACTTCGATATGGTGAGCATTTAAGTCTCTACTAAATATATAAACATTACATGGCGATCCTGCCCACTTATCTAGGAGTCTTCAAACGGTTCAACGTCTCTGATAACCAAAGATGGGCGAATTATTGTAAAGATTGACTTAAAAAGAATAAATTATCAAGGAAGGAAGAAACCGACGTTAGAAGAGGAGCTCAAGAACCCACTAAATGGACCCAGGCCACGGTATCCCGTCAAAGATCATAAGATCAAAGGAGAAAAACCAAAAAAGAAGCGAGGGGGAATACAGCGCCAGATTCGACGTCAACTGGTAGAACTTCACAAATTGGCAGCAATCACGTCTGGCCCCTTCAAAACTAAACTATTATTAAAAATTAACAATTTAAAAATTTTAAAGAAGAATCTTAAGAAGCTAGATAAAGGAAAGATTGTACAAATTATTAAAGAGAATAGTGTTAATTAGCTGAAACATTGTAAAACTGACAATTGCATTGATTAATAAATTATAAATTGTAAATTGTATTGCTTATTAGGTTATAATGGGTGCATTCAATAGCAAACGTAAAGATTTGAAAGAAGAATTCATTATCAACAATAATAATGCTGCTTCCTCTAATATTTTCCAAGAAAGGAATCTTAGTGATTTCCAACTAGTGCTTTTAATTCTTTTCTTGATCTTAGGATTTCATGCGCTTTCGTATTACTTAAAAAAATATCTATCAAAAACTGTTTCTAAGCAGGTTATGCAGAATGCATAATAATGGCATCAGACTTGCAAACCCTTTCTCAAGATTTAAAGAAAATTTTAGACAATTTTAAGAAAACTCCTAATAGATCCTATAGTTCACAATATTTATTGGAAAAGCAAATATGCATAAAAAAGATAAGAGAGGAATTTAAAACGGGATATTTAGAATTTTTGAATGCAGATAAAGACTTAGCTATAACCTTAAAAACAAATTTTGATAAAATTTATGCGCAGGTAAATGAAATTATTGATAATAAAGCTTCAATTTATTTGGGAACAAGTAATTCTGATACAGAAATTGTAAAAATGGCGTCATTTGACATAACCACAGCCATTAAGGTAATACCAGAATTTAAAGGTGAAATAAGAGAACTGGGCAATTTCCTGAATATAATAGAATTTCTACATGACACACTCAAAGATGACACTGAGAAAGCCAAGCTCATAAAATTCGTCTTAAAAACAAGACTAGCAGACAATGTCAAAAATAAACTTATAACATATTCTGCTCCAACTAATTTGAGAACTTTACAAGATGTTTTACAAAAAGTATTTAAGTCAAACAAAACTTCACTGTCAATACAGTCAGAATTGGCAAAAATATTTCAAGGAAACAAAACTGTTTCTGATTATGCTCAAAAGATAGAAAATTTAATGTCCCAATTAAATATGCTGCAAATTTCTGAACAAGGTGAATCGCACCGAGACATAATCTCGACATTGAACGAACAAATTGCATTAAATGCATTTAAGAATGGTCTCAATGAACCGATAAAATCAACTGTCTTTGCAGCCAGACCCACCAAATTACAAGATGCAATTCAAGTAGCTTCTGAATTGGATCGTCCCAATAATCAAGCAAGCGTCTTCCATTATAACAAAAATCGTGGACATAATAATTTCCGTAGAAATAATAATATGAACAACTACCAGAATTCTACTAGAAACCCAAATTTTTCCCAACGACGGAATTTTAATTTTAATAGACCCAACAATAATAGACGAACCCAGCAGTCATCTTACAACAATGTAAGATCGAGAAATAACACAAATAATAGAAATACGAATTATAATAAAAGGGTTAATGTGGTTACGTCAGAAGATGTTGAGCGCACTGAATCGGGAAACGCAGAAAACCCCGAATCGGAGACGGGGATAAACAATTTATTTCAAGAACAGTAAGAGTATTCACTCTAGATAGCCATTTGACCAACTTCATATATCTAAAAACGGATGTATCCCAAGTATCACTTTCATTTTTAATAGACACAGGTGCTGATATATCAATTATAAAAGTTAATAAGTTAAATAATTTAAATAATATATCGACTGAAAGTATATGTGAAATATCAGGTGTAACAAATTCAAAATCATACTCCTTAGGTACTATTAATTCGAAACTAAATATATCAGGTCAAAATATTTATCAAAAATTTCATGTGGTTGAGGAAGAATTTACAATCTTAACAGATGGCATATTGGGTAGAGACTTTTTAATTAAGACTTCATGTAAATTAGATTATGAATCTTTCACGATAACATTATTACTAGAAGATGGGGATGTTACACTTCCAATGCATCGAAGAATGCCAAAAATTGAACAAATAGTTGTTCCAGCAAGAATGCAAGTTATTCAGGCAGTAAATGTTAATATTGCGAAAGATGGCATCGTTCTTAACGAACAAATACAGGAAGGTGTTTTCGTAGCCAACAGCTTAGTACCTGCTAAAGGTGTGGCACATGTTAAAATACTTAACACTCTGGATCATGATATAGTACTAAACAATTTTATCCCAAAGATAGAACCTTTGGAAAACTATCACGTCTTAAACTTTAAAACTTCAAGTACTGATGCTCATAGAAGTGAAAGGCTTATGAATGAGCTAAATATTAGTGGTCTTGATAATTCTGCAAGAAAATCCATAGTAAACATTTGCAAGAAATTCGCAGATATATTTTATCTTCAAGGAGATACACTTAGTTATAATAATTTTTATGAACAAAAAATTCCAGTAATAGATAAAAGCCCGGTTTATATAAAAAATTACAGACTACCACATTCTCAGGTGGAAGATATAAATAAAGAAGTCAAAAAATTAATTGATGAGGATATCATAGAACCTTCGGTAAGTCCATATAATTCACCACATTTGATAGTGCCAAAAAAGTCAGATGGTGAGACTAAAAAATGGCGACTAGTTGTAGATTTCAGACAATTAAACAAGAAAATCATGGATGATAAATTTCCTTTGACCAGGTTAGATGACATTCTTGATAGGCTAGGGAGAGCAAAATACTTTTCAACCCTCGATCTCACAAGTTCTTTTCATCAAATTCCATTACACCCTAATTCGAGACCCTTAACAGCTTTTTCAACGAGTAGTGGACATTATCAATTTAAACGTTTGCCATTTGGTTTAAAAATTTCTACTAATAGTTTTCAGAGAATGCTGTCAATAGCATTAGCTGGTTTAGACTCAGAAGCATTTTTATATGTGGATGATATTATCATCTTTGGTTGTAGTTTACAACACCACAATTTGAGTTTAATTAAAACATTTGAGAGGCTTCGGAAATATAATCTCAAACTGAATCCACAAAAATGCAACTTTTTACGTACAGAAGTCACTTATTTAGGACATCTTATAACCCAAGATGGTATCAGAACAAATCCCAAAAAATATGACACAGTACTAAATTATCCACAACCTACAACAGCGGAAGAAGCAAAGAGATTCATAGCTTTCTGTAACTATTACAGAAGTTTCATTCATAACTTCGCTGAAATAGCTAGACCAATCAATAATTTAGCTAAGAAAGATACTCCCTTCGTCTGGTCTGATAAGTGTCAGGAATCATTCCTAAATCTGAAATCAAAATTAATTAATGCTCCCATACTACAATACCCAAACTTTGAAGAGAAATTTGTAGTAACCACAGATGCATCGCAGTTCGCACTTGGTGCTGTTTTATCCCAAGGTGAAATTGGAAAAGATTTACCCATCTCTTAACACGTATACGAGTGGACTTAATGGACTATGATTTTGAAATTCTTTACAAACAAGGAAAAATGAATACTAATGCTGATGCTTTGTCACGAATAAAGCTAGATTCAGATATTTTAAAAGACATGATACCCACAGATATAAAAGTCATGACAAGAGCAATGATAAAAAAGAAGGAAACTCCACCGAAAAGAAATAGTAACTCTTGTAGTGTAGAGCCTGATCAACTCTATGCTTGGGAATGTACTTCTATTTCTGAGACTAGAGGAGTAAAAAAGTTGAGATTTGAAGCGCGCGAAAATATAGGAAGTTTGCCTCGAGATATTATGGAAAACAAAGCAGTAGTTGTCGAAATTAGCAATAATCCATGTTATAACTTAGGTTTAATTTTGGAGACGCTAATATTCGTGGCTAGAAAGAAAAATATTCAAAAGCTAGCGCTAGCGAAAGAAGACATTATATTCAAGGATATAAATATAAATGAATTTAAAGAAATATTTAATGGATTGCAATCAAAAATAAAAGCAGATAGAGGGCAAACAAATTTGAAAATAATTTTGTACAAATCTCCTCATAGAATAATAGATGATGAAATGAAGACTAAAATAATAAAAGAGTTTCATGACTCACCCTATGGGGGCACTGTGGTATCAAAAGAACAATAAATAAAATAAAACAAAGATATATTTGGAAAAATTTAAACAAAATGGTTAAGAATTACGTCAGCAAATGTCAAACCTGTTCAAAAAATAAAATCACCAAACATACGAAAGAAAAGATGGTCATAACAGATACACCTTCCACGAGTTTTAAAATAATTTCTATAGATACAGTAGGTCCTTTGAAAATATCCAAAGAGTTTAGGTACATATTAACAATCCAATGTGAACTGACTAAGTACATAGAAGCAATCCCCATAGAGAACAAAGAAGCACTAACAATAGCCAAGGCATTATTAGAAAAATTCATTTTAAAATTTGGAACTTTCAAGATTTTAAAATCTGATTTAGGATCAGAGTTTGTTAATGAGTTATTCAAAAATTTATGTAGTTTGCTTCAAATACGCCAAATTAATTCAACACCTTATCATCATGAAACTCTGGGATCTATTGAGAGAAATCATAGAGTACTCAATGAATATTTAACTTCTTTTGTACAAAATAGTGAATGGGATGAGTGGATACCATATTATGTATTTTGTTATGATACGACACCTCACTCTGATACAGGATATACACCGTATGAATTAGTATTTGGGCGATTGGTTACTTTTCCTAGTGACATAGTTATGAATGAATCTCCGATATATAACTATGATGATTATGTACAGGAACTAAAATTTCGTTTACAGAAAGCTCATGAAAGAATTAAAGTAATATTAAATGATGCAAAAATAAGAAGAAAATATTATTTTGACAAATCAGCTAAGCCACTAAAAATAAAAATAGGAGACAGAGTACTGTTAAAAAATGAAAATAAAAAAAAATTAGATAAGCAATACAATGGTCCTTTTGAAGTATTGGACATAGATGATGTAAATGTAAAATTAAGGATAGAAGATAAGATTAAATATGTGCACAAAAATAGGTTAAAAGCAATTGGTTAAAAAAAAAAAAAAAAAAAATAGCGATAAGATAGTAAATAAAAACATACTTAAGTCTCGTATAACAAATGTAATCATCATTATTGTAGTAACATATGATATATTATTATCATTGTCAGAGTACAACCCAGAAAGAAGTCAACTGGGATGAAATCTTTGAAGAAACAGCAAAATTGTTCAGCGAACTAAGGCTGGATGAGCCGGAAGAAGAGCGAATTCGCAGTCAAGAAGAAATAGAAGATGCATTTAGAGCCGGCGACGAAATTCGAATGATGATTTGGCAAAGCGAGAGACTTAAATCAAGTGGCGAAAGAAGGAGGGGTCGATTCTCCACAACAAGAGATGCCAGAACCAGAGGAACCATCGAACAAAATAATGGCAAGCAGCAAAGAAGCAAGAGAAAATCACGGGACAAAAATTAAATGCATAATTAATGATTAATGTCAGTATTTAGAGCAAATCTTTAACAAAAGAAAAAAAAAAAAAATTTTTAAAACCCAAAATAAATTCTAAAAATTTTTTCTTAAACGGTGGGGATGTAAGGATCACCCTTTTTAGTAATGAAATAATCACCCTGTTAAAATTTAGCAAAGACCCTTTAGTACGATCAAATTTAGCATAGAAACATTATAACATTATACATTATAACACATTAGCATAACACATTATAACAAATTAGTGAAGACACAAAGATTATAAATTATAACAAATTAGTAAAGACACAAAGATCATACATTCGAACAAATTAGTAAAGACAATCACTAGCATAAGTATTAGCACAGAAATATTGATTATGTACTTACCTGATGCACTTACCTAGCATAGTTGCACAACATAGGGGACATATGAAGAAACGATACTAAGAACTAAATGTAATCGTTTCTTCATCAATTTTTGGTTCTCATGGGAACTTAATTCCCATGAGGTGATTAAACTTAAGTTCAATCTAGAAAAACCATTATAAATAGCCTAAGCATGATCGAATAAACCAGTTATTGTCTTAACGTCGAACAGGAGAGTTGTTTAATTAAGATAAGCACAGAGCACTGATTGGTGCTCTTCGTTATCTTTACCAGTTCACGCATTATTGGTCGGTGCTTCACGCAAGCACTTCAATATGGTGAGCATTTAAGTCTCTACTAAATATATAAACATTACATGAGTTGTTCCATTTGAAACTATTTTGCTTCATGTTCGAGGTCCCATCAAGATTTGGGGACTGTTGGGAATATTATTTACTGCACATTTTCAGCACATGCACGACGTATAGCATGAAATAATGGAGAGTGGCGTGAATATTTATTAGAAGTGAAAGAGTGTAAGTCCTCTCAACAGTTCAGAGAGTTATTTGCCATATCCTAGTTTTGGTATGAACTTTCCTACAAATATTTTAGATTTGTGGAATGAATTCCAAATTTTCATGTGTGAGGAGTTTTTAAGAAATTCTTCAGAAAATGATTCATATAACCGTGCTATATTAGCTATTGAGGAAATTTTGTTCAGTAAACGATTCCTTCGGTACTTCAACTAAACTTTTCGGAGGTAAGACTATTTTACTCTGTGGAGATTTTTGACGAATATTGCCAGCTATATCTCACGCTACACGTATACCACTTATTGAGAATTGCCTTACTTCATGATCCGAATTTTCAAAATTCCACAAAATAACTTTTACCAAAAACATGAGAGCTTCACCTCATGAGATTGAATTCATTGAATTTCTTAAATCTCTTGGTGATGGAACTTTACCCACATTTCCAGATTACAGCCAAAATGTTATTGAAATTCCTTCCCATTAAGACTCTTATGTATGTATCTGAAACCATAAAGTCTAATGATATTCTCAATTCGGTTATATTAACACCCAAATAAGAAAACTACCCTTTCATCGATGCAGAAATCTTTAACAGTCTCTCCGGAGAGGAACATATATATTTGAGTTCCGATTACATCTTGAGTGATGATTATAGGGAGCAAAATAATTTTCCAGTAGAATTTTTAAACTCAGTTGATGTAAGTGGTTTCCCGATCCCAAAAATTTATTTCCAAAATCAAATTGCATAGTTTTACTTATTCGAAATTTGAGTACAGGGCATGACATGCCTGGTTGATGGTACACCTATTCGCTTAGTTCAAATGCAAAAGAAAATTGTTTGGATTGTGATTTTTCCGAAATAGACGTATTTTGACACCACAAATAAACCTTAATTAAACAAGTACACTTCTGTCTTTTTCCTTTCAAAAAACTCAATTTCCCGTCATTCTGACTTTTGCGATGACAATTTAATAAGTCCCATAAATCCCAAACGTTTCAAAAAGAAGGAATCTTACTCAAACTACCTATATTTTCTCACCGTTAATTGTATGTGAGTAGCCAGTAGAGTTAAATCGTTTGACCGATTGTTTATTTCTGAAACACAAGGCCAAGGTCATTTGGCAGAAGATGAAAGAATTCCTACAAAAAGTATTTTGTATGAGAAAATTTTAAGATCTTTTAAGCAACCGCACCCGCCAAGTTTTCGATAATTATAGATAGCGCCTCATTCAATATAGATGTACTTTGACGTGAAAAATGAGCTGAAATTATTGCTACTACAGTCTTAAACAAAAAATCTTTTTACTTACAATGCTACTGTATATATAGCGCCATGCGCGAGCTATTAGAGTGAGCGTAGCGAACGGCGGGGTTTGGCGAGCGTAGCGAGCAGGGGGCGTCCCCCTAGTAAATTCAAATACCTTAAAGAAAGACAAGAGCAATGACAAAATGAGTCTTAAAGAAAAATGGCACAGAATATTAGGGCACGTTAATTTTAATTCCTTAAATAATTTTTGCAAAAGTAATTTCGTAGAAAACATACCTAATGAACTTGAAAATGAATTCATGAAAAGCGCTATCTGTATTGAGAATAAGGATAACAATGTATCATTTGAAAATAACAGATCGAGAAAGGAATATTGGAGTTCATTCACACTGATTTAAAAGGGCCTCACAGAACTCCTGGTAGTAATGAGGAAAAATATTTCTTTACTCTTTGTGAGGATTATAGTAAAATCCTTAAAATACTTTGCATCAAAAGCAAAGACGAAGTCTTCGAATGTTTAGTACAATATGTTAATGAAGTTGAAAATATAACCAATAAGAGAAACAAAAAGATGAGATGCGATAGCGGCACTGAATATATTAATAATAATATAATTTCTTTTGTGCGTAAAAATAGTATACCATTGAACCAATGTCCAACTCACGTACGCGAGATCAATGGTACAGTCGAGAGGCTCAATAGAACTATCATGGATATGGCCCGATGCTCGATGGCTGAAGCAAAAATTTAAAAATAGAATGGTTGCAAATACAATCGAAAGGCAAACTCCATACGAAATACTTTTTAAGAAAAAACCTGATGTTAAATATTTACTATAATATATGGAAGCTTAGTAACAGTCCGAAATCCGAATGCAAAAAGAGAATCAAAATGGAACGAGAAAGCAGAATTTGGAATATTGGTAGGATATGAAGACGTGGGATATCGAGCACTTGCAAATAATTAAATAATTGTAGCCAGACACGTAGGTATTATTGATGAAGATGAAAAAATAATGTGTTTTGATAACTCCGTAGAATCTGAGTTGGACTGTGACCAATTAGACAAAGCTTCACCCAAAAAATCGCCATCCCTTGTTAAAAACCAAAAAGAGCAAACTTCGATTGAAAGTCCAGACGAAGATCTTGTGAATTTGGAGCATACAATTGTAGAGAAACAAGCAGCCTCGTTGACTTCCCCTAAATCAACTAGAATTAAAAAATCAACAAGAGATGATCAATTTGTGTATCGAGCAATGATTGTAAATCACTGTGACGCAATGAATCCAGAGACATATGAAGATGCATTGAAACGAGCCGATGCTCAGAATGGGAAGCAAGCAACGGACACAGAATTCCAGACCTTAAATAATAATAAAACTTGGAAACTCGTGTGTAGGCCGGCGGACAAGAGGAATATAGATTTAAAATGGGTGTTCAGATTAAAAGGCGATGGAAGATATAAAGCGCGCATAGTTGCAAAAGGTTTCCAACAAAAGGGTGACATTGATGACAAGTACTCTCCAGTTTTTAAAGCTCAGACTTTGAAAATTCTGTTATTGTACTGCTGTCAAAGTGAGGTGAGTTGCATATTGAGCAGATGGACGTTGAAGCAACCGTTTTGAACAGCGAGATCACAGAAGAGATCTATGTTGAACAACCTGAAGGTTATTTGGATGGTTCTGATAGGGTCTATCGTGTAATCGGGATTGGTATGAGTGCTTCCATGAGTTCATGACTAAACCAAACTTTTCTAGAAATATGTATGATTTTTGTTTATATTCAAAAATTATTGAAGGTAAAAAAACTTTTGTCTTATTATTTGTAGATAATTTGTTGGTCTGTAGTGTGACTATGCTTGATATACAACAAATAAAGTTAAAATTATCATCTCGATTTAACATGAAAGATTTGGGCACCGCTAAAAATTAGATTGGTATAGAAATCAATTATAATAAAGGTTTAAATTTGCTACTAAATCAGACCAATTACATTGAATCTTTGGCAGAAAAATATGAGATAACTGAGTCTAAGCTCTAGTCTACACCCATGGAGGTGTATTTAAAGTTAGAGAAAACTGATAGTGTTGAAAATGATTATACGTGGGTTGCGTAAGAAAAAATGTAACGAAAATGCGTAACAAAAATGCGCAACGTAAATGAGTAACGAAAAACCGTCACGAATGGAGGCGCCAAATTATTTTTTATTGTTGCAAAAATGATAAGTGTTCTTGCCATGCGAACATGCCCAAATTTTTTCGTCGTTGCAAAAATGACAAATGCTGTTCTCATGCAAGCGTGTGCAATGAATATATTAGTATTAATAAGAGCGTTGGAATGGGAGGAGGTAAAAAACGATCATCGCCGCTAACATCAGCGGAGCGAAGCAAATTGTATCGCGAAAAGAGAAAGAAAATAAAATTGTCGTCTGTAGAAAATGTGCTACCAAAAACAAGTGCTGAGAAAATTAAAATTTATAGAGAAAGGAAACGAAATGAAAAAGAAAATGTGCTGCCGAAAACAGATGCTGAGAGAAGTAAAATTTATAGAGAAAAGAAGAGGAATGAAAAGAGGAAAGAAGAAGAGAGTGTAATGCCAAAAACAAATGCTGAGAGGGTCAAAATTTTTAGAGAAAAGAAGAGGAAAGAAGAAGTGAGTGTAATGCCAAAAACAAATCTTGAAAGAGTTCGAGTATATAGAGAAAGAAAAAAAGATGACATGAAAATAATGAGCAAAAAAGAATACATTGGTTGGTTTGTTTCATGAACGAAAAATTTTATTCTAATACATTAGATGCAGTTTGTTGTATGTGCGATCGTTTTTGGTGGACTAACGAGGTTGTTATTGTAAAAAGAGACAGTGAAATATATAATTTTATTTCTACGTTTGTCGATGCGTGCGTAAATGAAAATGTTATATGTAAAACATGTCGTAGTTATTGCCTTAAATTCAAAATTCCATTGATGAGAAAGTACAATGGTTTTACATATCCAAAAATACCAAATGATTTGCCGTCCTTAGATCCTATTGCTGAACGTTTGGTATCGCCTCGATTGCCATTTCTTGCGACTCGACAAAATCGTGGGTTTCCCGGTGCCAAAAAATTAGTCGGTCAAATTATAAATGTGCCAGTTGATGTCGATACAATGGTTTATTCATTACCACGTCAGCTAGACGACGATTTCGCAATAAATGTAAATATCAGACGTCATAAATTGCATAAATCAAGTTATTTGGAAGGTTGTGTTAATAAATCTGTTGTGAAAGCTTGGTTAACTTATTTGTTGCAGACTCCTTTATATCAAAAGTATAATATAAGTGTTGATGCCAGTTTCTTTTCTTCTGATTGTAGTGTGAATGAGTGTGAATTTCCAGAAATTTTTCCAGTTGTAAACGATGAAGATTTGCCGCTAAATTATAATGCAGAAAGTATGTTGAGTATGCAACAGCATACCTTGATATGGGGTGAAGAGATGATGTTGGTTTTGTTTCCTACGCATAATAAAAGACCTCTGGCATTGTCATTTGCGTCTATTTATTATGGTGTTGAAAGGCAATATAAAGCGCATGTTACCCCTCACTCTATGGCTTTGAGCGAGATACGATGAGCTGACAGACGTGGTGCGAAGCCAGATCATATTTTATATATGGCAGCTAAAATAATGAGATTACGAATTATAGATGGTTTCAGGCTAATGTTCAAAAATAGGAATTCAAGTGAAGTAAAAAAAATTACTCGTTCAGATATTAATGATCCGTCTTTTGTTCAAAATGTATTGGATAGAAATTTATCTTTTTTCAGGGGTATTCCAAATTCTGTGCAGTATTGGCGGTCAAGAAGAAAAGATTTGTTTGCCATGTTGCGACAATTAGGAAAACCTGATATATTTCTCACTTTGGGTGCGTCTGAGATTCATTGTTTTAATTTGTTGAGGTTGCTTTTGAAATTTCTTAATAATGACTTTGGTGTGGATGTTTCGGATGATGAAATCTCGCAAATGTCTTCTTTTTGGCGTGCCACAATTGTGAATGATGACCCAGTTGTGTGTTTTCTATATTTCGAAAAATTTGTCGATGTCTTATTTAGTGCCTTTAAAAATGTTCGTGGTCCTTTTGGGAAATATGTGGTAGTTGATTATTTCAAACGTATAGAATTTCAACATCGAGGAAGTCTGCATGCTCATTGCATGCTCTGGTTAAAGAATGCACCAAAAGAAGTAGTATCCGAGAATATGCCAAAAACAATTGAAATGATAGATGATTTGATTAGTGTTTCTAATGATGAATTGCCAACGTTAAGAAGTGTTCAAACTCATGTTCACACGCATACGTGTTATAGAAAAAATAGTAAAAGGTGTCGTTTTAATGCTCCTTTCATGCCTATAGATAAAACGAGAGTATTGATACCAATATTAGAAAAATATCAAGAAAAAATTGAAATATTCAATAATTTGAAAAGGTCTTTAGAGAGTCGTGTTTATACCAGCTATGAAAATTTTTGCGTGAAAATTTATTAAATAATGAAACGTACATAGATATTATTCGACATGGTATTCTTAGTCCAACTGTCTTTTTTAGACGCGATGTTGGTGATACATGGACAAATCCGTCCAATAAAGCAATTGTTAACGTTTTAAATTCAAATATGGACATTCAGTATATATTAGATGAATATTCTTGTGCGATGTATATTGCGGAGTACGTTAATAAAAGTAATCGTGGTTTTAGTTCTTTGCATCGGGAATTACTTAAATTAAGGGATAGGTTTCCTGATGCCGATTTCGCTGAATTGATGAAGGAGATGGGTAAAAAAACTGTAAATAATGTGGAGATGTCGACACAAGAAGCTGCTTGGTTTCTGCTACGAATGCCTATATCACGAACTTCTCGATTTGTCGAGTATGTTCCTACGCAACATCCGAGTGAACGATTTGTCTCTGTAAAGACAAAAAAGCAAATGGATATCGATAATGTTGATGAATCATCTACTGATATATGGAACGAAAATGTTATTCAATATTATGAAAGACGGCCGTCATATGCTAACGATAAAATAAACTTTATTAGAGAAATTGTGTTATTATTTCATCCTTTCCGTAATGAAGAACTCGATATTTTGAATAATGATAAATATTTGACTTTATTCGAGCAGAATCGTGATTCCATCGTTGCGGCGAGAGGGAAGTATGATTGTGGTTTGGATGTTTCAAAAATGTTAAATGCGTTGAATGTTGTTGAGTATGATGCGGATGTTGACATTGATAACGAAATTGATCGTCTTTTGGTTAGTGTTATTGGTAGTGATAACGTGTACATTCGTGATCATAATAAAAAGTTTTTACAGAAGAGAGACGATAGTGATATAGATGCACTGAATCGTATATCCACAGTTCCGCATGTTCAGTATGTCATGCCTCATAAAGAATTTTGTTTGGCTATGTGTAAGTTGAATCATGGTCTGTATAATATTTGCTTAGAGCTCATTAATCGTTTGATTTATGATACTCTTCAAATATTCTTTACTGGACCGGCTGGTTCTGGTAAATCGTACGCTCTGAAATTAATGATGGAAGTTGTGAATCGATTTACTGTGAGACATGATTCTGAAAAATGTGCATATCTTGTATGTGCTACTACGGGACAAGCAGCTGTAAATATTGATGGTACGACTGTTCATACTGCGTTACATATTCCTATAAATGCAAATAAACTAATGCACATTAAACCGAGTGTTCTACAGTCCTTACGTTTTGATATGAGGGAAGTTGTTTGTATAATTATTGATGAGATCAGTATGATGAGTTTTCAGATGTTGTGTAACGTTGATTATGTATTGAAAGCTGTTGGTCCAAAGCCTAACGAAAGATTTGGTGGATTTCATGTTATTTTGTGTGGTGATTTGAGACAGTTGCCGCCTGTACGTGCTTCTCCAGTATTTAAAAGACCACCAAATTATCTGCAGGGGGATATGATTTGGCAGAATTTAAAGTTTTATTCTTTGAACCAAGTTGTTCGACAATCTGATGTTTAATTTTCTGACATGTGAAAAATTGAAGAAAAGGGAAGTATCTGCTCTGAATAGTCGTTTTGTAGACTCGGAAAGTATATCTGATATGCGTGATGCGGTTAGGTTATTTCATCGAAATCAAGATGTTGATAATTATAATTATAATGTTTTGAATGTGCCGGAAGCTATGGAAGTTTGTGCAGATAATGATATAAAAGGTTGTAATAGTAGAAATCAAGTTGAGAGTACGCAAAATAAGATGAATAAGTTAAGTGTTGTTGACACTGCGAATATGCCTAAAAAATTAATGCTTTTGACAAATGCGCCATATGTATTAACTCAGAACATAGACACGAAAGATAAATTGGTTAATGGTTCTTTTGGTTATTTACGATTCATAGAATATGACGAAACAGATAGAGAGCGAGTAAAGCGATTTTGGATTGAATTCTCTAATGTGTCTAGTGGGGCTATACGACGCTTAGAGACAGCGTTTCATGCAAATATGTTAGAAATATTAAAAAATTGTACTCCTATTTGCCGTCGATCCGGACCAATAAATTTATCGTCGAAGATAGTTACAGCAAAACGAACGCAGTTCCCTGTTATGCCAGCAAACGCTTTGACCGTACACAAATCGCAAGGCGGGACGTACGACAAAATCGTATTTGAATATTCGAAATCTCTTCCAACGTCTTTAGTTTTTGTCGGTCTGTCGAGAGTATCGTCGCTTTGTGGATTGTATTTGACAAATGTTAATAAAGATCATAATTTTTATCATATTAACGATAACCAAAGTTATAGCGAGTTGCGAACAGAATTTCAGCGTTTGGAGTCAGTTAAATTAGAAACAGGAATAGAACGAGCAATAAATTTTTTTGATGATACAAATAAAGTAAAATTAACGTATGTGAATGTTCAAAGCTTGAACTCTCATAGAGACGATATTGTGAAAGATTGTGCTATTAAGAAGAGTGATATTTTAGCGATGTCGGAGACTTGAGTAGGAACAATGGAAGATTTAAATATTCATGGATATAAGCGCGTTACGAAATATAAAAGACATAATGTTTCTGCTGGTGGTGTTGCGATCTATGAGTCGATAAATTCTACTTTGACTGAGTGTACGAGAGTAGGTTTTGATGAATGTCGTAGTGAGAAAGGAGATATATGTTGTGCACGTATGGTTACAGAAACCGGAAAGCAATTTAGTGTAGAAGTTGTTTACGCCAGTTGTGGGTCATGTATTGAAGATGTAAAGCAATTGCTTGATATTGCTTTATGGCGTTTTAGCGATAGTGTCAAACATTTGACTATATCCAAACAAAATAATTTATCGCAGTGTCCCGTTGTTTTATGTGGAGATTTGCATGTTGATGTGAATACGGCAAATGGGAAAAGATTGTTGGATTATGTAAAAAAAAAATCATAATGTTGAGTTCCTTACGAATGATGCAGTGACGACTCGAAATGGAACGTCGATTGATTATATATTCACGAAAGGAATAACGTCAAGTTTTGCCATACATATCATCTTTCAGCACGCATCGACCAATTTTATGTAAAGTATCCAGCGACAATGACGCGTAATATTCAGTTCGACATCGTTGTTCAACGAAATCGGTTGTGTTCATTGTAAGAAGTAAAAATGGCATCCACTTCTAAATTTGCTGATAAAAATAAAAACAACTCAGATTCTGATAGTGAAGAAGAGTGTATTGGTTTGGTTGAAGAAGATAATGAATATTTGATTTTGAGAACTCGACGCTTACGCAGTTTATTAAAGATATAAAACAATCTGGACTGTTGCTGTTGCTGTTGAACTGAAACAACTGTTGCTGAGTTGAATGGGAAAAAACGAAAATTTCAACCGAGTGTTTTAAAGCGATTTAATTATGTTCAATATTATTATCGAAAACCAATAAAATTTATACTTATTGGGAACTGTTACGGTATCTGCATTAGTTATTCGGAAGATTTCAGTGATAAAACGATAATGAATAACTTGAATTCATTGGAAGCAAAGCATCGAGTCCATCTTCTCGTTGCAACAGCGAAATATTTTTGGCATGAAAATGGGACATATGTCAGACATAATTGTGAAACTAAGAAATAGATATATTGAAGGATCGGCAGTTCGAATGAATAAAACAACACCTGGCGTATTTGGAGTTAAATTGCTCACTTCGCAAGTTCCACCAGCGAAAATTCAATTTCCAATTTTGGAACATAAAAAAACGACGTTGAAGGAAAGTAAATGGGCTAAAATTTCGAATCCAATTTTCATGCATTCGTTGCAGGTTTTGAAACTGACAGGTTTTAAAATAACCAAAAATGGAATATCGATTGACTTGGTTTTAGACTGTTTGGTATATCAAAAAGTAAAATATGATGACGAGGGAAAACAAATTACTGTGTATTTACAGTCTAGCGTAATATCGAAACGAAAACGGCAATATTCAAGCGATGAAGATTCAGATGATGAAAATATGAAAAAACGATGTCTATTTTAAATATGATTTATATAATCTATAATCCATAATAAATATGGTTTGTTTGATACTATATGCCATAAATAAAATAAAAAAGAATGAATTGTAGTCTATACACTAGTCTTCGGCTAGTACTACTACGTGTTTAGGCATTGCATAGCTTAGTATTAAGTCACCTAACTCTACTGCGGCCCTCTGCTGTATTTAGTTGTAAGTTTTAGGTCAGTATTAGTATGTAAGATCTTCTGTCACTTGTGTAAGTAGCGTCGGTCATTAGCAGATCGGCGGACTGATAAGAAGCGGCGTCTGTTCTTTGTTCTCAGTCCGCGGTCTGCGCGTGCCTTCAGTCTAGAATAACCTGGTGTGTTGGTCAGAGTGAAAAAAGGAGTAAGCTTAAGAAGCCATATTGTACTTTTCATGAATAAATATTTGATTATCGAGAACTAGTGTTTCGTTGAGTAACGTAGTTTTTAACTTCAGAAGTGGGATAAAACCTAACGTGCGGGTGAAATAGAGATAAAATTACTAATCTTCCGGACATAAAATTTTCCTTAGAACTCTGATGCTTAAAGAAAATGTGGTGCCTTTGTTGTGCAAAATAAAGCTTTGTGCCTTATTTACCTTACTTGAACTTTGTTGTGTGTTACTTGCTTTAATTGAACTTTGTTGTGCAAAATTAAGCCTTGTGCCTTATTTACCTTACTTGAACTTTGTTGTGGAAAATTCGAACTGAAAATTTGAAAACGCTGTGCCTTATTCTAAAACTTAGACTTATATAAAGTGTAATTTAAAAAAAAAAACTTCCGCGATTTTAAAAAAAATTTTTAAAAATGAGTAAAGCCGATATGTTAGCGGTGTTGGACGCGGCTGAGGTGTCAGTGCCCCCAAACGCATCTATAGCCCAAGTAAAGGCCCTGTTCGACGAGCACCTGGGACAGTCGTTGCCACAAGCTCAAGTGGAGGTGAGTCCAGTTCCACCTAGAGTTTTAAGTCCTGCTGCAAGTGTGTACGAGGAACCAGACGAACTTCCTAGGGTTACTCCACCAACCCAACCTAAGGCCTCTACGGATGAAATGGACCGTTTGTTAAGTAAGTTGCGGAAGGAAAAAGAAATTCTTTTATTGCAGCAGGAGATCACCACCTTAAGGAACCCGCAACATCAAATGATGTCACCGATACACTTGGACATAAGCACGATAGAGGCTATGGTCCAACCATTTAATGGTGACAACACCTATGATGTTCACAAGTGGATTGAAGACTTGGAGGACGCCTTCGGCATACTGCAGTTTGATGAAAGAGCTCGTGTCGTGGGAACACGACGCCTGCTGACCGGAACAGCTAAAGTTTATGCAAGGACTATCGCTGTTCATACTTACGATGAATTACGAGCAGCTTTAATTGAGGAATTTGGCTATTTGCATACCACAAATGAAGTGTATCATCAGCTCCGCTCTAGACGTCTGAGGCCTAATGAAAGTGTCCACAGATATGTATTCGAAATGCAAGAAAAAGCAACCCGAGGCAATATACCAGAGACCGAATTGGTAGACACCATCATAGAGGGGATTGTAAATCGGTCAACTGATGCAACTATTCTGTATAACGCTACCACGATGAGAGAGCTGAAGGTGTTGATAAAACGTTATGAAAGGAAACTTGCTGCTCGCTCTTCCGCTCCACGTACTGAATCCCGACTGACCATACCTGCTGCCGCTATTTATACACCAACGACGAGAAGGACGACTATTGCAACGCCATCCTCTATGTCTTCTGTTCGACCAACTACTTCTTCTGGGTCAACCTCAAAAATCTACCCAGCTCTTCTACCACGTCCCACAACGAGACGGATGATGCTCTTGTGAGGTGTTATAATTGCTCTCGTTTTGGCCATTATCAAAGTCGATGCCCGAAGCCCAGACGTCCTGAGGGTTCCTGCTTCCGTTGTGGTGCGTTGGACCATATTTACAAAGACTGCCCACATCGGCCCAATAGGATTGCTGCCCCGATTATGCGACACTCTCAAAGAGATGGAGATGGAAACAGTAGCAGTGGCAGTAATGACACCGTCTGTCAAGGAATGAGATCTTTGCAACTGGTAAGTGTTTCCTTCAGTCCAAATTACCTTAAGCACTCACATGTGGTTTCTTTATTTGACTCTGGTAGTCCTAGAAGTTTCATTTCGGAGAAACAAGTACCTTCGGCCTTAAGGAATCAACGTAAACCTTCCGGATATCGCGGTCTTGGAAACCAGGATATAATATCCTGCGGGAAGATCTGCTGTTTAGTTAAGTTGAGGGACATTAGCGTTAAGCATGAATTTATTGTTGTATCTGAAAGTTCCTCCTCTTATCCTATTATTATAGGAAGAGACCTTATGCCTAAATTACACACTCACTTATGCTATTCATTTATTAAATATTCTTAAAATAAATTGTTACAATTAAAAGGAAAAAATACTAGTTTAAAACCACATGTGACTGCCAAAATTGAACATTTGAACCTAGTAAGGACGTATTTCAGGAGTTAGATCACTGCGGAGAAACAATCCTCATTACCAATACAAAATGATTTTACCGTAGGAAACAAAATGCAGCTTAGTAAAATTGATTATTCAGTCAACGCGGCTTTTAGAGAACTGTGTGCCATTGATTGTTCGTCCGAAGTCCCGATCGATATAAGTCCTCAGCTCAATCATATACAACACAAAGCCCTTATGAAAACCATTGTTGAAAATTATTGTGAAGCTCCTGCTAGTGAAACGAGTGATGACCACTTTCGAATGTCCATAAGTCTTCAGCACAATACCCTGATTTTTTGTCGACCTCGTCTGTCACACTCTGAAAGAACTGAAGTTCAGAAAATTTTTGATGACCTTCTAGAAAAGAATATCATACGCCCTAGCAGTTCCCCTTATGCTTCGGCCCTTGTACTCGTTAGGAAAAAGACTGGCGAAATTCGCAAATGTGTCGACTATCGTCCTTTGAATAAAATAACTGTTCGAGATAACTACCCCCTGCCGCTTATCGATGATTGCCTTGAGCACTTAGGTGGAAAACATTTCTTCACGCTCCTTGATCTTAAGAGTGGATTTCATCAAGTTAAGATGAATGAAGACTCTATTAAATATACTGCCTTCGTTACACCCGATGGCCAATACGAATACTTGAGAATGCCATTTGGACTTAAGAATGCCCCTGCCGTATTTCAGCGCTATATTAATAACATACTTAAGGAACTTATCCGAGAGAAGCAAATTGTAGTCTACTTAGATGACATTTTAATTGCATCTGAAAATTACGAATTCCACCTTAAATTGGTCGCTAGAGTACTGTGTCTTCTGAAAACGCATGGTCTTGAACAGCAGTTAAAAAAATGTAAATTCGCTTATACTGAGTTGGACTACTTGGGGTACCGTGCCAATGCTGCTGGAATTAGACCAAGTGATACGCATTTGAGTGCCATAAAAAATTATCCTATGCCCAGTGACCGAAAGCAGCTAGAACGTTGTTTGGGACTATTCTCATACTTCCGACGGTTCGTGGAGTCATTTTCAGCAATTGCCAAACCTATGACTTTACTATTGCGGCAAGATACCCCTTATAATTTTAATTCTGATTGTGTCCAATCTTTTAAACTCTTACAACAAAAACTCCTTCAGTCTCCAGTTCTTTCTATATATGATCCCAAACGTGAAACTGAGTTACATTGTGATGCTAGCGCACTTGGATTTGGTTCAGTACTCCTTCAGAAGCAAGGTGATAAAAAATTCCACCCTGTCGCCTACTTTTCCAAAACTACTTCCGCCAATGAAGCTAAGCTTCATAGTTACGAATTAGAAGCACTTTCGATCATTTATGCCCTTAAACGATTCCACACTTACGTTAAAGGCATACCCTTCAAAATTATAACTGATTGTAATTCACTTGCCGAGACCCTGAAGAATCGTTCTCATTCTGCAAAGATAGCTCGATGGTCCTTATATCTAGAAAACTATGATTATACTATTCAAGATCGTAGTGGTACCGCTATGAGTCACGTTGATGCCCTAGGTCGAGCCCAAGTAGCTGCTACCTATGATGAAGCAGATTTAGACTTTCTATTACAAGTAACGCAATGTCGTGACCCTGAAATCGAAAAACTTAAGTTAGAATTAGAAAATGACCCTCTTGATGAATTTGAATTAAAAGACGGATTGGTAATCCGTAGATCCCCCTCTGGTAATAACCAACTCTATGTCCCGCGGGAAATGATAGAGAATGTCATTCGGGTAATACACGAGAAGATCGGTCATCTAAGTGTTGACAAAACTTGCAGTCAAATAAAAAAAAATTATTATTTCACACAAATGAAGAACAGAGTTCAAAATTTTATTCAGAACTGTCTTAAGTGTATTGTTTATTCTGCACCTGCTCGTTCCAGGCAACGTAACTTATATAACATACCGAAAACTTCCGCCCCATTTGATACGATACATATTGACCATTTAGGCCCACTTCCATCCTTCAAATTTAAGAAAAAATACCTTCTAGTTATTATAGATGGGTTCACTAAATTTTTAAAATTATGTATATCCTACAAATTCGACAAGTTCTAAAGAAGTTTGCCGTGCTTTAGGTCAATACTTCTCTTATTATAGTCGACCAAAACGCCTAGTGAGTGACCGAGGCACTTGTTTCACTTCTGTCGAGTTTGATAACTTTCTGGAGGAAAAGAATATACAGCACATACTTAATGCAACTGCTTCTCCACAAGCTAATGGCCAAGTAGAAAGAGTAAATAGAGTACTGCGGCCCATATTAAGTAAACTATCCGATCCTATCAATCATGAGGATTGAAGTTCTCATTTAACTGATGTCGAATACGCTCTGAATAATACGGTACATTCTTCCACTAAATTTAGCCCTTCTGTGCTACTATTCGGGGTCGAGCAACGTGGAACCAGAGTAGATGAAATCACTGAACATTTAAATAGTAAAAATGAGGATGTTGTCCATGACTTGAGTATACTTCGGCAAGAGGCCTCTGATAATATCCTGAAGTGTCAGGAAAACAATCTGAATCAGTTCCTTAAATCACGTTCCCCTGCCCCTGAATTCAGTGAGGGTGAGTTTGTTGTTATAAGAAGCGTTGACCACACGATTGGTGATAATAAGAAACTTACGCCATTATTCAAAGGTCCTTATGTAGTTCACAAAAAACTGCCGAACGACCGATATGTAATTCGGGATATAGATGGATGTCAAATAACCCAAATGCCCTATGACGGAGTGCTAGAGGCAAATAAATTGAAAAAGTGGATTGTTCCTCCGACGGATGTCGTTTCTGAAACCCCAAAGGAAACACTTATTGGACTTGAGATTGAAAGATTGTACGATTATTAAATACTTATGTAAGTTGAGGACAATTTAAGTGTAGGATGGCCGAGTTGTAGTCTATACACTAGTCTTCGGCTAGTACTACTACGTGTTTAGGCACTGCATAGCTTAGTATTAAGTCACCTAACTGTACTGCGGCCCTCTGCTGTATTTAGTTGTAAGTTTTAGGTTAGTATTAGTATGTAAGATCTTCTGTCACTTGTGTAAGTAGCGTCGGTCATTAGCAGATCGGCGGACTGATAAGAAGCGGCGTCTGTTCTTTGTTCTCAGTCCGCGGTCTGCGCGTGCCTTCAGTCTAGAATAACCTGGTGTGTTGGTCAGAGTGAAAAAAGGAGTAAGCTTAAGAAGCCATATTGTACTTTTCATGAATAAATATTTGATTATCGAGAACTAGTGTTTCGTTGAGTAACGTAGTTTATAGAATATTGTAAAATTATTTGGTTTTGGGTTGTTTAATAAATAAAAATTTTAAGTATAAAAACTTAGAAATGTTTTATTTCGTTTTTTTTCTTACCCTGCTTTTTGGAAGGTTTGTTTGATATGTTAAATCATTTTCAATGATACCGTCCTTTGCTTTGTCGCAAAGACTGTTGATTTTTTCTTTATATATTTATTTTTATATCTGCCTTACATTTTGGATATACATACTTTTCCTTATTACTAGTGTTACTACTATAACATGTAACATGTATATATTTTTTTTTTTTGCCTCTTTGGGCTTCAATTTTTTGACGTGAATACGTCTTTAAATTTGCTACCATACGGGGGCAATCCAAAAAAACTAATGACAAAATCGGGGGATACAGTTTGGCGTTGTAGCTTCGAATCTCTGCACTACATCCGAAATTAAATTATACCAGTGGATAGATAAAGGATCAAAGATATCACTAGGATAAGCGAGATCAGTGATGCATCGCGCGCGGCGGAGGGGGAAGCGCCGAAAAATGGGGTTATTTTGTACTAAATTTTGCCGATTTTGAATTTCAAAATCGAATTCAAACAACCAGGCTGGCAGAATCGCCAGTAACACAAAAATTTCGCCAGTACATGTGATTGTGCAACCGAACGGCAACGATCGGTGTCACCCCACCGAGAGAGTGTGTGTGGCGCCCGCATGCGTTTGGTTCTCATCGAAACAAACACATGCGAGCGTCACACACGCTCCCTTTGTAGGGTGTCACCGTATGGTCAATGTTTTTTGCACAATTGTGCCGTGGCGAAATTTTTGTGTTGGTGGTGATTCTGCCAGCCTGGTTGATTGAATTCGATTTTGAAATTCAAAATCGGCAAAATTTGGTGAAAAATCATTTTTCGGTGCCTTCTTTCTATATATGATCCCAAACGTGAAACTGAGTTACATTGTGATGCTAGCGCACTTGGATTTGGTTCAGTACTCCTTCAGAAGCAAGGTGATAAAAAATTCCACCCTGTCGCCTACTTTTCCAAAACTACTTCCGCCAATGAAGCTAAGCTTCATAGTTACGAATTAGAAGCACTTTCGATCATTTATGCCCTTAAACGATTCCACACTTACGTTAAAGGCATACCCTTCAAAATTATAACTGATTGTAATTCACTTGCCGAGACCCTGAAGAATCGTTCTCATTCTGCAAAGATAGCTCGATGGTCCTTATATCTAGAAAACTATGATTATACTATTCAAGATCGTAGTGGTACCGCTATGAGTCACGTTGATGCCCTAGGTCGAGCCCAAGTAGCTGCTACCTATGATGAAGCAGATTTAGACTTTCTATTACAAGTAACGCAATGTCGTGACCCTGAAATCGAAAAACTTAAGTTAGAATTAGAAAATGACCCTCTTGATGAATTTGAATTAAAAGACGGATTGGTAATCCGTAGATCCCCCTCTGGTAATAACCAACTCTATGTCCCGCGGGAAATGATAGAGAATGTCATTCGGGTAATACACGAGAAGATCGGTCATCTAAGTGTTGACAAAACTTGCAGTCAAATAAAAAAAAATTATTATTTCACACAAATGAAGAACAGAGTTCAAAATTTTATTCAGAACTGTCTTAAGTGTATTGTTTATTCTGCACCTGCTCGCTCCAGGCAACGTAACTTATATAACATACCGAAAACTTCCGCCCCATTTGATACGATACATATTGACCATTTAGGCCCACTTCAATCCTTCAAATTTAAGAAAAAATACCTTCTAGTTATTATAGATGGGTTCACTAAATTTTTAAAATTATGTATATCCTACAAATTCGACAAGTTCTAAAGAAGTTTGCCGTGCTTTAGGTCAATACTTCTCTTATTATAGTCGACCAAAACGCCTAGTGAGTGACCGAGGCACTTGTTTCACTTCTGTCGAGTTTGATAACTTTCTGGAGGAAAAGAATATACAGCACATACTTAATGCAACTGCTTCTCCACAAGCTAATGGCCAAGTAGAAAGAGTAAATAGAGTACTGCGGCCCATATTAAGTAAACTATCCGATCCTATCAATCATGAGGATTGAAGTTCTCATTTAACTGATGTCGAATACGCTCTGAATAATACGGTACATTCTTCCACTAAATTTAGCCCTTCTGTGCTACTATTCGGTGTCGAGCAACGTGGAACCAGAGTAGATGAAATCACTGAACATTTAAATAGTAAAAATGAGGATGTTGTCCATGACTTGAGTATACTTCGGCAAGAGGCCTCTGATAATATCCTGAAGTCTCAGGAAAACAATCTGAATCAGTTCCTTAAATCACGTTCCCCTGCCCCTGAATTCAGTGAGGGTGAGTTTGTTGTTATAAGAAGCGTTGACCACACGATTGGTGATAATAAGAAACTTACGCCATTATTCAAAGGTCCTTATGTAGTTCACAAAAAACTGCCGAACGACCGATATGTAATTCGGGATATAGATGGATGTCAAATAACCCAAATGCCCTATGACGGAGTGCTAGAGGCAAATAAATTGAAAAAGTGGATTGTTCCTCCGACGGATGTCGTTTCTGAAACCCCAAAGGAAACACTTATTGGACTTGAGATTGAAAGATTGTACGATTATTAAATACTTATGTAAGTTGAGGACAATTTAAGTGTAGGATGGCCGAGTTGTAGTCTATACACTAGTCTAGAGCGTGAGGAAGATGTCCCTTTTCTACCCAGGATACGTGAAGGGTATAAGTACCTGGGCTTGACGCAACTAGAGAGAGATTTGGACATTAATACCCAAAAAGTGTCAGAAAAAGTCCTCACGCAAACAAAAACAATCCTTAAAAGTAAACTGGCACCAAAACAAAAAGTTTCTCTTTTCAACTCGACAATCGTACCAGGTGCAACATACATAACGGGCAACCTGTACCCTAGGGAGAAACGTGCAACAAGTTTAAAGAAATGCGACGACCTTGACAAGCAAATCAGAAAACTACTGATTGAACATAGCTTGCAAGGGAAGACTATGTCAAGAAATGGAGTATACCTGCCACTAGACTGGGGTGGATTGGGACTCAAATCAATTAGATTGGAGACAGAGAAACTTTATGTGAAAAAACACATATATCTGACGAGCCACCCGGAGATGTTACCCATATATAATAGGTATAAACGACTTCAGAGGAAAGGATGGCGAAACCCAATTTCGGACGCTGAAGCATTGTATGACGAATACAATTTGGAGGTGCCGACCCCGGACGAAGCGGAAGATCTTCGCACCTATAGCAGACGAGCTGCAAGTATGCTTGCAGCAAAACAAAGACAACAGCTGCAGAATGACAGGAACATGCACTATTGCCGACTAGTGGAAGCTGACAAACAAAACATCAAGATCCCATCATATCATTCACTGAAGATGGAAGATTGGATGCTCACATTACTCCGAGCAGCAGGCGAAGAACAAATACATGGCTTGGGAGCTGACCCCTACTCCAGACGAAAGTGCAGGCTAGGCTGTAACAGCACCGAGACCGCGTATCATGTATCGTCGTCCTGTGTCGTACCTCACTACACCTACAGACATGATGCAGTGGTGCATCAGGTAATAAAAGCAATTTTAATTGCTACTGATGCACCAGCTGAAGCGAGTGCGCAACTTAAGTATGAAAAAGCAAACATATGTGTCGAGTATGGATGGAAGGGCCGAAATATTAAAGTACGAGCCGGGATGAAGTTCCAAACTCATCCAGTACTATACCACAACCGACCTGACATTGTGGTAATCTTGACGAACCCTAATGAAGTCCATATCTACGAAGTAGCAGTTGCGTATCTACAATCCATAAGAAGTCAAGAGCGTTTGAAAGCAGTAAGGTACGGCAAAAACTCCGTGATGCATGTCACCCCTGACAATGTCGAGAACGTGCAGAGGGATAACAACCTAGTAGAGGCTTTCTCAACAATGTACTGTGGCCCTACACATCTAGGCGTGTTCGTCGTGGGAGCATTTGGCGAGATCCTCTACACTGATGCATTGCAGAAATGTTTGAAGCAGCTTCAGAAGTTAGGAGTCAACAAGAGGTGCGCAGAACTCCTCCTTGAGAAGTGCTCGCGAGCTGCAGCATACAGCTAAGATAATTTTAAAAAGACTACAAAAATAACGAAATTATTAGTATAATCTTCACTTGACAAATTTAAATGTACTTGACTTGATTTTCTTTTTAATCTCGATGTTCTGTATAGTATCTTGTTAGAGTTTGCGTTTGTGTTTCATTGTTGGACTCAGATATTTTCTGTAAAAGTCTTCACCTACTTGACATGTTAGATTTTAAGTTATTTGAAATGTTGATTCAAAGTTATTGTAAATTATGTACAGAGGCTCTAAGGAGCTATGTGTGTAATTTAAGAAACAATAAAAACAATACTAGTCTTCGGCTAGTACTACTACGTGTTTAGGCACTGCATAGCTTAGTATTAAGTCACCTAACTGTACTGCGGCCCTCTGCTGTATTTAGTTGTAAGTTTTAGGTTAGTATTAGTATGTAAGATCTTCTGTCACTTGTGTAAGTAGCGTCGGTCATTAGCAGATCGGCGGACTGATAAGAAGCGGTGTCTGTTCTTTGTTCTCAGTCCGCGGTCTGCGCGTGCCTTCAGTCTAGAATAACCTGGTGTGTTGGTCAGAGTGAAAAAAGGAGTAAGCTTAAGAAGCCATATTGTACTTTTCATGAATAAATATTTGATTATCGAGAACTAGTGTTTCGTTGAGTAACGTAGTTTATAGAATATTGTAAAATTATTTGGTTTTGGGTTGTTTAATAAATAAAAATTTTAAGTATAAAAACTTAGAAATGTTTTATTTCGTTTTTTTTCTTACCCTGCTTTTTGGAAGGTTTGTTTGATATGTTAAATCATTTTCAATGATACCGTCCTTTGCTTTGTCGCAAAGACTGTTGATTTTTTCTTTATATATTTATTTTTATATCTGCCTTACATTTTGGATATACATACTTTTCCTTATTACTAGTGTTACTACTATAACATGTAACATGTATATATTTTTTTTTTTTGCCTCTTTGGGCTTAAATTTTTTGACGTGAATACGTCTTTAAATTTGCTACCATACGGGGGCAATCCAAAAAGCTAATGACAAAATCGGGGGATAGAGTTTGGCGTTGTAGCTTCGAATCTCTGCACTACATCCGAAATTAAATTATACCACTGGATAGATAAAGGATCAAAGATATCACTAGGATAAGCGAGATCAGTGATGCATCGCGCGCGGCGGAGGGGGAAGCGCCGAAAAATGGGGTTATTTTGTACTAAATTTTGCCGATTTTGAATTTCAAAATCGAATTCAAACAACCAGGCTGGCAGAATCGCCAGTAACACAAAAATTTCGCCAGTACATGTGATTGTGCAACCGAACGGCAACGATCGGTGTCACCCCACCGAGAGAGTGTGTGTGGCGCCCGCATGCGTTTGGTTCTCATCGAAACAAACACATGCGAGCGTCACACACGCTCCCTTTGTAGGGTGTCACCGTATGGTCAATGTTTTTTGCACAATTGTGCCGTGGCGAAATTTTTGTGTTGCTGGTGATTCTACCAGCCTGGTTGATTGAATTCGATTTTGAAATTCAAAATCGGCAAAATTTGGTGAAAAATCATTTTTCGGTGCCTGGCCTTGATTTGACTTCATATTGTAAAACCGCTAAGAACAGACAAATTGCTACTACTTTATCGGTAGCGGTATCATCATCATCAAGTCAAAGCCGGTGGAGTCGCCATATATCGCAACATCAATAGCTTCACTGATTGTAATAGAGTTGACATTGACATTTCGGAAATTTATTTGGAAATTAAAGACCCAAAAGCAGGTGATGTCTGTCTAGTAAACATAAAGGACAATGGCATCTTCAAATTCATACTCGGGTATATCCCCGGGCACAGCGTTAGCAGATATTTAATTCTTAATGATACGATCGTTGTTAAAATATTCCAAAAACATCGCTAAAATTATACCCTATTACGAGCCTGATCTTACTACACCAGTTATGATGGTTGGAGACTCTAATGTTGATGTCTCACAAAACTGCTCATTGCCTGACTTCATGCTCAGCGAGTTCGATTTGTTTTATATTGAAACTTCTCCAACAACGTTAGGTAGTACCTGTATTGATTTAACGTTTACCAGAAATCTGGATGTATCTTGTATGCCATTTGTGTCGTACTTTTCGTATCACATACCAATAATTAATAAAGTTATATTGTAACAAAATACTGATTTGTTTCCTTGCTTTTGTCCTAAATACATAAATAAAAATATTTTATTCAAGAAATATTACCCGTTACATAAACGTATTCACGTACAACACACGGCCGTGTCCATGACACAGCCACACCCCAGCTTTTTTTTTTATATTTGTATACATTGGTTTTCGTTACATTGATTATTTTACATAAGCTTATACCTCTTGAGAGCCTTCGTATGTTATTTCCTTAGTCAGGAGGATTTTGCAAGGTTTTTACAAGGAGGACCTTATGTCTGTTCCATGAAAGAAAATAATAATAATAATAATCCACGAGAGAGTTTTGTCTCAGATTTCGCCCTTTTTTCCTTCGTCGACCCTTGCGTGAGCTATGATATTTCCTCTATTTAGCCGGGAAGTATACAAGCTTGGTTAGCGGAGGGAGGTAGATACGAACAGGGATAGAGGGAGAGAAAGAAAGAGGGATTCAAATCCTATTGTGCGGATGTAGTCGACTTGATCTGGAAGAAGGCTATCTATCCAAGCGAAAGTAAATGGACATAGGCAACCACAATAGGGAGGTATGGCAATTTAACGTCTAAGCACGAGACAAATAAAGGACGAACGGAAAAACGAATGAAGGACCGACTACGTAGGTTTGACAGGGAACCAAAGGTCGTGAGGGGACCAGTTAGGGAACCATTACAAAATAACATATGAGGAGAACGAGATGACCTCAAGGTGGTGGCTAATTAAATGACGAATGAACGGGGCGAGAGATTTCAAAGATTAAAGAGAAAAGAAAGAAAAAAGGGGCACAAAAAGGGGTTTCGATAATGCAGTTTAACGTCATGCTTAGGACGATGAATTGTTCGGTGCAAACTATGTGCAGTTTGATCGGAAGCAGGAAACGCAAAACCACAAAGGGGGAGAGAAAAGCAAAAGGTGTTAAGAGAGCAATTTAACGTCATGCCTGAGACGAGCAAACGAGGCGGGAGAACGAAGATCGAAGAGAAAAAGAGGGACACAAAAGGGGATGCAGTTTAACGTCATGCTAAGGACGACGAAAGGGTATACTATAAAGACAGGTGACGGTAATGTTACAGTTGATGGAGCCGAGCACATCAAAGTTGCGAATCCACAAGGCGGATATATGTTGAGGTATATACAACGGAATGTTATGTTATGAGAGATAGTGTAGTTTACTGTCATGCCTGGTACTAGCAACTGGAGAACAAGGATCAATGAGAAGAGAGAGAAAGAGAAAAAATAAACACAAAAGGGGATGCAGTTTCATGTCATGCTTAGGACGGCAGGATATACTAAAAAGACAGGTGACGCTAATGTTACAGTTGATGGAGCCGAGCACATCAAAGTTGTGAATCCACAAGGCGGATATATGTTGAGGTATATACGACGGAATGTTATGTTATGAGAGAGGGAATTTGAAGGTAATGCAGTTTAACGTCATGCCTGGTACTAGCAAATGCAGAACAAAGATCAAGGAGAAGAGAGAGAAAGAGAAAAAAAGGCACACAAAAGGGGATGCAGTTTAATGTCATGCTTAGGACGGCAGGATATAATAAAGAGACAGGTTACGCTAATGCTACAGTTGATGGAGCCGAGCACATCAAAGTTGTGATTCCGCAAGGCGGAAATATGTTGAGGAATATACGACGGAATATGTTATTAGAGAGGGAATTTGAAGATAATGCAGTTTAACGTCATGCCTAGGACATGAAGGATATTGGACTGCGCAAAGGCTGACGGGAGACAAAGAGGGTGTTAGGAGCCATATCGCACTAAGGGAACGAAGTGACTTACTTGATTTCAAACAATAACGACGGCTAGAATATAGTATACCAACTGTGCAGTTTTTTTAAAAAAAAGGGAGAGGCCAATTAGACTTCTAGCTCGCATGACAAAAAGGGAAACACAATTCAAAAATTTGGGTAGAGCTGTTTAACGTCGTGCATGGGACGACTGAAGCGTCGATTTGTGTTTAAATTTTTTTAAGAAAGAGAAAAGGGGTTAAGAGAAAAGAGAACGCAGGAAAACAGGGGGGGGGGGGGGGGGGGTCGTAAGGAGACAATAAAGTAAAAACGATCAAGTAATTCCTCATCTAGACGCAATTTCTACGGTTCCACCATGCATTATGAAAGGGGCTTAACGAGCAGGGCGGAGCGTGGTTGAGGTAGTTTGATGACTTGTTGGAAAAGGTTCTCACTGAAGGGCGAAATATACCTGTATACTCTCGCAACTTGTTTTTGTATAAACAAATCTTCCGTCTTGTTTCGTTTCCTTTTTTTCTAACTTTATTTTAGCCGTGCTGTTAGTGTATACGTTTTTTATAATTCTGATGTACTTTTGTTCGACTCCTTGGTTCTTTAGACAGTGCCAGATACTTTCGTGCTCAACTGAGTCGAATGCCTTATTGTAGTCGATGAAACAGCAGTAGAATGGTACGTTGAACTCCTTGTTCTTCTCGAAAATTTGTCTCACAGTATGTATATGGCCTAGTGTTGAGTAGCCTGCTGTAAAGCCGGCCTGCTCCTTAGGCTGGTTTTCGTCCAGAGTTCCTGTTATTCGGCCTAGGACTATTTTGGCAAAGATTTTGTAGATGTTTGACATTAGACTGATGGGTCTATAGTTGTTTATTTCTGCCTTGTCGCCTTTTTTGTGAAGCAGGATGATCGTTGATGTTGTCCACTGTGTCGGAACTATTTCGGTGTTTAATATGTCGTTGAAAATATGCTTTAATAGTGGTGCAATGTAGTTCCTGTAGCTTTGAAGTAATTCGTTGCTGATCTCGTCTGGACCAGGAGCTTTATCTTTTTTCTGTGTTTTGATTGCCTTGTGTATTTCATCTTCTAGTATAGGTGGCTCACTGTCGCTATTGTTAAGGTCGGTACTTTCTATTTGATCCTTGCTGGAATATAGGTTTTTATAGAAGTTTGTTGCTATTGATGATATGTCTGACCTTTTTGTCCTTGTCCTGCATTGTCGGTCTTTCATATTAGGTATCCAGTTGGTTTTGTCTGATAAAGCTTTGAGGGCCTTTTTTATGCCACCGGTCTTGTTGATGTATTTTCCAAAAGTATTGATTCTCAGGCGTTCTCTATCTTTTCTTATTTCCATCTTAATTTTTTTGCTCAGTTTTCCTATTTGTTCTCAGTTTTCCTATTTTTTTGCTCAGTTTTCCTATGATGTGTTCAGACATGCTCTTAGCATTCTATGGTTGCTATTGAAGTTGAGGTTTGCGATGGTACCACAGTCGTCAAATGATCTGGGTCTGTTCGTTAGAAAGTAGTCTATTTCGTTTCTATACCGGCCGTCTGGCGATATCCATGTCCATCTGCTAGAAGCTCTCTTCTTGAACTGACTGTTTAGTATTTTCATGTTGTTTTCGAACGCCATTTCGATTAGTTTCTGTCCGTTTCTTGTTCTTTTCCCGCTACTGTAGGGACCCAGTACGATGTCTTCTCCATTTCTCGGTGTTCCGACTTGTGCATTAAAGTCCCCCATTACAATGCAATTATTTTGTGCATGTTTTTTTATGGCAGCATTAAGAGACGCGTAGAATGACTCAATTTCTAAGGTAGTAGATTGCTCGGTTGGCGAGTAGACTTGCACTACAGACCATATTTTTTTACCAGGGGGTAGCTTAATGTTCAATATAGCAATTCTTTCTGATATGCCGATTATTTCTGAAATGAAGGGTTTGAGTGTTTTCCTTATCAGGAATCCTACTCCATGCCTTCCTGGTGTTTCGCCTTTGAAGTATAATATGTATTGGCCATGCTCCTCAATAGCTTCACCATACCTTCTCACTTCGCTCAAGCCTATAATATCCCATTTTATGTCTTTCATAGAGTGCAAAAGTTCCTCTAGGCTTTCTTCCGTCCTCAGAGAGAGTGTGTTGTATGTTGCTATGTGTATGTATTTAGTGATTTGCTGTTTCGTCGTTCTAAAGGCATTCATTTGGGATAGAGGGGTAGTATTTGGAGGGTAGTGGTCATCTTTACCCGCGGTGACCAGCCGTCTTGGGGTGAGTGTGCTGGTTTCATTGGATAAATAGGTTTCAATGGTTGGTTTCGGTTTCTTGTTGTCGGTGTCTATTCGTCGTTTTTTGAAGTTGTGGGTAATGACGGTGATGCGGGTCTGCCGCGTGCCATGTAGTTTAACATACTTAATTTGCTGATCTTTTTTGGGGCCGACGTGGGTCGATTGCGTGGGTGATTTGTTTGGAGAGTTGGTGTAGTCTATTTTCCGCTTGTCTCTTTTGTCTTCTTTCGACTCCTTTCTTACAATTTTATCTTTCACAAAATAACAAATTTTGCCCCTTGCCCTTTCTTCCTTTAACTGAGGTTGAAGTTCCTTCCTTTTCTCCAGAGTTTCCTTGCTGAGATCCTCCTTGATGTAGATTTCTTTAGCTAGTTTCTTTTTGTTCCTTAGTACTTCGTTTCTTCTCCAGTTTGTTGTAAAGGTTACCAGGATGGGGCTTGGTGTGTTATCTTTCTTTACTCCTAGTCGATAGGCGTTATTTATTTCTTGTGGACTGATATGAATGTTCATGTTTTTTCCAAGGAGTTTTGTGATGGATTCGATGGGGGGGTCGTTGTCTGATCCTTCTTTTATGCCAAGGAAAATGATATTATTTTTTCTTTTCTGATCGTCCAATGCCTTGATTTTGTCTTGTAATGTCTTGACTTCAGTTTTCAAGTTCTTGTTTTCGTCCACAAGCGCAGTTAATCTTTCGTTGATACTCTCTGATACCTTTTTAGTGACGGCTTCAGTTATTTCTCGTGTTTGCGCTGACATTTCCTCCTTCATTTTTTGCCAAAAAGCATCCATTTGTTTTTCCATGTTTATGTGATTTTGTATGGTACACTAAATCAGTTTTTGCAATGCTGGTTCGTTGTTGTCGACCCTGTGTTATTTTGGCAGTTCTGTTATCCAGTTAGCAGCACTTGCTTGAGGATGGCAGTACGGCAGCTACTCCAAGTATATCCGATGTAAACTATGGTTGTCTTGTACTCTGTGTGTTGGTGTCTCTGTTTGGTAGTGTAGATGAATAAGTAAATAGTTTCCTCTCGCACTCCGTTGCCTACTGTTTGGTTCACAGCGTATAATCTCCACTACGCACTTCGTCGATGGTGGCTTTCGTTATTTGTTGGTATTGACAAACAAAGTTATTTAGTGAGGAGTAGGATTTACTGTTATTGTTCCTTCGTTGCCTCGTGCATATGCGTCTTTGTTTGAAGAAAACCATTGCAAATGTTTCTTGTACACTATTTATTTCAAATGTGAGTTGAATGGTTAGTTCATTTGTTAATGTTGGTCAGCGTTTCACGATAAATTATAAATAAATTTTCACTTGTTGCAATGCAGTAGATTTTGTTCGATCACGATCATTCTATTTCAGAATAATTGAGAATGAATAATTGTTATTCTCTACAAAACTAGAGGTTCCTTTTAGCGCAGAGAAAGCTTAGTGCAACTTATGTTGCAGTTGGCACTGAATGCTCAGACAAGTCCTAGTCCTTTATACACTATAGATACCACTCCAACTTTATGTAAATAGTCCGTTTTGTAATTTGTTAGATTTTATATCATAAATCGGCCACTCGTTAGTATATACACGCTACTGCTTGTTTAACATACACTGTTGCGCGCGCAGAAATCAAGTACAGCAATCAACGGTTTCACAACCGGCACAATTGAGTTTTCCTATATTCAAGTTAAACCTTTCGACACTCGCGCACACGTCTGACTCCGTTGACGGACAAACTCCAACTCCGTCCCCCCCCCCCCCCCCTCCTATACCAAGATTTAACTTCCGCAGAACCAACCTGGACTTCCTTTCGGTCAGCCTCTCCACGTCAACAACCTTAAGAACTCGACGTCAAAGACCTTACCTCACGCTTTAACAGCGCCTTCCATAACTCCATTTGCTCCTCCACTCCTCTCTTTTCCCCTCCCTCCCCTGATTCCTTACCACCCTGGTACTGCAGAGAGGTTAAGGCCCTGAGAAACAAACGTAATGCATTTTGGAACAAACATCTTCTGTCCGGCTCTCGTGATAATTATGAACGGTTCTGTTCCTCGGACTCGGACTTTACGTCTCTAGTTACCGTCCAGTATAGTAAATATCTGTCCCTAATAAAATGCAACGTCACCCTAAATCCCCATCTGTTTTTCTCCTTTGTCAATTCTAAAAGGAAACGAAAAGGGGATAGCTACCCTCAGTCTATTTCTTATCTTGGTAAGGAATATGAAGACCCCCAATCCATTGGAAACTCATTTGCATCTCTCTTCTCTCGTTCCTTCTTGGATACACAATTCGTGCCGGATACTGAATACTTCTCCACACTGTACCCAACTCCCTCCGTCATACCCTCTTCCTTCCCTGATCTTCATATTACTGAGGAGGAAGTCGTAGTAGGGCTCCTGGGCCTCAAGGACGACTTCTCTCCCGGCCCGGATGGAATTCCCCCCGCCATACTTAAGAGATGCGCAACTCTACTTTCCCCTCCGTTAACAAGACTGTTCAACCTTTCTACTCAGTCAGGTATATTTCCTGACTCCTGGAAGGCGGGCTTCTTGAAACCGATTTTCAAAAAGGGCTCGAGGATCGAGGCAGCGAACTATAGGCCCATCGCCAAATTACCCGCTATCGCTAAAATTTTCGAAAAGATTCTTGTTGGCAAATTATATCCACTAGGGGGACGCCCCCTGCTCGCTACGCTCGCCAACCCCCGACGTTCGCTACGCTCACTCTAATAGCTCGCGCATGGCGCTATATATACAGTAGCATTTTAAGTAAAAAGGTTATTTAGTTCCGACTGTAGTAACAATCATTTCAGCTCATTTTGCACGTGAAAGTACATCTACATTGAATGAGGCCCTATCTATAATTATCGAAAACCTTGCGGGTGCGGTTGCGTATCTTAAAAGATCTGAAAATTTTCTCATACAAAATACTTTTTGTAAGTATTCTTTCATCTTCTGCCAAATGACCTTGGCCTTGTGTTCCAGAAATACATATAGACACGCAATCGATCAAACGATCTAACTCTACTGGCTACAACATACAATTAACGGTGAGAAAATATAGGTAGTTTGAGTAAGATTCCTTCTTTTTGAAACGTTTGGGATTTATGGGATTAATTAATTGTCATCGCAAAAGCCAGAATGAGGGGAAATTGAGTTTTTTGAAAGGAAAAAGACAGAAGTGTGCTTGTATAATTAAGGTTTATTTGTGGTGTCAAAATACGTGTGTTTCGGAAAACTCCTGCTAAAATCTCACAATCCAAACAATTTTCTTTTGCATTTGAACTAAACGAATAGTTGTACCATCGACCAAGCAAGTCATGTCCTGTACTCAGAATTCGAAAAAGTATGCAATTTGGTTCTAAAAATAATTTTGTGGAATCGGGAGCCCACTTACATCAACTGAGTTTAAAAATTGTACTGGAAAATAATTTTGCTCTCTATAATCTTCACTCAAGATGTAATCGGAACTCAAATATATTCGTTCCTCTCCGGACAGACTGTTAAAGATTTCTGCATCGATGAAAGAGCAGTTTTCATATTTGGGTGCTAATATAACCGAATTGAGAATATCGTTAGACTTTATGGTTTCAGATACATTGCCATAAGTATCTGAATTTACGAAGTTGCTAACTAAATGGGAAGGAATTTCTATAACATCTTGGCTGTAATCTGGAAATGTGGGTTAAGTTCCATTGTCAAGAGATTTAAGAAATTCAACGAATTCAATCTCATGAAGTCCCATGTTTTGGGTAAAAGTTATTTTGTGGAATTTTGAAAATTTGGACCATGAAGTAAGGCAATTCTCAATAAGTGGTACACGTGTACCGTGAGATATAGCTGGCAATATTCGTCAAAAATCTCCACAGAGTGAAATAGTCTTACCTCCGAAAAGGTTAGTTTAAGTACCGAATGAATCGTTTACTGAACAAAATTTCCTCAATAGCTAATAAAGCATGGTTATATGAATCATTTTCTGAAGAATTTCTTAAAAGTCTCCACACATGAACATTTTGAATTCATTCCACAAATCTAAAGCATTTGTAGGAACGTTCATACCATAAATAGGATATGGCAAATAACTCTCTGAACCGCTGAGAGGACTTACACTCTTTTACTTCTAATAAATATTCACGCCACTCTCCATCATTTCATGCGATACGTCGTGCATGTGCTGAAAATGTGCAGTAAATAATGTTGCCAAAAGTACTCAAATCCTGATGGGACCTCGAACATGAAGCAAAATAGTCTCAAATGGAACAACTGAACATAAAACATAAAATAATCTAGCAATAGCTCTACTACTTCCTCTTTGAGGTTTTTTCCATTTCTTTTCTTTATCTACCTTAATATAATGCATCGGCGTCTCTGTATATATGTAGAAAGTCGGACGAACTAATTCGATTGATTTCATAGAACGCAGTCAATTTTGTTCTTCTGTGATTTTTAAGAGCTTGCTGAACATTTCCTTCCATAAAGACTACATTTTGCCGGTGAGGCAAGTAACATTCAAGTCGAACTATAATATATTACGTGACTGGTAATGCATTGGATACTCATTTAAGCGCCAACTATCTTCCGTACATCCAACATAGTGAATGGACAAAAAGCTATCGATTTCATCTATATAAACTTTTCCATCAACTCCACCTCAAACTCTTCCAAACTGTAATGAGGCACAGTCGCATCCCTTACAAACATATTTGTACACATATTTTAGGCTCTTAACTGTGCCAAGAACTTCCACATTTAAGTAGCAATCAAATTTCGCTAAAAGATATGGATTTTAAGGAACAGCATAACGGTTGTCAACAGAGTGGCCACGAAAGTCAACTTTTATTGAGCTGAGCGAGCGAAGCGAGCGAAGCTCTTATGCGTCGACGAAATATGAAACCTTTGTAACCAAACTCCTCCTAGACCGTTTGATCAATCGATCTGAAATTTTACATACTAATAGTATTTTCGACGGTGAGTGCTAACATCTATTTTTTGTTACTAAATTCGCGAAAAAAAATCACTAGTGGTAGGCTTCTTAGTTAACAATTTTTCTGATGAACGAACCAAAATTAGTACAAAGGTTTGTGTCATGGAAATCTAAATTTAGTTTTTGTGTATTAAGAACGATCACTGCATTATTTTGCAAGAATTCCAAAATATACGACAAACGAAATATCATTTTGACAAAAAATCGCCGTCTTTTTGATAGTAGACGTTAGTTTACTTGCATAAATTAAGTTATGGTATTGATCTTAGGTAATTAGTTTTCGCGTGCTCGAACCAGAATTAGCTTTTACATAAAGATCTTAGCACAGGCACCTGATTGTTTCCGGGGCTTTCGCCAATTCGCTGTGGGGAATCGGAAACTTTGAAGAGAAAATTTATTTTGGTTTACTCAAACAGTAGCAAGTGGATTTTTACAGGTTCTTGAAAAATAGTATTTTAATTTATAATTTTGAATCATGGGACAAGAAAGATTCCGGGAATCAGAAAATGGACAATATTCTTAAGGTTTTGAGGGTACTTTTTCGGTAAAATTTTGAATTTTCAACGGTTTTTTGCCCGTAGCGGCTAAACGCAGCGTCCTAGGGTGTTCATATGTATGACCGACCCCCATTATTTTGTCATTTTTTACCTTTTCGTCATACATAATTTTCCTCTAAATTCAGTTTTTAAAGATATACATACAAAAGATCGGAAAACTGATAAAACTCAGATTTTGAATTTTTGACAGCTTTTAGCCCGTAGCGGCTAAATTATGCACTTAAAGGGTTCCATTTATATGAACGTCCCTCATTCTTTTGACATTTTCTACCTTTTTGTCATACATGATTTTTCTCTAAATGGAGTTTTTAAACGTGTACATACAAGAGATGGGAAAATTTATAAAATTCAGATTTTGGACATTTAATGGTTTTTTGCTCGTAGCGGCTAAACCAAGAATCCTAGAGAGCTCATATGTATAACCGACCCCCCTTATTTAACCATTTTCTACCTCTTTTTCATACATCATTTTTCTCTAAATTGTGTTTAAAGATGTTCATACAAAAGATAGTGAAAGTGATAAAATTCAAATTTTGAATTTTCAACAGTTTTTTGCCCGTAGCGGCCAAACGAAGTATCCCACGGTGTTTATATGTAAAACCAACCCCCATTATTTTGACATTTTCTGCATTTTTGTCAAACATTAATTTCCTCTACTGTGAGTTTTTATAAATGTGTCCATATCCAAAATTACGATTCTAGCTCATAATTTTGTAAATCATTGAAATCTGATAGTAAAGATGAATGAATTATTGAAGAAATCTGATAGTAAAAGATGATTGAATGGATTACTGAAAATTGTTTCATATCTTACCATATATTTGGAGTTTGATAGGCATAAAGACTTTCATGAGCTAACAGAAAATTAGTCTTATGTTTGACGTTTACAAAATGGGACGCTTTACGCTTGAACAAAATTGGGAAATATTGAAAACTTACTTCAACACTGGTGAATTTTCTACGGAAACCATAAGAAAATTTACGGAAAAAATTTGCATTCCAATCAGTTGATCAATCAGTGAAGCGAGTTTGTGAAACCGGTTCGTTATTGGACAAAACAACCCGTTCCCGTTTTCGTCCAGTGCGCACACCCGAAAACATTTCTGCGGTTTCGCACAGTGTGCATGAACATCCATCAACACCAATTCGTCATCGTTCTCAGGAAATGAACATTTCTCGCACTTGTCTGATGAGAATTTTGGCTACAAACAAGAGCGCAAGAAATGAAGCCTCATGACTATCAGATGCGTTTTATGTTCGCCTATCGCATCGGATGAGCTGAAGATTGTTTGGTCGAAGATGAACATTTTTACCGAAAAATTATCTTTTCCGATGAAGTTCATTTCCACCGTGGAGGCTATTTCAATAAGTGATAATGCCGCCCTCAGGGTCAATGGCGATCGTTACAGAGCCATGTTAAATGGATTTTAGTTTCCACAAATTGACGAGTGTTACATGGACGGAATTTGGTACCAACAGGACTGGGCTGCGACACAGCCAACGATACAATCGATCTCTTGCGCAACTCTTTTGAACATCGAATAATAAAGCGAAATTCTGATCCGAATTGGGCGCCTCAGAGCTGTGATTTGAACCCATTAGACTATTTTTGTGGGGATCTATTAAGGATATATATTACGCTTATCATCCAGAGACGATTGAGTCCTCGAAACACGAAATTGAAGTTGCCATTCATGAGATTGAAGCCCAAGCGAAATGTACTGAAAAATTGGAATGATCCGATGGAGTACTGTAAGGCCAGCCTTGGCAGTCATTTGAATGATGTTGTGTTTCACTCGTAAATGGAAATGTTCAATCTTTCTAACAAAGTTATAGTGTTGGACAGATATTCATTAGTTTTTTTTATATCCGATTCAAATTCCCAATCGTATATGGCCAACCCTTTATCTCTTGAGTTTTTCTCACTGAAGGTAATGAAGAGATAGAATAACAAACAAGAAATGGCCAATAAATCAGTGTTTAGGGCTAGAATTGTAATACACATATTTTTTAACATTAAAACCAAGTCAACACACATGGTGTCGACTTGAACCAATTGCTACCAATTATTACATTACCACAGATGACTATGAAGCAGAGTGTCTATATATCGACCGCTCAGCTCAATTTTGTGTGCGACTTCGCGAACGCCACCTAGTAGCATTTACACGACGCATCTAACATTGGCTAGAGTTGTATTGTAAAAGTCCTTAGAAATGCTTTTGCTGCATTTACCATCTCTCATACAGACGGGGATACGATTCAACAAACCACATGGATCGTGGATCATATGGTTTTTAACTAAATTATGAAGTTGTGGGAAATGCATTGTATATTGTAAATAAAATATACCTGGAATTTCCGTACAAACGTACCAACCTTCATTTCCCACCTTTTCTTTTTTCTCTAAATTGAGGTTTTAAGGGCGAGCAGACAAAAGTTTGGAAATATGATATAATTTCAGATTTTCAATTTTAAACAGTTTTTTGCTCGTAGCGGCTAAATCAAGCATTCTAGGGGGTATGACCAACCCCTATTATTTTTTCATTTCCCAACTTTTGGCCATATATCATATTTCTCTAAATTATGTTTTAAATGTGGGTCCATACAAAAGTTGGGAAACATGATAAAATTCAGACTTTCGTTCGCTTTCCATAAATATTCGTGAGAGATAACTTCACGTTTTCTAGAAATAACTTTAAAATTGTGATTTTCCATATGTTTTGAAATAAAATTTGCATATATTTTTATCGAATTAGCAAAAAACAATGGTATAACTAAACGATGGCTTTAAATTTGTCTGTGGTAATGCATCCATATTATTGTCTGTGGCCATATGTTCATTGTTTTGGCTTTTGTCTGGAAGAATGCAATTTTATTAGCCAACATTCGCCTTCTTCCAGGCAAAAAACAAAAGAATGAACATATGAATATTGTCTGTGATATGGCTGCATTTGCCCCTCACATTATCATTGGCATAGATATTGGGTTTGAGTGAAAAGAATGCATGTACTTGGCATATATGGTTGTTTACTCAGTCGAACGTATGATCTATGCAAATGATAATGTTAAATAAGTTTGTTCTATATTTTAATATTTTCGTAGAGGAATGCAATTATATGCTAATTCATTTGGTTTGTGTCCCCAGTAGAAGATTGATCCATTTGGTTTGATTTTCGACTAATTTAGAACTTGCCATTTATCGGGGACACAAACCAAAAATACACATATGATTGCATATTTCCAGGCAAAAAGTAAAACAATCACACGCATACATTCTTCCCAAAAGCATCATCTACGCTATACGTGTGCTCAATTCACGCATACTATCCCAATGAATTTTTTAATTTCAATTTAAAATTAAACTAATTTCTAATTAAATTAAAAAAAAAAAAATTATTGCTGCAGGTAGAGGAAGAATTAATCTTTCGAATGGTATAATTTTTATCCAGTTAAGTCCACCTGGCTTCCTGTAAAAGGGATAACAAAAAAACGTGTCGCCTATTTATATATAGATTCCTCTCCTCGATTATATCTCCACACCACCATGGGTTCCCAAAGGGGAGATCCACCACCACCAACTTGGTTCAGTTTACATTTTTCACCCTTAACGCTCTTGAACGTGGCGAAACTGTCGAAGCTATCTTTACCGATATGAGTAAAGCCTTTGACAGTATTCCACATAGCTTGATCGTTCTTAAGCTCAAACTGGCAGGGTGCCCCGACTTCTTCCTCAAATGGACTCGTTCCTATTTAAGTAACCGTACCTATCGAGTTATATTTCGATGTACCCTGTCTAATACAATAACTGCGACAAGTGGCGTTCCACAGGGCAGTCACATCGGACCTCTACTGTTTTTAGTTGCTACCACTGACGTCTCCAAGGTCATCATGAACTCCTACATCCTCTCGTATGCAGACGACACCAAGATCTTCAAGAACATGTCCCACCCCTCTGACTATCTGGAACTACAACAGGACCTTAATCGCCTCTCAATTTATTGTTCCAAAACCAACCTCGTTCTGAGCACCTCAAAGTGCGAACACGTCTGTTTCCACCGGAAGAGGAGCTACATGGCTCACACCTTCTCCATAAACGGCTCCACGATTAGCACAGTGAACTACACCCTTGATCTTGGTGTCCACCTGGATTCGAGACTCTCCTTTCAAGAGCACATAAATTTTGTGATTAAGAAATCTAGTGCCATGTCGGGCTTTATCTCAAGGTGGGCTAATGAATTCGATGACCCCTACATTTATAAAGCTCTCTATATATTGCTTGTTCGCTCTCTACTGGGATACGCCTCACAGGTCTGGTCTCCGTATCACAGACTCCATATAGGGCGAATCGAGTCCGTGCAGAAGCGCTTTCTGCGTTTTGCTCTTCATAAGCTACCCTGGTCCGAACCCCTCCACCTCGCTTCCTATGCGGATCGCCTGAAGCTGATTAATCTGCAATCTCTCTCTGGATGCCGTGCAATGGCTGACTTGTCATTCATGCATGGCATCGTCTAGGGAAAAATTGTAGCTCCACATATTCAGGAACAAATTGTTCTTCGCACTAGCGGCAGAAACCTTAGATCTGCAAGCTCATTTTTCATAAGCTTTCACTACACAGACTTTGGTACGATGGAGCCGGTCACCCGCATGCTAAGGTTATATAATCAGGTCGCCCCCCTCCTGCAGGTCGCGGATAGTAATAGCAATGTTAGGTCAACCTTTCGGACCTACGCAGACGCTCTTTCGACTCTTTAAACCTCAATATACGTGCTCTTATTTTTTCCTTACCTAACGGTGCAATGTACCTCTGTTTAAATTTGCTTTTTATGCTCCTATTAATATATATTTCTTTATATACATTGTTATTTTTTCCTGTTTTCTTCCCTCTTTAACTTTATATATATATTTTTATTAAATGTGTATTTTTCACATTTTAATTTTCTTGTTTTTGTGTAATTAAGCCTGACTTGTACTCGAACTTGTACTAAGTTGTTAAAATAAAATAAAATAAAATCATCCTGGAAAGTTAAGAGGTATTTGTTCCCAAGGTATGAAACGGGTAGTGGTCATATGACGTCTAAATAAACTCGTTCGAAAGGTTTGGAACTCAGTGAGGTTATTTTCATAGGGATCTTAGGATTTCGGGACACTTTATTTATCTGACACTGTTTACTGTTCCTGATAAATGTTACGACAGCTCGGGTTATTGCTTCCCAATAAAACAGTTTTTTAATCCTCTTTAAGGTTCGAAATACACCTTGGTGGCCCCCCGTGGGTAGCAAATGGGAATCTTATATTATTTGCTCTCTTTCCTTAGGGTCGTCTAAGTACCTAATTGTTTCGATATGGAGTTTCATTTATGGATCATTTCGTTTCTTAAAATTCTGCGGCTGGTTAACCCTTGATGCCACACTTACTTTCTCGTTGCTATCTTCTAAGCTCTCCTGTAGTTCCTTCGTTCCTGTTTCTTTTGTGGACCACAGATTGGGCCTTTATCCTGGCCTCTTTCCCCTGGCTCAATACCCAGGATTGTACCGCTGCGTTCAGTCTTCTTTTGAACTGAGCTTCAGCTCCAGTCCGCTCTCGCTTCGCCTTCTCAGTCGAACCCGATTGAGGTGGAGTTGGTGTAGAGTAACCACCCTGCTGCCGCCGCCGGTACTCTTCTAGTGTCAGGGGACGGGGTCCGACTCTTGGGTCCTTCAGCGCCTTAGCTTAGATCTGCTTTGCTTTTTTCTGGAATTCTAGCCCACCTGACCGACTAGTTTGGTTGGGACTCTTAAGCGGATAATCTTACAACTAGTCCTCTGGTTGTCCTCTGGAGAGTCTGCTAAGTCTTCTCGTAAGTCTTCTGGTTGTCTTCAAGTTGTCGTCTGGCTGTCTTCTAAGTCTTCTGGTAAGTCTTCTAGCTGTCTTCGGGGAAGTCTCCTAAGTCTTCTGATTGTCTTCTAGCTGTCTTCTGGGATGTACGTCTTCTGGTTGTCTTCAGGTTGTCTTCTGGCTGTCTTCTTGAGAGTGATCTAGCTGTCTTCTGGTTGTCTTCATGTTGTCTTCAGGTTGTCTTCAGGTTGTCTTCTAGAAGTCTTCTAGCTGTCTTCTGGGAAGTCTTCTGGTTGTCTTCAGGTTGTCTTCTTGCTGTCTTCCGGGAAGTCTTCTAGCTGTCTTCTGGTTGTCTTCAGGTTGTCTTCTAGAAGTCTTCTAGCTGTCTTCTGGTTGTCTTCAGGTTGTCTTCTGGCTGTCTTCTAAGTCTTCTGAAAGTCTTCTAGCTGTCTTCTGGGAAGTCTTCTAGCTGTTCTCTGGGAAGTTTTCTAAGTCTTCCGGTTGTCTTCAGGTTGTCTCTATGGGATGGCGTCTACGTCCCCTTTGGCTGCCCTTCGTCAACTGAACTCTTCTATGATTTTTGGCCAGTTTGAATACATAAATTCGCCTTAATCAGCTAATTTCATGGATGGCTTTTCCCATGATCCATTTCCCTGAAGACTTACCGTTTTCCCTCAATTTTTGCTGTGGTGTCATTCCTCCCAGATAGTGATCCCACATCGAGGCGTCATTGAGACGTTTGTCTGCTGTGGCTGCATCCCATTCCTAGCACAATTGTGATGCTATTGCACATTTCAAGTGCGGTTTTATCTGTCCTAAGTAATGTGGACCATCCGATTTCTCATTCCCATGAGTGGAATTCTCTGGAGTCGGATATCTTCCACTGGTGATGTACATCCCATAGAGGTTGTATTTCTTTGGTACTAAGGTAAGTGTTTTGGGTGATCATGTACTAAAGGTAGGTGTCTCAAATATGTTTTTCGAGGTTCTAATTTCCTAGGTGTATGCCCGGGGTGGGTTTGCGGTGATCATGAGAGAAAGGGTTGTGTGTCACGGTAAGTCAAAGTTGTAATGGCGTGTGTGTTGGGTTTTCAGAAATCTTCGCTGTAAGTTGGTCGCCGAGGGTGATATCTACTGCCCGTTCGTGTTCCAAAGATGTGTGACCCTGGTGCTCTGCTCGTTTGTTAACTACCGGTCGGAATTTTCGATTAATTAGGGATGTGTTAATTTTCGACTGTAAGGATGGGGATTTTCTGTGTCACAACACTCCTCCGTCCTTCAGAAAAGTACGCCGCCATGTCTTTTTTTTTTTTTTAAATAAATTTTTTTTTCATTATAAATTTTACATTGGCCACTTTATTCTATTGGTTACATGCTTCTGTTTACTTATTCTAATGTACACTTTTTCTTCCATCCATAAGCTATTTCAGCGGCGGCCTCAAGTACCTCGTCAATGTCCTTTCCCGAGTTTTATTGGTTAGATTAATGGTCGCGTCCAAGATAGAGGTCTGATTTTTCCATAGGGAATGTAAGTGGAGATTATTTCGTTGAAGGGTTCGTATTTGCTCGTCGAATCTTTGAGCATCGTCCACATTAAGGATTCTAAAAAGGGGTTTGGTAATCTTGCCGACAAAATTAAACAGGGACCTAGTTTTTCTAAGCGGGGGAAATATAATCCTATTTTTTTTCTATCGCTTCCTCCAAGTTATCTAATTGCGAAGAGAGAAGATCATTTTTAAGGACGTCTCAGAGGCCCACTGGCTACACATTTGCTGAAGCTTACCCGTGCTTCTTAATATTTAGAGGTATTCTTCCTGGAGGGCCGCTAGGTCGTAGTAAGTTATTATCTTCCATTCGCTTGTGAACAGTCTCGTCCTTCCTATTTCTTCGAAGTATAGGCCGACCGTGGAAGTGAGAGGAGTAATTTTGATTCCCAACTCCTCGCGAGAGAAAGCTGAGACGGTAAGGCACAGGACCGCGAACAGATACACCCTTGCCCTGGGAACGAAAGTAAGAGGTTTTAGTTTGAGAGAGAACTTAGTTAAGAAATTATGGATGCATGAATTTTTTTAAGTCGTTATTATGTACGCGTTTTTCCTTGTTTTTTATTTTTATTGTTGAATTTTCAGGGGTATTCACCTGAGTTAAAACGTAAGGGCCTTGCCATAAGGGAGAGAATTTGTTGTCCCTTGTTCTCGCTTTTAGAAGGACCAGATCTCCAATTTCAAAGGATTTTTGTTGTGTTCCCCTGTCGTAGTATTGTTTGGATCGCTCTTTATTTTCTAACGCGATCTGTCTAGCGATTTGATGACAGTGCCGGAGTCGTGCCTTAAATTCGTGGGCATAATTATCGTAATTGTACCCAATTTCGGGGGAGGACTTTAGATAGTTTGGAACCTCGGCGGGAAAACCATAAAGCAGTTCGTGCGGAGAATAATTGGTACTTGAGTGGGGAGTAGTGTTGTACACGAACATGGCGTAAGAAACCCAGGTGTCCCATGACAGTGGATCCTTTTCTATGTAAGAACGGAGGTATAACGGAGATGACTTCTCTCTAGGGCTCCGTTAGACTGAGGGTGGTAGGGAGTTGTTTTCAACCTCTTGATTCTAAGGAGTTTTGAAACTTCCTGAAACATTCCCGCGATGAAGTTAGCACCTTGATCAGTCAAGATGCTTTCAGGTATCCCGTGTCTACATATGATTGTAGTAGTAAACGCTTCCGCGAGGGTGGTTGATTCGGCATTGGGAACAGGGATTGCCTCCGAAAATTTTGTTAAATCATCCTGGAAAGTTAGGAGGTATTTATTTCCTAGGTACGAAAAGGGTAGTGGCCCCATATCAAAATAAATTCATTCGAATGGCTTGGAACTCACTGGAGTTATTTTCATAGGGATCTTAGGGTTTCGCGATACTTTGTTTATTTGGCACTGTTTGCAGTTTCTAATAAATGTTACAACAGCTTGGGTCATTGCTTCCCAATAAAACTGTTTCTTGATCCTCTTCAAGGTCCGAGATACACCTTGGTGACCTCCCGTGGGTAGCAAATGGAAATCTTTTATTATTTGCTCCCTTTCCTTAGGGTCATCTAAGTATCTAATTGTTTCGACATGGAGTATTGTGTCGATTTTAAACGCCTTACGGATTTTGTCCTTAAGTGTCACTAGGGTCTGTAGTTCCAGTTTCGGAATACTTATGTGCATGGTCTTCAGGTTTCTTTTTACGGCCAGGGATACGAAGTTAGAGAGGGTAGTGTTGAGGTTGTCCTCATCCTGAGGGGTACGAAGATGGAGTATTAATCATTTGACAATGAAATCGGATTCTTTGAAAGAGAATATTTTATGTTCAAGGGAGAAATCGACTTCGCTCAAATCGATACTTAGAATGGCGGCTAAATGCTGTTCAAGATTAGTGTCCCTTGTGGGCAAAATAAAGAATTTGGCACGGACAGATTTAGACAGTTATAAAGAGTCGTCAGTTTCAATAAGGGATGATGATAAGTAGTTGTCATTATTGGTTCTAGCCTTCTTTTGTGCCTCCTGGTCCAGGTTATCAGTCACCTTGGCTTGGCTTCTTGTTATCGCGCATAGAGAGGTGGTGTTTCTAGGGTCGTTTCGTTTTTCCGATTTATCAGTCTCAGGAGAATTCTCCTGTGCTTCCGCGGTTACTCTACTTAAGGCATCGGCGTTTGTATTAAGTTTCCCGGCCTTGTGGGTTATCGTGTAGTCGTACTCTTCTAAACGGATTCTCCATCTCATCAATCTTGACAAGTGGTCCTTTAGATTCATGAGCCAAACTAGAGGCTTGTGGTCAGTGATAATGGAAAACTTCCTTCCATATACATATGGACGAAATTGTTCCACGGCGTACACGATAGCAAGTAATTCTTTCTCTATTGTCGAGTATCTTGTTTCGGCACCGTTTAGAGCACGGCTCGCGTATGCAATGGGGTGATCTCCATCTTCGTCCTGCTGCGAGAGAACAGCTCCTAGAGCTATGTCACTGGCATCGGCCGTGACGTAGAATTGCCGCGAAAAGTCGGGATATGCCAAGATGGGAGAGGTTATTAACCGTTGCTTTAAGTTCGTAAAAGCTTCGTCACAAAGGGCATCAAATTTAAAGGGTACGTCCTTTTTTAAAAGGTTGGTCAAGGGTTTGGCGACCTTAGAAAAATTTGGGATAAATCGGCGGTAATACCCGATAAATCCGAGAAAGGCTCTGATATCCTTTACCTTTTTAGGTCTTGGATATGTTTCGGCTGCTGTTATCTTTCCTGGATCTGGTGTGACACCGTTTTCCGAAATTAAGTGTCCCAGATACATGATTTCTTTCCGAAGAAAATGGCATTTTTCTTCCTGCAACTTTAGTTTGAAGTCGCGTAAACGTTGGAATACAGCAATGAGCCTATTGTTGTGTTGAGATAGATTGTAGCCATGTATGACTATGTCGTCCATATAAATGAAGCAGTGAATTCCTTGTAATCCAGACAAGTTATTATTCATAGTTCTTTGGAATGTAGCGGGAGCTCCTTCCAGACCGAATGGCATTCGATTGTACTCGTTATGGCCATTAGGCGTACTGAAGGCTGTTTTTTCCCGATCCCTGTCGTCCATTCTTATCTGGTGGAATCCACTGGCCAAGTCGAGCGTCGTAAAATACTTAGATTTCCCAAGTTGGTCCAATATGTCTGTTATATTTGGTAGAGTGAACACGTCTCCTACCGTAATCTTATTAAGATGCCGGAAATCTACCACTACTCGCCATCTCTTATTCCCTTGTTCATCGGGTTTCTTCGGATCGAGGAGTAGGGGAGAGTTCCAGGGACTATAGGATGGTCTGACAATGCCGGATTTTAGCATCTCTTGGACTTGGTTATCCACTTCCTTACGATTTGCCTCAAGTAATCTGTACGGTTTAGTGTATATCGGGGGATGATTTGCTTCTACCTCAATTTTATGGGTAGTTGCGTCCGTGTAGGACAATATATCTCCTTCTAGATAAAATATATCATTGAAGGTTCTACAGATATCTCGAATTGATGTCTCTTCTTCTTCATTACAATGATCCAATTTTACAAGGTTCTGCAGTTTTTTTATTCTGCCCTCAATCGGATCTTGGTCGAAGTTTGGAGATATCATGTCGAAATTCTTCGCATCTAGATACTCTACGTCCAGATCATGGAGGGGTAAACTAACGTCTGCCTCTGTAGTATTGAGGATTAAGACTTTTACCATTCCATTTTCAGGAGTACCAATAGAATTGCCTATATACACTCCGGGAATTATTTCTTTATTCGATATTACCGTTTCCGTGGAAGCCGTAGTGGTCATTAGGTGGATTGTTTCTGCTCGAGCTGGAATGATCGCATGGCCTAAGGCACTTGGGTTGAAATGTGGTTGCAGTTTACCGTCCTGCCCGGGACGAATGCCCTTTTGAGAAGATGTTACTGGTTGCAGTTTTGTTTAAAAAGTATGCAAAGCATATCGCGCAAACAATGTTCCAATCGGAACATATGATGTCATCTATGCTGCATAATCAATCGTCGATTGCGCGATATTCCGATCTGCAGAAAATGCTTAGCGTGCATATTTTTTTTAATGGGTCAACTTGGCAATTAAACTTTTGTTTAGATTTTGAGCAATTTGAGACCCTTGGTGTGTGGCCTGATATGGAGGACCACATCATCGTCAGATTTTTTAAGTTAAAATGAGCAGTAGCAGAAAAATTCCCAACAAGCTAAGATCGTTTTGGTTCGAAAGTTCTATTCTGGTTTACCTTAAATTGTAAAGTAGAAGATTATTTCTTCTTTCATAAGACAATAAAGTGACGAAAAATACTTTATAAAGAAATTGTGAAATGAACGATGACCTAAGTGAAATTACTAGTGACATTTGTTTTATTATTGAACTACTTAAAATTCTGGAATTCCAGTGATTTCTTTTAAATTAACATTAAATTCATAACCAGATTTAATTAAGTTGGAAATAAGTGAGTGCACTCTATACAAGAAGGTTGACTACAGAAAATAAAATCATATGTTCTATGAGAGAATTTATTAACAACGAATAAATCGTTTGCACAGTAAGTCAGTGCATGTGTTTTTATGTTTCAATCAGAGATCAGGTGTTGTAGCCACATTTTTGTGAGAAGAAATTGTTACATAGGTTTTCTATGAAATTCATTGGAATTTCTGCTGGTTTACAACCCTGATCAAAATTGTAGTGAGATGCTTTAGATCAATCATGCTGAAAGTCACATTTATTAAGAAAACTGATACCAATTTGTACGAAGTTCCATTGAGCAACTTCTGCTGACTGAACTGATTGATCTCCCTTTCACTGTCAAGCCAATGATATTTGCCACACTAACTTGGGAGATTTTGCATAAATCTCAATGAAGTTCAATTGCAACTTCTGCTGGCAAAATTAAGCTTTCATCACTTATCCACATTTACATGGAGAAATTATGTAGAAATTTCTACGAGGCTTAAGACAAACCTCTGCTGGATAAGTGATTCTTGAAAAATAAAAGAGCTCAAGATATACCTAGTGTTTCTCCTAGCTTTTAGCCACATTATAATTGGGAGATTCTACAGGAATCTTATCGAAGTTCAAATTGCAACTTCTGCTGGCTAAATCAGGGGAATTCAAATGTAAGGCCACGTTTTATAAGGAAGATTTTCATAAATCTTCACGAAGTTTAATTAACGACTTCTGCTGGCCTAATACAAACACGACACCAATAAAATTAATAATTCTGTTTCTAAGTCAATCGAATCAAGTGGTATACAGCCAGGACCTTAGAGAAGTCCTCAAAGTTTTCGGCACATATAACAAAAGACACAATTATTCGGTAAGGTTCCTATATTTGTTTCTTTGGTGATTTTAAACATTTGGTCCTTCGAGCCGGATCAGTCCGGCTTCTTCGATTAATTTTTGAAACAAAAGGAGCCTTTACAGTCAATATGAGAGTCGAACATGTCGTGATTCGATTGGACCAGCAAGTGTCGTTCGTAGAACGTATTGAACATGCATATGATCAATTGATTAGTGTAGGGCGTGATAATGTTTCTCGCCATCGGGTTGACGCAAGGCTTCAAGCATTAAAAGAGCTGTGGGTAGAATTCGATGTGCATAACAAAGCAATACAAATATGTCTCCCGAAACTTGAATCATCTGATCGCGTTGCTCTTGAGCAGCATAATTATTTCGTCAACAATGTTTACAATAATACGTATCAGAAATATTTGAATAACATTGAGAAAATGTCAGGTTTTCTCGAGAGTATATGCGAAACTGCATCAGCTTCTTCGGCCATACAATCTACTTCTATAATTGCTCAAATAAACTCAAGATTACCGCGCATTGATCTTCCGAAATATGATGGAACATTTAATAACTGGCTGCCTTTTCGTGACCTGTTTACATCAATTGTCATTTCGAATGCATCTATTTCTCAAGTTGAAAAATTGCAATATCTGAAAACGAGTCTCATTGGTCCAGCCTCTCAATTTATCAAAAATATTTCATTGACATCAGAAAACTTTCAAAAGGCATGGGACTCACTGATTTCCTTTTACGAGAATGAACGGCTTCTAGTTCAGTCTTCGTTGACATCATTATTTTCAATTAAAGCAATGACTAAAGAATCTGCAGTTGAACTAGAACAACTATATACGTCAACACTACAAGCATTCAGAACTTTGGAAACCTTAAATCGCCCTGTTCATTCTTGGGATGACATATTAGTCTATCTAACAGTAAATAAACTTGATGCCCATCTTGTTCGATCTTGGGAAAACCATTTGGGCTCTTCAAAAAGACCACCTACCTGGAGTCAACTTGAAGATTTTCTTAAAACTAAAATTGTCTCACTTCAATCATTTGAAAAAATTCCTAAGAAACCGTCAGGAATTAGTCAGTCACGTCAACATCATTTCAAGTCTCATCATTCGACTAATTATAAGGACAATAAGCCATCATCTTCTTACAATCAAAATATTTGTCCATGTTGTTCACGACCACATCCTTTGACAAAGTGTTCGCAATTTTTATCGAAAACTGTCAAACAACGTCAAGAGTTTATTCACTCTAAGAAGCTGTGTTATAATTGCCTCAGACATCACTTTCGCTCCAGTTGTAAGTCAATCCAACATTGCTTAAAATGTGGATTCAGGCATCACACCCTATAACATATGAATCTTCGGTCAGATGAGTCAAAGAAGCAATCACAATCAACGTCAACAAAATGTCCAAGTTCGACCCAAGCAGAAGAGCCTTCTAAACAGGTTAATCGTATCTTGAGACCTGATGATATTCACTCAACCGTGTTTTTAGCGACAGCTAAGGTTAAAATTCTTCACCAAAATGGGACATATCTCGAAGTAAGAGCACTTCTTGATCAAGGCTCAGAGATTTCTCTCGTATCTGAACATGTTGTCCAACGATTACGACTTCCTAGAAACACTTCATCTATTCCTATTATCGGAGTTGGAGCGAAGAGAACAGCGTCGACAAAAGGAGTAGTAAACCTCACAATCAAACCTCATTTTGAATCCTCTTGTGCAGTAGCATGTAAAGCGTATATTTTACCAAAGCTGACTGCTAAAATTCCATCAGGACAATTCAGTTCACCCAGATGGGATCATTTACAAAATTTAAAATTAGCAGATCCTCAGTATACCAAACCATCAACAATAGATTTAATAATTGGAGCTGACATTTATGGACATATTCTAGAGGGTTCAATAAGAAAAGGCCCAATCAACTCCCCTACAGCACAACTTACGAAGTTTGGATGGGTTATTTCTGGACCATCTAGCATTAGTGGTCAACCACAAGAAGCTATGTCAAACAGTTGCACTTTAGATCACGAACTGTATGAATTATTGGAGAATTTTTGGCATCAGGAGGAACTCACTAGTGTGACTCATAGGACGTTGTCTCCAAAAGATCAAGATTGTGAAGATCACTTCGTGAGAACACATACCAGAAATGAATCTGGTCGTTATATCGTTCGTCTTCCTTTCAAAACATCATCAAAACACATCGGAGATTCAAAACCTACAGCATTCCGAATGATAAACCATTTACAAGGAAAATTCTTCTCTGATCCTGAATTTTTCAAATCTTATTCTGAGTTCCTTAAAGAATACGAAATGTTAAATCACATGACATTAGTTGCTAATCATGTTCCTGAACCAGAGTCAGCATTTTATTTGCCTCACCACGGAGTTAAACGCGAATCTAGTACCACCACTAAATTACGAGTAGTTTTCAATGGCTCTTGCCATGTATCCGGAGGAATTACCTTGAATGAAGCGTTGCATTCTGGTCCGAAACTGCAACTAAATATTTTCGACATTTTAATATGGATACGTCAATTTAAGTATATCTTTTCATCTGACATTGAGAAGATGTATCGTCAAATCGAAGTGCATAACGAGGATCGAAAGTATCAACGTATTTTCTGGATAGAAAATGGAATCTTAGTTAAATATGAATTGAATACAGTCACCTACGGTCTAGCATGTGCTCCTTATTTAGCCTTACGTTCTGTACTCCAATTAATTGAAGACGATGGTCACAAATTTCCATTAGCAACGGAAATTTTACGCAAAGGAAGATATGTTGATGATGTATTCGGAGGGGCAAACACGATTGAAGAAGCTCAACTCAAAGCAAAACAAACCTATGATCTCTGCATGGCGGGCGGTTTTCCACTTCGAAAGTGGGTCAGCAATGAGGCAAAAGTCTTAAATTATATTTCTTCCGATCATAAAGTAGATACGCAATCCATATCGATTAGCGAGCATGTAGTCCAAGCTTTAGGCTTGTCTTGGAATCCTACTTTAGATATACTCCAGTTTAAACTTTCTAAATCATCCAATTTAAAACATACCAAACGATCTGTTTCGTCCAGAATCGCACAATTTTTTGATCCGCTTGGTCTGTTGTCGCCAATATTCGTTAAAGCGAAAATTTTTATGCAGGAGTTATGGGTGATTAAAACTGGCTGGGATGAACCACTTCAAGAACCACAAATTAGATATTGGCAAGGTTTCATTAACTCATTAGATGGCTTAAATGAAATAAAGATCCCTAGATGGATAGGTATGTTAACTGACTCACTCATCGAGATACACGGTTTTAGTGACGCATCCCAACTAGCAATGGCGGCTGTAGTTTACATTAAAACGTGCACCCCAAGCGGAAATAAAGTCACTTTGTTATGTTCCAAGACCAAAGTAGCTCCCATTAAAAGGATGACGATTCCCAGGCTAGAATTTTCTGCAGCGGTTCTATTAGCTAAACTTGTTGCTCATTGCCAACAAGTTTTGAATTTGTCACAATTATCTTGTTATCTATGGACAGATTCTTCGATCGTACACGTTTGGCTTAATAGTCATCCATCACGATGGAAAGAATTCATACATAATCGAACCTGTTTGATCCAAGAGTTAGTTCCTCATGCAAAATGGAAGTTTGTACCAGGTATTTTAAATCCAGCAGATTGTGCGTCAAGGGGTGTTACAGCGAAAGAGTTAATGAATCATGCGTTATGGTGGGAAGGTCCATCTTGGCTACTTGACGATCCTTCTACTTGGCCCACCCTACCTATTCGTGATCTTTCTACAACATCTTTAGAAGAACGAAGCAAAATTTTTAACATCTGTTTAAAAGAAAAGATTTGGAATCTTCAGGAACGATTTTCAAGCCTCACTAGATTATTGAGAGTAAGAGCGACTTGCCAACGAGCAATCAAACTAATCAAAAAGCAATCCAAATCTATAACGGAAAATCCATTGTCACCATCCGAAACTAATGAAGCTCGATTGTTCTGGATCAAGGAAATTCAACATCAATCATTTAAAAGGGAATTAACATGCTTAAAAGAAAACCTAGAACTTCCTAATTCCAGTTCACTTATTAAACTTACGCCATTTATAGACGGGCAAGGATTATTACGTGTTGGTGGCCGTTTGAAAAACGCATTATTGGACACGGATACAAAACATCCCTATATTCTACCGAAAGATGTATATTTCTCGACGTTAATAATTCAAGACGCTCATCAACGCACTTTTCATGGATCCACTCAAGACACTCTTTCACACATAAGAAATCAATATTGGATACTAGGTGGACGAGCTCCAATTCGTTCTTTCATTTTGAAATGTGTAACGTGTACCCGCTATCGACGAAAACAGGCAAGTCAACTAATGGGACAATTACCTTACTCACGGGTAATTCCACATCGAGCTTTTTTACATACTGGAATTGATTATGCAGGGCCGTATATTATAAAAACTTGGAAAGGGAGAAATGCCAAAACATACAAGGCTTGGGTCGCGGTGTTCGTATGCCTATCCACTTCGGCAATTCACTTTGAATTAGTAACAGATTACTCTTCAGAAGCCTTCATCGCAGCTTACAGAAGATTTGTGTCAAGAAGAGGAATATGTTCTGATTTATATAGTGACTGTGGAACAAATTTCATAGGCGCAGATAAGGAATTGAAAAATCTGTTTACGAAAAATAGTCAACAACTAGGAGAACTGGCGTCGTTGATCAGTAATAATGGTACCACTTGGCATTTTAACCCTCCTGCGGCTCCTCATTTCGGTGGTAAATGGGAATCAGCAGTTAAATCAATGAAACATCATTTAAGACGAGTAGTTTCCCAAACACAATTGACTTATGAAGAATTTACTACGATGCTCTTTCAAATCGAAGCCATTCTTAATTCAAGACCATTAATGCCTTTAACTGATGATCCTGATGATCTAGACATTTTAACACCAGGACATTTTTTAGTCGGACATTCTTTAATGATTGTCCCAGAGCCAAATTTGGAAAAATTAAATTTGTCAAGACTTTCTCGATGGCAGCATATAAGTCAGTTGATCCAAAGTTTTTGGACAAAGTGGTCTCGTGACTACCTTCAAAAATTTCTCGCAATGTACAGATGGAATAGACCTACACCGTCTCTCAAAGAAGGTGATATAGCTTTGATTATGGACGAAAGATATCCACCTGGTAAATGGCCGATGGGTCGTGTCATCAAATTACACCCTGGCAAAGATGGATTAGTCCGAGTTGTAACCATTCAAACAGCAGTACAAACCTTCACTCGCCCGATCGCTAAGCTTTGCCCCCTTGGTTGTAGTTCGAATGTCAAAGATTCGTCGGTAATATCGACGAAGGCGGGCGGAAATGTTTAAAAAGTATGCAAAGCATATCGCGCAAACAATGTTCCAATCGGAACATATGATGTCATCTATGCTGCACAATCAACCGTCGATTGCGCGATATTCCGATCTGCAGAAAATGCTTAGCGTCCATATTTTTTTTAATGGGTCAACTTGGCAATTAAACTTTTGTTTAGATTTTGAGCAATTTGAGACCCTTGGTGTGTGGCCTGATATGGACCACATCATCGTCAGATTTTTTAAGTTAAAATGAGCAGTAGCAGAAAAATTCCCAACAAGCTAAGATCGTTTTGGTTCGAAAGTTCTATTCTGGTTTACCTTAAATTGTAAAGTAGAAGATTATTTCTTCTTTCATAAGACAATAAAGTGACGAAAAATACTTTATAAAGAAATTGTGAAATGAAATATGACCTAAGTGAAATTACTAGTGACATTTGTTTTATTATTGAACTACTTAAAATTCTGGAATTCCAGTGATTTCTGTTAAATTAACATTAAATTCATAACCAGATTTAATTAAGTTGGAAATAAGTGAGTGCACTCTATACAAGAAGGTTGACTACAGAAAATAAAATCATATGTTCTATGAGAGAATTTATTAACAACGAATAAATCGTTTGCACAGTAAGTCAGTGCATGTGTTTTTATGTTTCAATCAGAGATCAGGTGTTGTAGCCACATTTTTGTGAGAAGAAATTGTTACATAGGTCTTCTATGAAATTCATTGGAATTTCTGCTGGTTTACAACCCTGATCAAAATTGTAGTGAGATGCTTTAGATCAATCATGCTGAAAGTCACATTTATTAAGAAAACTGATACCAATTTGTACGAAGTTCCATTGAGCAACTTCTGCTGACTGAACTGATTGATCTACCTTTCACTGTCAAGCCAATGATATTTGCCACACTAACTTGGGAGATTTTGCATAAATCTCAATGAAGTTCAATTGCAACTTCTGCTGGCAAAATTAAGCTTTCATCACTTATCCACATTTACATGGAGAAATTATGTAGAAATTTCTACGAGGCTTAAGACAAACCTCTGCTGGATAAGTGATTCTTGAAAAATAAAAGAGCTCAAGATATACCTAGTGTTTCTCCTAGCTTTTAGCCACATTATAATTGGGAGATTCTACAGGAATCTTATCGAAGTTCAAATTGCAACTTCTGCTGGCTAAATCAGGGGAATTCAAATGTAAGGCCACGTTTTATAAGGAAGATTTTCATAAATCTTCACGAAGTTTAATTAACGACTTCTGCTGGCCTAATACAAACACGACACCAATAAAATTAATAATTCTGTTTCTAAGTCAATCGAATCAAGTGGTATACAGCCAGGACCTTAGAGAAGTCCTCAAAGTTTTCGGCACATATAACAAAAGACACAATTATTCGGTAAGGTTCCTATATTTGTTTCTTTGGTGATTTTAAACAAGTTTAATGTCTTGCCCAGGACGGTTAATTAACAAGGAAGGAAATATATATTTATCTAACGAGGAAGGAGATACTTCTGACCTAACTAACGAGGAAGGAGATACTTCTGACTTAACTAACGAGGAAGGAGATACTTCCGACTCAACTAACGGGGAAGGAGATACTTCTGACTTAACTAACGAGGAAGGAGATACTTCCGACTCAACTAACGGGGAAGTAGATACTTCCGGCTCAACTAACGAGGTAGGAGATACTACTGTTGACTTAATTAACGCGGAAGGAGATACTTCTGACTTAACTAACGAGGAAGGAGATATTTCTGACTTAACTAACGAGGAAGGAGATATTTCTGACTCAACTAACGAGGAAGGAGATACTGCTGTTGACTCTATTAACGAGGAAGGACATATTTCTGAGTTCACTAACGAGGAAGGAGATACTTCCGACTCAACTAACGAGGAAGGAGATACTACTGTTGACTTAATTAACGAGGAAGGAGATATTTCTGACTTCACTAACGAGGAAGGAGATATTTCTGACTTAACTAACGAGGAAGGAGATATATCTGACTCAACTAACGAGGAAGGAGATACTGCTGTTGACTCTATTAACGAGGAAGGAGATATTTCTGACTTCTTTAACGAGGAAGGAGATATTGCTGGGTGCAGTTTAACGTCTTGTCCAGGACTTGTAGTAGACGGAGGCGATGTTGACGATGCCGATAATGTGACTGATAAAACTGAGGGGGAGACTGTCGGAGATAAAGAAGTGGAAGTGGATATTATTGGTTGCAGTTTAACGTCTTGCCAAGGACGCGTATTAGACGAGGATACTGAAGAAGGATTGAACGTTGGATGCAGTTTATCGTCTTGCCCAGGACGGATATTAGACGAGGATACTGAAGAAGTATTGATCGTTGGATGCAGTTTAACGTCTTGCCCAGGACGCGTATTTGTGGAATTTATAGTCCTACGATAAAACTGAGGGAAATCATTGAGATATTGCTCCAAGGTGTAAGGAATCGAGTTGCGACCGACCTCGAGTGTTAGTATCTGAGCCCCATAATCAATTTGTGCCTTATATCTGGTCAAGAAGTCGTGACCTAATAAACCTTCATATGCCATTGCCGAAGCATCCCTCAGAATTTGGAAAGGATGTTCGATTTGGAAATCTGCACCTTCGTGGTGTAGTTCGCTTATTATGAGACCCTCTGTGGAAGTAGATTGGGAAAAGACTGTGTTGATATGACAAATAATATCGCTATAATACCTGCTACCAGGTTTCAGTGACTGATTTCGAACTAAGCTGATCTCCGCTCCGGTATCTATTAAGAATTCGGTGTATGGACTAACGGACATTTTAGAGGCTAGGGTGAGGGTTATGGATGAAGGCCGTACAGTTATGGGGAGTTTTATCCTTGAGTGTTGGAAGGTTGGGTCCGATTTCCATGTACGTCGGACTGAATGACGATCTGCGGGGGGTTGCCGACGAATTTTTCCCGCACCTGGGAGTTTTCCGGGTTGTTGGAATGCGTAGTTGACGGGTAAGGAGGATCCGGTGGTGACAGAGGAGACAGGGGTTGTGAGTAACGCGATTGTGGGTTATATGGTGGCCTTCTTCTTCGGTTGTTGGTGTCCCTTTTCCGACATTCGTCAATGGTATGGCCTTTGTTATGGCAATAATTACAGATTTTCGGAATCTGTTTTGGAATGGAGTTTTCAGGGGCTCTGTTCCCGGACGAGAGGTGGTGTATTGTAGATGGGTTAGAACTTTCCTGGCGTTGTACGGAGCGGGGCGGTAAATGGCACTGTGGGGCGATGTGGCCTGGCTGGCCACATTTGAAGCAGGTAGTACCCCTTAAAGGGTTTTGCTGTGGTTGATCTACCCGGGGCTTCGTTGGATCCTGTCTCGGGGTATTGATTTGATTACGTCGCGTTGCGTGCTCTAATACATAGTCGGACATTGAGGCGAGTTTCTTTTCAGAAAATACCTTGGCAAGCATTTGTAGCTGGCCATTTAGCAGCCCGTCTTCGAGGGTTCTGACGGCCTGTGCCTCGTTGTCTTTAAGAAGGGATCTCAACAGGACGTTGTCGCGTGTATATTTTCGCGTGGCTTCGTTTAACAGAGTAAAGGTGGTGGTCAGGCGATTTCAGAATTCTTTAACACCCTCGCCAGTTTTCTGCTTTAACTGTCCTAATTGGGTTTGTAAGGTAAATCTGGATAGTCGGGTTTCGAACTTGGATGATAGAGTGGAACGTAGAACAGTCCAGTCGTCAGTGGGGTTATATTTGTACACGTCGTACGCTGGACCACTCAATTTACTTTTGACAAGACCCATGAAACTTTGATGGTCTGTCCCCGTTGACACAGTGGAAAAAATGTCATCCGCACAGGTAAGGAATCGGTGTAGATCCCTGGTATTTCCGGAAAATTCTGGCAACAGTCGTTGCGAATTTGCAAGGGAGAACCCGGACGTTGGAGAAGCATGGTGTAGAATTGAACCCAGTGTAGCATTTAATTGGTCCTGAATATTAGGTTCTTGGAAAGGGTATCTGTCCTGCAACCCGTCTTGCAGGAGGTCAAAGGTATTATCATATTGTCCTTGGATCTCCTCGAATGTATTACTGGTAAAATATGCATCTTCTTGCTCGTCGTCGTACAAATCCGCTTAAATTTGGAAATGAGTTTGCTCAAAAGGCTCCCAGTATTTTTTCAGGATGGTGATTTTATTCTGTAAAGCAACTTTGCTAGCGTCTCGGAGGAAGTCAGGGGTAATTTGAGAAACGATCCGCCGAATTACCTGGCTTCTTTCCTTTTGGAGCCTGAGCCTTCCAGGATTAGGTGATTCGCTGACTTCGGATTCGGCTTCGGGGGCGTTAGCCTTTTTTTGAGTTTCGGGGGCTGGAGGTATGAAAAATTAGCTAATAAGGGACTAACGAGCCAATCACTAAGGGCCGCTTTCGTGGTCTTGTACCAATCGTGGGCCTTCCCATGGCAGTCGAGAGTAAAATATTCATGCTTATCATCCCGTTCGGGGTGATCCTTGAGAGAAACATGGCCCTTTTGAAAATTTCCTCAAGCTTCCTCTAGGAGGCTGAGTTTCCTTTTTGTATAATCGGCGGTTCTTGAAGATTTGGGCGCCTTACTGAAGTTGTTATATAACTTGACGATCTCTGAATTGATTTGCATTTGCGCAAGGCAAAGATCGTGAAACGTGGGAGGAGACATTATTAGGATATTTGAAGGGTACTGTTGAGCAAGAGTTAACCGAAGATCAAAGCCGATCAATGGAAGGTAGAATTTGCGTCGAGATCAAGAAACTAATTAATTCGAGCGTTAGATGGATTTAATAAGGAATTAAAACGGTTACCAAAAAATAGGGGGAACTAGCGGGCTTAATGCAACGAAGGGGTGTTGAACAGTGCTTTTGACGAGTACGAGTAAAAGAAAAAAAAAAGAGACGCGAATCAGTATTTGGTCGAACTAGATAAGTTTTGGGTTTGAGCGGTTACATTCGTCGTTAACCAACTATCTCCTTGTTTAAAATTGGTTATAGCTATTTCTTAATATCGGTCCGCAAAATCTTTGGGATTAATAAGATTATTAATAAGACTTAAAATTCGGAGTCCCCCAAAAAAAAGGGGTTCCAATTTGTGAGAGAGGGTTCCAACGATAAGATATTGGTAGGTTGATCAGAGCTAGCACGAGCTTGCTTTGATGAAGCGGTTCATGGGGATAGGGCAACGCAAATATACGAGTAAACGAGCATCAACCAACGAAAACAGAAGAATTTGGGATACATCTCCGCGGTGGTTGAACCAAAATTGAAGTTTAAGTTACGATCTGGAGGAAAGACAACTGGAGAGTCCACTCAATATGACGCTCCAAGCTCACGTATTTCTCGACAGCAAAAGAGATAATTAGATGCGATTCGGAGTGACAACAAAAAAAAAACAGAAGCAAGGGCCGGTGAAGGAAGTCGAGAGGGTAGTAAAGTTTTCCCTTTCGTGTTATTATTATGACTCGTATTATTGGGTGCGTAGGGTCTGGAATGTCAGCGTGACAATTCCCTTGCCTAGCAGACTGTCCAAGACTCTTACCTTGGGTAGGGGAAATCTTGGATTTCTACTAGGCGCGCGGGTTAGTTTTGTTTATTTAATTTTATAAATAAGTAGAACGGGCTCTCAAAAGGTTAACAAAAAATTTTATAAAAATATGAATATATATGTAATATTAAAATATCGTTTTTTTTTTCTTAGACTAAAACTCACGGCTTCATGTTCAATTCTTCCTTCGTTGGTCGGGGGTGGTGTTTTCTGGCTGGCAGTTGGTTTTGATTGTTTATTTTTCCTATTTGTTGAGGACTCCCCGGTCACTAAAGATGCGGGCAGGGTTGGAGCCCCTAAAAGAAATTTCGTTGGGGTTTAATTTTGTGCTCGCCTGGAGCCCAAAAACCCTTATCACTTCACTTAACTTCACTTTTAGTTAAATTTACGTTTTATTATGTTCTAATTTATTAACTTTTATTATTTTATTTTTTTATATAAATATTTTCCCCTTTTTTTTATTATAATATTTCTTTTTTTGTGTTTGGCATCCAATCGGCATCCCACCGCTGCCACCAAATATTTTATCCCGGGGTGTTGATGGGAAAAGGAACAGGGAGTGCTTTCCCCTATGGGTGAAGTTAACCTGCACTTAGTTAGTTTTTGTTTTGATTCACTATTTTATATTACTATTTTTTTTTTTTGAGTTTAATAACAGTTGTGTTATGTTTTTTTTTGGGAACTTAAAACTTGCGTTTGAAATATCTTCCCCTTCCTTTTTTTTTTATTTAGAGAAAACGAAACTTTATTTAGAGAACTTGTGTTAAAAAATCTTTCCTTTTCTTTTAAAAACTTGGATTTAAATATCCTTTTTCAAAATTTTTCAAAACCAAAACAAAACTTTTAAATCTCGACCCAAAATGCTGATGCGCATTTTCATTAAGTCGCGCATGGCGATACGATTGATAACCCTACGATTGGGTTGCGATCAAGTTTTATCAGAGTGATAAAACTTGACCGCAACGGGAAATTTTATCGCGCATGGGTTTTATTCTGTCGCGATCAGGTTCCATCTCGGTGATAAGACTTGATCGCGACAGAATTTCGCGCATGGGAACCCAAAATGCAACGTCAGCATTTTTGGTTGGGAATGGACGAGTTCCCATGGTGGCTGTTTACGGCAGGGGGGTAAGGGGGGAGGGAGAACATGTGTGGCTGAGCCTAGACGTGCGCAATTTATGAATTCGTTGAGTTCGCTTTGCCATCGTGGATTGTCTTCCCCAGTTAGAAAAGGGATATTGTTGTCAAGAACGTTGTGTACCAATGCTATATCTGCCATTTTTTTGGTATAAACTTTGTCTGTCTTTTGATAATTTGAGTTATTCCCGGATGCTGATGTGTTTTTAAAGATTATTGGTGCTGGTGCTGGTTTGATCTAGTCACATTTGTTGATGAATATCGCAGGATCTGCGTATGTTCTTATATACTGTCTTCGGTTCCTGAGTTCTACTATATCTTGCCTAATTTCTTCTGCTGTTGTGGCTGAGCCCAGGCTAAGCCGCGCATGTTCTATATTAAAACACAAAGAATTTTTTGGGATAAAACATTTGGTGGCTGCGGTGGGATAGCCGATTGACTCTCAAAAAAAAAAAAATAATAATAATAAAATAAAAAAAAATATATAAAAAAAAGTAAGTGCTAATAAATTAAAACACAATAATAATATTTTAACCAAAAGTGAAGGGTGAAAGAGTAGTGAGAAGGGTTTTAAGAACAAATTAATCCCCAACGAAATTTTTTGGGGCTCCAACCCTGCCCGCACATTTAGGGATCGGCGAGTCTTCAACGAAAAAAAGGAGCAGCAACAAAAGAAAACAACCCTCAATGGCCGAAACAAAAAAAAAAAACATAAAGCCGTGAGTTACATTGTTGTTTGAAAATTTTTCAAAATATTTACTTAGAAACTGTAAACCTTTTGAGAGCCCCTAATATCTTTCCAAGATTTTTCCTACCTAAGGTAAGAGTCTTGGACAGTCTATTAGGTAAGGTAAATGACACGTCGATATTCCAGACACCTCAGAAGAATAATATAAAGATATAAAAAAAAATTATAAACAAGAAATTTATATTCTCAATGTCATCACCAAATCTTTCTTCAGCCTCCTCGTTTTCTTTGTTTGAGTAAATGAGTTCGAATCCTTGGCGGCGTGTATGATATGATCTTTTTTTCTGCTATTTTGCTGGGTAATACGTGAGCTTGAAGCGTCATATTTAGGGGACGATCTCCTCCCTTCCTCCTAATCGAATTCAAAAAAAAAAACAAAACTAACTTTGGGTCGTATCCTAGATTTCTGATTTACCTGTTGCACCAATCGCCCTGAAATCGTTTTTGTTGCTCTCGTTGTTGACGCTCGTTCATCCGTATCTTGGTGTCGTCCCATCTCCTCGAATCGTTTGATGAAAACGGGATCGTTCTAGCTCCGATTATCTACCCATATCCTAACGTCGTGCCCGTCGCTTTGTTCAAAAAAAGGTGGGTAATAATAAATATATATAACGATTTGCATACACGACGACACGCGTGTAAGACGTGTGAGACTTATCCCTCGACTGGTCCAAAATTTTAAACTTGTTTTTATTTATTCACAAGCTTATGAGTACTGAAAATTAGAAATCATTGAACAATTTTTGAAACAAAGACATAGTTGGCTATCAATGAATGTAATATATACAAATCCTTTCAATCAAACGTTGTAATCTGTTTTTGCTTTTATACTTCGATACAAGTACTGTCCTACACCCTACCATAGATTAAGTCCGTTAGTCCTTTTTTTTCAACTGGCCAATTCCTAAATTCAATCCTTTAATTGAATGGGACGTTTTCTAACTTCAAACGACTCCTTTGATTCTTAGCCCCTATCGCTCAAATAACCTCCTCCAAAAAGCCTAACAATGTCCACGTTTCACGATCTTTGCCTTAAGCAAGTGCACATCAATTCAGAGATCGTCAAGCTTTATAATGATTTCAGCAAAGCGCCCAAATCTTCAAGAACCGCCGAGTATACAAAATGGAAACTTGACCTCCTGGCAGAATCTTGGGAAAATTTTCAAAAGGGGCATATTTCTCTTAAAGAACACCCAGAACGGGACGAGAAACATGATTTCTACGATGACGAGGAAGAAGATGCATATTTTACCAGTAAAACATTCAAAGACATTCAAGGCCAATATGACAACACTTTCGATCTCCAGCAAGACGGGTTGCAGGATAGATACCCCTCCCCAGAACCACTCATGAATATTCAAGACCAGTTAAACACTACATTTGGTTCAATCCTACATCAAACTGCACCAACTTCCGGGTTCTCCCTTGCCAATTCACAACGATTATTGCCAGAATTTACTGGAAACACCAGGGATTTACACCGATTCCTTTCCTGTGCAGAAGATATTTTTTCCACTGTGACAACGAGGATAGACCATCAAAGTTTCATGGGTCTTGTCAAAAGTAAATTGAGTCGTCCCGCGTACGACGTGTTCAAATGTAGCCCCACCGACGACTGGACTGTCCTACGTTCTGCTTTATCATCCAAGTTCGAAACCCGACTACCCAGATTTACCCTTCAAACCCAATTAGGGCAGCTAAAACAAAAAACTGGCGAGGGTGTTAAGGACTTCTTAAATAGATTTACTACTACCTTTACTCTGTTACACGAAGCAACGCGAAAATACACAACCGACAATGTCCTGGTTCGATCCCTCCTTAAGGACAACGGGGCTCAGGCAGTAAGAACCCTAGAAGACGGACTGCTAAATAGTCAGCTGCAAATGCTTGTCAAGGTTTTTTCTGAAAAGAAACTCGCCTCAATGTCCGACTATGTATTAGAGCACGCGACGCGACTCAATCAGATCAATAGCCCGAAACAGGACTCAACGAAACCCTGGGTAGATCAATCACAGAAAAACCGTTTAAGGAATACTACCTGTTTCAGTTGTGGCCAACCGGGTCACATAGCCCTTCAGTGTCATTTACCACCTCATTCCGTACAGCGCCCCGGAAGATCCAAACCACCTGCAATACACCATCTCACCTCTGGGAACAGGGCCCCTGAAAACTCCATCCAAGGCCAGAATCCCAAAATTTGCAACTACTGCCATAGGAAAGGACATACCAGTGGCGAATGTCGAACAAGAGAGAGAAATAACCAAAGAAGACGGCCACCGCATAACCAACCATCGCGCTTCACACAATCGCCGACTCCTCCGCCCCCACAGAACCTTCACTCGTCATCTACTCCTTTTTCGCACTCCAACAACCCGGAAAACTCCAAGATGCGGGGAAATTTCGTCGGCAATCTCCCGCCGATTGTCATTCTGGCCGACGTACGTGGGAGTCAGATCCAACCTTCCAAAACACAAGGATAAAACTCCCCACAACCGTACGACCTTCATCCATAACCCTCACCCTAGCCTCTAAAGTGTCCGCTAATCCATATACCGAATTCTTAATAGATACCGGAGCGGAGATCAGCTTAGTTCGAGGTCAGTCCCTGAAACCTGCTAGTCGGTATTACAGGGATGTTAGTTGTCATATCAATACGGTCTTTTCTCAATCTACCTCCAAAGGGTCTCATAATAAGCGAACTACAGCACGAAGGTGCAGATTTCAAAATCGAACATCCTTTTCAAATTCTGAGCGATGCTTCGGCGATGGCATATGACAGTTTATTAGGTCACGAATTTTTGACCAGATATAAGGCACAAATTGATTATGGTGCTCAGATACTAACACTCGAGGTCAGTGAAAACTTGATTCCCTACACGTTGGAGCAATATCTCAGTGAATTCCCTCAGTTTCATCGAAGGACTATGAATTCCACGATTACGCGTCCTGGGCAAGACGTTAACCTGCGTCCAACACCATCCTCTCATTCACCGTTCTCGCCATTTATGCGTACTGAATCCGAAAACGTTTTATTCAATAGACACGCGTCCTGGGCAAGACCTTAAACTGCATCCGAAAACGTTTTATTCAATAGACACGCTATTATTTATAGACGCGTCCTGGGCAAGACGTTAAACTGCATCCGAAAACGGTTTATTCACCAGACACGCGTCCGGGAAAGACGGTAAACTGCCCTGAAAACGTTTTATTCAATAGACACGCGTCCCGGGCAAGACGTTAAACTGCATCCGAAAACGTTTCATTGAATAGACACGCGTCCTGGGCAAGACGTTAAACTGCATACGGAACGTTTTATTCAATAGACACGCGTCCTGAACAAGACGTTAAACTGCAACCAATAACATCTTCTTCCTCGCCTTCGACAATATCTCCCTCCTCGTCTTTATCTGTCTCCACGTCAGCACCTCTGTTTTCGCCAATTACGCGTCCTGGACAAGACGTTAAACTGCAACCAGAAACGTTTTATTCAATGGGTTCGCGCCCTGGGCAAGACGTTAAACTGCATCCGATACATTCATCTTCCACAATGTTCCCCCTCTCGTCTTTACCAGTTACTTCGACACATTAAAGGCATTTCTATTGCTATGCCTGAAAATGGAATGGTAAAAGCCTTAATCCTCAATACTACAGAGGAAGACGTTAGTTTACCCTTCCATGATTTGGATCTAGAGTATCTAGATACTAAGAATTTCGACATGATAGCTCCAAACATCGACCAAGATCCAAAACCTAGTAAAATTGGATCATTGTAATGAAGAAGAGGAGACATCAATTCGAGATATCTGTAGAACCTTCAATGAAATATTTTATCTAGAAAGAGACATATTGTCCTACACGGACGCGACTAACCATAAAATTGAGCTAGAAGCAATTCATCCCCCTATATACACTAAACCAGTTCAGTTCAGTTCTAGTCACAGGAGAGTGAACACGTTAATAACTCTTTCGAATCTGCTTCTTTCTCGGCCGCTCGATGCAAAATTTGCATAATGTCCTTTGAAAGTATTGAAAGTATTGAAAGATTATCTACTGTGAATCTACTGGAAAATCTACTGTCGTTCCGAGTGTTTTAAGTAAACATAAATAATTGTGAACTTCAGGAAAATTTAGTCTTGAAAGCTGAGAAGTGGGTGACGTGATTTGTCATTTTGGTAACCTGCAGCTGTGCAATTCTATAAATGCAGCTTTCTTCGAAGTGAACCTGTGACTGTGCAACTGGAGTCCTACTTCCGTTCCGATAATTAACACCTCGAATTATCTTTCGAATTTGGTGTATTACACTCAAAAGTTCATCAGTTGATTTCGTTTTGAGTTCTGGCATACGGTACCATCGGTCAACGACTCTTAGTCACCGTTTTTCACAGTGCTGGGACGTCTATTGGAACAACAACATTTGACTGTGGAGTGATTACCGTACGTTTCTCTGGACTATTACTGCATAATAGGAGGACGTTACCAGGATCGAATTTTCATCTTTCCTCTAGTTTGTAACTATTATAAACTATTACACTCGAACTAACAATTTTATTAACTTTAGATTTAGATTTTACCAACCTATCAAGTTCTTTAGTAAGTTAAAGTAAGTAAGTTTTTACTAACCTTTCTGCTCTTTACCTAATCTCGCTACTTATTTACTTATTCATTCTGATTAGGTTTCAGTCTGTCGAATTAGGAGCACATAAATATGAATCTGGACTGTGCTGCTAAGTCTTGCAAAGATAAGAACTCCGATAGGCTTCTGTCCTGCCATGGTCTCTGTGGTGAGTTGTTCCACCCTAAATGTGTCGGGGTGTCAGGAAGTGTCGCCGATAAAATTCAAGCTTAGGACTCCGGGTTACACTGGTACTGCCTAAGGTGTCGCAAGTTCTCACTCTTTGCCTTATCCTCGCGCTTTACTGAGATTGAATCCGATCTGCGCAAGCTTGGTTGTAAACTGGCTGAGTCGGCGTCAATTCATACGGCGCTACTTGTAAAGATTGACTCCTTGAAAGAGCTCAACTCCCCAACTAACGCACGGCTCGAGCACCCTCTTGCTCCCCCCCCCCCGAGTCATCACCTCCTTTCCGCTCCACTAGAACAACTCGTTCAACTAAACTTGCAATTGCTCAGCCGCAAGCACCAGACATGATGGTATTCTCTCCTCTTCCCTCCCCCCCCTTACCCAATAACCCAATTGAGCCACTTTCCCTATGTCCTATCTTGAATCAAAATAGTTCTTGCAAGCCCATCGGAACTGCTACTCGGGATAATAACCTGAGTGACAGCCAGGCTATCGGTGGAAATCGTGGTCAGTGTGGCAATAGTGGTGGTGCTGCTAGTTCCATTAATTCAACTCTACCGCCCTCTAATAGCGAGGCACCGGCTAGCAAGGCGAGGAATTCGTTCCAGAAAACTCCCTGTACCTTGTTGACCGTGCCAAAAGTCCGAACCATCTTTGTGACGGAATTAATACCATCAACAACAGTTGAGGATATTGTTGACCACATTTCTGACGTCATTGGCGTTGATATACCTGGTAACAACATCAAAGTATTTAAAATCTCTGAGAGGAGGTGCTCCTCCTTCAAGATTATTGTTCCTCCCGCTCTATTTGATCAACTTACTGATAGGTCTAATTGGCCTAAGGACGTATTCATCAAAGAGTTCCGACCAAGGGCACAAACACGATCTGCCGTACGAACACTCCCGATTAATGTGGCTTTGGCGAACGGTTCTGATCATTCCCCTGACGCTCAGCAAGTAACCTCCTTACTAGTAAAAAACGGCCAGTCCTCTCAATCTTTTACCAAAACGTGAGAGGACTAAGGACAAAAACCCATACCACTTATATCTCCTCATTATCCCTCCCTCACGACATCATCTCTCTCACCGAAACTTGGCTATGCTCCAATATCAATGACCTTGAGGTCCTCGGCCACCAGTTCACGATTTTCCGCAATGATCGCTCCCTAGGTGACCCTAAGCGACGTGGAGGTGGTGTGTTAATTGCTGTGCGCTTTGCACTTGACGCATCCCTTCTCTCAATATCCTCTCCAGAACCCCTTGAACTCCTAGCTATCAGAATTCGCTTCTCGAAGGTGAATCTCATAATCCTAACCTGCTACATCCCACCCCGGACCAACGAAGCTCCTTTCCATCTCCTATCGGATACTATTGACCAACTGGCTCAATCAGTGGAAGGGGAAGACCACCTCCTTATTCTCGGAGATTTTAACCTCCCATCCCTTACTTGGTCTGTTGACCAGGAGATTGACTGCTTATAAGCAAACAATCCCTCCACGACTGCTGAGATATCGCTTGTTGACTGTATCGCCTCTAACAACTTATTCCAGATCAGCTCCCTCAAAAATCACAACCTTCGTCAACTAGACCTGGTCTTTTCAAGTGACCCTCAGAGCGCACAAGTTTCCGCCAGTGAATTTGCTCTCTGCGACGTGGACCCACACCACCCTCCACTAAGCGTTAGTGTGTTTTTCCCTGCTGCTTCCCTCCCCCAATCTGATTCCCGCGTCCCGCGGTTTAATTTTCGACGTACAAACTACCTCAACCTTAACTCCCGCCTTATGGAAGCATATTCTCTCTTAGACGTTGACGCAGAAGCGGATAACATTAACTGCCTCATTTCCAAATTCTACAACATTCTTTCTGACTGCATCTCAACCTCTACACCTTTACTTACACCCCGCCCAATTGATTCCTCCCCCTGGTGGTACACGAAGGAACTCAAGACCCTGAGGAATAAACGTAATTCCAATTGGATCAAATACCTACACTCTGGCCGACTGGACGACTACAATAACTTCTACGTATCTTATAGTGAGTTTTCGTCTAAGGTTCACCTACTTTATAATGAGTACCTTTTAAATGTCAAATCCAAACTTAGGTCTAACCCTCGTGAATTTTTTACCTTTATAAATTCGAAGAGGGAGCGCTTCAAGGATAACTATCCACCATCTCTTTTGCACCTTGGAGAGGAGTTTGACCACCCTGTTTCCATTGCTAACTCATTTGCAAATTTTTTCTCTTCCACTCTCCAAGATGAGCCCTTTTGCCCCGACGAAGAGTATTTCTCATCACTGAACCCAGCCTCACCTCGTTTTGAACTGAACTTTTCTGATCTCATCCTGAGTGAAGATGAAGTTAGCGCGCATCATCTTAATCTCAAGGATGACTTCTCCTCTGGCCCTGACGGCATACCTCCTATTCTGCTTAAACGTTGCGCGAACAACTTAGCTGGTCCATTATGCCAACTCTTCAACGCCTCACTCAAATCAAGTACATTCCCCGATGCGTGGAAGGTTGGATTCCTTATCCCGGTCCATAAAAAGGGCTCCAAATCCCTAATTTCCAACTATAGACCAATTGCAAAACTTTCTGCTATCCCTAAGCTCCTTGAAAGTATCATTGTTGAGAAAATCTATCCTACCTTCTCTTCCCTGATTTCTCCTCACCAACATGGCTTTCTCAAGGGTAAGTCAACTGTTACTAACCATCTCCAATTCACGTCCCAAACTATCAATGCCCTTGAACGCGGCGAGGTTGTTGATGCAATCTTCACTGACATGAGCAAGGCATTCGATAGCATCCCTCACAGCCTCATTATCCTTAAACTCAAGCTGGCAGGTTGTCCACCACCCCTCGTCTCCTGGATTGACTCTTACATCCGAAACCGATCCTACCGTGTCCAATTCCGTTCCCAACTCTCGGATGCTTTTACTGCAAACTCTGGTGTTCCTCAGGGCAGCCATATTGGTCCTCTCCTTTTCATCCTCACAACTAATGATGCCTCCACTGTAGTACATGACTCCACTATTCTAAGCTATGCGGACGATACAAAAATCTTTAAAGATATACGCCACCCTTCCGACGCCCATCTCTTACAAAATGATTTGAATCGCTTCGCCGTATGGTGCCACAAAAGCAACCTTCTGCTTAACACCTCCAAGTGTGAGCATGTATGCTTCTCTAGGAAGCGCCACATTGTGCCGCACACCTTCACCATTAATGATTCAGTCATATGCTCTGTTGGACAAGACCAATCCTCGAATACGCAAGACCAATCCTCGAATACGCTTCTCAAGTTTGGTCCCCCCACCATAATGTGCACTCCGGTAGGATTGAAGCTGTACAGAAACGTTTCCTGCGGGGGGCCCTTAGACACCTTCCATGGTCTGATCCTTCCCACCTTCCCTCGTACGCTGATCGCTTGAGACTCATTGGGCTACAAACTCTCTCCTGTCGCCGGGCGATTGCAGACCTATCCTTTGTACATTCCGTCGTCCAGGGGAGCATCTGCGCGCCTTTTATTATGAACCAGGCCGCAACCCGTCATGGCACTTTCAACCTCAGACACATCAACAAATTTGAAATTAGCATCCACCACACCGACTATGGCCGAATGGCGCCAGTTACGCGTATGCTGCGTGCTTACAATCGGGTTGCTCCATACTTGCAATCTGCACAGGGTGTTAGCTGCCTTCGTACCCTACTACGTAACTGGGTGGAGACAGTCCCCCCTGTGTAGCTGCTTGGTGCATCCTAATTCGGCAATGATCCTCTAGTTTTAAGCATTGTTTCCTTTTTTTTTCTTTTTTCTTATCTTAAGAATAGTATAGAAATAGCTGTAGTTAGTTCTTAGGCCTTTTCTCATCCTTTACGTTTCCTCACTTTTACTTGTATTTTTACCTGAATTTTGTATCTTCACTTGTTATCTATACTTGTATTAAGTATAAATAAATGAAATGAAATGAAATGAAATGAAATAAACCGTGCAGATTACCAAAGGCAAACCGTTAGGAAGTGGATAACCAAGTCCAGGAAATGCTAAAATCAGGCATCGTCAGACCATCCTATAGTCCCTGGAACTCTCCCCTACTCCTCGTTCCTAAAAAACCCGATGAACGAGGGAATAAGAGATGGCGAGTAGTGGTAGATTTCCGGCGTCTTAATGAGATTACGGTAGGAGCCGCGTTCCCTCTACCAAACATAACAAACATATTGGACCAACTTGGGAAATCTAAGTATTTTACGATGCTTGACTTGGCCAGTGGATTCCACCAGATAAGAATAGACGACAGGGATCGGGAAAAATAAGCTTTCGCTATGCCTTATTGCCATTACGAATACAATCGAATGCTATTCGGTCTGAAAGGAGCTCCTGCTATATTCCAAAGATTCATGAATAATACCTTGTCTGGACTACAAGGAATTCACTGTTTCATTTACATGGACGACATAGTCATCCATTACTACAATCTATCCCAACACAACAATAGGCTCATTGCTGTATTCCAATGTTTACGCGACTTCAAACTAAAGTTGCAGGCAGAAAAATGCAATTTTTTTCGGAAAGAGACCATGTATCTGGGACACTGAATTACAGAAAATGGTGCCAAAGCAGACCCAGGGAAGCTAACAGCAGTAAAAACATATCCGAGAACTGAGAAGGGAAATGATATCAGAGCGTTTCTGGAATTTATCGGGTATTACCGCCGATTTATCCCAAATTTCTCTGAGATCGCCAAACCCTTCATCAACCTTTTAAAGAAGGACGTACCCTTTAAATTCGATGCCCTTTGTGACGAAGCCTTTACGAACTTAAAGCAACGGTTAATAACCTCTCCCATCCTGGCATATCCCGACTTTTCGCGGCAATTTCTCGTCACAACTGATGCCACTGATCTAGCTCTAGGAGCAGTTCTCTCGCAACAAGACAAAGATGGTGACCACCCCATAGCATACGCGAGTCTTGCTCTTAACGGTCAAGATTGATGAGATGGAGAATTCACGATTACACGATAACCCACAAGGCAGGGAAACTTAATACAAACGCCGATGCCTTAAGTAGAGTAACCGCGGAATTACAATATAACACCCCCGAGACCGATAAATCGAAAAAACGAAATGACCCTAAAAATACCACCTCTCTATACGCGATAACAAGAAGCCAAGCCAAAGTCACTGATAATCTGGACCAAGATGCACAAAAGAAGGCCAGAAATAATAATGACAACTGCTTATTATCATGCGTTATTGAAACTGACGACTCTTTATTACTGTCTAAACCTGACCGTGCAAAATTCTTTATCTTGCCCACAAGGGACACTAACCTTGAACGGCGTTTAGCCGCCATACTAAGTATCGATTTGAGCGGAATCGATTTCTCCTTCGAACCCAAAATATTTCCTTTCAAATAATCCGATTTCATTGTCAAAAGGGTAATACTTCCCCTTCGTAGCACTCAGGATGAGGACAACCTATGCACTATCCTCCCTAAATTCGTATCTCTTGCCGTAGAAAGGAACCTGAAGACCATACACATAAGTATTCCGAAACTAGAACTACAGACCCTAATGACACTTAAGGATAGAATCCGTAACGCGATTAAAATCGACACAATACTCCATACTCTCTCATCATACTATCGAAACAATTAGGTATTTAGAGGACCCTAACGAAAGGGAGCAAGTAATAAAAGATTTCCATTTGCTAGCCACGAGAGGTCACGAAGGTGTATCTCGGACCATGAAGAGAATCAAGAAACAGTTTTATTGGGAAGCAATGACGCAAGCTGTTGTAACATTTATCATAAACTGTAAACAGTGCCAGATAAGTAAAGTATCGCGTAATCCTAAGATCCCTATGAAAATAACTTCAGTGAGTGCCAAGGCTTTCTAAAGAGTTTATTTAGATGTTGTGGGGACACTACCCGTTTCGTGCTTAGGAAATGAATACCTCCTAAATTTCCAGGATGATTTAACAAAATTATCGGAGGCAATCCCTGTTCCCAATGCCAAATCAACCACCCTGGCGGCAGCGTTTACTACAACAGTCATATGTAGACACGGGATAATGTAGACACTGAAAGTATATTGACTGATCAAGGTGCTAACTTAATCGCGGGAATGTTTCAGGAAGTTTCAAAACTTCTCAGAATCAAGAGGATGAAAAAAACTCCTTACCACCCCCAGTCTAACGGAGCCCTAGAGAGAAGTCATCGAACTCTAGTGGAATACCTCCGCTCTTATATAGAAAAAGATCCTCTGCCATGACACACCTGGGTTCCTTACGCCATGTTCGTGTACAAAACAACTCCCCAGTCGAGTACCAATTATTCTCCACACAACCTCCTTTACGGTTTTCCCGCCGAAGTTCCTAATCATCTAAAGTCCTCCCCAGGAATTGGGTACAATTACGACAATTATGCCCATGAACTCAAAGCACGACTCCGGCACTGTCATCGAATCGCTAAACAAATCGCGTTAGAAAATAAAGAACGGTCTAAACAATACTACGACAAAGGAACGTAAAAAAAGTCCTCTGAAATTGGAGAGCTGGTCCTTTTGAAAGTGTTGGGATTTTTGGTAGAAGTACGAGTGAGAACGCTTTTCGACGGTTATATGTATATTGGACCTTTTTATTTAATCTATCTTACTTTATTCATACACCTCGATACATTTGTACATATTAATAGTCCTATTGACCTAACTCTTACTTTTTCGGTGCTGCTTTGTTGTACTTCTTTGTCTGCCTGTAGTTCCTGCGCTCCATCTTCAAACCGTTGATTTTTTGACTGGTAAGGCGTCTTTCTTCTTTGGTTGATGCCAGGACCAGTTCTCTCTGGGCTTCCTGTAGTCGGCGTTTGAAATATTCTTCCACTCCCGATCTCGGTTTCTTCTCCTTGTGCTGTCGTGAAGAATGGTTTAGCTCGGATTGTTTGATAGCCTGACGCCGGCGATATTCCTCCAACGAGATTGGTCGGGGTCCCGCAGTGGGATCCTTCAAAGTTTCTGTCAACGAAGTTTTGGTTGCGGGGTTCATATATGGGTATTACTGCCTGTCGTCTACTTGGACGGTTCAGGACTTGAGTGGTAGCCGATTACTTGATCGGGTTACCATGTTACGTTGTTAGTTTCTTCGGGAAACCCTCTTGGCTTCGTCTTGGAGTTGTCTTCTTCTGGAACTTCGTAGAACGTCTTGGGATTGGGCTTCGATTCGGCAGCGGCTGAGACCTGGCTTCCTCTCGGGCTTGACTTCGACTGACTGCCTGATCCATTTCTCCTCTATTTATCCGTAATTTTCTTGCTGATCTTCTAGTTTATCCCACCTCATTCATTACTCTGGATTTGCCAATTCGTGAGTTCCCATCATTGGTTCCATCATTGACCAATAATTCCCTGTATTTGCTGTCACAGAGGTTAATGAACGTGTTCCTGCTCGAGTAGTATAATCTGTGGCCATTAATGTTCCCACAAGAGGTGAGAATATCAGGGGTAAATGACCGAGATGTTTCCATGGAAAGTAATTGACCGAAAGTGCTATTGCACTTTATGAAACTAGGTCACTGGGTAAGTCATTTCTTGAATTTTCTATTTCAGCTACTGATCGATGATGGGTAAGTGGCTAGGGTCTAGTTCTAATTCTTGGTTTAGTTCCCAGGTACAATGTGTCTAGGCTAGACGGTGAGTTGGGTCTGGGGTTAGAGTGTGTCTGGAACTACGATCGTGGACATAGCATGGACATAACCACGGGTGAGGGATAGAAAGGTTTGTTGTGGGTTAGGTCAATAGATGGTGCTGCTTGGCATTTGGTGTTGGTCCGTACCTTTGCTAGATTATAGATTTTAATCTAGATGTTTGTCGACATGTGAATTTTATTCACAACATTTCCTCCCCTCTTTAGAAGAGATCCCTTTTTTTTTTTTTTTTTTTTTTTTGTTTTATAACGAAGTCTTTAGGCTTGAAGTGTACATCCTTGTCTGTTACAATTGGTACTAAGTGTTGCACATAGCATAAATTAAGATTTTCATAGGTTTACACTTTTGTTTGAATTACTTTAGGACGAACAAGTTTTGCACTACGTTATGATTCTAAGCATGTTATGTATATAATATGTTACTACATTAACTCTTAATTTTAATTGAACATATAAGCATCTGCAAGATTTCTCATATTTCGTAACTTAATTTTTTGGATTGTATGAATAATTTGGATTGTATGAATTTCCTACTAAACAATGATGATCTTACAAAAACAAAACTTCTACTATGCTACGATATTATTTATAGAAGGCAACGATGTCTTTCTATTATTCTGAATTTTATGGTTATACAAATCAATTTTATGGTTATACAAAGCAATTTAAATATCTACGGCTATTGGTATTTTATATATATTTTTATATATATTTTATAATTATTTTTTTTTGAATATAACTCACTAACTGCTTCCTGACCTCTTTTCCTTTTTAGTGTTAAGTATTCTGTTATATCGTTTGTCATGGTGAAAGTTGTCGCATACGTTGTCTACTCTTGTTGTTGGGTGCGTCTCTTCCTCCCGATTTTCTGTAAATTTGAAATACGTGGCATCCAAAAGAGTTCTGCTTTCGGGCCTAATGTGTGGTTGTTCTTCCACCGACCGCCTTTCATGAGTTCTTTCTTGTTGCTTGTTATACCATATTTCAGACTGTCGGATCATTTCCCTGATTTCAAATGATATTCTGCCATCTATTGGTTCCGCTGGTACATCCTCTTCTGGTTCGTCGAGCCCCAACTTCCTATATAATTTATCTGCTTCCACCAGTGCTTCCATGAGGATATCATCTTCACTCGTGTCGAAGGTGTCTTGACGCCTAGGTTTAGAGAATTTGTTTCTTAAGATCAGATGGTTGGACTTGCGTGTGGATGCAGTTTAACGTCTTGCCCAGGACGTCTTATCCTAATATTTTTTTTTTTTTTTTTTTTTTTTTAAAGTGTGCTGATCCGCGTAATATGGTTGTCTGATGCCATAATTTGTTCCTTCCGAATATCAATATTTACTGGTATGATCTCGACTTTAGGGTCCCTCACTTCCTTGGTGCTAGGAGTACCTCTTAATCTCCACTTCTTCATTAGTTTTAAGCATAACAGGATTATGCCAATGATTGCCAGACATCCGGTTATTATGGTCGTGGTGTTAAGTTGCATGTGCGTATGTTGTTTGCGTGTGTTTTCGGTGATCTCGCGTTCCAGGTTGTTTATAGCGTAGCTTTCATCTCTCAGCTTGTCGTTGAACATCATGGGGTGGAGTAGTTGAATATCACTATGGTTTTTCTCTCCCGGTATTTGACTTTGATATCGTGCGAGGTCGATCTTAGGTCGAGAATCCTGTGCTGGTTGGTGTATGTGTATCGGACGCGTTTCAGTGGTTTGGTACGGAAGTAGGTAACTAGCCAAATGATAGCTACATGGTGACTTCAATATTATTATTCCAAGTCCTCGGAGTGTTTCGGTATGTTCAGTGTTATCGCATAAGATTACAAACGTTGTGTCTTGTTGCAACCAATATAACCACGCGTTGTCTTGGTGCATGGGGACGATTAAGTTTCTGGTTTGTTTAATTACTCGAATTGGACAGTCTTCAATTTTACTGTTGGTTTGTTTTAGTAGCTCCGCTAGACAGTCCCGGTTTTTTGGGTCTAGTTTAACTGGGTGCTTCCAGTGGCAAATAAGGTATGTCTCATTCATATTGGTGCACCCGGAGTGGTACTCTAACTCCGTCATACCGAAGTTAAGCTGGGATCGAGTAGTATTCAAGAAATACGAGTCTTCCAGGTCATAAATGTATGGTGTGTTCTGGTTTATCAACATTGGTGTGGTATATACTCGATTGATGGTGTACTTCACGGGATTTATTAAAGGGACTCTCATCTGTATGAGCATTTTTCCTTCTATAAGTTCGCAATCGACTTTGGCTAACTTTTGTAAAGTGGGGAAATCTATGTCTAACTCTTTCCCGTAATAAAGTTTAGAGATGTTGGCATACAATTCTCGAAATTGATGAGCTGGTAACAATAAAGGACTCAGTTCCCGTTTATACATTGTTTCTGTTATTACGAATATATCGGTGATTTCGAGGTAAACATGTTGTAGTTCCCCAATAATTAGAAGCATAACTTCGTTAATATCAGTTCTTATGTGAAGGTTCCTTAAGTCCTCAGTATATCTTCGGGTCTCGTTTTGTCTTTTACGATTTATCTCGCTGAGTTTTTGAATCAACTGGTTATATCGTTGGGTCATTTCTTTATTCGTTGCGTTGAAGGTGTTGATCGTGTTACGCATAATGGTGACCTGTTGCTTGGTTAATACGAGGCTCTGACGATTGCTTTCCTCCAGCTCGTCCAGTTTTTGGTAGATGTGCGTTGAGTCGTTATCGTCCATTGTACCGAATACTTTTTTCATAATTCGTCCTCCCAGATTTATAAGACCTCGTTTGATTCTTGGTTTGCTATTCATGGTTAACTCCACCTTGTTGATAAGTTCGTTTATTTGTGCCATCCTTCTGTGTAACACCTGGTTCCATTGACTGCACATTTCATTTCCTACGGCGTCTTCCTGTGTATTGCATAGTTGGTCCAACGCTTTTTTACTTTCCTCCAGGTAGCTTAATGATGACTCCCATACTGGCTTATTGACTCGGGTGACTATTGTCCAGTAATCTTGATATATTTGAGCCTCTCCAATTGTTTCGAACACCACCCCGCGTTGCTTGAGAGTGTGTATATCGACGGGTGATTACGTTGCATAGATTGTCGTCAATAGGCAAGCGAAAATTAACCCTTTCAGCCTGGGAACGTGAGAAGAAAGGAAGAGGGATTACTAAACTACTAACAAAAATTACTAATTGAAAATTTTGAGTCGGTTATTATGTACACGTCGTTTTTTACAGCCAATTTGTATCGTTGTATTTACGGGGCTGTTAATTGATACTACTCTGAATGGTCCCAACCAGTATTGCGCTAATTTATTTTTTCTTGCCGCGTTTTTTAGTAACACTTGGTCGCCGACGTGTATTTTTATCGGGTTCACCTTTCAATCGTAGTATTCGTTTGATTGAACTTTGTTCTCCTCTATATTTTGTTTGGCTATCTGATATGCCCTCTGTAGTTTGTTTCTTAATTTTAGATACTAATTTTCATGGTCGTAGACCGGTTGGGGCTCTCGTTTGAGATTGTTTGGTAATGTTGCCGAAAATCCGTAGAGGCAGTCCATTGGAGTTAGTTTCGTTGCTGTGTGAATGCTGTTGTTTCGTACAAACATTGCCGCGCGGGTTACATATGTACCTTCTAAGAAGCCTGTCATAACCGAAGATACATATGTTTCTCCCACAAATCTGGATTTACCAGAAACCTATAAAATTAAATCCAAACCAAAACCATTGGCATGGTAACAATGTCAATTTCAATGCTAAGCAAATATGCTTACCATTGAAGTTGATCGGTGTTCAACCGGACATTGATTCCGCCGCCGGATGTTTTAAAAATCCAAGTTCTGCGAAAAAGTCATTGCTTGGTAACAAAGCACAAATAAGGTGCTTACCAAGCAATGTAATTTACAAAAATTAATAAATTTAAAAATATGAACAAGTCAGTCGAAGTCCGGTGCTCTTAGAGATCAGTTCGTTTAAGTCTCGGTTAAAATTAAATTATAAATTAACAGTGAATAAAAATTTAATACTTTAATTGCAAAAGTGACTTTTTATTCATTAACCAAAAACAAAAGTGGCGCAGTCGGTTGGATGCTGTTCAGTCGAATTAGCATCTAGTGAAACGAATCTTAGTGAAAATTTTTTTCTCAAAAGCTTGAAACACAGTACTTCAAAATAAAATTTAGTGAAGTGCGAAGATACGACAGCTGAGATAGTGAAAACATCCTGGAGAGACATCATAACAGACAGAGATTCATGGACCAAAATAGAAGGATGGAGGAAGCAAATCCAATGGAGCAATGTTTAATTGTCTTAACGAACATTCTCAACCGGCAGACTCAACCGACTCTTAGGAGCAGAATTGAAAAGGAACTTCGATATCTACCTAGTTTTGAAGGAAGACCTGGAACTCTTCCAGCGTTCATAAATTCAGTGGAAAGGGCTTTAGTTGAATACGGAGAGCAGGCTCCTCAAGCTTATAATGTTATCTACAACGAGAAAATTCTGGGTCCAGCAAAAAATTATTTGGAAGCATCACCACCACAAACATGGGAAGAATGCAAGGCGAAACTGAAGCTGCAGTATAAGGCAACAAAGGACCAAGGACGAATAGTCAGCGAAATTAACACTTTAAAAGTAAGTTCGATAATTGAATTAATGGATAAAATTAGAATGATAGTGGATGATATTTCCGAATGTGCATTATTTAGTGAATATCAAACTGAAATAATAAATAACTTGAGCAGTGTTTTGGTTCTGAAAATTAAAGAAATAACTGCAGGAGCTTTAGCAGCTGAATTATATAACAAATATAGTCTAGAAGAAATCAGATCAATTATAAATAAATATGTTGGCCAAGATAATTATAATTTGAAAACTTTTTCATTCAAACCATTTGGTTCTAGAGACAAATATTCTCAAAGGCAAAATAATCAAAGAACGGATCGAAATAATTTTCAACAAAATAATAATTATACGAGTAATTCAAATCAATTTCGAAATTATAATTCAAGACAATTTAGAGATCATAATTCTCAGTCAAGACAATTTCGACATGACTATAATACTAATACTGACTTGCCACAATACCAAGAAAATTATAATGGAAATAGGCAGTCTGGATACCAACAAAATTATAATAGAAATAGGCAGGTAGGATACCAACAAAATTATAATAGAAATAGGCAGGTAGGATACCAAGAAAATTATAATAGAAGTAGGCAGTCTAGAAATCAAGCAGAGAATAGTAACTCCCAGGAACCTATGGACATTGATGCTACAAGTACAAGAAATGAAGTAAATCAGTTAGGTGGGTCTGAGTTTTTTATAAACTAGCCTCGGAATGTAGGAAAATCTATTTAGAACTAACTATAGACGGTGAAAAATACAGTGCCATGGTCGATACTGGTTCAACTATAAGTTTGTTAAATTCGAAAACCGTACCCAGCAAAATTTACGAAAGTTTAAGTGACGAAAAAATTCAAATCAGTACCATTGTAGGAAGAGTTAGTAGAGACACTGAATATGTTAAAACAAAGTGTCCAGAAGAATTTAGCCAACCTAGTAATGCTAGAATGAAATGGGTAAAAATATATTTGGAAAAAACTTATGATTTTTTAATTGGCATGGATTGGATTGCAAAGAATGTAAAAGTAATTGACATGATAAATCAAGAAATTTTTTTAGACAATAACACGAAAATACCTTTTTTAAATAAAGCAATAGAAAATGAAGTAAATACATTAGAAGAAAGCAAAATAGAAAACATTCAGTTAGACCATTTAAACCAGAGCGAAAAGTCAATTGTGCTAAATTTATTAGAAAAATACAAAAAGTTATTATATAAAGATGGGGACAGATTAACAAATACTACCAGTATAGTTCACGAAATTAAAACGACAACAAACGAACAAATAAATTCTAAGTTATATAGATATCCACCACAACATGAATCAGAAGTTAGGCAACAAATGAAAGATATGGAAGCTCAGGGCATAATTAGAAAAAGTAGTAGTAAATATAGCTCACCTATAATAGTTATCCCCAAAAAGCAAGATAATTCGGGAAAACAAAAATTTAGGATAGTTGTAGACTATAGAAGACTCAACCAGGTTACTATTGACGACAAATACCCTCTGCCAAATATAGATAGCATTTTAGATAAATTAGGGAAAGCTCAGTACTTTAGTTCAATAGATTTAGCAAAAGGATACCATCAAATTCTAGTATCAGAAAAAGATATAGAAAAAACTGCTTTCGTGACTCCAGCAGGTCTCTATGAATTTGTTAGAATGCCATTCGGGTTAAAGAATGCCCCTGCCACATTTCAACGGTTGATTAACGAAGTGTTAAGGGACTATATAAATAAAATATGCGTCGTTTATTTAGACGATATTCTGGTATTCTCCACTTCGCTGAAAGAGCATCAAAATTCTTTGGAAAAGATTTTCAGAAAATTGATGGAACATAAATTAAAGATTCAAGCTGACAAATGTAGCTTTATGAAAAGAGAAACGGATTTTCTAGGCCATATACTAACGAAAGATGGTATAAAGCCCAGTTCAAAAAAAGTTGAAGATATTAAACAAACACCTCTTCCCAAAACTGAAAAACTGTTAAAAAGCTTTTTAGGAATGACGGGATTTTACAGAAAATTTATAAAAGACTACGCTAAAGTAGCCTATCCTTTAATAAAATATTTGAAAAAAGATACAAAAATGAATATGAAAGATCCTGAGTATATAGAAGCTTTTGAGAAACTAAAGCTACTAATATCCTCACATCCAATTCTAAAATATCCTAACTATGAAAAAGAATTCACAGTCACAACCGATGCAAGTGATTACGCTATTGGAGCCGTTCTTTCGCAAGAAGGTCACCCAGTATGCTACGTTTCCAGAACACTTAACAAGCATGAAAAGAATTATAGTGTCACCGACAAGGAATTTTTAGCCATTGTTTACTCAGTTAATTATTTTAGACCCTACTTGTACGGTAGAAAATTTAAAATAATAACTGACCATGCACCTATTAAATATTTAAATACAAAATATAAAGGAAAGGAGTTTTCACAAAGAAATCAAAGATGGATTTTAAAGCTACAGGAATTTAATTTTGATGTTGAATACCTTCAGGGTAAAGATAACAAAGTAGCAGATTTCCTTAGTAGAATTCCAAACAGTCCACAGATTAATGAGGACAATAACAGTAAATCCAACATGGATTTGTCCAGTACTTTGCATTCAGTAGATGAACAGTTACTGGATCATATAGGCATAAAAGAAGAAATTATAAATAAATATAAAACACAAATAATATTGAAATATAACCCAACTGAAGAACTAAAAATAATACATGGAAGAAAAATTATTGAAATAAATCCACAAAACAATGAAGAAAGTGTTAAAGAAATTTTAAGAACACATATAAAAGTAGGACATGTAGGTATATATTCAGAATTAACAGACACAGATTATAATAAAATTCAGCAATACATAATAGAGTTATTCTCAGGAGATAAAAGATTAAAATTCATGAAAGTAACTATTAGGGCACAAGAAATAGAAAGCGAAGCAGAATGTCATAAACAAATATCCCTGTATCATACTAAAGAATCTTTACACGGTGGCATAAACGAGACATATAAAACATTGAAAAATAAAATCTATTACCCAAAATTGCAAGAACATGTTCAATTAATAATAAACAACTGTGAAAAATGTCAAAAAATAAAATACGACAGGAAACCTATAAGGCCATTATTTAATATAACTGAAACACCATCCAATAAAAATGAAGTCATTCACCTGGATATTTTTCACTACAAAAAACAAAGCTTCGTAACCATCATTGACAAGTTAACTAAATTTGCTGTAGCATATATAATAAATGATAGGAATTGGGTCAAAAAGATTGCTATATTAGAAGGATATTTAGCAACATTTAATAAGCCAAAGAAAATCATTATGGACAACGAATTTAAATCAGAACAGGTAAAAAGATATTTGCAAGAAAAGGGAATAGAAATACATTGGACAAAACCAAATAGTCATACAGGAAATGCAGATGTAGAACGATTACATTCTACATTAATCGAAAAACTACAGGCAATAGAAGAAGATATCTCAATAGAACAAAAGATACAGAAAGCGATAGGAAACTATAATGACAGATACCATTCGACTTTGGAAATGAGTCCCAGGGAAGCAACCCAATTAACAGATATGACAAAACTAATAGAAAAAGTTAAAAAGAAAAAGACAGGATATATTCGAAAATTAAATAGAAGTAGGGAACAATATGTTGAAAACAGGAACGAAGGGTACATTAAGAATTATAAAAGAGTAAGACATAAAGATGAACCATACTTTAGAAAATATAAACTAAGAAACGTACACATATCAAACATTAAAAGACCTTATAAATTTACAGGTCAGGATATTAATATTAATAATGATGATGAGCACAGTACAGGGTCTATTGCAAGTACATCCCATTAGGGAGGACAACGGATATGTGAAAATCAAGCTCCGACAAGTACAAATAGCAAATGAAACGGATACCATCTTACATATAATAGACCCAATTGAAATGAAACAAATATTAGATAAATTAGAATCAAACATAGAACATTTAAAATTGGAAGATAGACAGGCTTTGTATACCGAAACAAAAATAATTAAAAGTAAACTTCGAACAATTCAAAAACCAAAGAGGCAAAAAAGAGGATTAATTAATGTAGTAGGTAGAGCTCAAAAATGGTTATTCGGGACTATGGACGACACAGATAGACAAGAAATACTAGAACATTTAGAGATAATCGATAAAAATAACCACAATATTATTCAAAATTTTAATAAACAGATAAAAATTAATAATCACTATAATAAAACACTTGCTGACTTAAAAATTTTGATACAAAATGATAGATCCAAAATTTTACAATCGATAAATTCAACAAACGAAAATTTACAAGAATTAAATTATAAAATTTTGTTTTTAGATCAAGAAACAAAGCTTAGATATTTTGAAAATAAAGTAAACCAAATTCTTGATAACATTGTAGCAACAAAACACAATATGATTCATCCAAGTATGTTAACTTTGGAAGAACTAGATTATTATAATATAGATTTCTATAAGTTAAAACTATTAAAGGCAGGAGTAATGGAATATAGAAATCAGTTTTTGGTTTTCGCAATTAAAATTCCAAAAAATTATATAACGGCAGATCTACAAATTATAAAACCAATGCCCAATTCAATAATGTTAGAAATTGATGAATCTGAAGAACTGATTGTAGAAATAGAAGGCAAACAGTATGAATATAAGGAAGAAGCACTTTTAAAAGACCTTAAGCTAAGCAAAAGCTGTATCTTTCAAGAAAAATGTATTTTGACTTTTAATAATGTATCAAGTATAGAAAGCATCGATGATGAAACCATTTTGTTAAAAAATATGTATAATGAACGTTTATGGCAAAATTGTGACAAAAGATTATTTAATTTGAAAGGAAACTATATGATTAATTTTAATAATTGTACCCTAGGAATTAAAGAAAAGAAATTTTATAACAAAAAGATAACTATATATGATAGATACTACTACCCATCGAAAACTATAAAAGCTATAACAGTAAAACCAATAAACTTTAATGAACTTATTTTGAAGAATATAGATAACATCGATGAGATACAAGAATTAAAGTATCATAAAAACATAATGTATGGAACTAATATAAGCATGTTATTCTTACTGATATTAAGTTTGTTAGTTGCAATTACTTTACTATGTTGGAAAAAGAAAAAAGAAAGAATTAGAATAATAAACAATGTGAAGCCGGAGACTTCAGACTTAAACCAGGGAGGGGTTACATATGTACCTTCTAAGAAGCCTGTCATAACCGAAGATACATATGTTTCTCCCACAAATCTGGATTTACCAGAAACCTATAAAATTAAATCCAAACCAAAACCATTGGCATGGTAACAATGTCAATTTCAATGCTAAGCAAATATGCTTACCATTGAAGTTGATCGGTGTTCAACCGGACATTGATTCCGCCGCCGGATGTTTTAAAAATCCAAGTTCTGCGAAAAAGTCATTGCTTGGTAACAAAGCACAAATAAGGTGCTTACCAAGCAATGTAATTTACAAAAATTAATAAATTTAAAAATATGAACAAGTCAGTCGAAGTCCGGTGCTCTTAGAGATCAGTTCGTTTAAGTCTCGGTTAAAATTAAATTATAAATTAACAGTGAATAAAAATTTAATACTTTAATTGCAAAAGTGACTTTTTATTCATTAACCAAAAACAAAAGTCGCGTAGGTGATCATCCCAGTCGGTTTGATTTGTATCCACAAAACTCCTCAAATAGTCTACCAAAGGTCTATGCGACCTTTCCAACGCTCCGTTTGATTGCGGTTGGTATGCGGTGGTCTCTAACTTATGGATTTTAAATAACTTGCATACCTGACGAAACATGTCGGAGGTGAAGTTGGTTCCACGATCCGTTATAAGTTTCTTTGGTACCCTATACCTACTGATGATCTCGTCCACAAATGCTTTTGCTACCGTTTTTGACTCTGTGTTGGTCAAGGGGACCACGTCCATGAATCGGGTGAAGCCATCCTCAAAGCTCAAGATATATTTGTTTCCGCACTTTGTTTCTGGCAACGGCCTTACAAAATCCATATACACCTTATCAAAAGGTAGTTTAGCGGTATCCGTGATAACCATAGGTTCTTTGTGTTCTTTACTTTGTTTATTTAACTGGCATTTCTTACAACGTTTCACGTGGTTAACTACATCTTTCAGCATCCCTTTCCAATAGTATTCGCGTCTTAATCGTTGATAAGTCTTGTGGATACCTTGGTGTCCCCCGAGGGGTGAGTCGTGGCAGTCCGATAATATTGTTTTTATGTCGTTCGGATCCGTCAGTATTCTCACTGCCGTATCGGAAGCTTCCTGCTTCTCAGGGTGCGGTTTTGATCATTTCTACTAGAGTCCATTTCTTTGGCTTGCCTTCTCGTAATTGCCCAAACTTCATATGGAATTCTGCTCAAGGCATCAGCGTTGGTGTTCTTCTTCCCTTCTTTATATTGAATGTCAAATGTGTAGTCCAACAATTTATGCCATAAACGCAATATTCGACTAGTGGGGTCTTTAATCCGTATGGCCCCCCGTAGTGGTTTATGATCAGTGTACACCGTAAATGGTCTGCCGTATAAGTAACTCCTATAATTTTTTACGGCCCATACTATGGCGAGCAATTCCCTTTCGATGGTAGAATAATTTCGCGTTGTCTGGTCCTTGAGCAAGAACTGCACCTAACGCCTCTCCACTGGCGTCTGTGTACAATTTAAACGGTTCGTCAAAGTCTGGATACCGTAATACTGGTGGCGTGGTCAATTTCTCTTTCAAATTATTGAATGCTTGCATGCACTGTTCATCCCAGTTAAATTTGGCATCTTTCCTCAATAATTTGTTGATTGGTGCAGCAATCTTGGAGAACCCTTTAATGAATTTCCGATAATAGTTCGCCAATCCTAGAAATGATTGCACCTGTCTGACGGTTTTTGGTACTGGAAATTCTCGCACACTTTTAAGTAAATTTGGGTCGGGTGCTACCTCTTCAATTCCGCATTTGTGCCCAAGGTATATGATTTCTCTCTTGAGAAAGTTACACTTCTCCGGATTAATCTTTAGTTGATGTTCTCTTAATCTTTGTAATACCTCACGTAATTTATCTTGATGATCAGCGAGGTTTTTACCATAGATGACTATGTCATCCAGATAGACAAAACACTGTAGTCCCTGTAACCCAGCTAGTACGTGATTCGTTAGGCGCTGGAAGGTGGCTGGTGCCCCTTTTAATCCGAACAGCATCCTTTTGAAGGCGTAGTGGCCATAAGGACTACTGAAGGCCGTTTTATCGCGATCTTCAGCTTTCATTGTTATTTGATGATAACCGCTGGCGAGATCTATCACCGAGAAGTAACGGGAGTTTCCTAACTGATCTAGGATATCCTCTATCCTAGGCAGCGGATAGGCATCCCCCTCCGTTACTTCATTAAGCTTTCTATAGTCGACGACTATTCTCCATCGTTTCGCGCCATCGGGTCCAGGTTTCTTAGGTACTACCAGTGGCTCCACTGGCTCCAACTGGGTTCGACGATATCTTCTTTTAGGAGCCTCGCTATTTCGTCGTTAATTATCTGTTTCTGGGTTTCGGGCAGTCTGTACATTTTACACTTAATAGGTACCTGGTCTGCTTTCATTTTTATTTCATGTTTTACGGTTGTGGTGTAAGGATCACCCTTTTTAGTAATGGAATAATCACCCTGTTAAAATTTAGCAAAGACCCTTTAGTATGATCAAATTTAGCATAGAAACATTATAACATTATACATTATAACACATTATAACAAATTAGTGAAGATTATAAATTATAACAAATTAGTAAAGACACAAAGATCATACATTCGAACAAATTAGTAAAGACAATCACTAGTATAAGTATTAGCACAGAAATATAGATTATGTACTTACCTGATGCACTTACCTAGCATAGTTGCACAACATAGGGGACATATGAAGAAACGATACTAAGAACTAAATGTAATCGTTTCTTCATCGATTTTTGGTTCTCATGGGAACTTAATTCCCATGAGGTGATTAAACTTAAGTTCAATCTAGAAAAACCATTATAAATAGCATAAGCATGATCGAATAAATCAGTTATTGTCTTAAAGTCGAACAGGAGAGTTGTTTAATTAAGATAAGCACAGAGCACTGATTGGTGCTCTTCATTATCTATACCAGTTCACGCATTATTGGTCGGTGCTTCACAAGAGCACTTCAATATGGTGAGCATTTAAGTTTCCACTAAATATATAAACATTACATGGCGATCCTGCCCACTTATCTAGGAGTCTTCAAATGGTTCAACGTCGCTGATAACCAAAGATGGGCGAATTATTGTAAAGATTGACTTAAAAAGAATAAATTATCAAGGAAGGAAGAAACCGACGTTAGAAGAGGAGCTCAAGAACCCACTAAATGGACCCAGGCCACGGTATCCCGTCAAAGATAATAAAATAAAAGGAGAAAAACCAAAAAAGAAGCGAGGGGGAATACAGCGCCAGATTCGACGTCAACTGGTAGAACTCCACAAATTGGCAGCAATCACGTCTGGCCCCTTCAAAACTAAACTATTATTAAAAATTAACAATTTAAAAATTTTGAAGAAGAATCTTAAGAAGCTAGATAAAGATAAGATTTTACAAATTATGAAAGAGAATAGTGTTAATTAGCTGTAAAACTGACAATTGCATTGATTAATAAATTATAAATTGTAAATTGTATTGCTTATTAGGTTATAATGGGTGCATTCAATAGCAAACGTAAAGATTTGAAAGAAGAATTCATTATCAACAATAATAATGCTGCTTCCTCTAATATTTTCCAAGAAAGGAATCTTAGTGATTTCCAACTAGTGCTTTTAATTCTTTTCTTGATCTTAGGATTTCATGCGCTTTCGTATTACTTAAAAAAATATCTATCAAAAACTGTTTCTAAGCAGGTTATGCAGAATGCATAATAATGGCATCAGACTTGCAAACCCTTTCTCAAGATTTAAAGAAAATTCTAGACAATTTTAAGAAAACTCCCAATAGATCCTATAGTTCACAATAGTTATTGGAAAAGCAAATATGCATAAAAAAGATAAGAGAGGAATTTAAAACGGGATATTTAGAATTTTTGAAAGCAGATAAAGACTTAGCTATAACCTTAAAAACAAATTTTGATAAAATTTATGCGCAGGTAAATGAAATTATTGATAATAAAGCTTCAATTTATTTGGGAACAAGTAATTCTGATACAGAAATTGTAAAAATGGCGTCATTTGACATAACTACAGCTATTAAGGTAATACCAGAATTTAAAGGTGAAATAAGAGAACTGGGCAATTTCCTGAATATAATAGAATTTCTACATGACACACTCAAAGATGACACTGAGAAAGCCAAGCTCATAAAATTCGTCTTAAAAACAAGACTAGCAGACAATGTCAAAAATAAACTTATAACATATTCTGCTCCAACTAATTTGAGAACTTTACAAGATGTTTTACAAAAAGTATTTAAGCCAAACAAAACTTCACTGTCAATACAGTCAGAATTGGCAAAGATATTTCAAGGAAACAAAACTGTTTCTGATTATGCTCAAAAGATAGAAAATTTAATGTCCCAATTAAATATGCTGCAAATTTCTGAACAAGGTGAATCGCACCGAGACATAATCTCGACATTAAACGAACAAATTGCATTAAATGCATTTAAGAATGGTCTCAATGAACCAATAAAATCAACTGTCTTTGCAGCCAGACCCACCAAATTACAAGATGCAATTCAAGTAGCTTCTGAATTGGATCGTCCCAATAATCAAGCAAGCGTCTTCCATTATAACAAAAATCGGGGACATAATAATTTCCGTAGAAATAATAATATGAACAACTACCAGAATTCTACTAGAAACCCAAATTTTTCCCAACGACGGAATTTTAATTTTAATAGACCCAACAATAATAGACGAACCCAGCAGTCATCTTACAACAATGTAAGATCGAGAAATAACACAAATAATAGAAATACGAATTATAATAAAAGGGTTAATGTGGTTACGTCAGAAGATGTTGAGCGCACTGAATCGGGAAACGCAGAAAACCCCGAATCGGAGACGGGGATAAACAATTTATTTCAAGAACAGTAAGAGTATTCACGCTAGATAGCCATTTGACCAACTTCATATATCTAAAAACGGATGTATCCCAAGTATCACTTTCATTTTTAATAGACACAGGTGCGGATATATCAATTATAAAAGTAAATAAGTTAAATAATTTAAATAATATATCGACTGAAAGTATATGTGAAATATCAGGTGTAACAAATTCAAAATCATACTCCTTAGGTACTATTAATTCGAAACTAAATATATCAGGTCAAAATATTTATCAAAAATTTCATGTGGTTGAGGAAGAATTTCCAATCTTAACAGATGGCATATTGGGTAGAGACTTTTTAATTAAGACTTCATGTAAATTAGATTATGAATCTTTCACGATAACATTATTACTAGAAGATGGGGATGTTACACTTCCAATGCATCGAAGAATGCCAAAAATTGAACAAATAGTTGTTCCAGCAAGAATGCAAGTTATTCAGGCAGTAAATGTTAATATTGCGAAAGATGGCATCGTTCTTAACGAACAAATACAGGAAGGTGTTTTCGTAGCCAACAGCTTAGTACCTGCTAAAGGTGTGGCACATGTTAAAATACTTTACACTCTGGATCATGATATAGTACTAAACAATTTTATCCCAAAGATAGAACCTTTGGAAAACTATCACGTCTTAAACTTTAAAACTTCAAGTACTGATGCTCAAAGAAGTGAAAGGCTTATGAATGAGCTAAATATTAGTGGTCTTGATAATTCTGCAAGAAAATCCATAGTAAACATTTGCAAGAAATTCGCAGATATATTTTATCTTCAAGGAGATACTCTTAGTTATAATAATTTTTATGAACAGAAAATTCCAGTAATAGATAAAAGCCCGGTTTATATAAAAAATTACAGACTACCACATTCTCAGGTGGAAGATATAAATAAAGAAGTCAAAAAATTAATTGATGAGGATATCATAGAACCTTCGGTAAGTCCATATAATTCACCACTTTTGATAGTGCCAAAAAAGTCAGATGGTGAGACTAAAAAATGGCGACTAGTTGTAGATTTCAGACAATTAAACAAGAAAATCATGGATGATAAATTTCCTTTGACCAGGTTAGATGACATTCTTGATAGGCTAGGGAGAGCAAAATACTTTTCAACCCTCGATCTCACAAGTTCTTTTCATCAAATTCCATTACACCCTAATTCAAGACCCTTAACAGCTTTTTCAACGAGTAGTGGACATTATCAATTTAAACGTTTGCCATTTGGTTTAAAAATTTCTACTAATAGTTTTCAGAGAATGCTGTCAATAGCATTAGCTGGTTTAGACTCAGAAGCATTTTTATATGTGGATGATATTATCATCTTTGGTTGTAGTTTACAACACCACAATTTGAGTTTAATTAAAACATTTGAGAGGCTTCGGAAATATAATCTCAAACTGAATCCACAAAAATGCAACTTTTTACGTACAGAAGTCACTTATTTAGGACATCTTATAACCCAAGATGGTATCAGAACAGATCCCAAAAAATATGACACAGTACTAAATTATCCACAACCTACAACAGCGGAAGAAGCAAAGAGATTCATAGCTTTCTGTAACTATTACAGACGTTTCATTCATAACTTCGCTGAAATAGCTAGACCAATCAATAATTTAGCTAAGAAAGATACTCCCTTCGTCTGGTCTGATAAGTGTCAGGAATCATTCCTAAATCTGAAATCAAAATTAGTTAATGCTCCCATACTACAATACCCAAACTTTGAAGAGAAATTTGTAGTAACCACAGATGCATCGCAGTTCGCACTTGGTGCTGTTTTATCCCAAGGTGAAATTGGAAAAGATTTACCCATCTCTTATGCCAGTAGGAGTTTAAATAAGCATGAGATTAAGAAACCAATTATAGAAAAAGATCTTTTGGCGATACACTGGGCGATAAATTTTTTTAGACCATACCTTTACGGTAAGAAATTTATAGTTGTAACAGACCATAGACCCTTAGTAAGTTTGTTTACCCATAAAAACCCATCCTCAAAGTTAACACGTATACGAGTGGACTTAATGGACTATGATTTTGAAATTCTTTACAAACAAGGAAAAATGAATACTAATGCTGATGCTTTGTCACGAATAAAGCTAGATTCAGATATTTTAAAAGACATGATACCCACAGATATAAAAGTCATGACAAGAGCAATGATAAAAAAGAAGGAAACTCCACCGAAAAGAAATAGTAACTCTTGTAGTGTAGAGCCTGATCAACTCTATGCTTGGGAATGTACTTCTATTTCTGAGACTAGAGGAGTAAAAAAGTTGAGATTTGAAGCGCGCGAAAATATAGGAAGTTTGCCTCGAGTTATTATAGAAAACAAAGCAGTAGTTGTCGAAATTAGCAATAATCCATGTTATAACTTAGGTTTAATTTTGGAGACGCTAATATTCGTGGCTAGAAAGAAAAATATTCAAAAGCTAGCGCTAGCGAAAGAAGACATTATATTCAAGGATATAAATATAAATGAATTTAAAGAAATATTTAATGGATTGCAATCAAAAATAAAAGCAGATAGAGGGCAAACAAATTTGAAAATAATTTTGTACAAATCTCCTCATAGAATAATAGATGATGAAATGAAGACTAAAATAATAAAAGAGTTTCATGACTCACCCTATGGGGGGCACTGTGGTATCAAAAGAACAATAAATAAAATAAAACAAAGATATATTTGGAAAAATTTAAACAAAATGGTTAAGAATTACGTCAGCAAATGTCAAACCTGTTCAAAAAATAAAATCACCAAACATACGAAAGAAAAGATGGTCATAACAGATACACCTTCCACGAGTTTTGAAATAATTTCTATAGATACAGTAGGTCCTTTGAAAATATCCAAAGAGTTTAGGTACATATTAACAATCCAATGTGAACTGACTAAGTACATAGAAGCAATCCCCATAGAGAACAAAGAAGCACTAACAATAGCTAAGGCATTATTAGAAAAATTCATTTTAAAATTTGGAACTTTCAAGATTTTAAAATCTGATTTAGGATCCGAATTTGTTAATGAGTTATTCAAAAATTTATGTAGTTTGCTTCAAATACGCCAAATTAATTCAACACCTTATCATCATGAAACTCTGGGATCTATTGAGAGAAATCATAGAGTACTCAATGAATATTTAACTTCTTTTGTACAAAATAGTGAATGGGATGAGTGGATACCATATTATGTATTTTGTTATAATACGACACCTCACTCTGATACAGGATATACACCGTATGAATTAGTATTTGGGCGATTGGTTACTTTTCCTAGTGACATAGTTATGAATGAATCTCCGATATATAACTATGATGATTATGTACAGGAACTAAAATTTCGTTTACAGAAAGCTCATGAAAGAATTAAAGTAATATTAAATGATGCAAAAATAAGAAGAAAATATTATTTTGACAAATCAGCTAAGCCACTAAAAATAAAAATAGGAGACAGAGTACTGTTAAAAAATGAAAATAAGAAAAAATTAGATAAGCAATACAATGGTCCTTTTGAAGTATTGGACATAGATGATGTAAATGTAAAATTAAGGATAGAGGATAAGATTAAATATGTGCACAAAAATAGGTTAAAAGCAATTGGTTAAAAAAACAAAAAAAAAAAAAAAAACAAAAAAAAAAACAAAAACAAAAAAAAAAAATATAGCGATAAGATAGTAAATAAAAACACACTTAAGTCTCGTATAACAAATGTAATCATCATTATTGTATTATTATCATTGTCAGAGTACAACCCAGAAAGAAGTCAACTGGGATGAGATCTTTGAAGAAACAGCAAAATTGTTCAGCGAACTAAGGCTGGATGAACCGGAAGAAGAGCGAATTCGCAGTCAAGAAGAAATAGAAGATGCATTTAGAGCCGGCGACGAAATTCGAATGATGATTTGGCAAAGCGAGAGACGTAAATCACGTGGCGAAAGAAGGAGGGGTCGATTCTCCACAACAAGAGATGCCAGAACCAGAGGAACCATTGAACAAAATAATGGCAAGCAGCAAAGAAGCGAGAGAAAATCACGGAACAAAAATTAAATACATAATTAATGATTAATGTCAGTATTTAGAACAAATCTTTAACAAAAAAAAAAAAATTTTTAAAACCCAAAATAAATTCTAAAAATTTTTTCTTAAACGGTGGGGATGTAAGGATCACCCTTTTTAGTAATGGAATAATCACCCTGTTAAAATTTAGCAAAGACCCTTTAGTATGATCAAATTTAGCATAGAAACATTATAACATTATACATTATAACACATTATAACAAATTAGTGAAGATTATAAATTATAACAAATTAGTAAAGACACAAAGATCATACATTCGAACAAATTAGTAAAGACAATCACTAGTATAAGTATTAGCACAGAAATATAGATTATGTACTTACCTGATGCACTTACCTAGCATAGTTGCACAACATAGGGGACATATGAAGAAACGATACTAAGAACTAAATGTAATCGTTTCTTCATCGATTTTTGGTTCTCATGGGAACTTAATTCCCATGAGGTGATTAAACTTAAGTTCAATCTAGAAAAACCATTATAAATAGCATAAGCATGATCGAATAAATCAGTTATTGTCTTAAAGTCGAACAGGAGAGTTGTTTAATTAAGATAAGCACAGAGCACTGATTGGTGCTCTTCATTATCTATACCAGTTCACGCATTATTGGTCGGTGCTTCACAAGAGCACTTCAATATGGTGAGCATTTAAGTTTCCACTAAATATATAAACATTACAGTGGTATGTCCCAATTGCTCCCCTGGCAAATGGAAAACATCTTCGAATTGCCCTATGAGTTGGTTTATTGATTGCTTTTCTTCTTCGTTTAGGTTTTCCCCGATATTTATTATCTTCATTAATTTCGTTAGTCTGCTCTCAGTAGTTTCTTTAGTGACTCCTGGGTCCGTTTTACTTATGTTGTAATTCTCTTTGCTTGGGATTTCATATTCCTCTAATAGTTCAGTGGGTTCATTCTTGATTTTCTCTAGCTTGATATTTAACTCATTTATGATTACTTTGTTATTGTTTACGTTAAGTATACTAAATTTTATTTTTCCTTCTGTTTGTAGTACCAGGGCGTTACTAACATATACCCCTTTTTTGATCTCTTCTCCAATGATTACGTATTCTCCTTTAATGTCTGTTATTATTTCGATAAACTTCACCGTTCTGGGGGGGATTTGGATTGTCCTTCGTTCCGCCAATATGAGACTTCCTTCGGTAGTTTTTTGTAGTGGGTCCAATTCTCCGCCAATTCCTTGTTCTGCTGCCGAAATACTTTCACCTCCCGTAACGTGCGAGTTTGGGGTGACTAGGTGATCGCCATTCGTGCGAGTATGTCGTTTACAAGTGGTGCCACTCTGTTCTGGTTGCACAGTAGGGATTTCTGTATTCACAGGCTGTGTACCGGGTTTGAAGAGTGCTCCTATATCCTGCAGTATTTCGTCAGGTATTGTTGGTGTTAATAAGGCTTCCTTTCGTTCCTTGAATTCTACCGAGGATGAAATACACTCCGTAGTTTTCGAGCTGCGGTTGTTGATGTGTCCCTCAGTAGTATTTTCACGCTGGGTACTTGTCTTGCCCGTTGCCATTACATCCACAAATCGGGTTCCGTTTTCCTTTGGAACCTGGTGGTCCCCAAATGGAATAGTTACGACTTTATTTCGATTTAGTGACGGGAATACTAATCTCTGGGCTGGACCCTCTACGTTGCAGAATTTCGCAACGAAGTCGTTTCCAATTATCCCTGCTACGTATGCTGGATTCCTGGATTTTATTACATGGAATTTACATGGGTATGATTGCGCTGCTTCTAGTTGTCCTGTTATTGTGCCCTCAGATATTATCTCTCCGGAAATTGTATTTAACGTAACTTTCTCCCAAGGATTTATTTGTTTTAGGTTTCGTGTCCTTAATTCATCTTCTTTTATTAGACTTATTTCGGACCCCGTTTCTATTATGAATTTGGGGTCTTCTTGCTTGGTTATGCTTGTGGGTATTGTTATTATGGGTCATTTGGGTATGTTGTCGCACCTGTTATTGCTTTCCTTTATTGACGACTCGCGGTGCGGTCGGTCGTCTCTATGGAGTTTTCCGTATTTTTCACTTTTTCTTCTATTTGCATCCTCTCCCATCTTTCTTTTAGGTAGAATCTATTCTCCGGGTGGTCTTCAGCGAGACAAAAATTGCATTTAGGTGTGTTGCCCCTTGTCGTGGTTTGATTAACCTGACGTCTCTGGTATTCACCTCTATTTTGTTGGTTGTGTTGGTTGTGTGGCTTATTTGACCGACAGTTTTGGTTTGTATGGCCATAGGCCCTGCATGTAGAACAGAACGGCGTCATTTGTCGGGTTCGACATTCGGCCATTACGTGACCCATACGGTTACAAAAATCACAGCGCACTTGTCGCCTTTCAAATAATTTGTTGTATTTAAGTGTGTTTGGTAATTACGCGGGGGAAAGTGGTTCGATTGGTACGTCTGGCACTGGTTGCTCCTCGTGATTCCTCTGAACGGGAATCTTGACCGATCCCGTTGATTCTGCCAGTGGTTCCCCGTTTGATTCCTGCCATGGGTCTGACGCGGTTCCTGTTGTCCCGTTGGTAGCATTGGTTCGTTCGAACTGTGTATACTCGGTTTTAACTGCATACACTGTTCTGTTTGTTCTAATTTCAGTATCTTTGTTCCCAATGCCTCGATTGTATTATCTGTCTCTTGTAACAGGTAGAATTTGTAGTTGGAATTGGTAATTCCAATTTTAAAGCAGTGTATACCTACTTCTTCAATTTCGGCTTTAAGCCCTTCTCCGCCATTAGCATACTGAGTTTCTGCGGCCTTCTTACATGCATTGATTAACGTTCTCACGCGGTTGAAATAGCTAAGTAACGTAGGTAGGTAACTGTTGGACGTTCCTTAATTGGTTATTCAAGGTTATGTATGAGGTACCTTGCAACAGGTTTGATCTAAGTGTCGATATTATGTTTTCCAGTGAATCTTTCCTTCCCGCCTGTACTGCTTCCAACGCTCGTCCCCTTAATCTTGTGGGGAGGAGTTCTACAAATAAAATTTGATCATGTACTTCTACCAGTGTATCATATGCTAATCGTGCACAATTCACAAATTCATTGATTTCGTTTTCTCTCTTTGGACTGTCCTCTCCAGTTAGGATTGGAACGTTGTTGGACAGTACATTATTAACTAACGTTATATTCGCCATCTTTTCCGTGTTTACCTCGTTGTGCGTTTTAACGTTTCTATCCATGGGCGTTCTTTTTGACCCTGTTGGATCTGAATATCCTCTACCGTGTCTGAGCTCGACCGCTTCGCGTCTTTCTGGGTTTGAGTAGGATGTCTCTCCACTAATCCCGTTTCCTTCTGTTTGCATGGGGGCTTGGGGTATTTGCTCGTTTCCGGACTTATCTCCTTCGTTTGCGTTTGCTTTATCTTTAGTACTCTCTTCTTCAGCTGTGTTAGGGAACTCAGGACTTGGGTTTTCAAACGTAAAAGAATCTATTTTGTCTGCCAATTCACTTAATCTCGCATTTAATGGTACCTTTGGCGTCAACTGTTCCATATAACCCCCTGCTGTGAACAATTGTCTTATTTCTTCAATGTTTATATTTTTTTCCTTTCTCCTTCTCCTTTCAATCTTTAATTTGTGGCTTTTAGTAGGTCGTACGTTCGTAGATGCGGCTGCGCCAATTTTATGTTGGGATTTGTGGTAGAAGTACGAGTGAGAACGCTTTTCGACGGTTATATATTGGACACTTTTATTTAATCTACCTTACTTTATTCATACACCTCGATACATTTGTACATATTAATAGTCCTATTGACCTAACTCTTACTTTTTCGGTGCTGCTTTGTTGTACTTCTTTGTCTGCCTGTAGTTCCTGCGCTTCAAACCGTTGATTTTTTGACTGGCAAGGCGTCTTTCTTCTTTGGTTGATGCCAGGACCAGTTCTCTCTGGGCTTCCTGTAGTCGGCGTTTGAAATATTCTTCCACTCCCGATCTCGGTTTCTTCTCCTTGTGCTGTCGTGAAGAATGGTTTAGCTCGGATTGTTTGATAGCCTGACGCCGGCGATATTCCTCCAACGAGATTGGTCGGGGTCCCGCAGTGGGATCCTTCAAAGCTTCTGTCAACGAGGTTTTGGTTGCGGGGTTCATATATGGGTATTACTGCCTGTCGTCTACTTGGACGGTTCAGGACTTGAGTGGTAGCCGATTACTTGATCGGGTTACCGTGTTACGTTGTTAGTTTCTTCAGGAAACCCTCTTGGCTTCGTCTTGGAGTTGTCTTCTTCAGGAACTTCGTAGAACGTCTTGGCTTCGTCTTGGAGTTGTCTTCTTCAGGAACTTCGTAGAACGTCTTGGGATTGGGCTTCGATTCGGCAGCGGCTGAGACCTGGCTTCCTCTCGGGCTTGACTTCGACTGACTGCCTGATCCATTTCTCCTCTATTTATCCGTAATTTTCTTGCTGATCTTCTAGTTTATCCCACCTCATTCATTACTCTGGATTTGCCAATTCGTGAGTTCCCATCATTGGTTCCATCATTGACCAATAATTCCCTGTATTTGCTGTCACAGAGGTTAATGAACGTGTTCCTGCTCGAGTAGCATAATCTGTGGCCATTAATGTTCCCACAAGAGGTGAGAATATCAGAGGTAAATGACCGAGATGTTTCCATGGAAAGTAATTGACCGAAAGTGCTATTGCACTTTATGAAACTAGGTCACTGGGTAAGTCATTTCTTTAATTTTCTATTTCAGCTACTGATTGTTGGGGTTTATTTTTGTTTCCAATATAATAAAACTCTGTTTTTATCTTCTCGTTTATTTCTCTTCTTTATTATCTTAATTTGACAACATTCTTTGTGTTTCTGGCATTAGTTTAATGGGCACCATTCAAAATAGTGACTTGTCTCATATCGCTTAATACTTCGTTTATTTCTCCTCTCATTTATTAGTTTTTTGCTACATTAGTCATTCCTTTATTCTTAGTACTACCCTAACCTACTCTCCTTACTTGGATGTAGCGGCTGTCATGGCTCTCTTCTCCATTTTCTTATTCCTTCGGTAGGCCAACCGTTCCTGCTTCAATTGAGTGATTTTTATGCTGGCCCGGATTCTCTCTTGCTTCGTCTGCGCTAACACCCAAGTTCTTGTGGCCTCCTGGATCAATCTTTTATACCGGGCTTCCACTCCGGTCTTTTCTTTTTTAGCCTTTGGTGGCTCGGCTGGTGGCTGCAAGGGGCGATGGTTCCTTCGGTAATACTCCTCTACGGTGATGGGTCGAGGTCCTGCCGTAGGGTCTTGCAGAGCGCCTTTCAGTGGGATGTTCATATGTAGGTTTAGAATGGTACCTAGCCAGCCTTATGGCCGGTTCAAGGGTTTTACTGGGTAGTAGGTGGGTAACCTGGCTACCGTTTTATTAATTGGACTGCTCTCGGCCAGTCGTCTTCAGCTGCTCGTCTTGGGCTGGTTGTCCTGGGCTGGTCGTCCTCGTCTGCTCGTCTTCGGCTTGATCGTATCTCTGCTTGAACGTCTTCGGCTTCACCCGTACTTCTTCTTGATCGTCTTCGGCTTCACCCTTGGCACGGCAATGATGCGTCTGTTCTGGTGGCTGGATTTTTACTGCCCCCCATTGATTTTCTCTGCTTTTTTATATCGCTTTTCCCTGCTGAATCTGCGCTTACCGATTCCTGTTTACCTTTGGTTGAACCGCTGACCCAGGTATGGTCGACGACTTTTCGTGTCCATTCAACTCTTTTCATTTCCTGCGTCAACCGCTGACCCAGTAGTGTCGACGACTTTCGTTTCCATTCAACTTTTTTCATTCATTTCCATTCATTCAACTTCATTCATTCAACTTTTTCCATTCATTTTCATTCATAAAGTGAATGACCACTATGCCATGTTATTGTTGTCAAGTCTCCAATTCTCTGTATGATTCCTCCCTTTGTTATTGTTTTTCTTTTGTTATTGTTTTTCAGGTGTCATTTTACCGGCGGTCGTGACGCTAGAGGTCAAATTGCTGCGTCAGCAATTTGTTATCAAGCGGCGTGAGTGCTGGTGCGCGAGTGCCGGTAAGCGCCGGTGTCAGATTTCATTTCAGGTGAGTGCCGGTAAGCGCCGGTGTCAACTTGCATTTTAAATTGTTGGTGACGATTTTTTGTTGATTCAGCATTTTTTGCTGAATGGACGGAAAGTTCCCGTTTACAAAGAGGTCAATGGCCGGAGGTGAAGGGCATTCGGAGTCAGGGGCATATTTTTGTGTCACAACACTCCTCCCTCCTTTAGAGAGGTTTCCCCCGCATGTAGTGAAGTAGGTGTAGTGTAGATCTTCTTTTCCACTTTGTTTGTTTTTATTTTTTTTTTTTGTTTTTTTTTTTCATTTAAATACTTATATACTTATTTAAATACGACTACGTTACAGTTTCCTAATTTTGTTATGGTGTCCCCTATTTATTCTATCGTATCTATGATTATCATCTCATTTTTTGCTCTTATACGTATATAATTTTTTTTTTTTTTTTTTTTTTTTTTTGTTTATATTCTACAATTTTAAAGATATATGTATATTTCTTTTACTTTTACTATATATTTGTATTCTTGTTTCCGTTATTTCAAATTGATTCCTTCAAGTCGACGTGCGGCTTCGCGCGGGTGTCCTTTCGGTTCCTAGAAGTTGTTCGCGGCGAGGTATGCTGACGGGTATCGGAATGATGTTCACGCGTCGTTCTTCTCTCCTTTCAATAATAGGCTTCTGGCGGTGTATTTTGTGTTTTCTCAATGTTTTTACCAGGATTACGACCAGTATTATGGTTAGCAAGGATCCACTCATTATTGTGGTTGTATGTAGTTGTATGTGCATGTGTCTCGTCTTTTCTTCTTTAGCTATTTCTTCTTCCAAATCCTTTATGGTGTCACTCTCTTCTCTCAATCGGTCGTTGAATGCCATGGGTTGTATTACTTCTAGTCCCTTTTCGGTGTGACTTCCCTCTTCTTTCTTTTGGTAGCGGTCAAACTTGATCTTTGGTGGTGGGTGTGTTTCAGGTTGTCGCAACTGTAAAGTGTGGAGCTCGTCTAACTTATATGGGAGTGTGTAGCCGGCTAGGTGGTAGGTGCATTTTACTTTAAGTACCACTATACCCAGTCCTTGAAGCTCACTAGTGTATTCGTTATTGTCACATTGCGCTATTAGGTTTGTCTTCTGGTGTATCCAGTACAGCCACGCATTTTCTTGATGCATGGGGACAATCACGTTTTGGGCTTGTTTCAGCAACCGGAATGAACAATTTCCTGTTTTCCCATTTTGTCCTTTGAACAGTTCCTCAAGGCAAGTCGCCCTTGTGGGTGTTATTTGGGTGGGCTGGTTCCGGTAACATATAGAGTATGTATCGTTTATTGTGATACACTGAAATCGGTACTCAAGTTTACTCATGCCGAAGTTAAGTTGGGATCGGCTGGTATTCAAAAAGTATGTCGCCTGTAGATCGTGTATGTAGAAAGCGTTCTGTCCTGTTGATACTGGCGTTGTGTACACTTGATTCACGGTATATTGTAGGGTGTCTGCCAATGGAATCCGTATTTGAATGAGTAGTCCGCTTTCGTGAGCTTCGCAATCTACCTTGGCTATTTTTTGTAGCGTTGAAAAATCCAACATACTTTCCTTTCCGTAATGTGCTTTGGTAATGTTTGCATATAGTTCTCGGAATTGATGGGACGGTAGTAGTAGGGGGCTCAGTTCCCTATTATTTGTTGCTTCCATTAGCATAAATATATCAGTGATGTCGAGGTAAATCTGTTGTAATTCCTCCAGTATTATAATCATTATTTCATTTATATCCGCCCTATGGTGGATTTGTTGGAACAACAAGGTATATTGTTGGTACTCCCCCTGTCTCTTCTGATTTACCTCGTTGATCTTTTGTATTAACTGGTTATATTTTGCGGTCATTTCCTGATTTGTCTCATTGACCGTTTTGAGGGTGGTGTGCATTACCGTGATTTGTTGTTTGGCTAGCTCCAGGTTCCGTTGGCTCTGAGCATCTAGTTCATCCAATTTCTGATTAATTTTATTTGAGTCTTGGTCGCCCATGGTGCCAAATAGTTTCTTCATTACTCTACCACCTAAATTTATAAGTCCTCTCTTATATCTTCGCGTGGTTCCCGTGGTGAGTTCCACCTTCCCAAGGAGTTCTAGTATTTGCTCTGATCGTTTATGAAGGGTAATATTCCAATGTTTATAAAATAACAGTTGCAATATGCGCAATCTCGCTAATAACAGCGATAAACACTAAAATAACAGTGACAATCTGCACAACCTCACTAATAACATTGATAATCACTAAAATAACAGTGACAATCTGCACAACCTCACTCATAACAGCGATAACCACTAAAATAACAGTGGCAATCTGCACAACCTCACTAATAACAGTGATAACCACTAAAATAACAGTGACAATCTGCACAGTCTCACTAATAACAGTGATCATCACTAAAATAACAGTTGCAATATGAGCAATCTCACTAATAACAGCGATTACCACTAAAATAACAGTTGCAATATGCGCAATCTCACTAATAACAGCGATAACCACTAAAATAACAGTGACAATCTGCACAACCTCACTAATAACAGTGATCATCACTAAAATAACAGTTGCAATATGCGCAATCTCACTAATAACAGCGATAACCACTAAAATAACAGTGACAATCTGCACAACCTCACTAATAACAGTGATAACCACTAAAATAACAGTTGCAATATGCGCAATCTCACTAATAACAGCGATAACCACTAAAATAACAGTGACAATCTGCACAAACTCACTAATAACAGTGATCATCACTAAAATAACAGTTGCAATATGCGCAATCTCACTAATCACAGCGATAACCACTAAAATAACAGTGACAATCTGCACAACCTCACTAATAACAGTGACAACCACTAAAATAGCAGTGACAATCTGCACAACCTCACTTATAACAGTGATAACCACTAAAATAGCAGTAACAATCTGCACAACCTCACTAATAACAGTGATCATCACTAAAATAACGGTGACAATATGCGCAGTCTCACTAATAACAGCGATAACCATGAAATAACAGTTGCAATATGTGCAATCTCGCTCATAACAGCGATAACCACTAAAATAACAGTGGCAATCTGCACAGCCTCACTAATAACAGTGATCATCACTAAACTAACAGTTGCAATATGCGCAATCTCACTAATAACAGCGATAAACACTAAAATAACAGTGACCATCTGCACAACCTCACTAATAACATTGATAACCACTAAAATAACAGTGACAATCTGCACAACCTCACTCATAACAGCGATAACCACTAAAATAACAGTGACAATCTGCACAACCTCACTAATAACAGCGATAACCACCAAAATAACAGTGGCAATCTGCACAACCTCACTAATAACAGTGATCATCACTAAAATAACAGTTGCAATATGCGCAATCTCACTAATAACAGCGATAAACACTAAAATAACAGTGACAATCTGCACAACCTCACTAATAACATTGATAACCACTAAAATAACAGTGACAATCTGCACAACCTCACTCATAACAGCGATAACCACTAAAATAACAGTGACAATCTGCACAACCTCACTAATAACAGTGATAACCACTAAAATAACAGTGACAATCTGCACAATCTCACTAATAACAGCGATAACCACTAAAATAACAGTTGCAATATGCGCAATCTCACTAATAACAGCGATAACCACTAAAATAACAGTGACAATCTGCACAACCTCACTAATAACAGTGATCATCACTAAAATAACAGTTGCAATATGCGCAATCTCACTAATAACAGCGATAACCACTAAAATAATAGTGACAATCTGCACAACCTCACTAATAACAGTGATAACCACTAAAATAACAGTTGCAATATGCGCAATCTCACTAATAACAGCGATAACCACTAAAATAACAGTGACAATCTGCACAAACTCACTAATAACAGTGATCATCACTAAAATAACAGTTGCAATATGCGCAATCTCACTAATAACAGCGATAACCACTAAAATAACAGTTGCAATATACGCAATCTCACTAATAACTGCGATAACCACTGAAATAACAGTGACAATCTGCACAACCTCACTGTTCAGTCACAAGACTGATTAGGTCCAGCCATCTCAAGATATGGACTGACGATGAGTCAGTCATGACTGATAGGATAAGAGTTATCTTAGGTCATAGTGTTATCTTAGGTCATTAGATGAGTAATTCCTAACTTTCATTATTTAATCTGTATATTTATCAAATTTCTCATGGTTCATTTGTAAATAGTAAAGATAATTTTAGAATATATAAGTTAGAATAATTTGTAGAATAAATCAGTTTAGTTCTAACCATCAAAGTGTTTTAATTAAATTCACCAAATTGACTAGAAGAATTTCCTAGGGCAATTTACGACGAAACTTTGTAATAATATTGTTGCATTGGATTAGAGAATTACCTAAGCCACCCTGCAACATAAAATATTCAAAGCATAATTGTGCCTGGAAATCACATTTCAAAAGCGACTGTGATCCAGCATAAACATTTTTGGTGACCCCGACGTGATTCATACGTCAAACGGAGATCAACATATTGAAGACATCGTGTAAGCAGATCAACCATGCATCAATTAGCGAAGGCGCAATCAGATTTGGCTAAGAAGGTGAATGCTGATTACTTGGCATACCGTCAACTAGCAGAAGAGCGGAAGACGGTTAAATTCGCGGAAGACAAATTGAAGACTCTTGAGGAAGCCTGGACAACTTTCGAAGAAACCGATGATGAGATTCGGAAAAAACACGCATCGCGACTCGACCATCCATATTTTACCGAGGAGTTACATCGACAGCTGCAAGATTTATATCGAGCCTTCAAGGGTGATTTGGAGGCCAAACTAAAAGCACTGCCGCAAGGGGCAATAGTGAAAAATCAAGGAACCAAGGCTCAACAAATGCAGAACTGGATCCAGAGATACAAAAATTAGCAAAAAGGTGCCTGATGAGGCTGGCATCAATACAAAGACAACTGGAGCGCTTGGAAATGCAAAACCAAGATGCAGAATATTATGAATCAAAGATAGAGCGACTCAAGGCGGATTGGGCCAACATACAAAAGGACAATGAAGATATTCACTCCACAACAGAGGATCCAGTGCGGTATGGAATCAACATTAACGAAATAGACGAGTTGGACATAAGGGTCCAAGACATAGTTATCGCTCTTAAACGAAAATTAAACACAGCAAAACAGGAAGCTATATCGCCCAATATACCGGAAAGGAGGAGGACAAATGTGCAGTTACCCACCATGTCCATCCCAAAGTTTGACGGGAATTATTTGAGTTGCACCGAATTTCAGGACATGTTTTTACAGCTTATAGACAAGCAACCTATTGAAGACGTGGAAAAATTGGGCTATTTGAAGAATAATGTGACAGGAGAAGCAGGACGGCTAATCCAGCACTTGAATATCACGTCACGAAACTACAGTATTGCATGAGAAACTTTGAGTAACAGATACAACAACAAAAGGTTGTTGGTATCTTCAATTTTGGATAGATTGATCAATCAACCCACGGTTATAATCGATTGCGCAAGATCCCTCAAAAAGTTGTACGGCACTACACGCGAATGTTTACTTTCTCTGGAAAACAGCGGAGTAATTGTTAAGGATACGTGGGATCCTATATTGCTGCACATTCTCCTAAAAAAGTTGGACCGTAACTCGCATTCCGGCTACGAACAGTCCTTAAAGGCGCCAAGAGAACTTCAAACAATGGATGGATTCATGAATTTCATCGAGACAAGATTCCAGTCATTAGAGACGTTAGGATCAAAAGTAGGAAATATTAACAACATGGGCCAAAGGAATTCGAAGGCATCCTCATTGACAGCTAACAATACCCCTACAAAGTGCGTAATATGTGGTAAAATTCACCAGGTGGCTCAATGCGAGAAATTTATAAATTCAACGATACCACAGCGGGAAGCTATGATAACAAAACACAACCTCTGCTTTAATTGTCTTAAAGGAGGACACGCACGAAATAAGTGCTACTCGCGGAGTTGCACAAAATGTGGTCAAAAGCATCACACCTTAATCCATCGAGTCCAAAACACAAAGGAGGGACAACCGGCCTCAGTCAACATTGCTGCTCCAGTACAAGAAAAAGTAACAGAATATGTATTTTTGGCAACAGCAATAGTCACGGTTATGAATAAGGATAAGCAACCGGTTGAATGCAGAGCCTTGTTAGATTCAGGCTCTCAAATAAATTTTGTTTCCGAGAGACTACAGAAACGATTACAGCTAGACAGGCAGGACAGGAAGCTTACCATATACGGCATAGGAAATGCCTCGTCAGAATCCAAGGATAGAGTAACTCTGGAAATCCTGTCAAAGACCAACAACTACAATACGACTATCGAAGCTCAGGTTATAAAAACCATTACTAATCTACAGCCGCACAAGTACATAGACACTTCGCAGTGGAAACTGCCTAAAAATATAACTTTAGCAGATCCCAACTTCAACAAGCCACAAAAGGTGGACATGCTCCTGGGCGCAGAAATGTATGGAGAGCTAATGCGTGCGGGACAAATAAAACTGGGGCCAAACTTGCCAATGCTTCATAACAGCGTGTTTGGATGGTTGATACTAGGGAAAGTATCATAACTACAAGAGTCAAAGGTATTCACAGGACTATCAAACGGCCAGCTTGAGGATCAGCTGCTTAAGTTCTGGGAGCTTGAAGAGATCACAGCAGAAAAGCCGCAAAGCGCTGATGAAAAAAGGTGTGAGGAATTCTTCAAAAACACGACAATCAGGGACCAGGATGGAAGGTTTACAGTGAACCTCCCAATATTAGGGTCAACAGCAGCATTAGGAGACTCGAAAAGTATAGCCTGGAGAAGATATCTAAATCTAGAGAGAAAACTTCAAAAGGACCCAGAACTCAACAATCAGTACAAACAATTCCTAGAGGAATATCAGAAGTTGGGACACATGCACGAAATCCAAGAAAACGAAATTCCCGACGCACACTATTTTATGCCACATCATGGAGTTTTAAGGCCGGATAAAAGTACAACTAAATTAAGAGTGGTATTCAATGCGTCCTGCAAAACGACATCAAATTTGTCATTTAATGACACTATGATGAAAGGAACAAAGCTTCAGGATGACCTTATGGATATTTTGATCAGATTTAGGACATACAAATACGCAATAATGGGGGACATCAGACAAATGTTCAGGCAAATAAAAATAGCTCCGGAAGATCAAGCCTTGCAGCTAATAATGTGGCGGTCAGCACCAGAAGACAAAATGCATTATTATAAGTTAGGCACGGTAACATATGGTACCAAGGCAGCACCATATTTTGCAACCAGATGTCTCCAGCAGCTAGCAGAGGACGAGGAATTCAGATATCCACTAGGATCCAAGGCCATCAAGGACTTTTACATGGACGACATAATCACGGGTTCCAATAGCCTTAAAGAGGGAATCCAGAAGCGAAACCAGATAATCGGTATGCTGGCAGCAGGAAAATTTGAGTTACACAAATGGGCGGCTAGTGATGACAGATTGCTGGAAGGAATACCACTGGACCAACAAGAAAAGGAGAAAATATTTGATTCGGACGAGTCAGGATACATCAAGACTCTGGGATTAGCTTGGCAAAGGAAGCAAGACAATTTCATATTCACAACAACATGGCCCGAGAAACCAAACAAAATCACCAAACGAGAAATCGTTTCGGAAATAGCTCGCCTATTCGATCCTCTAGGGCTCGTGAACCCGGTTATTGTAATCGCAAAAATATTCATACAAAAATTATGGAAACATAAGTTAGACTGGGATCAGGAGCTAGAAGAGAATTTACGACGAGAATGGTTAACATTCCGACAGGAACTATCCAATATGCACCAGTTAAAAATCGGGAGAATGGTTGTAAACATTAGCATGGCAAAAAGGATAGAGATACACACCTTTGCGGATGCAAGCGAAGCAGCGTACGGAGCCGTGGTCTATATAAGAGCAATCGATACCAACGGCAAGATGAGCTGCAGGATATTATGCTCTAAATCAAGGGTAGCCCCTGTAAAAACAATCACGCTGCCTAGATTAGAGTTGTGTGCAGCTCAACTGGCCGTCGAGCTAACGCACATGGTACAGAAATCAATAAATATAACTATTCACGAAAAATACTATTGGAGTGACTCACAAATTTTACTGTCCTGGATAAAAGGAGAACCTTCGTCCTTCAAAACATATGTAGCTCATCGAATTGCAACCATACAAGGAAAGAGCAAGACTAGGGAATGGAACTATGTAAACACGAAGTCAAATCCGGCTGATCTAGTATCCAGAGGTACCTTGCCAAGCCAACTAAGCATTTCCAAATTGTGGTTCCAAGGTCCAGAATTTCTCAGCTTGCCCGAGGAGCAATGGCCAAATCGATATATAGCGTATATTAAGTTAGCCGAAGAAGAACGAAAGGCTACATCACTAATAACCAACCAAGAAACAAGCGGGGCGAGTCAGCATCCGATATTCGCTATAAACCATCGCAACTCATATAGCTCCCTCCAGAGAATCGTTGCATACGTGATTAGAGCCAAGAACAGGTGGAAGGGTGAAGCGTCAAGCAATAAGTGGCTCAGCACTCGAGAGCTAAAAGCAGCACAGGAATATATAGTAAGGGCCATACAACAAGTGTATTTTAAGGACGAATTAGAAAAATTAAAAAATCACAAGGAAATAGGAAGAAACAGCCGAATAAGCACACTTTCCCCATTTTTAGACAAGGAAGGAATCATTCGAGTAGGGGGCAGGCTCCAGAATGCAGAAATAAGTTACGAAGCCAAACACCCAATCTTATTACCGGGTAACGATTTCGTGTCCAGACTACTAATGCAGCATATACATAGGCGGAATCTACACGCAGGGCCCCTGGCTTTGCTAGCAATCTTAAGACAGCGATTTTGGATCCTCCAAGGCAGGACACTCACGAGGGCAACCATCGGCAAATGCACGCAATGCGTCAGAAAGCAGCCACATCTGCTTATGCAAAAAATGGGAAACCTGCCTAAAGCTAGGGTACTGCCAACAAGACAATTCTGGTCAACAGGCGTTGTCTTCTGTGGGCCTATATGGACACACTATCATCTAAGAGGCAAAAGGCCAACTAAAAGCTACATAGCTGTATTCTGCTGCTTCGCCACCAAGGCAGTACATTTAGAAGTGGTGTCAGATTTAACCACAGCGGCCTTTATTGGTGCCCTACGACGATTCATGGCCAGGCGTGGATATTGCAAGGAATACCACTGCGACAACGCGACAAATTTCGTAGGAGAAAAACAAGCTCGAGGAACTAACTGCACAATTGGAGATAGAGGCAAATAAAGAAAAAATACACAATCACTGCGTCAAAAATGGTGTACAGTTCCACTTCGCACCACCACGATCCCCGCACTTTGGGGGGCTATGGGAAGCGGCCGTTAAATCTGCGAAAGGGTTACTAAAACACACGTTAACATCGGCATCATTGACATACGAAGAATTATGTACAGTAACCACGGAGGCAGAAGCAGTGTTAAACTCAAGACCACTAACACCAATGTCAGCAGACCCGAACGACATGACGGCACTTACCCCTGGTCACTTTCTAATAGGAGAGCCACTTACAACAATACCGGAACCCAGTAGGTCCCAAGAAAACATGGCGGGATTAACTAGATGGAAGTTAGTGTCGGCCATCAGAAAGGAGCTGTGGAGGAGGTGGACCAAGGAATACCTAAGTGAGTTGCAGCAAAGGCACAAATGGAAAAAGGAGTCGCCCAACATACAACCTGGCATGATGGTAATAATAAAGGAAGAGAACACACCTCCACTAAAATGGCCCTTAGGGAGAATATTGGAAGTAATTAAAGGCAATGATGGATTAACTCGAGTAGCCATCGTAAAAACAGCAGGAGGTACCTACAAAAGGGCGATACACCGTTTGGCTCCACTACCAATGGAAGGAACCAAATCAACCGAGGATAATATGGAAATAACATCAGGGAAAAACCAGCTAGGACAAACTATCAAGACCGCTTCAAAACGAAAAGAAGAGCCTAACAAGGAACCGGAAAAAAGAAGCCCAAAAAGATCCAAAAACTCCTTCAACACGATGTTTGTTGTCCTCGCAATCCTAATGTTCCCCTTATTAGCATTTGGAGCCCCTCAATCAAAAGAAACAAACAAAAATATGGGCATATATTTCGAGCACTTAGAAACAGCACAACTGGCAACAACAAAATGGAACATAATCATTTACCATAATTTATCGACATACTGGCAAACGTTTATAATCGCCCAAAATTCCACCGTTAAATTAAAATTGCTCACAGAATCAACAAAGGACACCGGCTACCTTAAAATGCTCTGTGATCAATACCAAGACAAATTAAATGAGTTAGAAGAAGGCAATAGGCTGTTGTTTGGACACACAAGGAAAAGAAAACGCGGTTTAGTGAACATCATCGGAAATGTAGCCAACAAATTGTTTGGAGTGCTGGATGATAATTACGCCAGACAAATGGAAGGAACAATCAAGGATGTCCAGGGTCGACAAGACTATTTATTAGAACTCATGAAAAATCAAACATCTGTCATGGAAGCCACCACCGATTTACTGAAGAAGTCAGAAGAAGACAAAATTAGGCAACTAAGCACGTTACAGGGAGAACTTGAGAAGATAGCTGCTATGACGAACAGTTTACCGGCGGAAATCACAAAGGAAAGGTTACTCAGAAATGCCTTAACAGTAGCACAATATATTGAAACGATTTTAAATAAGTTGCAACATTTATAGACATCCTCACAGACGCTCATCATGGAAAGGTTAACCCAGGAATAGCGGCATTAGAGCAACTAAATGAGCTTTTAGGGGAAATTCAGAAAGGATTACCACCTGGCGTGCAGACTCTTCAATTTAAGGATGTATACCAGCTCACACAGGTCAAAGGCAAACTTACAGTCAACCTGGCAATATTTGTGCTCAAAATACCACTTGTGCTAAGCACACAGTTTGAGCTATTGCACCTTGTCCCATTTCCAGTAAAAATCAAGCAAAGCTTCTTAAGGATAATGCCGAGTGCAGAATATCTAATGATCAACTCACATCGGGACCTAATATACGAGCTAAAGAAAAGTGACCTCGATAAATGCTCCAGTGTCCAAGGTGATCTTCACATATGCAAGCAGAACGGACCTATATACACAAACAAGGCATCTAGACTACAATGCGAAATCCTAATGCTAACTCAAAGAAAATTAGCAGACCAATGCCAAGTGAAAATTACCAAACCAACAAAAACATGGATCCAGTTACAAAAGGAAAATCAGTGGCTCTGCTCCATGGACCAAGAAACGATTTACAACATGGTGTGTGATGGAGAGCCAATTCAGCTCAAACTCAGTGGCAATGGTGTACTGACAATGGACCAAAATTGCATATTAAAGGATGACCAAATAACCATCCACGCATACCAGACTGGAACAACAGAGTTAGTCATCAGCGAGCAACCCACAGTAGAACTACCAAATGAACTCAACAGCTCCTTATCAAGCAAAGATTTAATCGAAGAACTCAATCTTAATGAAGAACCATTTGAGGCTGATCTAAGAAAACTGAAACAGAGGCTAAGGACACTACGCAGTAAGCAGGCAAACTTCCCAGTAACATTGACCCATGATCAACATCAGTACGTCGTCAGCTACGGAGCATTCATAATCGCTTCAATTCTAGCAATAATAGGGGCAGCGACGTATTGTTGCAAGCGGGACAAAACGGTTAAGCATCAAGGGGCTACGATCACCATTGAGGATTTCCGGCTTGAGGTTGCTAATCGCAAGGTGGGGGAGGATGTTCAGTCACAAGACTGATTAGGTCCAGCCATCTCAAGATATGGACTGACGATGAGTAATTAAGGTGTTAGTTAAGTTTTTTTTTTTTTCATCCTCTCTTTTTTTTTCCATTCTTTCTTTTTTTTTTTTTTTTGGTATATTTGGCTAAGTTACGTATGAGTTTTTTTTTGTTTTTTTTTTCTATTGGTCTTAGGGCTTAATTTTTCTTTTGCGTATTCTATCGTCGTAGTTAGGGTTCTCGCGGGTGCGTCTGATTGTCCGCTGGGCTGGTTACTGGGTTGGATGAGTCACCCTGTTCATTTTCTGCGAGGATCTGATCTCTTCTGAGGATCGTTATCGGCATTGATACAATTTGCACTCGCCGTGGGCTAGGTCGTGAGGGTTGAGGTGGCGGTTGACGCCTCCTAATTCTGCAATTCCTGTGGTTGCGTATCACCACGATTAGAGCTATGACTACCACTAACCCTCCCGTTACTCCGGTTGTGGTGTGTAGTTGGACTTTCCGGTACCGATTTTGCTGGGTTTCCGTGATTTTACTGTCCAAGTCGTCTAGCGTCTCACTAATGCCTTTGAAATGGCTATTTACCGCTACTGGATGCAAGATTTCCATCTGCGCTTCCGTTTTTCGGGGTTTAGTCGGTACCCGGTATTTGGAAAAGTCTACGGTCGGCGGTAGAATTTCTCCGGGGTGATGCATGTTTAGTGGCTGTTTTTCCGTAATTCGGTATGGTAGCGTGTATTCAGCTAGGTGGTACACACATCTATTCTTCAACTCCACTATGCCCAAACCAGTTAGTTGATAGGTCTGTTCTTGGCTCTCACATTGGCTTATGAGTGGTGTCGGTTGTTGTACCCAGTAAAGCCAAGCGTTATCCTGATGCATAGGGACTAGGACGGGTCCTGCGTTTATCAATACGCGTATCTGACAACCAGTCGGTATTTGGTCAGTGGCTCGGAACAATGCTGATGTGCAATCGGTGCGTGTTGGTTTCGCTAGAACTGGATCGCCATGATAACAAACGCTGTAGGTAGTGTTCACTTGGATGCATTGACTTTGATAGTCTAACTCCGTTAATCCGAAGTTCTGTTGGGACCTACTGGTGTTTAAGAAATATGTGGTCCCGATGTCATACACGTAGTATGAGTTGTGCCCCGAATCTATCGGTGTCGTGTATATCCTGTTCAAGGTATATAATTGAGCTTCCAGTAACGGTAGTTGGACCTGTATGAGGGTGCCTCCCGAGCTTCGTTCATAATCTACTCTGGCAATCTTTTGTAGCGTGATCTGGTCCATGAATGTTTTTCTTCCCTATTGGCTTTCAAGGGCCTTGGCGTAAACTTCCAGAATTTCTCTGGTTGGTAGTAACAGTGGGCTCAGTTCCCGTCGGTTTAGTGATTCCATGACTATAAATAAGTCCGTTATTTCTAAATACATCTGCTGTAGTTCCGCCATCATGAATAGTATTACTTCGTTGAGGTCTAGGCGTACTTGTATTACGTGGATTTGGTCGGAATGCTTGTCTATTTCCCCTATCTTGGAGTTGAAAAGCTCGACCTTTCGCGTCAACTTGTTTTGTCTTACCGTCATCTCTTCGTTGGCTTTACTCATAGCCTTTAGGGTGGTTTTCATAACGGTCACTTGTTGTTTTGCCAAGTCCAGAGTGGTTTTCGTGTTCTCCTCCAACTCTGCTAATTTTGGGTGTATGTGTTCCGAGTCTTCGCTGTCCATAGTTCCGAAGATGCCTTTTATTATTTTTCCCCCTAAATTTATCAGTCCTCGCTTAGTCCGCTCGTGCGATGTCAGCGTATAATCTGCCTTGTCCATAAGCTCGCGTATTTGTTTCGTTCGTTTCCTGATTTCAGTTTGCCAGTGAGAGCAATACTCTTCCCCGACTAGGAGGCCCGTGTTGTCGCAAAGGTGATGGATCGCGATTTCACATTCTGCTAGGTATTTCAGGTGTAGTTCCCACGTTGGTGTTGGCAAACGGGTTACGATGGTCCAATGGTCGCGATAAATCTGTACTTTTCTGAGAGGCTCGAACACTACTCCTTTACGAGTAATCGGATGTATCTCGACCGGTGCTGGTTGAGTTGTGACTCCCAATGTCAGTAGCATGAGTAGGATGAACATGTCTGGAAAGACAGAGCTGGTTTTAGTGAAACAGTTTTAACCTGTTGTTATGAACGCGTCGTTTTCGTTTCCCTATCATTATGGTACTATTGACCGGGCTGTTTATGGCTACCACTTTGTATGGCCCCACCCAGTGTTGTATCAACTTATTCTTTCGAGCCGCGTTTCTCAGTAGTACCTGGTCCCCTAGGTGAATTTTCAGCGGATTGGTCTTTTGATCATAGTACTCCTTCGACTGGAGTTTACCCTCTTCGAGGTTCTTCCGGGCTGTTTGATAGGCTCTTTGGAGCTTGTTTCTTAGATGTAAATAAAAGTTTTCATGGTCGTACACCGGCTGTGGCTCTTTCTTTAAGTTGTTCGGCAATGTTGCAGAGAACCCGTAGAGACAATCCATGGGAGTTAGCTTCGTGGTGGCATGCATGCTGTTATTTCTGAAGAACATGGCCGCCCGCAAGTGCTCATCCCAATCCGTTTGGTTGTCGTCCGCGAAATTTCGTAGATATTCTACCAGTGGCCTGTGGGATCTTTCTAAGGCACCGTTGGCTTGTGGGTGATATGGTGTTGTCTCCAGTTTCCGTATTCGGAATAGTTTACATACTTCTCTGAACATCTCAGAAGTGAAGTTAGCCCCTTGATCGGTAATAAGTTTTTTCGGGATCCTATACCGGCTTATAATTTCCTCCACGAAGGCTTGTGCTACTGTCTTCGCCTCCATGTTTGGTAATGGTACCACATCCATGAATCGGGTGAGGTCGTCTTCAAAACTTAATATGTATTTATTTCCGCGGGGTGTCTCGGGTAACGGTCCTACTAAATCCATATAGACCTTGTCGAACGGCTGCCGGGCGGTATCCGTTATGATCATCGGTTCCCTATGTTCTCTGCTCAATTTGTTTAGCTGGCATTTCTTGCATTTTCTTATGTATTTTTTGATGTCTTTCAACATCCAGGTTCTTTATCTTTTAGTGGCGACTCGCGGTGTGTCCAGTCGCCCCCTCGCAGTTTTCCGAGGACCTGTTTACGGTTTGTTTTTCCAGCTGTAATCGTTCCCATCTCTCCTTCAAATAACATATGCCTTCCGTATGTCCAAGCGCCAGACAGAAGTTACACTTTTCTTCCGTATCGTTTGCCGTGGTGTGATTCACCTGGCGACCCCTATATCCATTTGGACCTGGATTTGTTTGGTTCCTACCGTGCGAGTTGCAGTTTTGTGCTGTGTGACCATAGGCCTTGCAACTTATGCAGAACGGTGTCATTTGTTTTGTGCGACATTCTGCCATTACATGTCCCTCGCGGTTGCAGAAATGGCATCTTATCTGTCGGCGATCCGGTCTGCCTCGTGGACTCCCCTGATTCCCACTTCGATAGTTATTCCCAGCCGGTTGGAAACTATTTCTGCGTGTTTGCTGGTACTGTTGACCCCCATTCCTGTAGTTCTGGAGACCTCTCTGATGGTACTCCTGCTTGATAACAAACGGTTGCTGCGGCCGTTGTGCTGGCATGTAAAAGTTGGGTTGGGTTGGTTGTTGCATCGGGCTGGCGACGTCCTGTTGCGGCTGTTGCATGCACTGCTCCGTCTGTTCAAGTCTTCTGACCTTAGCCCCTATCACCTCCAGCGTGTTCTCGACGTCTTGTAAGAGATAGAACTTGTAGTTTGAATTTAGCACTCCCATCTTAAAACTGTGTAGGCCTACTTCCTCTATTTCGGCTTTTAATCCATCTCCACCATTAGGGTACTGCACGTCCGCAGCATTCTTACGGGCATCAATGAGGTCTTTCACCCTATTAAAATACCCCAATAACGTCTCCGTTGGCAGCTGGTGAACATTTCGAAGCTGAGTGTTCAACGTGATGTAGGATGCTCCCTGGAGTAGGTTTGCCCTCAATGTTGAAATTATCTCGTTCAATGTGTCGGTTCCACCTGCTTGTATCACTTCGAGTGCCCTGCCTCTTAATCGCGTTGGTAGTAATCGAGTGAATAATACTTTATCTGGCACCTCTGTTAGGATTTCATATCCTAGGCGCGCGCAATTTATAAATTCGTTTACCTCACATTGCTTGCGGGGCCCATCCTCTCCAGTCAAAATTGGCACATTGTTGTGAAGTATGCTATTCACCAGGGTTATGTTGGCCATCTTTTTAGTTTCTTCCTCTATTGTATTCTCTTCTCCCACTACCTCACTATCTGTATGCCGTCGTGCTCTTTGTTGTCTGCTATCGCTACCACCAGCTTTTCGTTCTGTACCTGATTCACCTACAGTCTCACTATCTGTATTCTTCCGGAGTTTTCGTTGTTTGTTACTACTACCTCCGGGGTCGGAATTAACTGAATGTGTCCGGATATATCGCCTCCCGTTCCTGAGTGATACTACTTCTCGTAACAGGGGTCTTTGGACCTCTTCGTCGTTTTCTTCTGGTACTACGTTATCCACTGCTTGCACCCGTTTGTCCTCCTGTTCTTCTGCCTGAGGTTCTTCTGCCAGAGGTTCCGCGTTATTCTCTTCCGTGCTGAATGTGAGTTCTACTTCTTGCTTATTAGGTGAAGCGCCCGTGTTTGTGTTGTTTTCGTTGGTGTTTTCTGGGTTTGTGCGGTCTTCCCCGCTGAGTGTGCCACCGTCTTTATTTGTGTTATCTCCTTCTGTGGATGCCCCACTAACAGCTAGTGCTTCCGGAATTTCCTCGATTTCTGTTTCCAATGTGAAGGAGTTTATTGTTTCTAAAAATTTCCTTAATTTTTTATTCACCGGAATTTTGGGTGTAGACGTGGCCATATATTCCGTTACTCTGTTTTTGCGTTGTTAACTGTATCATTGCCTCTTATTATTCGCTTATTACTATTATTATTACTATTGTTTCATTCGTATTTTTTTCTTTTTGTATATATATTTTCTTTCCTTGTTTTTTTTTTCTTCTTTTTTTTCCTTTTTTTTTGTTTTTTTTTTATATATTTTCTTTCCCTTTTTTTTTTTTTCTTTTTATATCTTTTTTTTTTCTTTTTTCTAGCTCTTTTCTTTTTTTTTCTTTATATATGTATCTGTTTTCTTTTTTTTTCAGATTATAACATCGAGTGTACAGCTGTTTCTTTCATACATTAATTCAACTACTCTGCTACAATGTAGATTCTCCATTAATTTTCATACATTAATTCAACTACTCTGTTACAATGTTTCCAATTATACAATTAAATGTTTAATTTTTTCTATTATATAATTTCTTTACTTTATTAACATAAGTCTTTTAAGTTCCCTATAGTTTTCTCATTATCTTATCACTAATTGCTTGTGCTCAGAAGTGTATTTACTCTTTTTTTTTCTCTAAGTTCATCAAAATTCTCTCAACCGAACACTTTCTAACGGTTGGCTAATTAAATTTGCTATTTTTATTTCTCTGAAAAGTTCTCAAATTCTACTCTAACCTCCTCTTAACCAATTTGCTAGAGGTAGGTCCGAAAAGCGGCTGCGCCAAATTTATGTGAAGATTCTCCCTCGACTCTATGTGTCGTTGGAGGAGAGGACTTCACAGTAACACTCCTAAGAGAAAAGTACACTCCTGAACACCATTAACTAGTCGGTTGTTAGACAATTTTAATATTTATTTTCTATACATTTACTTTTCTTACTAACTAACAAATACATTCTTTTCTTAAACTAAGCTGGTCCATTAGGGTTTGGTCGCTGGGTTATACCTGGCCAGCTTCTTTGCTTGGCGATATCGTCGCCGCTCGTTGTAGAGCCGTTGGAGTTCTTGCTCTACCCTTACTCGCTGCTCCCGACCCACAGCTAGAAGGAGTCGACATCGCGTCTCTTCGAGGTCCGCCCGGAATTGCGCCTCCTTGTCCGTTCGCTTCCTCTGGGGTAATCTCGGTACCTCCGGAGTGGATTTCTGTAGCGTCCGCCCCTTTATCCTTTCCCGGTATTCTTCTATTGTGAGAGGCCGGGGTCCCACCCTGGGGGTTACGGAGCTCCTCTTGTAGCTGTTGTTTCTTGTCGCTCACTGGGGGAGAGTTACCCAGTGATTATAAGGTATTTAAGCTCGATAGGTTCAAAGAACCTTGGTCGAGGCTTAAGCGGAAAGGCTAAGAGCTCTCATCCGCTAGTACTTTGTTAACGACGAGTGATTCATACTCACTTCTTATTCGGTTGTACTGGTAGGCTGCCCGTTTGAACTGCTTGGCTGGTCTTCCTGGTGATGGTAGTTGAGTTGCTGGGATGGTCTTCCTGGATAGCTGGCTCTTCCCGACGTCTGCTGGTGATTGACTGCCTAAGGTGTCTGGTTGCCTCCCTGAGTAGGACTGACTGTTCCCTAATTTTTCCAGTCCCTTTATTCTTAGTTTTCCCTGACGCAGCAGTCCCTACTCCGTCATTCTTCGCATTGATTTTTCGACCCAATTTCGAAATTCGCGGCAAGTGCATTTTGTCGTTCAAATTCATGTCGGAATTTCGTATTTCGCGCTCACTGCGCATTCCTCAACAAAGGGGTCATTTCGCGTCACGTTGCTCGTCACGTTTGTGGGGATCAGTTCACATAAATCAAATTAGTCGATTACTATTTAATTAACTTTATTCCTACAGGTTGTAATTTACATGAATTGTATTTTGTGACTTCACTCGAACGACTCGTGCGACTAACTAAGCGTCAGTCGTTTTCTTTGTTCCCTGGAATTCAACGATAAGAGTTACACAGGGAATCCATTCTCCGTATGGTGGCAGCAGTGGAAAGTAGTCTCCACAATACTCCCCCCTGTAGAGAAGCGTCAGCTGAGAAAATCATTATGAAGTTGTGGCTATTTGAACTTTCTTTTTAAGTTTCGGTCCCTGATACGTTCGCAAAGGCTGGCTGTGTTTGCTGTTGTTACCAGGTATTGTCGATGGTACCAATTGTTGGTTCTTTGCTGAGTCGTCGTTAAGTTGGATTGGTGTTTGTGCTGAAACATTTTGTTTCGGTTCTGCGTCTGCTAGTTCTGCTGTTACCAAGTGCGCTGGTTTGAGTCTCTCTATATTGACGTTTACCTGTTTTCCATTAATTTCAATGTTGAAAACTTTGTCGTTGACTCGAGCAATAACTTTGTGTGGTCCAGTGTATGGTTGATCTAAACCTTGCTTGAGAGCATCTTGCTTAAGAAAAACGTGACTGCAATCATACAGGTTTTTGTGGCAAAAAACTTTGTCCCTGCGATGGTGCGCTACAGGTGCTGGCTTAAGTCTTCTCATGTGGAGTCTGAATTCTTCTAAAAAAATGTTAGGATCTGATGGTGGGTCTTCATGCGTGAAGAATTCGCCCGGAATCCGTAAAGTAGTACCATAAAGGAATTCAGCTACCGATGCTTTCAGGTCCTCTTTGTAGCATGTACGTAATCCCAGGAGGACTACTGGCAAAACTTCGGTCCAGAGTTTTGTTTCGTGGCACCGAATGGCGGCTTTTTGCGTTCTGTGCCATCTCTCTACCATGCCGTTTGCAGCGGGGTGATAGGCGGTTGTACGTACCCTTTTGCTACCGACAAGACGTGTCATCGCTTTAAACAGAGTTGATTCGAACTGGGATCCCTGATCTGTAGTGATAGTTTTTGGGCATCCAAATCTTGTAATCCAGCCAATAAAGAAAGTTTTTGCAATCGTATCTGCAGTAATATCCTTCATTGGGATGGCTTCTGGCCATCTCGAGAATCTATCTATTATTGTTAGGCAATAACGATATCCGTTTGAATCTGTTAAAGGTCCTACGACGTCTATGTGTATATGGTCGAAACGTTGGTCGGGTTCCGTGAACATGGCAGGTTTGACATGAACATGTCGGCCAATTTTAGAACGTTGGCACGGTATGCAGCTACGAGACCATTCTAAAATGTTTTTATGCATTGAAGGCCACACGTACTTTTGACACATTAGTTTGGTGGTAACCTTTCCGCTTGGGTGAGACAAATTGTGAAAGACGTTAAACACGTTACGTCTAAACATTTTTGGCACGAAGGGACGAATCTCTTGCTGGGAAACATCACAGTAAATTTCTCTCAGGTCCGGTCCTAAACTGAGTTTTTGCAATTTTAATGCCGTTGTATTGTCTGTAAGAAGTTGTTGTAGCTCTTCGTCGTTCGCTTGCGCTTCAGCTAAAGCGGGTATGTTGACTGCGTCCGGAAGTTGGAATGCTTGCTTAGTTGCAGTATCTATCCTTGACAAGGTATCCGCAACTGGGTTTTCCGTTCCTTTCACCGCGATTATATTGGTCGTGTATTGACTTATGTAGTTTACTTGGCGTATTTGGCGTGGAGAAGCTTTGTCCAAACGTTGCTGAAAAACATGAGTGAGCGGCTTATGGTCTGTACGTATGGTAACGTCATATCCTTCTATCCAAGGTCTAAAAAACTTGATTGCGTAGAAGATGGCTGTCAACTCTTTGTCGTACACACTGTAGTTCAATTCTGCTGCAGAGAATTTTTTGGAAAAGAAACCAAGAGGTTGCCACTCGTTGTTGTTTTGTTGTTCCACTACGGCGCCCATGGCGGTGCTAGACGCGTCCGTAGTTAACCGTAGTTTAGTGTGAGGTGCAGGATGAGCCAATTGCGTGCAATTAATTAAATCCTTTTTACTTTTGTCAAATGCGTCCAATGCCTCTTTTGTCCATGGTACTGGCCTTTGATCTTTTTTACGTGAGTCTACAACTAAAGCGTGTAGTGGGGCTTGTGTCGCTGCTGCATTCCTAATGAACCGTCTATAATAATTAATCATACCCAAAAATCGACGCAATTGTTCTAATGTTTCGGGTTGTTTAAAAGAGGTGATTGCTTCTACCCTTTCTGGTAATGGTCTAGAACTATTTGCTGTGATGAGGTAACCCAGAAATTCAACGCTTGACGCGCCGAATGTACACTTCTCGCGTTTAACTGTAAGACCAAAATCGCGTAAGCGAGTGAAAACGATCCTAAGGTGTTTCATGTGTTCGTCGAGGTTTGCAGACGCTATAAGAATGTCGTCCAGGTATGCATAGACAAAATCTAGATTTTCTAAGACCTCCCTCATAAACCTCTGGAACGTAGGTGCAGCATTACAAAGCCCAAATGGCATGACCAAAAATTCAAACAGTCCAAAAGGTGTTATTACTGCTGTCTTCGGGATGTCCTCTTCTTTCACCGGAATTTGGTGGTACGCTCTAACCAAATCGATTTTCGAAAATACTGTTTTTCCATCAAGAAACGACGTATAATCCAAAATATGAGGAATTGGGTATCGGTCTGGTATCGTTTGCGCATTTAAACGGCGATAATCACCGCAAGGTCTCCAGTCTCCTGTTTTCTTACGTGTCATATGGAGTGGACTAGCCCACGGGCTGTGAGACGGTCTGCACAATCCCTGGTTGAGCATATATTGGAATTCCTCCTGTGCTGTTTTTAATAAATCCGGCGACAACCGTCGTGCTCTCTCAAATACCGGTGGCCCAATTGTTTCTATATGATGCTCTACATGGTGTTTGGCCTTGGCTTTGAGAGTTGGTGTGGCCAAAATCTGAGAAAATTCCTGCAGTAGCTGTATGAAGGGATCTTCTTTGTTTAATCTGGAAATGCCGACTATCATTGCGGAATCTAACATTCCCTTTGTTTTGATTCCCGTTTCCTGGTCAGAAATTGTTCGCTTCTTAATGTTAATAATGATTTGATATTGATGCAGTAAGTCTATTCCTATAATACCATAAGGCACGTCTGCTATGCAAAACACCCATTGTATTGGTCGACGCAGTCCAATATTTAAGGTAAGTGCTTTTTGTCCAAACGTTGCGATACGGCTTCCATTTGCAGCAAAAAGTCGAACTGGTGTCGTTCGAGTTCTATCTCCTTTTGTGGCTGGAATGACAGAAATGTCAGCGCCTGTATCGATTAAAAAACGCTTACCGGTAATCTTGTCATAAATAAATAAACGGCGTGGTTCTGCATTACCATCAGCAATCGCCGTTAATGCTGATGGTGCGCTTAGTTTCCCTGTTCTGCTGCGTATGTACAAGGTTGTTCGCACTTCTTTGCTTTTTCTC